>CM071932.1:42683998-43283998 GCA_016081115.2 Rehmannia glutinosa | reverse complement strand
AATCATCTATAGAGACGAACTGACCAATTTATCAGGAACGCCGTCGTATTTGAGGGTTTTGTTGCCGCCAACCGAAGATTTGTCTAATACGTGGCAGAACGTTTTTTTAACGTCAAAGCATACCACGAAAAAATGTTCACTCTTGAATATTGGGAAGAAGAACTACACAATGGTTAACAAAAATGTTAGGTTCACGGACAAAAAAAAAATAAGCCTCACCATATCATACATACCAACTGGATCTCCTCCATCCTGCTCGCGTTGGAATCGCTAAACTCGATGTCGAAGCTTTCGCTGAATGTCTTAACCGTTTCACTCGTAACCGGCGCATTGCTGGGCATGGCAATTGTGAATGTTTGCAATAAAAATATGATTAAATTAGAAGTAATTAACCACTGGCAAGCAACGTTTAATGCATACATAAGCATTGTTCATAACAGACACAAGCAATCTATTATACATAAAGAAATAATGGGACGAATAACAATAAGCATTATGCATAACATTAATAAGCATAATTCAAACCCAACTTAAGCAAATTTATAATCCATGAATTCACAGAAACACTAGCATAATGGAAAGCATTCGGAAGCATAATTTGATATATCCATAAGCATAATATACAAAAACAGAGCATAATAATGGATACTACTAACAAAAAGCATATAAACCAGTCAAAACTCATGCATCACAAAATTATCTACCAAGAAATGCGAGTGAAACATACAGTGGGATATGTCGTGGAAAAGAATCTACGCGGAGAACTATCAGCCCTCAATGATTCCTTGCGATTCAGGATAAACGACCAGGTATCCACAATAGCCCCGCTGACGTAGTGTCCGCCCTTCAAAGTCTCCATATCTTGTCTTGTTATATTAAATTCACCACTACCAAATATGACTTTGTTGGGAAATTTATTGTTTAGATTTTGATGAATGCCATGTAAAACTTAGAATAGGAAGTTGGCACCCTAATTTTTGTTGTAAACTGCATTGTAATAAATAGGTGGTCAAGCCGAGTTAAGTCACTATGCCCAAACATGCAAGAAGACAACCGGAGACTAGAAGGAGACTCATTGCAAGACATTTGAGTATGGCAAAGAAGAGAAGACGGAACTCTATCAAGGAGCGGTGAGATGCGGTGAGTGGAGTATCATCAAGTCAACTCAAGAAAAGCCAAGTCTCAAGTTGAGGTGACAAGAGTCATCCATGATTGGAAGTCGACTCTAAGTCATCCGGGAAAGCAAGGAAATGCAAATCAAGTCGAGATAATCGAAAAAGATCCGTTGCACGTAAATCAAGAGAATTACTTAAACAAGTAATATCTCCATGCTACCTTTCTTGAAGTGCTCAAATTTTAAGCGCAACAGGAATAAACCATGGGAAGCACTACACCGTGTCGAACTCCGAAAAGGTGAAGAACAATTCATACGAGGAAATGGCAATTCCAAGGATTGCAACAAGACAAGCCAACGACCACAAGTGACTTTCAAAAATAAGCTTATCTCTTCAACGGGCAGATTTTTGAAAGATCACTATAAAAGGCCGAGGAATGACTCGAGAGAGAAGGTAACGTAACCACAAACATTCAAGCAATTATTAGAATCAGAACTGAAATATTCTCAAGTTATTAAACGCTCAATCCTCAAGCCTACACTACGAATAGAGCTGTCAAAACGGGTCAGGCCCGTCGTGCCGGCCCGCCCCGCCCCGCCTAAGGTAGGGGGTGGGTTAAGTATTTAGTAGCCCGCCAAAGGGCGGGCCTAAACGGGCTAGCCCGCCACAGCCGCGGGCTTGGCTTGGCGGGTTGGGGGCGGGCGGCGGGCTAGCCCGCCGAAAAAAAAAAAAAAAAAGAAAAAAATGAAAAATTAGATAAAATAGACAAAAAAATAGGATAATTGATTTTTTATATTTTATCTCTTATAAAAGTATATATAATATTTTTATAAAATATGTACTTATTATCCATTAGTATATTTAATTCATTAAAATTAATAATATGAATAAAAATATTTTTTTTTTTTTTTTTTTTAATTTTTGGCGGGGGTACCGCCCAACCCGCAGCCCAAGGCGGGTTGGGTTGGGTTGAGGTTTTTCGGCCCACCACCTTGGCGGGCGTCGTCCCCGCCCGCCAAGTGGCGGGTTTTGGCGAGCCATGGGCCGCCCGCCCGCCGCCCGCTCCGACACCTCTAACTACGAAGAACATCAATCCAACACTCACCGTGAAGGAAAGATAACTTCAATCGTGGAAGAGGAAATCATCAAGAATCAAGGGTCTACATTCCACGAAGGATGATAGGAAGGTTCAAGGTCGAACCAAGTCTTGAGCTTTTGGAGGGCTTCGTGATCAAATCCAAAGAGCTTGAGCAAGTGGGTCAGTAGTAGCAAGGCAGCCTGCCCGCGTGAAAAAGCCGAGTCGCACGAGAAGCCAACCGAGTGATCAAGGCGTCTCGGATCGAGTCCCAAAGGATCAAGTCATTTGTGTGATCAAGACTTGTATCCTGGACTGTTACCACTTTGTATCTCGATCAATACCTAGTGGATTCCTCCAGGAGTTGGAGAAGAGAGGAGTAGAAGAATTACCCCATCTTCGAACCTCTATAAAAATCTTATTGTGTCATTTACATTTCAAAGACTTTAATTCTTGCATCATATTTGTTTAATTTCACTGACATATTTGCTATCCATTAGATAACCTCTAAGTACTAAATCAAGCTCTAAATCTCTACTTAACCAAACTTAAGGGTGTTAAGTCTTCCAATAAAAACAAACCACGTTGAGTTAATTTAGACTTAACAACCGAGTTATTCCATCAATGCTCGGTTGAGTCCGTTGAGAGACTAACTCTCTTGATTAACTAAATTGGTCATCACCAAGGACACGGTGTGTAATATCAACTCAATTTTTAAAAGGACTAAATAAAAAATTTGGTAAGGTTTATTCAACCCCCTTCTAAACCTTACACTTACACCCCTTGGGACCTACAAGTGGTATCGGAGCGGTTGGTTCATTGAGCCTTCCGACCGGTTTCGAACTAGATCTCCAAACTTTTCAAAGTCCGCTTTAGTACTTAAGCTTTCAAAACTCTTTTTATCATTAAAATTTATTATCATGGAAGCAAATTTGACACGCATCCCTATGTTCACAATTGAAGAATTTGATGATTGGAAAATTCGTATGCAGGCTCATCTATCAAAGATTACATGATGAGATGTGGATAGTGATAGAGGATGGGCCACCGCAAATCTTAAAGGTGAAACACAAATTGAAGAGCCGCGAATCAAGGTGAAGAGGATGTTGCTCCCACTACCCATGGTTGAAAAACCAAGAACCGAATGGACAAATGATGACAGAAAAAGATACAACCTGGACAATGTAGCCAAGGACATCCTTTACAAAACCTTGACAAAGCCATGTTCAATAAAGTCAAATCATGCAAAACGGCCAAAGAAATCGGGACAAGCTAACATTGATTTGTGAAGGCTCGTGAGCAAATCAAAGAAAACAAATTATCGTGGTGTACAAAAATTTGAGAACTTCAAAATGATCTCGGAGAAAACCTGGATCAACTGGATGCTCGGTTCACGATATCACCAACGAGCTATCTCGCACTTGGAAAGGAATATACATGATGAAATGTGTATGAAGATCCTAAAAAGTCTTCCAAATTGAATGGGAAATGAAAGTCATGGCACTAAGACATTCCATGGACCTATCAAAGACATCCAACCATGAACTATTCTCGGACCTCAAAGCCTACGAGTTTGAGTGAGAAGAAAAGACCAGGAAGAGACAATTTGTACCCAAAACATTTGCTCTAATTGTTAAAGATGGGAAGAGAGCCGAGGTCAAAGAAGTCATTGACCCGGAAGAAATAGCCCTACTAGTGAAAAGGTTCAACAAGTTCTTCAATAAGAACTACAAGAGAGGCAAGGGCGAATCCTCCGTAAGACACTCGGCTCCCTCCAAATCAAGGGAAGATAGGCCAACCAAGAGAACAGATCATCAAAAAGTCAATATCAAAGGGTCGACAATCCAAGAATGGAAAGAGTTGATCAAAAGGTTGAATTTCTATCTTTGAATCAGTAGGCAACCAGGTCACTATGCCATTGATCGCCCATATCCCGTAGTCAACAAATACAGGAATGAAGAAGAAAGAAAGGTCTTCGAGAGAAAGAAGACAAGAAAAGAAAAAGGCAATGTTGGTTGCGAGAAAATGCCGAGTCAAAAGACACAAACCGATTCAGAGAGCAAAGATGAAGCCGACTACTCAAGTGACTCTAAAGAAGAAGCCCCGATCTGTTTGATGGCCAAGGAACAAGATCAACTCGACCAAGAAGATGAGGTAAACTCCAACTCATCAAACTCGATTCTAGTGATAGTGATCGTGACACACACACCTCATCACCCACTCGATCTTTATGACTCATTAGGCAAAATGATGAAAGATTTTGAACACATTAAATCCTCACACACTACTAAATGAGGAAAACAGCCTACTCAAGAGCCAAAACTCACGGTGACTAAGGAGTTGAGTACTCTAAGCCAAATAGCTAATGAGAATGAAAGTTTAAAGGCCGAAAAAGCCAAGCTAATAGCAGTAAAATTGCCGCCATAGAAAAGAGGGAGAATGACCTCAAAAATGTTATTGCCTCATTCACTAAGGCATCTAAATCATTGGATGATCTTATTATGAGTCAAAGAGAATGTGGAGACAAGACAAAGCTTAGATTTAACTCCTCTCGTGATATGTCAAACTTCAAGAGTAATTTTGGAAAAAGGATCTTCAAGCAATGAAGAGTCTAAAAATCCAAAACTCTAAATGTTGCACACACATTCACTCCAAAGCACAATTACAAGCAAACCGGCCTTGGTTATAAAGGAAAAGAAAAACAAGCCGATTGAGTGCGCTGAAAGGACAAGTGAGAAGAGATACAAACCGAGTTCCTCAAAGAAACTCCAAAAGAAAATACTCAGAAAGAAGAAGCAGAGCTACCAAAACCCCTTAAAATCTATAAAAGAAATACATATGATGGGAATGGTAGAAAATATCCAAGCCAAGCCGATTGGAATGATGTGAACTATCAAAGATAGACTTATGGAATATAAGCCCAAATGGCAAAGGCACAGAACTCAAGAAAGGCCATTCCAAAAGTATAAGAGCTTTCATCAAGACACATATGCACCTAGGCACTACACTCAAAGACACCACAATTACCCAAAGAAGGCGATTGCCAAAACACATATACAGCATAGACAAAAGAGACAAAATTGTATGAACCTAGAATCCCCAAGCAATTTGCCAAGATTAATTATGATTATGGCAGCGATAGATGGCAACCCCTTAGAGTCAAATCATTTGGCTATAAGTTGGTTGGATCATCTTACAATTCTAACCCCTCGGGACCTGCACAAGTATGGGTACCTAAAACTTAATTTCCTTGATTGCGGGTTCAAGGAACAGTGAGTGCCAAGGAACCTGGTATATGGATAGTGGTTTATTCCAAACATATGACAGAAATAAGAAAAATCTGTCAAAATTCAAGGAAGTTAAAGGAGCAAAAGTTATATTTGGAGGAAATGAAGCTCCGGTGAAATAAGAGGCATTGGATCCATCAAGAGGAATGGATTAGAAATCAGAGATGTTGCATATGTTGAAGGACTCAACTTCAACTTGCTAAGCATCGACCAACTCGTGACAAAGGGCTATAATGTTGGATTTAACATGGGTATATGCCAAATCAAGGAGGCTGAATCGAATGAAGTTGTGTTGCAAGGATGCGAGACAAAAGAACATGTATGTAGTAGATTGGTCAACCGCTACACCCAAAGACTGTCTACTAGCAAAAAGCACAATCTGAATCAAGTTGGTTTGTGGCACAAAAGGCCGAGTCACCTGAATTTCAAAACGATTAACAAGCTTGCCGTAGTAGTCTTGTGGAAGGACTTCCAGGACTCAAGATACGTAAAGGAGAGTATATGTGACGCGTGTCGGAAGGGAAAACAAATCAAATCATCATTCAAAGAAAAGACATGCCCATCTTCAACAAGAATATTGCATCCGCTACATATGGATCTATTTGGCCCAAAGTGGAACCAAACTAGCATAAGTGGAAAGAAATACACCTTGGTGGTAGTAGATGACTACTCAAGATATACATGGACAATATTCATGTGTAAGAAGAAAGAAACTCTACGTAAACTACCACGGTGATGAAGAGAATTCAAAATGAGAAGAGCCAAACCATTATCAAAATAAGATCGACAGAGGAACCGAGTTTGTCAATGGAATAATAACTCAAGATTGTATTGAAAATGGTATTGATCATGAACTATCTCGTGCAAAAAGGACTCCACAGTGAGAATGGAGTTGCGTAAATAAGGAATAGAACTCTCAAAGAAGCAAAGAAGGACCATGTTAGTCAAGCGGGGGCTACCAAAAAGATTTTGGGTCAAGCAATCAACACGACTTGCTACACTCAAAACAGGATGTATGATAAAACAGACGGTGACAAAGACTCCCTATGAGATTTGGGTGGAAGAAAACCAAATGTTGCATATTTTAGAATATTTGGATGTAAATGCTTCATCTACAACAATGGCAAATACAATCTAAAGGCCTTCGATGCTAAAGTCGATGAAGGTATCTTCTTGGGATACTCAAACAAAGCAAAGCCTACTGAGTACTCAACAAAAGGACTATGGTTGCGAAGAATCCATTCATGTGGTATTCGATGAGCCAAATGTAAATGGAGAAGACATTGAAGAGTCGGTGATGTTTGAATCATCCAACCATACGTAAGAGTCCTATCTTTGTCAAGTCAATTTGGAATTATAAACTCGAAGAAGATGAGATATTTGAATCTCAAAAACAAATTTGGAAAATTTGCGGCTAAGTGACTACGAGAGAGTCGATCAAAGCAAACACGGTTGCTAGACGATTGAACCCACCAACTTACTCCAACCCGATGTAAGATGGCCGAGAGACCATCCACCGTTAATCGGTCATTGGAGATATAAGAGAAGGTGTCAAAACAAGATCGAGAACTCAACAAGAAGCTATGTTCACATGCTTTGGATGACACACATTGGATTCAAGCTATGCAAGAAGAGTGAATCAGTTTGAAAGAAATAAAGTATGGGAATTAGTTCAAAGACCCACCCATCAAAACGTTATTGGTACTAAATGGGTGTTCGAAACAAGATGAACGAGGAAGGTTCGTGGTAAGAAACAAAGCAAGACTAGTAGCCAAAGGATATTGCCAAGAAGAATGAATAGATTTTGATGAAACATTTGCTCTGTAGCAAGATTGGAAGCTATAAGGATGTTTCTTGCCTATGCGACTCACAACAAGAATTTTATCGTATATCGATGGATGTAAAAAGCGCATTCCTAAATGGTTTATTGGAAGAAGAAGTGTATGTTGAACAACCTCTAGGATTTGAGCGAGAAGACTCTTGGAGATAAGGTATACAAACTCAAGAAAGCTCTGTATGGATTGAAACAGGCACCCGAGCATGGTATGACACTTTGTCACAATTCCTAACCGAGAATGGATTCACAAAAGGAAAAGTAGATAGAACACTTTTCAGTAATTCAAGACAAGAAGAGTATAACGCTTGTTCAAATATACGTGGATGACATCATTTTTGGATCCACAAACAAAGAGCTATGTGAAAAATTTTCAAACCTCATGCAAAGTAAATTTGAAATGAGCATGATGGGAGAGTCGACATTCTTCCTTGGACTCCAAGTGAAACAATGAAGGATGGAACCTTCATAAGTCAAACAAAATACACCAGAGATTTAATGAAGAAATTTGGTATGGAGGAGAAGTCTTATGTGAAAATACCAATGAATACATCACCAAAATGGACATGGATGCGGATGGCAAGCACAGTAGATCAAACAAGATCTGAGCACTTATTGGATCATTGCTCTATCTCACAAAGAAGCGGGTAGGACATCACCTTTCTTTGTAGGTGTATGTGCAAGATTTCAATCTGCTCCAAAAGAGAGCCATATGACAGCAACTAAGAGAATATTGAGATACTTGTAAGGAAGCCAAGAAGTTGGCTTATGGTATCCAAAGGAAGGTGGATTCAAGCTAATTGGCTATTCGGACTACGACTATCTTTGGATGCAGAGTTGACAGAAGAGCACCTCGGCACATGTCAAATCTTTGGGAAACAGTGATTTCTGGTTTAGCAAGAAGCAAAATTCAATAGCCACCTCTACAACGGTGAAGTAGAATACATAGCTGCAGGCAAATTGTTGTGCCCAAATCCTATGGATGAGACAAAGGTGAGAGACTATGAAGTTGAGGAAAAAGAAATTTCAATCATGTGTGATAACACAAGTGCAATTGCAATCACTCAAAATCCTGTGTTGCACTCAAGAACAAAGCATATCGATGTCGGATATCACTTCATAAGAGATCATGTTGAAAAGAAGGACATCATCTTGGAATATATCTCAACTGATAAACAATTGGCTGGCATCCTCACAAAACCATTATGTGAGTCAAGATTTGAAGAACTCAAGCATGAGTTAGGGTTAATTGAGCTGAGCTGACACTCAGAAGAATCAAACAAAAGAAATGGAACACAAAAAGGGAAAAAGAGATGAACTCACAAATCAGCTAAGTAAATCAGCCGTATCGGAAAGACAACTATACCAAGTCAGCTGACAGCTGAGTCACAAAGAGAACTGTGAGAAGAAGAGTTAAACCAGTTAAGGGTAAAAGCTGAGTCATTTATGAGCAAAGTGACAAAAACGCAGTCGTTTTGACTAAGCGGGAATGTTTTTAAGAATTACGTTAGCATAATTATGACGTGTACGAGGCAAAAAAGCCGCACACCAAGCTTATAATTGGATATAAATCTTTGCCGCATTAAATACGAGACATTAAATGCTGAATCGGGCGTGCAAAATCTAAGCCGTTGATTTCGATCACATTTCAAAAACCACCCGCACGTCCTTTCATAAACCATACTTAAGCTTTCCTTCTTCTCTCTCTCATATTACCAAAACCGTTCATTTCTTTCAGAAGCAAAGGCAAAACTCTCTCAAAACCCTATCTATCTTCAAATCAACCTCTAAGTTTTCTTTCGTGAAATCTGAAAAATGGCACCAACCTATGATTTTGTCAAGTTAGGAAAGCAAATCCACACCGGGTCTCTGTGGATTTTGACGGCATGGTGAAACAGGGTCCGACGACACCTTAGTGAAGAAAATTCTTTGAGAAATTGAAACATCTGGGCTGAAATCGTTTCGACGTTGGAATATCCGATGACCTATGTGGAGGAGGTCGCACAGATTCTACGTGAACGCCGAGACTCACGATGAAGGGATAAAGTCATACATTCACGGAAAGAAGTTCACCATCTCTCGCCAAGGATTTGGTGAACACGCTCACTACCGAGCGGAAGGAGCATCGAAATCAACGATCTTTGATGTAAACTGGGCTTTGCTTGGAAGGAAATAGCCAAGCCCGACTATCTTGATAAAATAGTTTACACAAAGCAAACAAGAGGTCTTGAAGGAGGATTACCACAAACTGTTGGATATAGTTGCCAAATGTATAGACATCTAATTTGGCGGCTTTGACCAAATCAAAAGCAAAGTTGATCGTAATGGCTGCGATCATTGAAGAAAAGAAAATAAATCCGAAGTTTGTTTGTACAAAGCAGACTCGCGAGAATGTAGGGAACAAATCCTTCAAGGAAGATGGTGCATTTGGAGGATCCCTAGTATATGGCCTGGTGATTGGCGGTTGATGGAGGTGAAAGGAGTCCCTCATAGACATGGAAAGGTGTTCCATGTAAACAACAGATGTTCGAGTTCAAACCTCTGGCGCACGAGAAGAGTGCCCACGCCAAGAGAGCGACACGAGTGAGGGGAATCGGTGACCCTGAAGATACAATTGTTTCCTCTCCACCAAAGAAGAAAGTTGCCCCCTTGTTTGCTAAGAAGACCGATGCTCCCGCAAAGAAAGAAGAACAAACCGCTCCCGCCCCTGCATCGTGTCTCTCCGCCTCAAAGAAGCAGTGGGTCGAGAAGGACTCTCAAATACCTTCTCCGATCGTCAAAAGAGGAGAACGATAAGCCAAGACGGCGGCTCCTCAAGAAGAAAACACAACCGCCCCCCCGCCCAAGACTCGAAGAAACTCTCTCGAACCGAAATTCCTCGGTACAAACTAGGCGACGAAGAAGAATCATCAAGCACTCCGAGCTTGAGAAACCGGGTCGAGTCCCACTCACCGAGCAGATCACGGAGCTCTTTGCCGGGAGAAGTAGAGTCCCCTGACATAATTGATGAAACAAAAGTCTGTTGAAGGCGTCGCAGAGGCAAATCAAGACACAATTTTGTAGTCCGCGAGTTGAGACACAAGAAGAAGGCGATAGAGCGATAGTGATGTGATGATCCTATCCCCACTTTACCCGGAGACATCCAAAATCGTCATGCGAGAGTGGAGGAAGTGGAAATTGAGTCGATCAAGGGAACAGTTCCAACGGCCTGAATTTATAGAAGAGGAAGAGGAATGCTGAACTTCCTTGGAGAAAAGCGCACAGATATCTTGCAGATCTTCAAGGACAATGAGAAGGAAAGACAGCAGAGGAAGCCGAGGCACGTGAGAAGGCCAAAGATCCGCTCTATCACCGCACCGTAACACACACATCATCTCCTTGATGTCGTATCGATGATGATGAGGATCCAGGACTGCTTTGCCGCCACGAGAAAAGTTGCAAATGCAGCAAGCAATGCACGAATCCGAGAATCCTTCACGAGAAAAGATTAATGGAGGGACCAGGAGAGTCCTCCAAAACACACGGTGAAATTGATCCAATGGGAGTGGTTCAACAAATCGCCACCGTTGTTCTTGCCACCACTTCCCCACTCACTCGGGAAGAAGGAATCAAGGAACTGGCGATGAAATGGGTTAGTGGGGACCCAGTTGAGCCAACCCCTAATGAAGGTGTCTTACCACCGCCCCAACAAGTGAACACTCAAGAGAAAAACAGCCGGGAGTTTGGAGATGAGTGACCCCATTCCAAGTCACTCACCGTGGTGCGCCACCGAGGGGAAACTCCCTCCACCGCAGCAAGGTCGGAGAATGTCTGCAGATGACTCCACGACGAATCTAGGAGGCGAAGTGGAGAAGGAACAACCACAAAGTACATAGCAAGTTGTCATCAACGAAGCTCGACGATTGAGACTGTCTCGGTGAGGTGCCAACCGCTCTGCAGTAGCTAATGACGCCGCCGATGCAATCGAGGCACAGGAAGGAACAGCCCGGGAGTTAACACTGGCGATGAAAGTGCAATCCATGGGGCCGAGACTCCAATGGATGCCACCACAGAAGACCCTAAGGCAGTGACACGTCGAAAGGGAGGTCCATGCCTCACTACGATTGAGATCGTAGGAGGTAATGAAGGCCCACGGGAGGTTGAGACTTCCGGGGTAAAAAGTCAAGTAGAGAACATCCCTCCCGCTATCATTGATCCATCTCGAAAAGGAGATAAGCGCGCTTCATGATTCCCAGGATAATCGATGTCACCTTTTTGGGATCGGAAAGCGACGAAGAAGTTCGAGTCATCCCCCGTGATGATCCAAAAGACTCACCATTTGCGGATGTTCCCAAAGACGAGCAAATCGATCTCAAGATCGCTCGTCAAAATTTCAATTTTGATGATGAGCCACCAATGGAAATCTCATCATCGTCCGATGACGCTTTTGATAAGGCCGAGGACGATCCACTCAATGGAGAAACCAGTTGAGACCAACGAAGCGCTATTGAGACAGTGAGGCTCGGCAAGTCGGGTCCACTTCACAAAAGACCCCACCAAAAGCAGTCCACCGCACAGGCTCCTCAAGCCGCAGCAGTTCGACTCAAAAGGAACTTCACGCGCACCTCTCATCATTGAACAAATCCCAAGAGGCCGTGATGATTCCTTTGTAGAATCATTTCCTTTCTCCCTGGAGGTACCCGACCTCCCGAAGAGTCGAGAACGAGCTCACACGCCTTCCGAGACCAGCTCGTCATTCCGTCAAAAGTACCATCGTTCGGTGACTATGACTTTGACGCCGCATGGCCATCACCGCAACGGAAGAAACAAATTGAAGTTCGGGAGGTGTTCAAGGCATTATTTTTGAAATTGAACGGATGGAGAGGCACCAGCCTCTATGGACATGCGATCGACAACATAGATGCCAACCTGCGCCGACTTGAGAGGCATAATGATCGAGAATCGGGGAATGGTGGCAACAAAGAAGAAACAATGCGTGTGGAACAAGTTAGATACTTGAGGACATTGTTCAACAAGTCTGGTATGGAGAGCCGAGAATCCGATGCAAAAACGAAATTGAGAGAACACATTGAGCACATGCATGAAGCTCACACCGCCGAGATAAAGCAGCTGCGTGAGAAAAATAAGAGTGATCTACAAAGATATGGAAGAAAACATGAATAGAAAATTCAGCCTTCTCATGGCCGAGATGAAGCTAATTTCAAGCAGAGTCCAACGCTACTCGGTCTCAATTTCGTGCCGCATACACCGCAGCAGACTCGAGGCGAGAACTCGGCTATCGCGAGCTCGACTTCCCGCTTGCCCGATATGTTTCAGGAGTTCCTCTCTCCTTTGATAATGCCAAAAAGGGGGAAGAGGAATACTTTAAAGCGCTAAAGAGATCCGAAGGTGAAAAGGAGGAAGCGGTTGTAAAGGGAAAGACAGTGAGGAAGTGTCAAACAAAAGAAAGGAAAGTCCGTTGAGGGGGAAGGATCGAAAGATGTGACCTTAATGATTGCACAAACCCCCAACAAGGTCTTGTCACGGTGACATTATCAGTGACAAACTCCCAGTGACTCGCCACTCCAACACTCGCTATATCTATGGTGAAAAGAGAAAAACAATTGAAGCAGGGATGGAGGAAGTGGAAGGAAGAATGGATGCCCGAGTTATGAATATCTTGAAACAACATGGAGGCATTCTAGTAGACAGAGACACTTATGCCATCTCGGATGTCGGGACCGAGCCACGATCGTTGATGAATTTAAAATGCTCGCATCCGAAGGATACTTTGCAAAAATGTCTATGGCTCAAGCTTGGGACTTGTTCGGGAAAAGGGTCTCACGTTATGTGAAGAAGACAGCAGCAGCAGACTACTAAGCGATCACTCTGCTTTGGTCACTCAGTGGAAAAAGAAGACCCCAAAGACAATACACGCCGCAGGTAGAGGAAGAAGCGTGGTGGAGGAAGAGGTTTCGGACCAGGCCTCCGCCCAAAAACATTGAGCACGTAGATCCGGCAAGAAAGGAGGGATCACTTGGGTTGGTCTTGACCAAGTAGCCAATTTGCAAGTGGCTAAAAGTAATGCTGAGTATGCGAAAAGAATAGAAGAAGAAAATAAGAGACAAACTCAGCTATGGGAGGAAAGACAAGAGAGATTAAGAAGAGATGAAGCTGCCCGGAAGGCATATGAAAAAGAAAAGAAGAAGGTGATTTGAGCGATGAGAAAAAGAGAAGAAAAGAGAGAAGATCTTGAACAAGATGAAAGAGGAGAGACGGCGAAGGAGATGAAGTGTTGTTGTCCACCCCTTCATGTATTTTACTATGTAAATACATACTATGTAAGTCTTCTACAATAAAGCTATAAATTTTTTTCTCTGTGTAGACAAATGTTTGCTCTGATACACCTTGTAAAATTGTGTAAAAGAACAAGAATGTTATGATCAATAAAAGAATTGATTCTACGCATACATTCTATGTGAATACACTATCAGTATGTATCTTTGCTATTTACATTTTTGAATGTTTTAAGTTTTGGCATCATCAAAAAGGGGGAAATTATTGGGAAATTTATTGTTTAGATTTTGATGAATGCCATGTAAAACTTAGAATAGGAAGTTGGCACCCCAATTTTTGTTGTAAATCGCATTGTAATAAATAGGGCTGGTCAAGTGAGTTAAGTCGACTATGCCCAAAACATGCAAGAAGACAACGGAGACTAGAAGGAAGACTCATTGCAAGACAGTGAGTATGGCAAAGAAGAGAAGACGGAACTCTATCAAGGAGCGGTGAGATGCGGTGAGTGGAGTATCACCAAGTCAACTCAAGAAAAGCCAAGTCTCAAGTTGAGGTGACAAAGAGTCATCTAATGATTGGAAGTCGACTCTAAGTCATCCTGGGGAAAGCAAGGAAATGCGGACAAGTCGAGATAATCTGAAAAAGATCCGTTGCACGTAAATCAAGAGAATTACTTAAACAAGTAATATCTCCATGCTACCTTTCTCGAAGTGCTCACCCCAAAAGCGTGCAACAGGAATAAACCAATGGGAAGCACTACACCGTGTCGAACTCGAAAAGGTGAAGAACAATTCATACGAGGAAATGGCAATTCCAAGGATCGCAACAAGACAAGCCAACGACCACAAGTGACTTTAAAAAATAAGCCTATCTCTTCAACGGGCAGATTTTTGAAAGATCACTATAAAAGGCTGAGGAATGACTCTGAGAGAAGGTGACCAGAACCACAAACATTCAAGCAATTATTAGAATCAGTAACCTGAAATATTCTCAAGTTATTAAACGCTCAATCCTCAAGCCTACACTACGAAGAACATCAATCCAACACTCAATTTGTGAAGGAAAGATAACTTCAATCAGTTGAAGAGGAAATCATGAAGAATCAAGGGGTCTACATTCCACGAAGGATTGTAGGAAGGTTCAAGGTCGAACCAAGTCTTGAGCTTTTGGAGGGCTTCGTGATCAAATCCAAAGAGCTTGAGCAAGTGGGCTGTAGTAGCAAGGCAACTGCCCTGTGAAGAAGCCGAGCCGCACGAGAAGCTTGGTGAGTGATCAAGGCGTCTCAGTGAGTCCCAAAGGATCAAGTCGGTTGTGTGATCAAGACTTGTATCCGGACTATTACCACTTTATATCGATCAATACCTAGTGGATTCCTCCGGGGAGTTGGAGAAGAGAGGAGTAGAAGAATTACCCCATCTTCGAACCTCTATAAAAATCTTATTGTGTCATTTACATTTCAAAGACTTTAATTCTTGCATCATATTTGTTTAATTCTGCTGACATATTTGCTATCCATTAGATAACCTCTAAGTACTAAATCAAGCTCTAAATCTCTACTTAACCAAACTTAAGGGTGTTAAGTCTTCCGGTGAAAACAAACCACAGTTGAGTTAATTTTGACTTAACGGTGAGTTATTCCATCAACGGCTCGGTTGAGTGCATTTGAGAGACTAACTCTTGATTAACTAAATTGGTTGTCCACCAAGGACACACGGTGTGTAGTATCAACTCGAATTTTTAAAAGGACTAAATCAAAAATTTGGTAAGGTTTATTCAACCCCCCCCCCTTCTAAACCTTACACTTACACCCCTTGGGACCTACAGACTTCCTCCCAGCATGTTCATACAATTGCTCAAACTAAAAACTTTATAAAAAAGACATTTTTTAAAATAAACAAAATAAAAAGAAACTTACGATTCACCAGCCGGATTTTCAAAAATCCAGTTCGATACCATCATTTCAAGTTTTGAACATTCAGACAACACGTCAATCTGTAATGCATTCTCAATTTGCCCTCCCTCCATCTCATCGGTACTGTTAACCTCGTCTTCTTCGTTCCCACTATCACCGTCGTCTTGTTCCAACTCGGCGTCAACGGGATCTCCCTCATCATCTTCACTACTACCATCCTCATCCTCGTCTTCGTCGCTCTTACCCTCATCCTCCCCCTCGCTGTCATCCTCCTCGTCATCCTCGCCGTCGCTGTCCCCGACACCGTCTCCAATATCCACACCATCTCTGCCAACATCATGTGCCCCGCTAACTCCACCCTGTTAATAAAACAAAAAAAAGCAACAACACACATTAGTACAATATAGAAAACCAACATTCTATTCATAGTAAGCGGCGTATACCGGATGTTAAAAAAATAACAGAAAAAAAAGCTCAAAAAATCTTACATCCCTGCCCACAATTTTAACAGGCTCTTGGGTAACACCCAGACTGAAACTTGGCAAATCTTCCGCACCCTTTTCGTACTCTTCCCTACGACCAAGTGCAATATCAATTTTTTCGACTGCAGCTATCGTCTCGGGATTATTCCAAAAAGTTTCATTCAACTGCGTCTCGCTCATATCATCAGCAAGGTGTCCGCCCGCGTCCAATGTATGCTTACTAGCTGAGCATATAAGCATCATCGCCGAATCTTGTAATTTGCAAAAGTATGTGTCGCCTGTCATCTCTTTTGGAGCATTTTCAAGCAACGCGATTATGTCGACCACATATGTAGCAAGGCCTGACAATTCTTCAGCAATCTCGATTTATACTCCTTTCCAAAAGTTATCAAACCAAAAATGTCAGTTACAGGAGAAATATTTAAATGACTACATATCATGATTTACACTTCATCATTATTTATAAGCATAATAAGCAACATATATAAGCATAATTTGCAAATCCATAAGCAGTACAAAAACATTAGACAGGAATACCAAAAATAAAAATAATTAATACTTCATTATTCTGTAAGCATTATTAGCAACACATATAAGCATAATTGGAAACTATCATAAGCAAACCAAAACATTAGACAAAAAAAATAGAAAAGTGCAAATAATTAAATACTTCATCGTTATGTAAGCATTAAATGCAACACATATAAGCAGAATTGGCAAAACTCATAAGCAAGACAAAACAATTAGACAAAATATACAAAAAACATCATTCTGTGAGCAATATTAGCACACCATATAAGATGAACTGTCATATGTCATAAAAAATATTCCAGCACATTTGAGGGAACCAAAAATTACAATAACAATTTGTAAGCATTTGAACAACATATATAAGCACATTTGGGAAACATAATATGCATTATTAACTATAAATGAATGCAAGGATTACAACAATCAAATTCTCCATCATTTATCTAATATAAGCAAAATTAACTACATGTATAAGCATATGTTTTATCTACCACAAGCATTAATCAAAATGGATTCAACCAACCAAACCGAACTAAAAATTTTACCTCGTGGCTCTCAATCCCGGACGACGTGCCAGCCTTCGCTGACTGACTTCCTACCAGCCCAATGTCAGCTGCCCCTAACCCTTCGTTCAAAACCGTTGTACGGAGCGGTTCCGCCAAATGACCCTGCCCAAACCCACCTTCTTTCATCTCCTTGCGTACCCTTTTCCGGATGATCTCAGAAGTCCAACCTCTAATACTGGGGAGAGTTCTAGTCACGTCCCTAGTATAGAAAACAACCCTATCCAAATAAAAAACCTACACAAACAACAAAAATTAGAAAAGTATGCAATGTAGTGATACAAAAAATGTAAAACAATAATAATTTACCGCTTACCGATAAAAATAAAAGGGGGCCATTGAACATTTTTTGCTTCCTTCTCCCCAACGTGCATGGTTTGTCACCGGCTATTAATCGTGTACTCGCACTTTTGACCAAGGTTGCGAATATTCGAACATTCTCCAGGTTGTCCATCATGAGGGGGTTAACATAACCAATAGGGTTATTCCCGATAATCAAGCAGTCCACCAGGGCAACAAAGTGCCTCTTGAACCAGTCACCTCCGTCCTCAAATTTTAACATCTCCGTAGCTACGTGTTTGGCCGTGATGTGGTTGTTAGGCTTATTAAAAATCTCTAGCCATTCTTTATAAAGTTCACATCCCCCCGCTTTGTTCTTCCGTTCAATATTCACACTACCATTTGGGATTCCAAGAACCCGTTCCACATCCGTGGCGTCTACGTGAATTTTTTTTTCGCTTTGATATCACCAGTTCACAGCTAACTGGGTTGAAAATTTTAACCAGCCAATAAGTTAACTGTGCCGGTATTTCCACGATCTTCATGTGCAACAGTCCACCGAACCCAATCTCGTTAACGGCAGCCGTCTGTGCAGGGTTCAATTTCTTAATAACTTTGGCGAACCTCCTCAGCGTTGATCTCGTACACAGTCCGGGATATTTGGATTCTTCGTCACTCGCTACCGCTCTATCATCACTTTTTACCTTTGTCCTTTCCCTTCTTTTTCTTACTCGGCTCTGCAGCAACATCAATAACTGCCGACTTCCTCTTCTTGCTCCCTTTATCCAATGTACCCTTACTCTTCTTGCTCTCCTTAGCCATCTCCAAAAGAAACACTAAAACAAATAAGGTAGCAAATAGTCATTCAGCTGTCTCATAAAAAATGGTAACAAATTTAAAGCATACTACATAATATAGGTAAGCATGATATAAAATGTGAGCAAGCATAATTGTCAACACCAAAAAGCAGTACACATTATCAACATGCAAACTTACCAGACTTGGAAACAAAGGTGGGGAATACAGAGTTATCAGCAACAAAAATGTATGTAAAAATCACATAAGAGCTAACCCTAACAGACTTAAGCATTATATATAAGATAAGTAAACATTATATAGAATGTGAGTAAGCATAGTTCTGAACACAAATAAGCTTAATACATAAGTAAGTAAGCATTATATATAATGTGAGTAAGCATAATTCTAAACACAAATAAGCATTACAAGTCACCAACCTTCAAAACTACTAGACTTGGAAAAAAAAAGGTAGGAAATACATAGTTATCAGCAACAAAAATGTATTTCAAAATCTCATAAGACCAACTCTACCAGACTTCAACTTTTCAAGATAATAAAGACAATTTAAACCAAAAACACAAAGAAATGTCCTAACCATAAGCGATATTGTTTTCTCATTAAAGCAGACACTCAACAGTTGTAAAAAACAAAGATGGTTATTGACAAACAATAGGCAAATTTCGGCTATTGTTTGTCAACTGTCTCCCCATATTGATGACAAACTAGGAAAAAATACTAATTTCCACCATTCCCCATTATAAGCATTATTCGTGACAATCCTAAGCATATTTACAGGGACAAAATATAGGCAATATTAAAATCAAATCCACCAATAAAATAGAATACTACATAAAAAATGCAAAAAATTAAATAAAATTACGAAATTAAAATGGGAAAAAAAGTTGCCCTAACGTACACAGTTGCGGGGACGCAATAGAAATTCACACAATTTGTTGTGTTCTTCAGCGAAAACTAAGGGTTCCAATGGGCTTCTTCTGGAAAAAACAACAATGTCTGATTTGCCCTCGCCGGAGTTTGATTCTCGACTAGAGATTTGGTGAATTTTCGACTGAAGAGATGGTGTTTTTTGGGGAGGGTTGAGTTGGGTATGGTTAGGCCTTGTGATTTTTGTTTCGCGAAGGAAGACGGTGGAAGACGGTGGAAGACGGGTTCGGAATTGCAGGAAAATATGGTGGACGACGGTTGAAATTAGCGTGAGAAATCTTGTGTGGAAGACTCGTGAATGGTGGAAGACGGTTTCGGAATTGCAGAGACTTTTAGTGTGGAAGACGGTGGATTGGATGAACTGACTTT
Organism: Rehmannia glutinosa; assembly: GCA_016081115.2. Classification (NCBI taxonomy): domain Eukaryota; kingdom Viridiplantae; phylum Streptophyta; class Magnoliopsida; order Lamiales; family Orobanchaceae; genus Rehmannia; species Rehmannia glutinosa. Next base: position 43,264,532 of record CM071932.1, on the reverse strand, counting down.
CCAGTTACCAAATACTGTAAAGATATGCAAGATATTGGATTTACACGTCCATAACCGGCCCCTAAAATTTAGCCCACTACCAAAAATAAATTCCCTCCCAAAAATTGATTTAAAATAAAATTACTAAGAAGCCATTTTTTAAATTAAGTTATATATTAAATAATATTAAAACCTGATTAATCTTAACCATTTAAAAATTAAATCAATGACTCAGATTTGGTCTCGTGTACTCACCTAAGATATGTTGACTCACCTGATCTAAATCCTATATATATATATATATATATATATAGATAGATAATCAATTGCCTTTATAGAGACTTTCATTTTTACAAATTAATATTTAAATCATTATATATTTACAAAACTAAAAAAAATGTTCAAATTACATTGACTATAATACTTATTTTCGTGACAAATATGTTGTCATGTAAGAAAGTAATCAATTGGTGACAATGAATTATTTCGTAACTAAAACACTCATTTATTACAATAAATTTAGTTGTCACCAAAAAATCTATTCTTTGACGGTATACAATTTGTTATTAAAAATATACTATAATGATGACTTGTATCGTCACAAATATCTTCAAAACTTGTCACTGTATAAATTTATTATGTCATGATACATTTTGTCACCACATATTCATTTTTATGACGGACGATTTCATCATTATTTCGGCGCAATTAGCGATGCTGATAAGTTTTGTCATATATTGTGATTGTATCCATGACGAACAAAATCATCACGTTACATATTTTTTTGGTGACAACGCATATCTTGTCGTTGAATCGTAATTATTGGTGACACATTGTTTGTCATTATAAAGACACATTAAGTGACACGCAATATTTTGTAATATTAAATCACCTTTTTCATGACAAACTATATAATATATGATGAAATTATTAATGCAATCGCGACACTAAAATTCTTCATTAGAATTTGATGAATTTGGCAATGCGATCATGGTCGTCACTAAAAATTAATGCTATGATGACAAAACATGCTTTCGTCATTAAAAACATACTTTTTTGTGACAAAGAAATAATATAGATGACAAAAACTGTATCGTTGATGTGACGATGTAGGCATCACAATAAATAATACAAATCGTGACAATGGTTATTAGCGTGATCAAAGGTTAATTTTGTAGTGACAAATTGTAAAAATCGTCATTTATACCTTTTATGATGGGGCTACAGTGACCATCTTTATGACGCTCAATTTTCGTCACCTAATACATTTAGTAATGAAAAAATAAGTTTATATGACGATATTTTTCGTCATGTTATCTCATATTTCTTGTAGTGTTGATGTATGCCAGATGGGAAAGCAAATTAAGTCATCTTTTAAGAACAAGCCAAGTCCTTCTTCAACCAGGATATTGCATCTATAGCACATGTAATTATTTGGTCCTATTGAACCAACTAGTATCAGTGGAAAGTAATAAACCTTAGTGGTGGTAGATGATTATTCAAGGTACACATGGACAATTTTTATCTGTAAAAAGAAGGAAACCTTGCAGAAATTGCCTCAGCTGATGAGAAGAATTCAAAATGAGAATATTCAAATCATTAAAAAGATAAGGTATGAGAGGGAAACTAAGTTTGTCAATGCGATTATAACTAAGTATTGCATTGAGAATGGTATTGCTCATGAGTTGTCAGCTGCAAGAACTCCACAACAAAATGGAGTAGCTGAGAGAAGGAACAGAACTCTCAAGGAAGCTGCAAGGATCGTGTTAGCTGAAGTTGGTTTGCCTAAGAGATTTTGGGTTGAAGCCATTAATACTACTTGCTACACTCAGAATAGGTGTATGATTAATAGGTAGTTGTCTAAAACTCCCTATGAAATTTGGACAGGAAGGAAGCCAAATATTGGATATTTTCGAATCTTTGGATGTAAATGCTTCATCCACAACAATGGCAAGGTATCTTTTCGGGATACTCAGCTGAGAGTAAAGCTTATAGAGTGCTGAACAAAAGGTTTATGGTCACAGAAGAGTCTATCCATGTGGTTTTTTATGAACCTAATGTTTATGGAGAAAACATAGATGAGTTAGCTGACAAGAGGAATCAACCAACTATTCAGAAAAGTCCCTATGTTGAAGCAGAGGTAAGAGTACTCAACCCTCATGAAGATGAGATTGTTGAATCTCAGAGACAGCTAGAAGGTTTGCGGCTGAATCATGAAGAAGAAGTTGCTCAAGACAACTTAGCTACGACATGACTGAACCCAACAGACTTACTCCAACCAGATGTGAGATGACTGAGAGACCATCCACCTGAGTTAATCATTGGAAATGTTAGAGATGGAGCAAGAACCAGATCCAGAACTCAACATGAAGCTATGTTTACTTGTTTCATTTCCCAGATAGAGCCTAAGGATGTATCACAAGCATTGGATGACACATATTGGATTCTAGCTATGCAGGAAGAGCTGAATCAGTTTGAAAGAAACAAAGTTTGGGAATTAGTTCAGAGGCATACCCACCAAAATGTTATTGGTACTAAGTGGTTATTCAGAAACAAGATGAATGAAGAAGGATTTGTAGTAAGAAACAGAGCAAGATTGGTAGCCAAAGGGTATTAATAAGAGGAAGGTATAGATTTTGATGAAACATTTGCTCCTGTTGCTAGATTGGAAGCAATTAGGATGTTTCTTACTTATGTTGCACACAAGAACTTCACTGTATATCAAATGGATGAGAAGAGTGCATTTTTGAATGGACTTTTGGAAGAACAAGTTTATGTGGAGCAACCTCCAGGTTTTGAGCAGAAACCTATTGGAGATAAAGTCTACAAGCTCAAGAAAGCATTGTACGGATTGAAACAAGCACGAAAAGCCTGGTATGACACATTGTCTCAGTTTCTTACTAACAATGGATTCACCAAAGGCAAGGTTGATAGAACACTCTTCAGAATTCAAGATGGGGAGAGTATATTGTTTGTTCAAATTTATATGGATGATATCATCTTTGGATCCACAAAGAAAGAGTTGTGTGACAAGTTTTCAAACCTCATGCAAGGGAAGTTTGAAATGAGCATGATGGGAGAGCTGACTTTCTTTCTATGTCTTCAAGTCAAGCAAATGAAGGATGCAACCTTCATAAGTCAAACCAAATATACCAGGATTTGATGAAAAAATTTGGTATAGAATAGAAGTCATCAGTGAAGATTCTCATGAATACATCAGTCAAGATGGATATGGATGCAGATGGCAAAGCTGAAGATCAAACTACATATAGAGGCCTTATTGGATCATTGCTCTATTTGACATCAAGTAGGCCAAACATCACCTTTGATGTAGGTGTATGTGCTAGATTTCTATCTGCACCAAAAGAGAGTCATATGACTGCAGTCAAGAGAATCCTATGGTATTTGAAGGGATGCCAAGAAGGTAGCTTATGGTATTCAAGGGATGGAGGGTTCAAGCTAGTTGGCTACTCAGAGACTATGCTGGATGTAAAGTAGATAGGAAAAGTACATCAGGTACCTGTCAAATGCTTGGAAATAGATTAGTTTCTTGGTTCAACAAGAAACAAAACTCAATAGCTACATCCACAGCTGAAGCAGAGTACATAGCTGCAGGCAGCTATTGTGCCCAAGTATTATGGTTGAGGCAACAGCTAAGAGACTATGATATAGAAGAAAAAGAGATTCCAATTATGTGTGATAGCATAAGTGCTATTGCAAAAACCCAGAACCCAGTATAGCACTCAAAAACCGAGCACATTGATGTCAGATACAATTTCATAAGAGATCATGTTGAAAAGAAAGACATCACTTTGGAATACATATCAACTGATAATCAGTTAGTTGATGTATTCACAAGACCATTATGTGAATCAAGGTCTGAAGAGCATGAAAATGAGCTAGTATTGATTGAGCTGAGTTAGGAGGCTCAGAAGACTCAATCAACAGAGTCAAAGAAGAGAGAATTGAAAATCAGCAAAGTTTCATTTTTCAGCCAAGTGAAATAGTCAAGACGGCTGGTCAGCTGTATCGAGTTAGCTGGACAGCCGATGGATCTTTATGAGAAGAGAGAAACAGAGTTAAGTCACTTTTGGAAGATAGATGAGTTATTTAAGAGCCAAGTGACAAAAAAATGTTATTTTCTGCGAGCAGGAATGTTTTGGGCATGACATCAGCAGTAATTATGACGTCCGTAAAAGCCTGTACCCATTTAGCCTATGATTAGATATAAATGCTGCTACATTTAATACGCGGAAATTAATGAGGTTTCATGCCTTAAATATCAACCGTTGATCGTGATTAACCTTTTTGAATTCTAAAAACCGTCCCCTCATATCCTATATATACTTTATTTCATTTTCTCTCTCCTCACTTTACACTCATCTCTCTCAAGCAAAGACTGAAAACTTTCTCTGCAAACCAAAGCGAAAACCTTAGTTTGTACTTCGTTCATCGTTCAAGTTTCTAAGTTTAGATCTCAGAAATGGCTCCCACATATGATACTGTGAAGATGGCTGAGAATATCCACTCTGACTCGACGGTGGTTTTTAAAGGTATGATGAAGCAAGGTGTTGATAACGCCCTTGCCAAGAAGATTGCTGAGAAGTTGGAGAAATCCGATCTAAAGGGATTTCTCAAGATGGAGTATTCGCACATCTATCCTGAAGAGGTGGCTATGTTTTACGTGAACGCTAATGTTCACGATGGATAAATTCGTTCTTCTGTCCACAGAGCCGACATTAAAATAATTGTTGTGGATTTGGCTGCTCACTGTCATCTTCCTTCATCTGGATTGAAGGAAATCATAGAAAAGCACATAAACATGGTTGCGGCATGGAAGGAGATTGCCAAGACAGAGTCTGTTGCTAAGGTTGTTTACACAGACAAGAAATCGCTCATCAAGGACGACTATCACAAGCTAATGGACGTGATTGCCAAATGCGTTGACATGAAGTTTGGCAGCTTCAATCAGCTGTCAAGGACTAAGCTGACTGTCATGGTTGCTATTTTGGAAGAGAAGAAGGTGAACTGGGTTGAGTTCATCTTCAGCAGAATCTGTCAGAACGTGATTAACAATACTATTAATAATGATGGTCTTTTTAGAAGCTCGTTGGGATATGGCCTGGTGATTGGCCATTTGATGGAGGTGAAGGGCATTCCTATTAGGAATGGGAAACTCTTCCACGTAAACAAGAAAATGTTCAAGGCGAACCTCTCAGCTGCTCAAAGGCAAGCCCATAGAAGAAAAGCTGACACCAGCGAAGGTGAGTCAGTTGATCCTGTCCCCGAGGACACTGCTGCAAATGCAAAGGCTCCATCTCCAAAGCCTATGCAGAAGAAGAAGAAAGCTGCTGCAGCAAAGCCTGCCCCTGCAGCCGTGGCAGACCCAGCACCTGCCCCAACCGCTGAGACTGAGAAGGTTCCCATGCACCTTCTCTAGTCCTAAAGATGAAACGTGCAGATGTGCCTCGAAAGCCAGCTACAGCTAAGAAGATAAAAATGGCGGAGCCAGCTGCCATTGAAGAAGAAGAAGAGGAAGAGATTCCTCTTGTACGAACAAAAATAAGACGATTGGTGAGAAGATTTGCCTTGGAAATGCCAGCTGAGTCTGGCACTGACATTGTGAAGGAGACTGCTGAAGTAGAGGAGTAGCAGTCTAAGCAAGCAAAAGGCGGTAAGGAGACCACTGTTGAAGTAGAAGAGACTGCTAGTGGCAATCAACAGAGTATCGTTGAAACAGTTGTCCGGGAGACAGTTGAGGAAAGAGAAACTAAGACAGCTGACCAGTTCGAAGAGTTAGTTGTTCACTCCCCTCAAACCGATGCCAGACCAATTGAGGAGGAAAGGGCTCCTCTCATACCTAATGTTGAAGATGAAGAGGATGATGATGTGGTTATGCTATCTCTAGCATACCCTGATGTGCAGGAAAAGGCTGTCTGTATGGAGGAATTGGAAGTTGAGTTATGCCCGAGCTAAATTCCAACACCCAGATTTCGTAGAAGAGGAAGAAGAACTCCTGAGTTTCCTAGGGAATATTCCAGTCCGCTCTGCACTGGACCCTGATTTCTGCATGACCATCCTGTTTGAAAAGAAGGATGAGGAGAAGCGCAAGGCAAAAACTAAGGCAATTGAGGAATCAAAACAACCTCAACCCTGCCCCTTTAAAGGGGTGCCTCAAATTGCTTTCGTGCCCACCCAGAAGATCGGCGATGAGATGGACCTGGCCGATCGCCGATGCACGATGGGAGAAAGGCGAGCTACGGCAAGCAAGCACTGAAAGAATCCAAAGAGTTGCACGAGCAAAGACTGCAAAAGAGCCAAGGAGAGTCTTCTTCAATTATGATCCATCCTAGCCCAGATATCATGGAGATGGTGAGAACAATTGATGCCACCACCTCCCCAGTGCACTCAGAGGATGTAAATACCACAAAAAATGGCGATGAAGCTAAGGCAGGAGTAGAAGAGGGCACCTTAGCCAAGCCAATCCCTAAATAAGGTGTTGAAACACTTGCCCTATCGGCTGCTCATTGAAAAGGAAACGAAGCCGAGTCTCAGGTTTCGAGTGACCCCACTGCTCGAAACTCAGCTGGTGCGCCAGCTGAGGGAAAACTCAAACCACCACAATTGGGTCGGAGGAGGCTGTGGGAGACAATACCAAAGAGAAGTTTGGAGGCGAAGGTGAGACCATAGATGTACAACACAGTGGGGTTGACGAGGCTCAGATGGTTTCGACTGTCTCAGTTGAAATCCCAGTTGCCATGCAGGCCGATGAAGCTGCTGATGCAGCTAAGGCAAAGGATGGAAGTGAGGCCATGGGAGTTGAGACTCTTGGCCCTTAAAGTGCAATCCAATGAGTTGAGACTCCAACGTATGCCACTGAAGACCCCAAAGCAGCTCAATCTGCTGAAGGGATATCTATAGAAGACCCTGTTGCAGTTGAGAGTAGACTGAAGATTGAAGTGAAGACCCAGCTAAGTGAAGTGAAGAGAAAACTCTGTCAAGTAACAGAAAAGTTGTCTCAGTCAGCTGACTGGCAGCTAAGTCATTCTAAAATGATTGGAATCGAATGTCAAAGGGATATGCAGCAGACAAGACTTGACGAAAGCTTAAAGAGATCTGTTGTTAAGACAAGTCAAGGTTTTGCTGGAAATGGGCATGTGTCAGGGTGCCAGCAATAAAGTTGTTTTGCTGAAAGAGTGCAAAAGGCAAGGAACCAATGAGATGTACCTGAAAACCTGCAGAGATTAAGGAAAAACTGCAGAGCATTTAATTCATGGTACGATCTTCATCAATGTTGCAAGACAAGACAAGCCAACAACCTACGAGTGTGATTTGAAAATTATGTCTATCTCTCCAACGGACATATTTTCAAATGTACACTATAAAAGGCTGAGGAAGAAAGTGAGAGAAGGTTACCCAATTTACGAACAAGCAATAACCTGCAAACATCTCTCACGGTTTTCAAAGAAATCCTGAAGCCTAACTTCGAAGGAACTCAATCCAACACACTCAGTGAAGGAAAGATTACTTCATCACTTGAAGAGGAAATTTTTTTCGAGAACAAAGGGGTCTACTCTCCAAGGTTGAAGGAGAAGTAATGAGTTTCAGATCGAACCGGTGCTTTGAACCTATTGGATAGATAAGTGATCAAGTCCAAGGGTTTGAAGGAGGCTGAAGTAACATGACAATTGTCTTGTGAAGAAGGTGAATCCCATGAGCAGCAGGCTGCATGATCAAAGTTGTCTTGGACTATTAATTGCTTTCTAACCAAGCTAAAGTTACTTAGTAGATTCCTCCGGGAGTTGGAGAAGAGTAGACTAGAGGAATTAACCCATCCTCGAACCACTATAAAACTGCTTGTGTCTATTTACCTTTCAGCACACTTTATTTCTTGCATTTATTTTATATCTGCTGATAAGTTAAACTTGCTTAAGTCTGATGATAATAACCATTGCTAAAACAAGTATTGAAAAATGTGCTTAAATTTTTAAAGGGTGAAAAGTCTTCCGCTGACCAAACCAAATCAACTGTATTTCTAAGTGTTAGCTGAAAACATCTAAGTTATACTATCAACATGTCAGTCGAGTCTGTTGAGTGTGTAACTTAGCTGTGTAAGCCAACCTAGCTGTCTCTCAAGGACTTAGCTGATTTGAGTTAACTCGGAATATATTTTAAAATGACTAAAATCAAAAAGTTGGTAAGATTTATTCAACCCCTCCCCCCCTTTCTGAACCTTACACATCACCCCTTGAGACCTACAATATGTTTTGAAATGGCAGTGACCCTAATATTATATATATATATATATATATATATATTTGTTGGGTTGTTTCAAAACCGACATTTTACCCAGTTTTCAATGTTATATTAAGTTTTCCACTTAAGCTTCCGCTATTAATTTTTTTAATTATAGAAAAGTAAGTTTTAGTGTCATTCTTGAGCGTAGCAGGTTCGGGGTGTCACAGGTGGCATCAGAGCAGGTGTATATAGCCTTTCTGGAAAAATAATGTTTCCAAAACAAATGTTGTTTTGAGTCTGCTTTTTATATAAAACATTTTCAAGGGAGAAACATACTCGTGTGAGGAAGTACTGTACTTATTCCGAAGGGAATGCATAGTTTAAAGGCTTTTCTACTTAGAGCATCTCCAATCGTCCTCCAAAATAGGGGTAGACGCCAATTTGAAGGGAATAACCTTCTCCAACCGTACACTATTTTCCACTCTAAAATGGGGTGAGTGAACAGTGCACCTCTTAATGTAGAGGGTCACTGTTCACACCTCTACTTTTTTTTTTTTTTAAATGTCATGTTTTGCCCTTTCTCTTAAATTATGTATAAATATTTTGTATCTCCGTCAATTGTTAAAATAATTTTAAAGTTAATGTCTAATTATCATATTTTTTTGTTTAATAAGATTTTATTGTGAATTGTTATATTTATAATCAATTTCTTATGCATATATATATATATATATTAGAATTTATATAATAAATTACAAAAGGATTTATAGAGTAATATTAGTTAAAATACAAGTTAAATTAAAGTACATATTCATACAAATATATTATATTTTAATATATTAAACATAAATATATATGTTAAATTACAATTTGATAAAAGTATATAATTTCAATATAACAAAGAATCAAAGTGGAATATTCTAATTTGGAGTAAAATTTGGAGTGGACTGTTGGAGATTAATGTTGAGTTCCTCCAAATTTTCCTCTAAAATAGTGTAAAACTCACACTATTTTAAAGGAAACCTTTGGAGATACTTTTATGAGGCATGAATTATGTTATGAATGGATTTAAAATTGTTTGATCGCATCAACAGGACAAGTTTTGATAATGAATTGTGATACAAAAGCATTTAAGATTTGATGCGATTCAAGTATGATTTATGCATTCAACATTATTTTGAAAGATCTTTCTTGAGAACTTATCTTGTGATATTTTAAAAAATTCATGAACTTTCATGAGCATAGTTTTCGAAATGGCATGATAACCATGTAATCGAGATTTGACTACAACCTTAAAAGCTTATAGAATTTATTTTTATTTATGGTTTAGATTTCCCATTAGGCATACATAATTAGGAATATGGTGATATGCGATATATATGGAGAATGTGCAACTTATGCACCAGAGTCTCCCCAGTTATACTAAAGTAATAGATTACCAAGTGTTCAATTGTTAGGCCCATAACCCACATGTTTCTTTGCTTTGCTAAGATTGCACGATTACGCAGTGATAACATTGATTATGAGGTTAATCGCTGCAAGAGTAAATATCAAATCAATTGTTTAAGATCGGATCTGAGGCAAGCAAGAGATGAGTGGTACTTTGGGTTAAAAGTGGTGTCGAGCTTGAGACGAAAATAATAGATATTGAAGCACTTTACAAGGTATCGACTATGTAAGATATAAGTATGTGGAATTCAATAGTGAACACATTTCGAGGAAGGAATTTTTTTAGAAGGAAAGGATGTAATACCCTGAATCTCAAACTACTCTATTGACCTAAATATTTAAACGTTATGTACATTAGAATGACAATGTGTAATTCCATTTATTAATTAAACAGAATAATATAATACTAGAAAAAAGTTGGATAGTAAGTCTAATAATATAGATTACATTCATGCAAATGATAGTTGTAATATTATTTGAGAATAATGACAGCTTTTGTTAAAGAAATAATAGAATAATAGGAAAGGGGATAAAATTATAATTAAGAAATAAAAAAATGCCCTATAGATAAATATCGAAAAATGATATTGATACTGCTTTTCAAGGAAGGTCACTCCTCTTCCCGAGGGGGAAGTATTCAAGTTTTCTTGTCCAAGAGTTGGAAAATTATTTGACTGAGAACTTTCATGTACACGTACGCAAACGTTAGGGGGTCCCTGGGGGATTGCCCAAGGAAGCCCCTCCGATGCTCAATAAGTTAGCCCGGTGAACGAGATAATAAGACAGTAAACGAATACTCAATTAAAATGCATTGGAGGATTATGAATTAATTAATTTACAGATAATAGAAATGACCTTTTTATACTTGGGAGATGGGTCCCGTGGGCCGTGTAGGAGAATTTGGCCTATGGTCCAGTCCGCGTAGGAGAAAATGGCCTATGGGCCAGTCCCAGACACCATTAGGCCAGTTTATTTATTAAGAGCCCATTGGCAATTAATATTAAATAAATATATATAAAATATGAATTATATATTATTTAATTAAATACCATTTTTTCCCCCGACATAAGTCCCCCAGCTCCAGTGCTGTGGAGGGATGAAGAAGTGCGGGAGCTAGACTGGTATTGTATCTGTCTTGTCCAGCTTGTACATCTTGTCTTGCCTTTGGAAAATATTTGACCGCTTTTGTAAAAGGACACTTGAAAGGAGAGCCGTTGACCATGTCTTCCAAAGGTGATATTTCCAACTCTACTCTTTAACTTTGAAATTTTTTGCTTTGTAGAAAACATAGAAAAATTTCTTGAAAGTTGAGATGAGAGTTGAGGTGAGAGTTGAGGTGAGAGTTGATATGAAAGCCCAATGAGGGGGGAGATTGCTCTGGGGCGCCTCCCCGGAGCGGGCAAGGGCGCCACTAGGCGCCCTTGTGGGATGCCCTTGAGGGTGCCCCCCATGCGCCCTCCTGCATGAAGGAGGCCACCCCCGGCCCCCCGGTCCTTCGTCGCTCCTTGCATTTTCTTTGTCTTTCCAGAGTTTTTCCCTGTCTTTCTTCATTTCTGCGTTCCTCCGTCTTCTCAATAGTTTAGCTTATGATTCCTTGTCCTTGGAGGCTTGTTCTTTATTTGCGTAGAGATGAACCCTTCCCTTTTGAAAGAAAGCTTTAATTCCTTCAGAGTGGTCGGAGATACTTGTGTTTTGCTTTGTACTTTCCAGAGCTCGAAGGGAGCACCCTTCTCGAGCTCGGATGGAGCACCCTTCTGGTGCTTGGGGGAGCACCTTTCTCGAGATTTCTTCAAGTTCTACTCTTCTCCACCGGTGTTAGCATTTTCACCTTCTTTGTCTTTGCACATCTTTGTTGGGGAGGAATATTTTACCGGGCACCCTTTCGAAGCCCGGAGGGGGTGCCATTAGGGACCAATGTGAAGCACCTGAAAATCTGCAGAGTTTAAGGAAAAGTTGCAGATCATTAAATTCATGGTACGGTCTCCATCAATGATGCAAGACAAGACAACAACCTACGAAGTGTATTTGAAATATGTGTCTTTCTCTTCAACGTTCATATTTCAAATGTGCACTATAAAAGGCTGAGAAAGCAAGTGAGAGAAGGTTACCCAATCTACAAACAAGCATACAAGCAATATTACCTGCAAATATCTCTCAAGCTTTCAAAGAAATCCTCAAGCCTAAAATTCGAAGGAAATCGATCCAACACACTCAGTGAAGGAAAGACAACTTCATCAGTTGAAGAGGAAAAATTGTTTTCAAGAGCAAAGGGGTCTACTCTCTAAGGTTGAAGGAGAAGTAGTGAGGTTCCATTGAACCAGTGCTTTGAACCTATTGGAGGGCTACGTGATCAAGTCCAAAGGTTTGACGGAAGCTGAAGTAGCAAGACAACCGTCTTGTGAAGAAGTTGAGTCCGAGGAGTAGCATGCTGTGTGATCAAAGCTGACTCGGACTGATAACTACTTTGTAACCAAGTCAAGTTACCTAGTGGATTCTTCTAGGAGTTGGAGAAGAGTGGACTAGAGGAATTACCCCATCCTCGAACCACTATAAAAACTGCTTGTGTCTATTTACTTTTCAGCATACTTTATTTCTTGCTTTATTTTCAAATATGTTGATAAGTTAAAATTGCTTAAGTCTGCTGATATTAACATTGCTAAAACAAGTGTTGAAAAACATACTTAAAACTCTAAGGGCGAAAAGTCTTTCGCTGACCAAACCGCAAGTCAACTGCATTTCTAAGTGTTAGCTGAAAACTACTAGGTTATATTATCAACAGCTCAGTCGAGTCTGTTGAGTGGGTAACTTTGTTGTGTAAGCCAACCTAGTTGTCCATCAAGGACTTAGCTGACTTGAGTTTATTCTGAAATTATTTAAAAGGACTAAAATCGAAAAGTTGGTTAAATTTTATTCAACCCGCCCTTCTAAACTTTACACACCCCTTGGGACCTACCCTACTCTTTCCGGTTTATGAGATATCTATTTTCAAAGCATCGGGTCAAAATATAATTTTGGGAAAAACTCGGGACTGACCTATAATTTTCAAAAATATGACCCCGAGAGCCTGAAAATATGATTCTTGGGAAGTCTTAGAAAAATTAGAAACTGACCTTGCCTTTTTCCGAATCCGGGATCAAAACTTATGGAATTTTAAAAACCGACATAAAATTTCCTCCCTTTGTAAAATATTTATTTTTAAATAAAATTTACCAAGATCATAGAAAATTATATTTTCTAAATTCAGTTTATTTACAATAATATTATAAATATTTTATAATTATTTAATTAAAAATTTTATTTTAATTATTATCCGAATTTTATTCGAGACTTTCTACTGAATAATTGTACTAGTGATACGGCGACTTCCTCACCCGTGTAATCAAAAATTCCATTAAGGACTTCAGCGATAATACACTGAATCGAATAATATACCCGACTAGATTATTCCTCCCGGCCAACTATGCCGCGAAATTGAACTCAGATGATTGAATACCGGATGTGGCGTGTCTATGAACACCCCAGTCCTACTGACTGGCTGAATATCGGATGCGGCGAGTTTATGAACACTCCGGTCCTACTGAACGACTGAATACTAGACACAGTGAGTCTTTGAACACTCCGGTCCTATTGACTGACTGACTGAACTGTGGAATGGATAAGTCATGTATGCGATGTGTAGCTCGGCTGCAATCTCGTATCGGCCTCCAATATCGTCCAAATCCCAACCTCAAGCTGGATAGGAGAATCTGGCGGGCGATTGGATCATAGAAACTCGGTATAATCATGATTATGACGATCTTCGAGCTTAACTGGCTCCACTGTGGAGACGTCGTGCCTACCGGGATAGTGGTTACGACCCTATCCATTGGAGGGATAAGGTGATTGTTGGGGAGTCGATGTTTGATCAATACTTCTCTGCCGGATAAGGACGGACTGGGTTGGCATCACACTTCCATGCGCAAACACTACTGATTGAACACTGGGTTGGCGTCACACTTTCGTGCGCAACAAACTGTTACGGAATTGGCGGACTGACTGCTAACTGATACTATTAAACTACTAAGTATATAATAACGATTCATGCCCGTTTCTTACATAAAACCCCATAAAATAATTTTTTCGCATAAAGCGTAAGCCCCACTCGTACACACTCACCACACCCACTGAGAATTTTTGTCTTACTCCCACATGTTTTCCCAACCAGAGGATGAGGTCCCGCCGGAAGAAGACCACAGTGAAGATTTTGAAGCTACGGAATAGCTTCATGTTGTATTGGGTTGTTAAGACGATTTGAATTTTACTAACTTTATTATGTATGGACAAGTTCTAAGAAGTTTCCTTGTAATAGACGGGCGTAGGACCCGTAGGAATATTATCGACAATGGTTGTATTTAATTTTGATTCCGCTGTGATTGTACCAGATCACTTAGTCTATTTTATTATTTATGCATATTTTGGGAATTACTATTTATGTTTGGATTATTTTTATATGTAATAAATGGACCGGCTTAGTAAATCGGCAGTAGTTGGATCGTTTGTGTCACGGCTCCGGTTTGGGGCGTGACATTACGGATTTAGATCCGTGAGACCGTTTCACACAAGTTTTTGTGTTAAATCATTATATATATTCAATTGTCTGATTCTAATCAAAATAATTAAAAACTTTTAAAGAAAATAAAAATTGATCAAAGTTGGTTAAATTGAAGACCAAGAAACATGAGTTCAAAAGTTTTCCCCTTGTCATGAAATTTCACAAGTGGTCCAACTCCTCCGACTTATTCTTATGGTAAAGTTTTGAGAAGCTACTTCTTGCCAATATGCGTACGGCCAAGTACAAACCTAGGACTGTAAAAACATCTCCATTTATGTAGTGATATTAATTCTATTATTGATTATCTTGACTGCTTCTCCACATGTAAAATTCGTGTTGTTTTCCCTCCAATAATGAAGACTCGCTTTTCTTTTTTTTTTTTAGGATGAAGACTCACTTTTGGATACATAACAGATTTTGAATCCTGAGATTTAAAAAATAAATAAAAACTACTAGGATAAATTGCAAATGTAACATGTAGAAAAATAGTAGTATTTCTTCTAGTACAATTTATATGAATCGAAAAACCCGAATCGATAAAATTTACAAAGTAAGATTTAAAAATAAATAAAAAATTAGATAAATCGCAAATGTAACATGTAGAAAAATAGTAGTATTGTACAATTTGAATCGAAAAACACACGATAAAATTTGCAAATCAAAATAAAAAATTTTGAATCGTGTGTTGAACAAAAAAGCATTCGCCCTCTATTTTGGACGCCTCGTTTTCCGAGGATAAGACGAAAACCGGATTACCTATTCCGGTGAACTGAAAATTATGCCCGAAAATTATAACCAAAATTTAATTGCAAGAGTTGGAGATTTATGGAAACTTTGTAAGTTTCTGTGTGTTTTTCAAATGAAAATCAAGCCATATTTATAGGAAAAAATATGACCTTTCATCAAATAAAATATTTGATTTTTACTATTGAAAAGGTCAAATAAATTTGGTCTTTACTATTTAAAAAGTCAAAATACCCTTTACTATTAAAAGGTCAAATATGTAATTTTCCTTCAAAATTTCTAACATAACATGCATTTGAGGTTTAACCTAATTACATAAAAATTCATTTATACATTTTTCAAAATACAAATACAATCTTCAGTAAAATATCATTTTTGAAATGACAAGTTTATCTTTAATGATTTAAAAAATCTTTGCCATTGATGATGGATAAGGGCAATCTTTAATTGTGGGTGTCAAATCAAGTATCCAAAAGTAAATTCGGGTGAGCGCGAGTGTTATACTTTTCACATTAATTATATATATCAATGTTGTGAAAGAAACTGGTAAGGTGTGTGTGCTCTTAATTTATAAAAGTACAGCTCCCCAAGTTCAACCAATCTGAGTAATCATCTTTTTTTTTGCAAAAAAAACAAGGAACTATGGAATATCCACTCTAGATTGTGTTTCTAGACAATGAGAGAATGCTCTATATATACATATATATATATATATGTATATATATATATATATTTCCAATTAAGTCCCACCAACAAAGTCAAACAGTAGCAACCACCACTAGGGGTGGCAATTTGTGCAGTGTTCGCATTCGTGTATCGTGTCAAGACATAAAATTCATGTCATTCGTGTTAGATTTCTCAACCACTGCACGATTTGTTTGATTTTTTGTGCCAGACCTCTCAACCCTAACACGGCCTTTTTATTATCCGTGTTTTTCGGGTCAATCCAATATGATGTACATATTTCAAAAATCTAAATAACCCATCTCTTTATATGGATTATATGGGTTGTATGAGTTAATTTTATTCTGAAAATACTACTAACAACATATTCAATCATTCAAAAATATTGCAAAAAGCAACATAATAACATCACAACCGTGTCAAACGAGTTAATAATTATGTCATTTCAAGTTAACTCTAACATAATATGTTTATTACTCTTGTTATTCATGGTCTGACGCCAAGCCTCAACTTTAACATGTTTATAACGTGTTAGATTCGTGTCGTGTTAGAAATTGCCTCCTCTAGTCAACCACCCTTGTGTCTTTCTGTATGTGTGAGAGAGAAAACAGTACTCTCCAATGTTTAGAAAGGAATGTGCAAATAATTATATCATTACCAAATGAATATGGGATATGGGACCGATAAACTTTTAATTGTGATAGTACATGAATGAACATGAGTCTTATCAAACATATATATATTATGGGTGAATGGGGTCTCACCCAAAAGCTTTTAGTTTGCTCACATGCTAAGGTACTTGCTCGCCTGGATAATGGACAACATGCAATAGACAGATGTTGGGGCGGTATTTGTTATACTAAAATTTTTTAATAATGTATTTATAAAGTATTTGCTAGTTGGTCATGCATACACTGAACACGAGGGGAGGGGGGCATTCTTTTATACAGAAAGACTAGCCTTTTTTGTGCTCGAGCAACAGAGCTTGCAAATGAATCAAACCGTTCGTGAGCTATTCGAAACTCGTCTCGATAAAAGCTCGTTTAAGTTCGTCTAATGATTCTCGTTAAAATAAATGAACAAAACTTAAACTTAGAGATATTCGGTTTGTTAGCTCGTGAGCATGCTCGTTAGTAAGCTCGTATAAATTAAACTAATAGTTTGACATTAATTTTAATTTTTATAAGTTTAGTTATGATAAATCTAAAAATATTTAAATAAACTTATTTTTTTTTAGTAAAATCATATGTTTTAATAGATTTATTATGCTTTTTAGATATATATAATTTTATTTTTGTAATAAATTGAAGAATAATTTAATTTATAATTAATTTTTACTAAGCTCATTTAAGTTCGATAAGCTCGAAAAACTTCGTGAGCCTTCAATATATTCGATAAATTCAGGCTCGAATTCGACTCCATAATAAACGAGCCAAACTCAAACTCTTAAAAGTTCGGCTCGGTTCGGTTCAATAGCTCTAGCTATGGATATCTAATGAGGAAAAATGCATTTCTAAGGCCATCTCCAACCCAAAATTTTATTTTAGTGCAGTTTTTGCACTAAAATAGTGCTGCACCATACTTAAAAACCATCTCCAACCCATCTACTTTAAATTTTACACTAAAAGGAATATTCCATTAATATTCCTTATTATTTCAATACAAAAATTATTTTATTTAAAATCTAAATATTTATTAATATTTGATTTTAACTGCATATTTATTTAATTAAGGAATATATTTTATTATCATATTTAATTTATATCGTATAATAATATGTATTACATACTTTCACTAAAATATAAAATTATATTTTTAAAAAATATTTATGTATTTCAAAAGTAATAATAATTAATAATATGGAAAACTATAGAATTAATTATGAATCTTCATCACATTTTTAAACATAAAAAAACTTAAATCTATTGAAAAAAAAAAGAAGGTAGCGTCGATGAATAGTGTTGCGTCAAATTTGACACAGCACTGTAGATATCTTCATTTTGACGCAAAAGATAGTGCACAGTTGGATTGTGATAGAATTCAGAAATAAGTATGACAAAAGAAGAAAATAAATTGCAGAGAATAGCCATATTTAGTATAAGCAAGTAGGATGAAAACAGAATATCTATATTGCATTTATCAATCTGCTGCACAATACAATATATAGATGAGGGCCTACACAATGATTGGCTAATCAAGAATATACCAAATAACAAACTTGTACCTCCCTACTCAAGATGATGACACTTGTCAATATAAGATTAACCTGGTACATAATGATGTAATCAATGATGTCACAAAATGATTCCCTAATGATCATAATCTAACGGTTCTCTAATAGCCCCCTTCAATTCGAGCGAGGCTAGTGAAGTGACCTTCAATTTATTTTGGAGCCGAGAGAATAATTGGAAACATAACGGCTTGGTAAAAATATCTGCTACTTGCTCCAGAGTTGGGATGTGTTGGACATGAATAAGTTGAGCTTCAACCTTCTCTCGAATGAAATGTATGTCCAACTCCACATGCTTGGTTCTGCTATGAAGAATAGGATTGGAAGCCAAAGCTATAGTACTCTGATTATCGACCCAAATGACAGGAGGCTTGTTCACTGAAATATGTAATTCATGTAACAAGGATTGCAGCCATAATATTTCAGCAGTAGCAAGTGCTAGACTTCTATACTCAGCCTCCGTACTCGACCTTGAAATAGAAACTTGCTTCTTTGAACTCTAAGAAACCAAATTATTGCCAAGGAAAATACAAAATCCCGTAGTGGATCACCTATCATCCAAATCTGCCGCCCAATCCGAATCTGAGAACTCCGTGATGTTCAGATTCATTGATTTGGTAAGATGCAATCCAAGATCAATTGCACCAGCCAAATATCTAAGAATTCTTTTCACACATTTCCAATGAGTATCAAGAGGATTGGACATGTACTGTGATACTTTATTGACACTGAATGCAAGTTCTGGACATGTGATTGTAACATATTGCAAAACACCAACTATACTTTTGTATTTGGTACCATCATCCAAAGTGTGAAAAAATTAAAATTTGGACAAGTGAGGTGAAGAAATCATAGAGGTGACTGCACCCTTAGCATTTTCATACCAGCCTTTTCTAAGAGACTCCTAATGTAGCTGCCTTGATTAAGATGAAGACCTGCATCTGTATTGCTGACCTCTATACAAAGAAAATGATGCAAAAGGCCAAGATCTTTCAGAGAAAAATGTGAACTGAGAGTATGAATAATGGCAACAACATCAGCATATATGATTCCAGTAATGAGCATGTCATCCACATAGATGAGAATATACATAACTGAACCATTATGAACTTTAGAAAACAAAGAGTTATCTGCCTATGACTGAATAAAACCAAGGGAGGATAAAACTGATTTTACCTTAAGGAACCAGGCCCTAGAAGCTTGCTTAAGACCATAAATAGCCTTAGTAAGCTTGTAGACCAAACCACTGTCTGTACCAATCTCAAAATCGGGTGGTTGTCTCATGTATAAGTCTTCCTGTAAATCACCATTTAAAAATGCATTGTTCACATCAAGTTGCCTGATTTTCCAAGAATTGTGAATAGTAAGACTGAGAATAACACGAATTGTGGTTGGTTTAACAACAGGACTAGAAGTTTCTTTGAAGTCAAAACCTGGAGATTGAGAAAATCCTTGAGCAACCAACCGGGCTTTATATCTAAGAATTGTGCCATCAGTATTTTTCTTGAGTTTGAAAACCCATTTGCGGCCTATAAGATTCTTATTGGATGGCAAAGAAGTCAATGTCCAAGTTTTATTTTTGATCAAGGCATTATACTCATCTTGCATGGCTTATTTACAATGAGGATGCAACAAGGCCTCTTGCACAGAACCAGGTTCTTTGACTTCAAGAAGAGTATTGAAAACTTTAGGCTTAAATACACCTTTTTTTGATCGATTCACCATAGGATGAACATTGGTGTGAGCATCCAAATTGTCCAATGGAACCTGCAAACCACTAGGAGAAACAGGAGCAGGCATAACATTATCCATAATAGGCAGTTCAACAACAAGAGGAACGGTGGAGTAACTAGACTGAGAAGCAGTGTGTGCAGCTGAATCATGAGAGGAAGAGGTGTGGGCTGGGGACTGAGTGTTGGAAAAACTGATTATAGGAAGGTGAGTCAGTAGAGACAATGGGATATTGTGGAGCCTGAGGTGGAAGGGTATCAGCAGAGGAGATAGCAGCAGACTGAGGATAGAGGGTGTGAGGAGGGTCATGGGAAACAGAGGAAAAAGGGATGTGGTAATCCGGAGAGAGGTGTGAGGAGGGTCATGGGAAACAGAGGAAGAAGGGATGTGATTCTGTAATCTAGAGAAATAAGAGCAGATATGATTATGAGGTTTGTTTGTAGCATAGGGATTATGTTCATCAAACAAAATATGTCTAGTGATGATTGTCTTGCCATTGGGTAAGAGTGCCTTGTATCCTTTGTATGAGGAGTTGTATCCAAGAAATGTAGCATAGATGGATCTATATTGAAGCTTATGTGTATTATAAGGTCTAGTAAAAGGATATCATAAACAACCAAAAACTTTAAGCCTCGTGTAATCAGGTTTGCATCCATACATGGTTTCAAAAGGACTTTTGTAATAAAGAATTTTAGCTGGGGTTCTGTTTATGATGTAGGTTGCATTAACAAAGGCATCATCCCAGAATATTTTAGGCAATTGAGACTAAGAGGATAAACCCATTTCTATAATGTGCCGATGTTTTCTTTCGGCAAGACCATTTTGTTGGGGAGTATAGGGACAAGAGATTTTGTGAACAATTCCGGATTCTTGAAAGAATTTGGTTAAGCTTCTATACTCACCTCCCCAATCACTTTGTAAGGCTTTAATTTTCAAATTTAATTGATTTTCAAAAGTAGCTTTGAAGTGAAGAAAGACATTATGGACCTCGATTTATATTTTATGATTATATCCATGTATATCTTGTATGATGATCAATGAAAGAAACATAATAAGAATAGACATTTGATGATTTTGAGAGTCTTTGGTCCCCATAAATCAGAGTGAATAAGCTCAAGAGGTGATGTACAAATAGTAGTAAATGCAGAAAAATGAAGTCTATGAATTTTAGCAAGAGCACAAGAAGAACAAATATTATTATCAGTTTTCATTGCATAGGACATATTACAACTTTTCAATGCTTTTTCAACAATATCATAAGCAGCTTGATGTCCCATTCTTTTGTGCCAAACATCAAGACTACAAGGTTGTTTCAAGGTAACAAGGTTGCAAACAGGACTAAAACCAGAACTAGGATATCTAGTATGCAGACTGGAATTAAAAACAGCAGATGGCTGGGATGGCTGAGATGGTTGTGATCTTTGCAAGTTGAAATGATAGAGTCCATTCTTAACAGTTCCCCGGAGAAGAGTGGCTTGAGTAGCTTGGTCCTTAACAAGACAAAACAAAGGGTGAAATTCAAAAAATACTTTGTTATCAAGAGCAAATTGAGAAACACTAAGCAAATTTCTAGTGATTTTAGGAGTGTGTAAAAGATTTTTAAGAAGAAAATGTCTAGAATTAAAAGAGGATTTGAGATATGAACTGCCATTATGAGTGATGCGAATACCTGCACCATTTCCCATTTGTAGTTTGTTGGTGCCATTGTACTCATTTGCTATGCTGAGATTGGATATGTCATTGGTAACATGATGGCTGGCACCTGAGTTTGGGAACCAAGAACTTTCAGAGAAAATATCTGTTTGTGTGGTCTGAGCACCTTGAGGAAATTGAGCCATATTCAGTGTAGGAGTTCTGTTACCAAAAACTGATTTGGAGAAGCATGGACATTGGTGTTATTTGAGCAGCTCCATTATAGCTAGAATCAAAACGGTGCCAACACTTATCAGCACTATGTCCTGAAATTCCACAAACTTGACATTGGATTCTACCAGCTCCAAATCTACCTCCCCTGTCTCTATAGTTATTCCTGCCACCTCGTCCTCCTCGAAACTGAGTCATTCTGTTTCTATTAAAATTGCCCGGACCACTGTTGCTAACCCATTTCTGAGTGATAGTGTTGACAGAAGGGGTGGAGCCTTCAGTGTTGATTAATGGTGCAACAATGGACTCAAGTCTGGCTTCATAGCTCATTAATAAGGCCTGTAATTCCACCATGCTCAATGGCTCAAACCACGGAAGTGACAGATACCATGACAAAGATTGTAATCACTTCCAAATCCAAATAACATGCATGATCCGGTCTTCTTCACTCAATTTCTTTCCAGCAGCAGCCAACAAGTCAAAAAAGTGTTTGATCTTGTTCAAATATTCCCTCATGGGCATGTTTTCTTTCTTCAAGGTAGAGAGTTTTAGCTTATACTCCATTACCTCGGCATTGGACTGACTAGAAAAATGTGTATCAATGGCATTCCAGATTTCACTGGATGAGGATAAGCCTACCATGAGTATTAGAATGCTTTCACTTAAGGAAGACAAGATCCATGAAGCTAAAAGCTGGTCTTGTCTCTGCCAAACCATAAACTCAGTGTTGAGTATCTTTTTCTTAGTTGCGATGCATCCAATGTGTATTGTTCTGGTGTAGCAACATCTTTAAGGATTAAATGTTCCAACCCATATCCTCGGATAGCAGTTAATATCATCTGCTTCCAAATGAGAAAGTTGGTATCATCAAGCTTAATAGATATAAGCCGATTTTGGGGAAAAACA
Organism: Rehmannia glutinosa; assembly: GCA_016081115.2. Classification (NCBI taxonomy): domain Eukaryota; kingdom Viridiplantae; phylum Streptophyta; class Magnoliopsida; order Lamiales; family Orobanchaceae; genus Rehmannia; species Rehmannia glutinosa. The sequence continues at coordinate 43,242,117 of CM071932.1, read as the reverse complement.
AAATTAAGGTTGTTGCTATTCATGGAAGCATCAGATTGCCCAGAATCAGCCATAAAGGAAAATAAAGATGGTGATCAGAGACTGGCTCTGATACCATGATAGAATTCAGAAATAAGTATGACAAAAGAAGAAAATGAATTGCAGAGAATAGCCATATTTAGTATAAGCAAGTAGGATGAAAACAGAATATCTATATTGCATTTACCAATCTGCTGCATAGTACAATATATAGATGAGGGCCTACACAATGATTGGCTAATCAAGAATATACCAAATAACAAACTTGTACCTCCCTACGAGGTTTTCAAGATGAAGACACTGGAAATGTCAATGAAAGATTAAAATAGTACATAATGATGTAATCAATGATGTCACAAAATGATTCCAACATAATGATCATAATCCAATGGTTCTCTAATAGATTGGTAATGGTGTTGCACTTCATTTTGTCTAAAGGTATCACTTTTATTAGCTTTTAGTAACACTTTTTCTAAGTGTTACATTAAGTTTTCTATTGGTAACACTTTGAAGTTATTTTAAAGTGTTACAAATCTTATGTAACACTTTTTGTAACACTTTTTTATTTGTAACACTTTTTAAAAAAATACTTTAAAGTTAAAACTTATTAAACTCTTTTTTTTAGAAATACTATTTTTTTGCCACCAAGTGTACAATTATTTACATTCTTATTATAATTTTTTTTGTTTTATCAATCTGCAAATGGTATATATAATATATTTTATATAATAAAGATTATATTTTATAATTATGTTTATATTTTTCTGTATATATGAAACATATTGTATAGAATGGAAAATCATATTATATTTTATTAAAAGGACACAACAAATTAAAAATATCAAAAATATATAAAATAAAGTGTTGATAAATATTCAATCGGTAAAAATAAAAATATATAAAAATATAAAATTAATTTACTCAGACAGGATAAAAAAGTTCTAATTTGAAATTAAATAATAAAGAAAATAACAAAAAAATAATTTACACGTACACGGAAAAAAAAGTAATTGAAATGTCAATTTTCATTGTAATTTTTTTGGTTTAACGATAAAATTGGTCTCCGTTAGTAAAAATTAAAAAATAAATAAATAATAATCTCATCCATGTGTGTTAATACGGAATTAATTGCTTTAGTAAAAAATAAAAAATCAAAACTAAAATACTTTTATCTCAACAATCAATTTTTATGACATCAATTAATTAAAAAATCTTTTATTTACATTATCTATTTTTTTAAAATATAGGTTTTCCCAAGAAAAAAAAGTGTTCAGTGTTTTTTTAAATAAAGTGATTATTTGGTTACAAAAGAAATACAAAAACAAAGTGATATTTAAAAAGTGTTACTTATATAAAAGTGTTACATATGGAAATAAAAGTGTTACCGTTACAAAAGAAATGAAAAAATGAATTTAAAATGTTACTTATATAAAAGTGTTACATAATAAATATTGAAAGGAATGTTACATAAATATTGTATGTAAAAATCATTCATTTGAGATCAAAATTTCCCCAAATTTGTGTCTCAAATTCAAATCCTCTCGTCCAAATGCAATCTAATGTATATTAAGAGATAATATCAACCGTATCTCTTATATCAATTTTGTTCTGTAGTGGTTAATAGTGGTAGACATTTTCAATTGAAATACCTTATCAATAATTTTTTTTTTTTGGTAATCAGTGGAGCTATACGATATAAGATTATTTAAATATTACAATGAAATATTGGTATTTTGAGAAAATGAAAATACAATTCCCATCAAGTGGCAAACACATATTCGTATTGGGAGAAGAAAATTACAACTTGAAAAACGAAACCAAACATGGGTTAGTTACTATGATATTCCCACCTCATGCATACAACTTTCTATTATTTTAATTTATGCATAGCAAATACACGTGAATCATATTAATTAATCAAATAGTAAACACCAAGATATTAGTAGGATTAATTCTATTATTAGAATATTAATCTTTTCTTCTAGGTAGTGTAATCCAGCCCACAAAGGAATAGGGACAGATTCCATGTTGGTACTTGTTATAATGTTATCTCAAATATTAACTAAAAGAAATCAAATCTTAAGCTTCTCATCTCAAATATTAACTCTATATTAAAATAGTGAAATTTAGCCGTAGGCAACTTTTTCAAGATATTTTTTTTTTTGATCGAACTTCGATCAAGAAATATACGTATAATATCCCGCTTCTTAGGATTGTACTTTACAGAAGATAACAGATGAAGATATATAAATTGATTGAAAGCAACCCTTCTTAAACCGTATAAGGCTGCTGATTTGCACTTTTTATCTTTTACTTTAATTTGGTATTTTATTTTGTAATTTCACTTTATGCATATGCATGTCAATTTTATATGATTCGCGGCTGATACTGTTGATAATCTGCAGATCTGAGGTGAGAACTCTTCTAGTGGGATTCGGCCTACGAGCAAAATGTTACGAGAGCCCCCGGTGCTCTGAGAAGTTCATCTAACGCTTAAATAAGAAAAAATATTCTAGAGAAAATCCAAAATGACTAGAGCATATAAAATGATTTTATACTTTACAAATGAATGGAGATGATCTATTTAATTTGTAGTCGGACTTGGACCTGCTTTGGACCTGGTCGGCCGATAATTTAATAATAATAATTGAAACATAGGTACATATAATTGCTATCAACGACAAAAATATATTTAAGACAATATTATATTTGTGGTGTGAAATACCGATATGAAACTTGAGGATTCGATTGCTCAATATGGAGAAGAAAAATTGTATATACTAGTTGAGAATCTTAGAAGATCTAATTGAGATTACCAAGTACTGTAACTTTAGTTATAAGCCAATCGAATTAAGAACTATAAACTTCTGGACTTTATCAGATTACAATCAGACAGAATTGTACGTGGTGGCTAATCAGATCCTCTAAACGCGATTACGTTGCAAGACAAACAAGATCACAGATCCTTTTGGGACCATTTGCACACTAAGGTTTGATTTGAAAAATGATAAAACGCCAATAAGAGACATTAACTTTAATCTAGAAGAAGTGATAAAAGAAAGAATAAAAGCTCACATTGTAGCAGTCATTGATCATGGATTTTAGATTGCTAAAGCTTTCCAAATCCAAAATTTGCTGTTCATTGGAAAATAAGAGAAGTCTTGAAAAAAGGAACTTTTAGTTCAATTTAAAATTAAAATATAATCATAGTGATAGAATTTGTTGCCCTATTAATCAATATAGTCTGATTTTCGTAAGTGTTTATAAAAATCTTTGGTGTCAGACAGTGGTGTTATAACACTTAATATAGGCAATATAAAAACAGAATGCACAGTAGAAATAAAAAATAACATCAGGATTTTTAACGTGCTTAGATTCCTCAATCTTAATGCACGAGGCCACGCCCAGAGAAGAAACAATCCAATATTAGAAAAGCAAAGCTTATTACAAATACCACTGGATTTGCGAATAACATAAAGACTCCCTCTTTATAAATTCACCAACACTCATATTCGACTAATACTCTGATCGAATCTTCCTAAACCTCATCAACCTTGTTGGAATCCCTCCAACCTCAAATCCCTTGAACGGTTGAGTCGATCCACACCGTAGATCTTTCACCTTCTTCTCCCGAAGAATAAGAATTATCAAATAATAGATTTCTTGAAGAACAATATAGTTGTTCGCCTTATTTTTAGCTTCACCGCAAGTGTACGGTGTAGTTTATAGAATAGGGTTAGCAAGGTCGAATCCACAGAGACTAATAAATTATTGTACTAAGTATTGGGATTGAAATTGTCTTATTTTTATCTAGACGATCGAAATTGGATGATTGGTTTTGTAAAAGCAAAGACATGAATTTATCCTAAAAAGACAAAATAAAGATTGATTGAAAGATCAAGGAGATGAATGGATTCCAGGACTATGATTTCAGTTAATATCCCCTTTTGTTATCAGATTAATCACAACCAAAGTAATATTATTCTTCCCTATACAATCACGAAAGTATTTTACCCTCTCTCTCGAGATGCATGTAAAAACGTTGATTGAATTATATATGCTAGCATCTCTACTCAACATAAGATATCCAACTCCCAAAAGCATAAAAGATTATAAATCCTCACAAATATTCACAGACTTCTCAATCTTGCAAATATTCATGTCAAGTACTCAAAGATCTAGTATTGAAACTCATCTCTCGAATTATGAATCAATACATCAAACAAGTTAAACCAAAGGTCTTTCGATAAAACAAGAATTAAAACAAAGTACTCGAATAGGGTTTGAAAACAATAACTTCAATTGCAATTAATCATCAAAAAAAGTATCCATTAACCTAATCACAAGACATGGGAAATAAACAATTCATAGACAAATTATTCATGTTCATATCTAACTAATCGAAAGTAAATGATACTATGGAATGAGAAAACTCAGGGATGTCGATGATCTCTCGATCTATCTTCAATCCTTAAGCGTGTGGTTGTGACCTCGATCAATCTCTCGAATCATCCGGTAGAAGTTTGCTCTTTTCTCTGCTTTCTAGGGCAAATATCAGTGTCTCCTCGTTTGGGGCCGCCTCGTCTCTATTTATACTCCGTGTGGGTAAAAACCTAATTAGAACCTGTCAAACCCCTGTTTTCCTGCACAGACACACGGGCCATGCGCTCCACCACGACCAGCCCGTGCGTCAGGCCAGGCCGGGCTGATTCTCCCTTGGCTATGGCGCACGGGTCGTGCTATGGACGCACACCCAGCCCGTGCACACCTGCTGAAGCGAGTCTTGTTCGTTTCTTTCCGTTTCTCGCCGGTTCATCTGACTTCTTCTCAATTCAACTCCAAACATCACACATTAGATCAATTATTGGCGGTCCTTTACCGCAATTCTCCGAATTATCGCCAAAATGCTACAAATATCAATTAATTCCTACAAAACGAGCAAAGCGTAATACCTTTTCCACTTTACAGAAATTAAGCCCATTTCACTCAAGTAATGCATGCATATCAACTTATTCTAGCTACAATTAAGCCCAAAATACATGCAAAACACATACCAATCAAACCCCCAAACTTAAATTGTTGACAGTCCCGGTCAACGCTTTATAAACAAGACAAAGCACAAATGGGAGTAATGAAAGGCAAATCAAGAACAACACATCACAATTCATGTCATTTATCCATAGACGTCAAGAAATAAATCAACCAAGCTTCGAATATCTAACACAGAGCACAAGTCAATCAAAACCATGGCAAATACTTCGAATCACGTCTCTCTTGGATTAATTGTATACTCTCCTCTCTAGAATAATAAGGGGCATGTATTCGCTCAAATCATATCAATGTTGAAGAATTACCATAGGCTTGCAAATCGTCTCACATCTTTGCCACTCGAATGTATGCAATTCATAAATCAATAAGGACTTTTCTTTTGGTTGTAATGAAGACTCTTTGGTTAGGGTAGGAAAATATGGAAAAAGTGACTCATACTCAAGCGTATAGATGGTAAGCACATCTTTTTCTCAATCAAATATTCTCATTCAAATCAAACATGCTACCCCAATCACCTCTTATTCTTATCAACCTTTCACATCTCTCTTTTTCCTCTTTTTTCATATAATCCACTTTCTTTCGCCTCACATCATAATTCTCAACCTATAAGTTTATATACGACCAACTCACTTATACAGTCGATTTTTTTTTTTATTTTCGACTCTTTTGTGAGTATATATCCTCATTTTTTCCTCCTTTTCTTTCTTATTTTATTCCCAACATCCACATGCACACAATTATCTAAATTCTCGATATCCTCCTATTCAACCTTATTCAATCCCCTTACTCAATGTTATACGCTCAAGTTTAGGGTAACAGATGTATCAAGTTAAGGATTGAAATGTGGCTATCAAAAAATCAGGCAACAGACTCAAATTGGCTAACTAGGGAAATTTAATGTCATTAGGTAAGCAAAAGGCTTGAAAGGCTTAACATAAAAAATGGCCTTAAATCATTTTCATAAATTGCATACAACATGTGACTTCGACAGAGATACTAGAGCAAGTTTTAGAATTTATATCAACATGAATGACACACTCAATCAACAAACAAGACTGCATATAATTAAAGCAGTAAAGGCTCAAATCTCACAGGTTTGCAATTGCGTAATTCAAAGCATAACAACCATGATTCCAATATTTACATGCTCCATATCATCTATTTTCAACCCGATCAACTCACGCTCAACACCTAATTCAAAACAACACAAATTGTTCAACGAATGCCCCCAAGATCACAACAAGCAACAAAATAGTGGTCAACTTACTCCCTAAAAACCTAAGAAAGCAATAAACGTGCTAAAGCAATAAACATGCTAAAATAAAAAACAAGCATCTAATGCAATGCAACCTATATGCTCTAAATGCAACTTTATGAATGCAAATTTTTTTTTTCGTCACACCCCTCAATCAAAATAACTACCTCTCCCCCCAAACTTGAATGAAATTATAGCGCATAGAAGAGAAGATAGAATTTCAAAGAAAAGTGTGGAATGGACCTATCTCACAGTGGGGGTGGTGGCGGAAAGTGGCCCTGGGAGATGTGCCACATTTGTATCTGATGCATCACCTGCAGCATCTCCAGTTCCCGATGTTCCTGCGCCTGATATATGTGCTCTTTTTCCATCCTGAAGGTACGGAACTCATCCTGGTGATGCCGGATATCATCCCGATGATGCCTCATGCTCTCCTCAAGAGCAAATAGTCTATCCTAGTAAGCTGGCCCCCCACGCGCCTCACCTTGGTGAGAGTTTTCCGGTATGTCGGGCATCCCTTGTTGGAACCCTTGCTCAAAACCCCTCTCATGTCGGTCATACTCCATCGCCTTAATTGCCAATTCATCTTCATCGGGCAAACCGGTGACCCTCCGCCTTTTCCGTGCAAGCAAGGCTTCCATGACTCTGGTATGCGCCTCAGAGTTCATTAACCAATTAGTCTGATCATCAACCACAGATGTGAGTTGCGGGTTAGAAAGTGGGAAGGCGGTTCCGATCCTTTGTTGGAAGAGAGTCATGTTCTCTTCTTATGTTATGATTTTCATTTGGCGTAGGGCATTCATATTAATCCTCCGACTACCTTCAATGGGCTCCAAGCCTCTCAAATTGACACGAAAATGCCGAGCAATGGGGGTGATCATTCCCCCAATCAATATCGTACCAGCGGACTGCTTAGCCAAATATTCGGCGTGTTCTACAAAATGGGTCGCCGTGTTGTAGGGGGTACAGGTTAGCATACACCACAATAGGTATAGCTCCCGAACTTGCATACCCCCGTTATTGTGTCGGGTGAATACTGAGTGTGACGTGACCTTTTGAATATAGCGGAAAATGGGGTTCCAGAGTGATGAGACCTTAGACGAGCGCACCTCAAAGAGCATAGGGCCGGTCTCCGGTGTCTGAACCAATAGCCGCCAGAATTCATACTGGCTATAGCGTTCTGCGTTCTTGTAAAGGGCATCAGTAGGTACCCCAAGAATTTCATTGAGCTGGACGATAGTTAAATGCCTTAGCCCATTGCCCAGCCGAAAATGGACCTCAACGGGCTCGGAGTTCCCTGTCTTTTGGTATATGTCAAGTGTGCTGAGAAACTCTAGTGCTAGTTTCTTATATGTCGGCCACCGCCCTTGCATGAACGCGGTCCGCCCAACCCGTTCAAATAGCTGACAAACATCATCGTGTATCCCAAGGGCTTGGTACACTCATTGTCAGCATATCGCGTCGGTGTAAATGAGCGGATGACCAACCTACTCCATCGCTCCAGATCATCATTGTCAGTCAGAAGAAGTCCATACGCCTCGGGGCTATCTGGATGTACCTAATTGACTTGTGTTTTGAATGTATTTTAGGCTTAATATTGGCTAGAATGTGTTGATATGCATGCATTATATGAGTAAATAGGGTTTTATTCCTGTTTTGTGGAAAAGGATTACGCTTTGCTCGTTTTGTAGGAATTTATCTATATTTGTAGCATTTTGGCAACAATTCGGGCATTGCAACCACTAATACTTGACATGTTAGGCGAAGTTTGGAGTCGAATCAAGAAGAAGTTGGACGAACCGGGCAAGAAAGGAATGAAAATAGCCATGTACTTGTTGTTACAGGTGAGCACGGGCAGGGCGTGCTCCTCTAGCACAGCCCGTGCTCAATCCAGGTGTGAAGACCCAATGTTCGGCCTATAGCACGGGCAACCCGCGCCACATGGGCATGCCCGTGCTCTTCCCAGAAAATTGAACAACCTGTTCGGCACCCAAAGACGGGTCAAGGCGTAAAGAAGCACGGCCGTGCTCTTCTGCGGGAAAAACAGAGTTTGACTCGTTTCGACTAGGTTTCGACCTAAACGAAGTACAAATAGACACGGGGCGGCCACAAACAAGGACACGCTTATTTTTACCCTAGAAACCAGAGAAAAGAGCAGTTTTCCACCGGAAACTTCGAGAGATCGATCAAGACCACAACCACACCTTCAAGGATTGAAGATAGATCGAGAGATCGTCATCATCCCCGAGTCACTCATTCCATCGTATCATATTTCAATTAGTTAGATTTTGATTATGGATAATTTGTCTATGAATTGTTTATCTTCAATGTCTGGCTAAAACACTTGTGATTCCCGGGTTTGGGAGTAGGTTAATAAACACTTTTATTTGATGATTAAGGATAATTGAAGTTAATGTTTTCTTTCTCTATTCAGGTACTTTGCTTTAATTCTTGTTTTATCAAAAGGCCATTGATTTAAACTTGTTTGATGTATTGATTCATAATTCTAACCGATGAGTTTCAATACTAGATCTTGAGTACTTGACACAAATAGATTGCATGATTGAGAAGTCTGTGAATATTTGTGAGATCTAATAATCTTTTGAACTTTTGGGAGTTGGATATCTCATGTTGAGTAGAAATGCTAACATAGATATTCCAATCAACGCTTTTACATACATCTCGAGAGAGGGGATAAATTACTATGGTGATTGGTCTATAGAGAAGAATACGTTTAACCTTGGTTTGCTTAATCTAAGCATAAAAGTGGGATATTAACTGAAACCATAACCCAGGAATCCATTCATCCATTCTTGATCTTTTAATCACTCTTTGATTTGTTATTTTAGGATTAATTTATGCTTTAGTAGTAATAAAACCAACCTTTCAAATTTCGATAGTTTAGATAAAAATAGGACTATTATAATCCAATACTTGGTACACTAATTTATTAATCCCTGTGGATTCGACCTTGCAAACCCTATTCTATAAACTGAGCCGTACACTTGCGGTGAAGCTAAAAAAATAGGCGAACAAGTTTTTGGCGTCATTGCCGGGGATTAATCAAATTTTTAGTACTGATATTGCGATAAATAGTACTATTCTTAATCTAGACATTTTTTTCTTTTCCTTTAGTTTGTTGTGTGATTCTACTTTTACTGTGGTTGACTTGTTTTCTTTTGTTTGTTCAGGTAGTGCATGATCACTCGCTCAAAGCAAGGAGAATTAGCACTGTTCATACAGGAGGTTGAGGCTTTTGCTAAGTGGAATAGTGCGGCTACCAAACGGGCAAAAATACTGCAGGACCAAACCATGGCAGGAGTTGAAGACAACAACAGGGTCAATAACGGGGTCAATAACGGAGGTAACAACTGGGCCAACAGGGTCAATGTCGAGTTACCAGTACCAGAGGTTCCAGTGGCTCGGCAGTCCAACAACCAGGCGATTCGCGATTTCTTTCGCCCAATCAATCGCAACTATGGTGGAATTGCCAACGTCCCAATTAATGTGAATAATTTTGTCAAGCCAAAGACCGATATCAATGGTGCAAGAGAATCGGTTTGGGGTTTCGTGCCTCAAGATCCCAACTCTCATCTTGCGAATTTCATACAGATTTGCAACACTATCAAGATGAATGGGGTGACTGATGATGCTATACGTCTCCGCCTATTCCCTTTCTCTTTAAGGGATAAGGCTAGGAACTGGCTAGGCACCCTAACTCAGAGGAGTGTGAATAATTGGGATGAGTTGAGTCAGAGGTTTTTGTTCAAATACTTCCCACCAAGCAAGACACTACAACTTAAAAGCGAGATCACTCAGTTTAGGCAGTTTGACTCTGAGCCTTTGTACGAGGCCACGGGAGAGATTCCGGATTTGTTGAGGAGGTGCCGCAAAGACGGATTTCCTGAGGATCAACAGCTCTGTTTCTTCTACAATGGGTTGATGGGACAAACTAGATCGTTTGTGGATGCTGCAGCAGGGGGCGCGCTACTTGCAAGATTTCCGGAGGATGCGTTCAACTTATTAGAAGAGATGGCCATGAATAGCTATCAATGGCCCTCTGAAAGGACTAATGTGAAAAGGATAGCCGAAGTGTCTGATTCAGACCCAATTAAAGAGTTGACAGCCCAAATGGTCGTACTGATGAACCAATTAAATGCTTTGACAAAGGCAAACGAGGGAAACGCGGGTGCAAGTAGTGGGGGAATTCCTCTAGATCTGATAGAGGAAGCAAATTATGTGAATAACCGGAATTTCAACAATTTCCGGAATAATCAAAATCCCACTCATTACCATCCGGGCTTGAGAAACCATGAGAACCTATCCTACGCAAACACGACGAACGTGATGCAACCACCACCGGGGTTTAATGTGACAAACGGTGTTATTTCGCTGAGATCCTAAGCCCACCATGGAGGATATGTTCACTTTGTTTATGAGTGAGACGAGGAACAGGTTCAACAAGGATGAGGCAAAGATGGATAAAATCAAAAACCATGTCACCCAATTGGGGTCCCAAATGAAGAATCTTGAGACCCAAACTGGTCAAATAACTACGATTATTGGTGGGCAGCATCAGAAAGGCCAGTTTCCGAGCAACACTGAGGTTAATCCAAAGGACCAGTGTAAAGCCATTCGTCTGAGGAGTGGAACGGAATACGACAGCCCGTGCGCCACTGCACGGCCAGCCCGTGCGCCCTGCTAGAACGACAATCGATGCGCCGGGAGATGCAGAAACTGAGGCAATTGGCGAGGTTGAGGCCGAGGAAGGAGCTGAGGAACATCGTGCTGAGAAGCTTACATCTTCCTCTAACCCTGATATTTCTAAACTTAATGTTCCCCTTCCTTTTCCCCAACGTTTTCAAAAGAAAAAGTTAGAAGCGCAATTTGCTAAGTTTTTAGATATTTTTAAGAAATTGCATATTAACATTCCTTTTGCAGACGCATTGGAGCAGATGCCCAATTACGCTAAATTCTTAAAGGATGTTATGTCAAAGAAGCGGAAGATGACTAGTTTCGAAACAGTCAATCTGACAGAGGAGTGAGGTGCAATAATCCAAAGGAAACTACCACAGAAATTCAAAGATCCGGGGAGTTTCACTATCCCTTGTGCTATTGGTGATGTTTTCTTTAAGAAAGCACTGTGTGATTTAGGAGCGAGTATTAACTTAATGCCCTTGTCTATTTTCAGGTAACTTGGATTGGGAGAGGTAAAGCCGTCTACGGTCACTCTACAACTCACGGACCGATCACTCATTTATCCAAAGGGAATCATCGAGGATGTACTTGTCAAAGTTGATAAATTCATATTCCCTATGGATTTCTTGGTGCTGGACATGGAGGAAGATAAAGACGTCCCTTTGATACTTGGGCGTCCATTCCTAGCTACGGGAAAGGCCTTAATAGATGTGCAAAAGGGAGAGTTACGGGTTAATGATGAGCATGTTTTATTTACTATCTATAAGGCACTTCAATTTCATGATGGTGTTGAGACTTGTAATTTTATAGACGTAGTTGAATCTTGCATTAACGAGTATGCGGATCATACATTGTTTAGGGATAATTTGGAGTTTGGCTTGACACATTCGTGTTCAACGTCGAACTTGACTATTGATATTGATAACCAAGACTTGTATGATTGCGTTTGTGCTTTGGATAATATGCAGGAACTACCGAGGAGCGCAAAAGGCGTGCACACGCTAAAAAACATATGGGACGCACGACCCATGCTCTTGAGCACGCCGTGTCGTGCACATAGCCAAAAGAAAAACACGAAATTGTCGACAAGACGCCCATGCCAAAAGTCGAAGAAAATCAAGAGAAGCTAAAGAAGGCACGGCCGTGCTCAAATGGCACGGCAGCCCGTGCGCCCATCCGATGAGGCCAAATCGAACCCAGAACTCAAGCCCTTGCCCGAGCATCTCAAATATGCATTCCTTGGAGCGAATAACACGAGTCCGGTAATCGTATCATCTCTTTTAACTTTAGTTCAACTCGATAAATTGCTTAGGGTGTTACGAAAACATAAGTCGGCGATAGGTTGGTCAATCTCTGATTTAAAAGGCATTAGTCCATCGATTGTGATGCATAAAATTAGGATGGAAGATGTCTATAAACCTTCGGTACAAAATCAAAGACGATTAAACCATATAATGCAAGAAGTCGTTAGAAAAGAAGTTTTAAAATGGTTAGATGCTGGAATTATATATGCTATTTCAGACAGTTCTTGGGTAAGTCCGGTGCAAGTGGTGCCGAAGAAAGGGGGGATGACTGTAGTGAGAAACGAGAGTGATGAGCTTATAGCAACTAGAGTAGTAACTGGGTGGAGAATTTGTATTGATTATAGGAAGTTAAATGATGCTACTCGCAAAGATCACTTTCCCCTTCCCTTTATTGATATGATGCTTGACCGTTTGGTGGGATATGATTACTATTGTTTTCTCGATGGTTATTCCGGGTATAATCAGATCATGATTGCCCCGGAGGACCAAGAGAAGACGACCTTTACATGCCCCTATGGTACATTTGCATTTCGAATGCCATTCGACTTTGTAATGCACCGCTACTTTTCAAAGATGCATGATGGCAATATTCCATGATTTCATTGAGAAAATAATGGAGGTTTTTATGGATGATTTTTCTGTGTTTGGAGATTCATACGATCATTTTCTGATTAACTTTCTCTAGTTTTGCCAGAGATGCGAGGAGACTAACCTTGTTTTAAATTGGGAAAAGTGCCATTTCATGGTACGGGATGGCATTGTTTTAGGCCACCGAGTCTCTTCTGCACGTTTGGAAGTTGATAGAGCGAAGGTTGTGGCAATCGAGAAACTCCCACCTCTAACAAACGAGAAAGCCATTCGAAGCTTTTTGGGGCACGCTGGTTCTCTCTGAAGGTTTATCCGTGACTTTTCTAAAATCACTAAACCTTTAAGTCGCTTATTAGAAAAAGATATCGCTTTCAATTTTTCAGATGATTGTTTGCAGACTTTTGAGATTCTGAAGAAGGCTTTGGTGACAGCACCGATTCTAGTAGTTCCAGATTGGAGTCAGCCCTTCGAGCTTATGTGTGATGCTAGCGACTTTGCAGTTGGGGCTGTTCTGGGCTAGAAACGGGACAAGATGTTCAGAGCCATCTACTATGCGAGCAGAACTTTAGATAGCGCCCAGCAAAACTACACCACCACTAGGAAGGAAATGATGGCAATCGTGTTTGCATTCGACAAGTTTCGATCTTACTTGATTGGAACTAAGACGATAGTCCACACCGACCACGCGGCAATTAAATATCTATTTGACAAGAAGGATGCCAAACCGAGACTAATTCGGTGGATCCTCTTGCTACAAAAATTCGATGTGGAGATTCGAGATAGAAAGGGCTGCGAGAATGTGGTAGCCGATCACTTGTCCAGACTAGAATACAAGAAGGAGGAGAAAGAAGACACGGAGGCAATTAAGGAGGAATTCCCCGATGAGCAACTTCTGATGCTACAAGCTAAATTCCCATGGTATGCAGATTTTGTTAACTATTTGGTTGCAGGGGTCTTGCCTCCGGATTTATCATCCTATCAAAAGAAGAAATTCCTCCATGACCTCAAGTTCTACATGTGGGATGACCCCTTGCTCTTTAAGAGGTGCGCAGACACCATCATTCGACGACGTGTGCCTCAAGAAGAGTGGGAGGGAGTTCTACAACAGTGCCATTCTTCACCTTCCGGGGGACACTTCGGTCCGACTCGTACGACGGCTAAGGTATTGCAAAGTGGATTATACTGGCCTACGTTATCTAACAATAGCTATCTATTTGTACAAAGTTGTGATAGGTGCCAGCGGATGGGGAACATCTCGAGACGACATGAGATGCCTATGACCAATGGATGGAAGTTGAACTCTTTGATGTGTGGGGATCGACTTCATGGGCCTCTTCCCATCTTCGTCGGGGTATCAATACATTCTACTTGCAATGGAGCACGTATCTCGATGTGTTGAAGCGATTTCGGCACAGACCAATGATGCGTGAGTAGTGCTTAAATTCCTAAAGAAAAATATATTCACTCGGTTTGGAACCCCGAGAGCTTTGATTAGCGACGGGGGGTCACACTTTGTGAATAAATTGATGAGCACTCTACTTGCGAGTATGGGGTCAAGCACAAGGTGACATTAGCATACCATCCACAAGCAAACGGGCAAGCAGAGCTAGTCAATCGTGAGATTAAGCGGTCTCGAGAAAACGGTAAACATAAATCGCAAGGATTAGGCCATGAAACTAGATGACGCATTATGGGCATATCGGACTGCATACAAGACACCATTGGGCACATCTCCATACCAGTTAGTATTCGGGAAATCTTGTCACTTGCCCGTCGAATTGGAGCATAAGGCGTTTTGGGTCATGGAAAAATTTAAATTTTGACTTCCAAGCGGCGGGTGAGAAGAGGCTCCACACTTAAATGAGATGGAGGAATTCCGAGATGAAGCGTATGAAAACTCCCGGATTTACAAAGAGAACCAAAAGATGACAAAATGATAAAAGAGAGAGTTTTTTCGGGTGAACAAGTCCTATTGTTTAACTCGCGTCTTAAACTCTTTCCGGGAAAACTTAAGTCGAGATGGTCGGGGCCATTTGTAATAAAGAAGGTGTTAAATCCTCCGGGAATAGTGGAGTTGGTGAGCCGAGACGGAGAGACGTTCATGGTAAATGGCCAGAGGATCAAACACTACTTGATCCAGGATCAAAAGGAAGAGGTGACACGCCTCACTTTGCTAGAGCCGTGATCGACTAAACAGGCGTCAAACTATAGACGTTAAATTTAGCGCTTGTTGGGAGGCAACCCAATGGTTTTGCTGTTTTATTTCTTCCCATGTATTCTTGGTTTGTTTTTTTTCCCTTTTCTAGTTAGGATTTAATTGCTTTCATAGGTTAGAAGTTTTCCCTAATTTTTTCAAAAAAAAACAAAAAAAAAAACTGAAAATTGAAAAAAAACAAGGAACGGAACTTAGCACGGGCAGCCCGTGCGCCATGCGCACGGCCCGTGCTGTACCACACCTGAAGGGTATTTTGTTCGGCCCCTAGCACGGGCCACCCGTGCCATTGGGCACGACCCGTGCGCCTTCAAGATTTGGGGCTCAATTCTTCGGCCCCCCAGCACGGGCGGCCCATGCCGAATGAGCACGCCCGTGCTCCTACCTGCTGCAGCTTAAATTAGACGGGCAGAGGGCAGAAATTGCACAACACAAACACATCCCTCTCTTGCGCGAACCACAGAAATCAATCCCCCTCCCAATTTTTTTTTCCAAAATTCTCCTATTAGATCACCACTAATCACTTCCCACACTACTCTAAACTCAAATTACACTTGTTAAATCGCTTGAAAGCAAGAATTTGGGGTAGAAAGCACTTAGGGTTTCCAAAATCCAACTCTCTTCCACTTCTCGGGATTTAAGGTATGAATTGCACTTTTTATGTCAAATTTCTTGAGGATTATGGATTAGGGTTGATATATAATGCTTGTTTGATACTTTAGCCATGATTTTGATTGAAATTTTCTATTGGGCATTTTATCGAACACCTTGTGGGTTGTTGAATTATGATGAATTAAGTTGATTACTTGATGGATTATACATGTGCTAGATTGTTTAGGGCGTTAGTGGCTAGGATTCTCGGCAATTATATTGGTATTTGAGTTGAAAGCTTAATTGTGGATTAAATTGTTGAGATGAGACACTATGCCTTTGTTAGATTGTTGTATTAATTCATCGTTCATTTTACTTGGCACGTATGGATTCTCACGATTGTTTTGCCAGGTACTAACTAGAATAAATGGCCGAACCACAAAGAGATCGGGGCGGACGTTTGAGGAGACCCGCTCGGGAGTTTGACCCAAACCACCCGCGTGCCTATGGACTCACTTTCACCGAGCATGATATAATGGAGCGATGGAACCGACTCATCACTCGTGATTACATTCCCACACGCTATGCGAATGATGAGTGTACCCAAACTCTCAGGATACACGAGGAGGTGTGGCAAATGTTTGAACGAGTTGGTTGGACCGCTTTCATGCAAGGGCGGTGGCCAACATACAAGACACTCACACTCGAATTCTTAAGCACCGTCCAGGTTACGGAAACGTGACCAAGAAATGAGCCTCGGAAAATCCACTTCAGGATGGGCAACGTATGGTGGGAAATCACGATCACCGAACTGAATCAAATTTATAGGGTACCATCCGACGCCCCGTACCGAACAACTGAAAATTACAACACGCATGAATTACGGCAGTTGTTGACTGAAACCCCCAAAACCGGCCTCATGCAATATGCCGCATGCACTTCCAAAGCATCGTCACTCCGCAACCCCATCTTCCGTTATATTCAAAAGGTCACGGCCCACTCGGTATTCGCCCGGTACAACAACGGGGGTATGCAAGCGAAGGAGTTATACCTACTATGGTGTATGCTCACTCGCACCCCTTATAACATGGCGGCATACTTTTGTGGAAACATGCCGTCTACATACAACAAACATGATGTGGGGAAAATCTTAATTGGGGGAATGATAACCCCATTGCGCGGCATTTCGAGGTTGACATAAGCCATATGGAGCCATTGGCAGCAAATCAAGCATCAACTGAGCGCCCTTCACACCATGAAGATCATCAAGCAATGAGGAGAATATCCTCATTTTTCAACAAAAAGTCAGTCTGTGTTTCCCTTCCTAACCCAGTTCACTGTGGTTGACAACCAAATCAATCGGCTTATGTATTCCGAGGAGCATATCAGAATCATGCAGGGTTTGGCGGCACGAAAGAGGCGAAGGGTAGCGGGTTGCCCGACAAAGAGGACTTGGTAATGGAGGCGCAGGAGTATGATAGGCATGAGAGGGGATTCGGCGGGGGCTTCCAGCAGGAGGCTTCGAGCAGGGCGACCCTAGTAGGGGAACCGATATTCCAGAGAGCTCTCGCCAAGGCGAGGAGCGTGGGGGACAATACGATCATGATAGATTCTGTGCTTTTGAAGAAAGCTTGCGACATCATAGAGACGACTTCAGTGCTTTCCGAGAAGTCCAGGAGCAAAGGTACCTAGCCCAGAGCCAGTGGTACCAAACACACGAGCAGCGGGAGTTGGAGATATTGCAGACATTACAGCAGATTGAGAATTGGCATATCTCCCAGGGCCACTACCCGCCGCCACCCCCACAGTGATACAGGTCTTATCCACACTTTTCATTGAAATTCTACCTTCTCTTTCATGCGCTATAATTTCATCCAAGTTTGGGGGGGAGAGGTAGTATTTTTTTTGATGGGTGTGGCGTTTGCATTCATTTAGTTGCATGTAGAGCATATAGTTGCATTGCATTAGATGTTTGAATTTTTTTTATGGTTTTAGCATGTTTATAGCTTTAGCACGTTTATTGCTTTCCTAGTTGTTAGGGAGTGAGTTGGCCACTATTGTGTGTTTGTGGTGTTTTGATTGTGATCTTGATCATGGGAGCATTTGCGGATTGGTTTGTGTTGTTTTGAATTGGATGTTGAGTATGAGTTGATCGGGTTGAGAATGGTTAATATGGAGCATGTGGTTATTGAATCATGGGTAACATACTTGAATTATGCACTTACAAGCCTGTGAGCTTTTGAGCCTTTACTGCTTTCATATTATGCAGTCTTGTTTGTGATTGAGTGTGTCATTCATGTTGATTTGAATTCTAGAACTTGCTTTAGTATCTCCGTCAAAGTCACATGTTTTATGCATTCATGAAGATGATTTTAGGTCATCTTTGTTAAGCCTTTCAAGCCTTTTTGCCTACCTTATGATATTTGACTTCCCTAGTTAGCTAATTTGAGCCTACTGCCTGATTTTTTGATAGCCACATTTTAAGCCTTCGAATCTTATGTAATATATCATGTTACCCTGAGCTTAAGCGTATAGAGTTGAGAAAAAGGGGATGAATAAAGGATTGAATGAAGGGGTGTCAAGAGTCAGAAAATGTGTACATGTTGGGAACTTGGGAATAAAAGAGGAAAAAAGGGGGGAACTACTCACAAAAGTTGGAAAAAAATGACTGCAAAAGTGAGTCGGCCAGAAGTGAAAAATAGGGTGAGAATTGTGATGTAAGGCGAAGAGAATAATGTGTATGAAAAAGAAGGGAGAAATAGAGAAGTGAGAGGATATAAGGCGATTGGGAGCACATAGTCGATTTGAATTAGAAAAATGGTTTGAGAAGAACAAATGTGTTTTCCAATCTATACGCTCGAGTTGAGTCACTTTATCCATATTTCCTTACCTTTACCAAAGAGCCTTCATTACAACCTTAAATAAAGTCCTTTATGATTTGTGAATTGCATACAAACGAGTGACGGAGATGTGAGACGATTTGCAAGCATATGGTAATTCTTCATCATTGATATGACTTGAGCGAATACACGTCCCTTATCATTCTAGTGAGTAGAGTATACACTTTATCCCTGAGAGGCGTGATTTGAAGTGTTCTACCTTGATTTTTATAAGCTTGTGCTCCGTGTTAGCTCTTTGAAACTTGGTTGATTTGTGCTTGATGTCTATGGATAGATGACATAAATTATGATGCGGTGTTCTTGAGTTGCTCTTCTTTTCCCCATTTGTGTTGTCTTGTTTATAAAGTGTTGACCGGATCACATCCCACAGTTTAAGTTTGGGGTTTGATTGACTTGTATTTTGCATGTATTTTGGGCTTAATATTGGCTAGAATGTGTTGATATGCATGCATTATATGAGTAAATAGGGTTTTATTCCTGTTTTGTGGAAAAGGATTACGTTTTGCTCGTTTTGTAGGAATTTATCTATATTTGTAGCATTTTGGCATTGCAACCGCCAATACTTGACATGTTAGACAAAGTTTGGAGTCGAATCAAGAAGAAGTTGGACGAACAGGGCAAGAAACGGAAGAAAATAGCCAAGTACTTGTTGTTACAGGTGAGCACGGGCAGGGCGTGCTCCTCTAGCACAGCCCGTGCTCAACCCAGGTGTGAAGACCCAATGTTTGGCCTATAGCACGGGCAGCCCGCGCCACATGGGCACGCCCGTGCTCTTCCCAAAAAATTGAACAACCTGTTCGGCACCAAAGACGGGATGGGCGTGCAAAGAAAGGTTGTGCTCTTTCGTGGGAAAAAGAGTTTGACTCGTTTTGACTATGTTTCACCCAAACGAAGTACAAATAGACACTGGGCGGCCACAAACAAGGACACACTGATTTTTACACTAGAAACCAGAGAAAAGAGCAGTTTTCCACCGGAAACTTCGAGAGATCGATCAAGACCGCAACCACACCTTCGAGGATTGAAGATAGATCGAGAGATCGTCATCATCCCCGAGTCACTCATTCCATCGTATCGTATTTCAATTAGTTAGATTTTGATTATGGATAATTTGTCTATGAATTATTTATCTTCAATATCCGGCTAAAAACACTTGTGATTCCGGGTTTGGGAGTAGGTTAATAAACACTTTTATTTGATGATTAAGGATAATTGAAGTTAATGTTTTCTTTCCCTATTCAAGTAATTTGCTTTAATTCTTGTTTTATCAAAAGGCCATTGATTTAAACTTGTTTGATGTATTGATTCATAATTCTAACCGATGAGTTTCAATACTAGATCTTGAGTACTTGACACAAATAGATTGCATGATTGAGAAGTCTGTGAATATTTGTGAGATCTAATAATCTTTTGAACTTTTGGGAGTTGGATATCTCATGTTGAGTAGAGATGTTAACATAGATATTCCAATCAACTTTTACATACATCTCGAGAGAGGGGTAAATTACTATGGTGATTGGTCTGCAGAGAAGAATACGTTTAACCTTGGTTTGCTTAATCGAGCATAAAAGTGGGATATTAAGCGAAACCATAACAGGAATCCATTCATCCATTCTTGATCTTTTAATCACTCTTTGATTTGTTATTTTAGGATTAATTTCTGCTTTAGTAGTAATAAAACCAACCTTTCAAATTTTGATAGTTTAGATAAAAATAGGACTATTATAATCCAATACTTGGTACACTAATTTATTAATCCCTGTGGATTCGACCTTGCAAACCCTATTCTATAAACTGAGCCGTACACTTGCGGTGAAGCTAAAAAAATAGGCTAACAGTACCTCCTGTCGTGCGGCTGCGGCCCCCCTCGGGCGTCTACCCCGACCCTATTGGTTCCTTTGGTCAGCCATTAGTTCAAGTCTGTACCTAGAAAAATAAATATGAGATTTTGAACATGCCAAGTATAACAAGAACAAGATAAATTCAATACAAACAAATCAAATAAGGCCTAATGTCTCTTCCCTATAATTTAATCAACAATTAAGCTCTCAAGCCTAAATAACAATGTAATTGCAGAGAATCATAGTCACTAACACCCTAAATAATCAAGCTCATGCACGATTCATCATTATATCAACCACAAATACCTCAATTCATCAAGCCCACAAGGTGTTCGATAAAATGCCCCAGAGAATAATTAAAGTAAAACATGGCAAATTCATCAAAATATGTACCACATATAAACCCTAATCCATAATCTACAAGAAATTCAAAAAAAAACTTGAAGTTCTTACCGGAATTCTTGGAAATTGGGGAAGAGGCGAATTTGGAACCCTAGGTGCTCCTTTCAACCAAAATCTCACTCCAAAACAAGTTTGGGGGTTCAATTTGTGCGTGGTTAGTTTGGGTGATGAATTTTGGGATGAAATCCAAGTGATATTGTCGAAAATTGAGAAGTGGTGTGAGAGCTTTTGCAAGATTAGGGCATAAGAGTGTTTTAAGAAGTGAAAATCTGAACTTCTGTGCGCCTATTGTAAGTTTCAACCGACAGACGCATGGGCTATGCGCCCTGCGCATGGGCTGCCCATGCGTCATGCCATATGCTCATCCCCAATTCTCGCAGGCACGCACGGGCCGTGCGCATAGCGCACGCCCTGCCCGTGCGTAATGCCGTGAGATTAGCCCGCATCCCTGAAGCACGCACGGGCCGTGCGCATGGCGCATGCCCTACCCGTGCGGGATGCCATACCAAAACTCCAAATTTGTTTTTTGAAAGGAAAGCAAAAAAATCCTAACTATCCAAGGGAAAAAACGAAAAATAATACAACAAACCGTTGGGTTGCCTCTCAACAAGTGCTAAATTTAACGTTTATAGCTTGACGCCTGTATACTCGATCATGGTTCTCGCAATGTGAGGTGTGCCACCTCTTCCTTTTGATCTCTATGAAAGTAGTGCTTGATCCTCTGGCCATTTACCATAAATGTCTCCCCATCCCGGGTCAACAATTCTACTATTCCTAGAGGATTCAACACCTTTTTAATCACAAACGGCGCTGACCACCGAGACTTGAGTTTTCCCGGAAAGAGTTTAAGACGCGAGTTGAACAAAAGCACTTGTTCACCCGGTAAAAACTCTCTTTTCTTTATCATTCGATCATGCCATCTCTTGGTGCGCTCCTTGTAAATCTGGGAATTCTCGTAGGCTTCATCTCGGAACTCCTCCATCTCATTCAAATGCAAAAGCCTATTCTCACCCGTTGATTTGAAGTCAAAATTTAACCTTTTTACAGCCCAAAACGCCTTGTGCTCTAATTCCACGGGCAAGTGACACGATTTCCCAAATACCAACTGATAAGGCGATGTGCCCAATGGTGTCTTGTATGCAGTCCGATATGCCCATAATGCATCATCTAGCTTCATAGACCAATCCTTGCGATTTATATTCACTGTCTTTTCTAAGATTTGCTTAATCTCGTGATTGGCTACCTCTGCTTGCCCGTTTGCTTGTGGATGATATGATAATGTCACCTTGTGCTTAGCCCCGTACTTTGCAAGTAGATTACTCATCAATTTATTCACAAAGTGTGAGCCCCCATCATTAATCAAAGCTCTTGGGGTTCCAAACCGAGTGAATATATTTTTCTTTAGGAACTTCATCACTACTCGCGCATCATTCGTTTGTGCCAGAATCCCCTCAACCCATCGAGATACGTACTCCACTGCAAGTAGAATGTGCTGATAACCCGAAGAAGATGGAAAGGGACCCATAAAGTCAATCCCCCACACATCAAAGAGCTCTACTTCCATCACATTGGTCATGGGCATTTCATGTCGTCTCGAAATGTTCCCCATCCGCCGGCATCTATCACACTGCTGCACATATAAATAGCAATCATTAGACAAAGTGGGCTACTATAACCCACTCTGCAATACCTTTGCCGCAGTGCATGTCGGACCGAAGTGTCCCCCGGAAGGTGAAGAATGGCATTGTTGTAGAACTCCCTCCCACTCTTCTTGAGGCATACATCTTCTGATGATTGTGTCTGTGCACCTCTTAAAGAGCAAGGGGTCGTCCAAATATAGAACTTGACGTCATGGAGGAACTTCTTCTTTTGATAGGAAGATAAATCCCGAGGCATGACTCCCGCTACCAAATAATTCACAAAATCTGCATACCATGAGAATTTAGCATGTAACATTAAGAGCTGCTCATCGGGGAACTCCTCCTTGATTATATATGTGCCCTCTTTCTCATCCTTCTTGTACTCCAACCTGGACAAGTGGTCTGCTACCACATTCTCACAACCCTTCCTATCTCGGATTTCCACATCAAACTCCTGCAACAAAAGGATCCACCGAATCAGTCTCGGTTTGGCATCCTTTTTGTCGAATAGATATTTGATCGTCGCATGGTCTGTGTGGACTATCGTCTTAGTTCCAATCAAGTAAGATCGGAACTTATTGAACGAAAACACGATTGCCAGCGTTTCCTTCTCAGTGGTGGTATAGTTCTGCTGGGCACTGTCTAATGTTCTGCTTGCAAAGTAGATGTCTCTGAACAACTTATCCTTTTTCTGACCCAGAACTCCCCAACTGCAAAGTCACTGGCATAACACATCATCTCAAAGGACTGACTCCAATCCGGAATTACAAGAATTGGTGTTGTCACCAAATCCTTCTTCAGAATCTCAAATGCCTACAAACAATCATCGGAAAAATTGAAAGCAATATCTTTTTCTAATAACTGACTCAAAGGTTTGGTGATTTTAGAAAAGTCACGAATGAACCTTCTATAAAATCCGGCATGCCCCAAAAAGCTTCTAATGGCCTTCTCATTTATTGGAGGTGGGAGTTTCTCAATTGCGACAATCTTCGCTCTATCCACTTCTAAACCTGTAGAAGAAACTCGGTGGCCTAAAACAATGCCATCTCGTACCATAAAATGACACTTCTCCCAATTCAAAACAAGGTTAGTTTCCTCGCATCTCTGCAACACTAGAGAAAGATTATCAAGACAATGATCAAAAGAATCTCCGAAAATAGAAAAATCATCCATGAATACCTCCATTATTTTCTCAATAAAATCATGAAATACAACCATCATTGATCGCTGAAAAGTCGCGGGTGCATTACATAGTCCAAATGGCATTCTGCGAAATGCAAACGTACCGTAGGGACATGTAAATGTCGTCTTATCTTGGTCTTCCGGTGCAATCATGATCTGGTTGTACCCGGAATAACCATCAAAAAAATAGTAATAATCAAATCCCGCCAAACGATCTAACATCATATCAATAAAGGGGAGGGGAAAGTGATCTTTACGAGTGGCATCATTCAACATCCTATAATCAATGCATATACGCCACCCAGTAACTATCCTAGTCGCAATAAGTTCATCATTCTCGTTTCTAACTATAGTCATCCCCCCTTTGTTTGGTACCACTTGTACCGGACTTACCCAAGAACTATCAGAAATAGCATACACAATTCCAGCATCTAACCATTTTAAAACCTCTTTCTTAACAACTTCTTGCATTATAGGGTTCAATCTTCTTTGATTCTGCACAGAAGGTTTATAGACATCTTCCATTCTAATTTTATGCATGACAATTGATGGACTTATGCCTTTTAAATCAGAAATTGACCAACCTATCGCAGACTTATTTTTTCTCAACACCCTAAGCAATTTATCAAGCTGAGCTGAAGTTAAAAGGGATGATACGATAACCGGATTTGTGTTATTTGCTCCAAGGAATGCATATTTGAGATGCTCGGGCAATGGCTTGAGTTCTGGGTTCGAAACGAGCTCTTCAGGTTCACGCATGGGCTGCCCGTGCTCAGACGCATGGGCCGTGCGTTCTTCAGTGGTTGCATCTTTCTCTTCGGCCTCACGCACGACCTGCCCGTGCTCAGACGCACGGGCCGTGCGGTCTTCAGGTTTTTCATCTGTCGCTTCGGCCATACGCACGACCAGGGCGTGCTTAGACGCATGGGTCATGCGCCTCTACAGAACTGACTCCCGCACATTTTTCTTTGTGTGTTCACCTCTCGCGCTTCTCGGTAGCTCCTGCATTTTATCTAAAACACAAACATAGTCATACAAGTCTTGATTATCGAAATCAAGCATCATATTTGGCGTCGAACACGAATATTTCAAACCAAACTCTAAATCATCCTTAGACAATTTATGATCTACGAACTCATCAATGCAAGATTCAACTAGGTCTATGAAATTACAGTTCTCAACACCATTATGAAATTATATTGCCTTATAGATAGAAAATAAAACATGCTCATCATTAACCCATAATGTGAGTTCTCCCTTTTGCACATCTATCAAGGCCTTCCCGGTAGCCATGAGTGGATGCCCGAGTATCAAAGGAACGTCACGATCTTCCTCCATGTCCAGCACTAAGAAATCTACAGGGAATATGAATTTATCGACTTTCACGAGCACATCCTCGATGATTCCCTTCGGATACATGAGTGATTGATCCGCAAGTTGTAAAGTGGCCGTAGACGGCTTCACCTCTCCTAGTCCAAGTTTCCTGAAAATAGACAAAGGCATTAAGTTAATACTTGCTCCTAGATCACAAAGTGCTTTATTAAAGAAAACACCACCAATTGCACAAGGGATAGTGAAACCCCAGGATCTTTCGATTTTTCGTGGTAGTTTCCTCCGGATTATCAGACCTTTGCACTCCTGGCCGATTGGGGCCATCTCGAACCCAATCATCTTTCTTTTCTTTGACATAACATCCTTTAAGAATTTAACGTAATTGGGCATCTGCTCCAATGCGTCTGCAAAAGGTATGTTAATATGCAGTTTCATAAATATATCCAAGAATTTTGCAAATTGTGAATCTAACTTTCTCTTTTGAAATCGTTGAGGAAAAGGAAGGGGAGTAGTAAGTTCAGACAAATCAGGGTTAGAGGAAGATTTAAGCTTCTCAGCCCCTGTTTGTTCAGCAATATGACCCTCAACTCCCTCCTCGGCCTCAACATCACCATTTGCTTCAGTTTCCGCATCTCCCGCAACAACAACTGTTGTCTCAATAGGACGCACGACCTGGCCGTGCGGTGATGCACGGGCTGTGCGCCTCTGCGTATCTTCAGTAATTTCAGGTATTTTTGGCCCCTCGTATTCCGTTCCACTCCTCAGATGAATGTCTTTACACTGCTCCTTTGGATTGACCTCAGTGTTGCTCGGAAATTGGCCTTTCTCCAACAATCCTAGCTAATTGGCCAATTTGGGTTTCAAGATTTTTCATTTGGGACCCCATGGTGTTGGCCAATTGAGTGACATGATTTTCGATTTTATCTAGCTTCGCCTCATCCTTATTAAATCGGTTCCTCGTCTCATTCGTAAACGAGGTGAAGATGTCCTCCATAGATGGCTTAGCCTAAGCATTAATGACACCATTTGTCACATTAAACCCTGGTGGTGGTTGCATCATATTTGCGTAGAAGAAGTTTTCATGATTCCTCAAACCCGGGTGGTAATGATTAGGAGTCTGATTGTTCTGGTAATTGTTGAAATTCCGGTTATTGACATAATTTGCTTCATCCATGGGATCTAGAGGAACTCCCTCATTACTTGCACCCACGTTTCCGTTAGTCCCCTTCGTCAATACACTCAACTGATTTGTCAACGCAGTCATCTAAGCTGTCAATGCCTTAATTGGGTCCGAATTAGTGACTTCAGCTACCTTTTTCACATTAGTCCTCATGGAGGGCCACTGATAGCTATTCATTGCCATATCTTCCAACAAGTTGAATGCATCTTGTGGAAATTTAGCCAGTAAAGCACCTCCTGTGGCGGCATCAACAAACGACCTAGTCTGTCCCATCAACCTGTTATAAAAGAAGCAAAGCTGCGTGATCTCACTTTTGATCTGTAGTGTCTTACTTGGTGGGAAGTATTTAAACAAGAATTTCTGACTCAGCTCGTCCCAAGTATTCACACTCCCCTGAGTTGGTGTGCCTAGCCAGTTTCTAGCCTTATCCCTTAAAGAGAAAGGGAATAGGCGCAAACGTATAGCATCATCAGTCATCCCATTCATCCTGATTGTGTTGCAAATCTGCATGAAGTTCGCAAGATGAGAATTGGGATCCTCAGACAAAAAACCCCCCAAACTGATTTTGTTGCACCATCGAGATCAGTGCATGCTTCAGCTCAAAATTATTCACATTAATTTGGACATTGGCAATTCCACCATAGTTGCGATTTGTCTGTGGGCAAAAGTAATGGCGAATCGCTTCTTCTTGAATTTCTTTGCTGAACGCCTGTCTACCGTAACTCATTAATGACCCTGTTGGCCCCATTGTTACCTCCGTTGTTGACTCTGTTATTACCCCCGTTGTTCTCTTCCACGTCCTCCATAACCTGATGTAGGTCCCAAGGGGTGTGAGTGTAAGGTTTAGAAGGGGGGGTTGAATAAACCTTACCAACTTTTTCGATTTAGTCCTTTTGAAAGTTCATAGTTGATACTACATTTTGTGTCCTTGGTGGATAGCCAATTTAGTTAATCAAGTAGAGTTAGTCACTCAAGCCAGACTCGATCGAGTGTTGATAGAATAACTCGGTTGTTAAGATTGAATTAGCTCAATGCAGTTTGTTTTATTGGAAGACTTTACACCCTTAAAATTGATTTAGTAAAGATTTAATACTTGGTTTTAGTACTTAGGGATTATCAAGTGGATAGCAAATTTATCAACAGAGTTAAACAAATAAGATGCAGGAATTAAAGTCTTTGAAATGTAAATGACACGATAAGATTTTATAGAGGTTCGATGATGGGGTAATTCTTCTACTCCTCTCTTCTCCAACTCCCGGAGGAATCCACTAAGTATTGATCAAGATACAAAGTGGTAGTAGTGATCCGGATACAAGTCTTGATCTCACAGTGACTTGATCCTTTGGGACTCGATCCGAGATGCCTTGATCACACGGTGGCTTCTCGTACGACTACCTTCTTCACAGGCATTTGCCTTGCTACAGCTGACTCACTTGCTCAAGCTTTTTGGATTTGATCACGAAGCCCTCCAAAAACTCGAGACCGGTTCGACCTTGAACCTTCCTACAATCCTCCGCGGAATGTAGACCCCTTTTCTTCAAAAGTTTCCTCTTCAACCGATTGGAGTTATCTTTCCTTCACGGGTGAGTGTTGGATTGATTTCCTTCGTAGTGTAGGCTTGAGAATTAATCTTGAATGATCTTTGAGAATATTTCGATTCAGTTCAAATGTTAGCTTGAATGTTCGTGGTTCGGAGTAATCAAGGTCCTAGTTTCTCGAGTCATTCCTCGGCCTTTTATAGTGATCTTTCAAAAATCTGCCCGTTGAAGAGATAGGCTTATTTTTGAAAGTCACTTGTGGTCGTTGGCTTGTCTTGTTGCGATCCTTGGAATTGCCACTTCCTCGTATGAATTGTTCTTGACTTTTCGAGTTCGACACGGTGTAGTGCTTCCCATTGGTTCATTCCCCTTGCACGCTTCCTCGGGGGTGAGCACTTCGAGAAAGGTTGCATGGAGGTATTACTTGTTTAAGTAATTCTCTTGATTTGCAACGGATCTCTTTCGATTATCTCGACTTGATTTGCATTTCCTTGCTTTCCCAGGTGACTTAGAGTCAGCTTTCAATCATGGATGACTCTTGTCACTTCGACTTGAGACTTGGCTATCTTGAGTTGATTTGGTGATACTTTACTGTTGCATCTGTTGCACCTTGATCGAGTTCCGTCTTTCTTCTTTGCCATACTTTGTCTTGCGGCGTAGTCTTCCTTCTTGTCTCGGTTGTCTTCTTGCATGTTTAGGCATAGTCGACTTAACTCGGCTTGACCGGCCCTTCTATTTGTTACAATGCGATTTTACAACAAGAAATGGGGTGCCAACTTCCTAGTTTAAGTTTTACATGGCATTCATCAAAATCTAAACAATAAATATCCCAACAATTTCCCCCTTTTTGATGATGCCAAAACTTAAAACATTCAAAATGTAAATAGCATAGATACATACAGATAGTGTATTTACAGAGAATGTATGCGTAGAATCAATCTTTTTATTGATCATAGCATTCTTGTCCTTTACACAACTGTTTACAAGGTGTATCAGAGCCAACATCTATATCTACGCAAAAATAGAGAATTTCTGATTTATTATGAGAAGACTTACATAGTATGTATTTACATAGTAAAATACATGAAGGGGTGGACAGCAACACTTCATCTCCTTCGTTGCCTCCTTCTTTCATCTTCTTCAGTTCTGTCATCTTCTGGTCTTCTTCTCTTTTTCTCATCTTCAGCCGCCTTCTTCTTCTTTTCATATGCCTTCCGGGCAGCTTCATCTCTTCTTAGTCTCTCTTGTCTCTCCTCCCAAAGCTGAGTTTGTCTTTTATTTTCTTCTTCGATTCTTTTCACGTACTCAGCATTGTTTTTAGCCACTTGCAGATTGGCTACTTGGTCAAGACCCGGCAGGTAGATCCCTCTTTTCTTCCTCCGGGCGTGTAGACTGGGGTCTTCTTCTTCCCGGTGAGTGACTAGTGGAGTGACAGAGTGATCACGGTAGTCTCTTCTGCTGTCGCCTTCTTCACATAACGTGAGACCCTTTTCCCAAGACAAGTCCAGGCTTGAGCCATGGACATGTTTGTAAAATATCCTTGATGCGGCGTTTTAAATTCATCAAGCGATCTTCGCTCGATTCGGCATCCGAGATGGCATAAGTGTCTCTGCATCTCTTTGAAATGCCTCCATGTTGTTTCAAGATATTCATAACTCGGGCATTCATCCTTCCCTCCACTTCGTCCATCCTCCTTTGTCTTTCTCTTTTCGACCATAGACACAACAGAGTGTTGAGGTGGCGAGTCACTGGAGTTTGTCAGCCGATAATATCACCGTGTGACAAGACCTTGTTGGGGGTTTGTGCAATCATTAGGGTGACATCTCCCGATCCTTCCCCCTCAGCAGACTTTCTTTCTTGGCTCTTGAGACCTCCTCATTGTCTTTCCCTTTCTGTTGCTTCCTCTTTCTCGGCCATTTCTTGGCGCTTTTAGGTATTCCTCTTCCCCTTTTTGGCATCATCAAAGGAGAGAGGAACCCCGGACACATACTAGCAAGGAAGTCGAGTCTGGCGATAGCCGAGTTACGCTTCGAGTCAACTGCTGGAGTATGCGCACGAAACTCGAACGAGTAGCGTTGGATTGACTTTAAGCAACTTCATCTCGGCCATGAGAAGGCTGAATTTTCGATCCATGTTTTTCTTCCAAACGCAGGAGCTCATTCTTATTTTGCTCACGCAGAGAGCTTTATCTCAAGTGGTGTGAGATTCATGCATGTGCTCTATGTGTTCTCTCGGCTTTGTCTTTGCATCGGCATTC
Organism: Rehmannia glutinosa; assembly: GCA_016081115.2. Taxonomy (NCBI): domain Eukaryota; kingdom Viridiplantae; phylum Streptophyta; class Magnoliopsida; order Lamiales; family Orobanchaceae; genus Rehmannia; species Rehmannia glutinosa. The sequence continues at coordinate 43,212,130 of CM071932.1, read as the reverse complement.
TTCGCCGCTGGACCAACGACTTGTTGAACAATGTTACGAAATATCTAGCTTGTTCCACACGCATTGTTTCTTCTTGTTGCCACCACTCCCGATTCGACTATTATGCCTCTTAAGTCGCAGTAAGGTTGGCATCTCTGTATCCGATCTCATGTCCATCGAGGCCTGGTGCCTCTCCATCCGTTCAATTTCAGCAAATAATGCTTTGAACACCTCCCGAACTTGTTGTTCCCTCGTGGGCGGTGATGGCCAAGCGGCGTCAATATCATAGTCGGCTAGAACAATGGTATTTGATGGAATGACGAGGATCAGTATGTGGAAGCGCGCGAGATCTCTTTCGACTCTTCGGGAGGTCGGGTACCTCTAGAGAGAATGGAAATGATTCTACGAAGGAATCATCACGGGCCACTGGGATTTGTTCAATGATGAGTGGTGCGCGTGAAGTTCCTTGTGGAGTCGAACCTGCTGCAGCTTGGGGAGCCTGCGCAGTGGACTGTTTTTGGGGTCTGTTGTGAAGTTGACCCTCACTTTGAGCCTCAGTGTGTCTCAACGGCCGTCGGTCTCATTGGTTTTTCCAATTGAGTTGACTGGTCCTCGGCCTTATTAGAAGCGTCATCGGACGATGATGAGATTTCCATGGGTGGCTCATCATCAAAATTGAAAGTTTGACGAGTAGTCTTGAGGTCAGACTTGCTCGTGGTTGGAACATCCTTAGCCGAGTCTTTTGGATCGATCCACGGGGGATGACTCGGCTTCATCGTCTTCTTTCGATCCCCGAGAAAGGTTACATCGGGATTGTCTGGGAATCGTGAAGCGTGCTTATCTCCTTTTCGAGATGGATCAATGATAGCGGGAGGGATGTTCGTACTTGACTTCTTTACCCCTGGGAAGTCTCAACCTCCCGTAGCCTTCATTACCTCCCCGAGTCTCAAGCTGCGGCGAGGCCTTGGACATCCCTTTCGACGAGTGTCGGTGTCTTAGGGCCTCTGCGGTGGCATCCATTGAGTCTCAACCCCATGGATTGCACTTTCGCCCCAGTGTTAACTCCCTGGGCTGTTCCTTCTTGTGCCTCGATTGCATCAGCGTCATTAGCCTTCGTGAGCGAGTTGGCACCTCACCGGTGAGACAGTTTCAATGCCGAGCCGTTGAGGACAACTCGTTGTGTACTTTTTGTTTGTTCCTTCTCCACTTCGCCTCCTAGATTCATTGTGGAGTCATCTACAAAGACATCCTCCGACCTTGATGCGGTGGAGGAGTTTCCCCTCGGGGCGCACCTGGTGAGTGACTTGGAATGGGGTCACTCGTCTCCAAACTCCCGGCTGTTTCGATTGATTGTTCGGCCGTTGGGGCGGTGGTAGCACACCTTCAATAGGGGTTGGCTCGAGGTCCCCACTAGCTTGATTTCATCGCCGACTCCCTTATTGCTTTCTTTCGAGTGTGAGGGAAGTGGTAGCAACAACAATGTGGCTATTTTTGAACCACTCCCATTGGATCGATTTCGTTTGTGTTCGGAGGACTCTCTGGTCCCTCCATTAGTCTTTGCTCGTGAAGGATTCTTGACTCGTGCAATGCTTGCTGCATTTGCAACTCTCTTCGTGGCGCAACGGGGTCCGGATCCTCATTGCTCTCGATAGGACGTCAAGGAGAGGATGTGTATGTTACGGGTGCGGTGATAGGGCGATCTTTGGCCTTCTCACGTGCCTCGCCTTTCCTCTACTGTCTCTCCTTCTCCTTGTCCTTGAAGATCCGCAAGATATCTCGTGCGATTTTCTTCATCCGTGCTTGGACCACAAAGTGGTCACTCCAAGAAAATTCATCGAGTTCCTCTTCTTCTTCGATAAACTCGGGCCGTTGGAACTGTTTCCCTGGATCGACTTAACTTCCACTTCCTCCACTCTCGCAGGCGATTTTGGATGTCGGATAAGGTGGGGATAGGATCATCACATCATCATCTCTATCGCCTTCTTTTTTGTCCCTCATTCTCGGGGATAGAAGGTAGCAAGCTTTGGTGCTCCATTTACACCATTTGCGTGCATTTGCGGGGGGATACGATCCTCTCAACAGCGAGTTGGATTTCTCGATTACTTCTTGTGTCTCATTTGTTCGAACTACGGTGGGTCTTGATTTCCCTCACTGACGCTTCAGCGAGACTTGGTTGTTTCATCAATAATTTCTAGAGACTCTACTTCTCCGGTAGTCTCAGATCATTTTGGTGAGTGACTCGGTCGGTTTCTCAAGTTCGAACGCTTGAAGATTCTTCTTCTTCTCTCTAGTTTGTACCGGAGGGATTTCGGTTCGGAGAGAGTTTCTTCTAAGTCTTGGGCGGCGGGGGGCGTGTTTGTTGTTTTTTTCGAGGAGGGCCGTTTTGGCTTATCGTTCTCCTCTTTTTTGGCCGGAGAAGGTATTTGAGATTCCTTCTTAGCCGCTTATTCAGGGCGGGCAGGAGACAGCTGCGGGGCGGTGACTGTTGCGGGGGCGGAGCAGATTTGGTTTTCTTTTTGCAGGGGCGTGATTTTCTTAGCACTTTAGGGCAACTTTCTTCTTTGGTGGAGAGGAAACAGTTGTATCTTGAGTGGTGATTCCCCCTCACTTGTATCAGCTCTCTTGGTGTAGGCTCTCTTCTCGTGCGCCGAGAGAGGTTTGATTCGAACATCCTCTTGTTTACATGGAACGCCTTTCCATGTCAAAGAGGGACTCCTTTCACCTCCATCAGTAGGCCAATCACCAGGCCGTATCCGAGGATCCTCCAAATGCTCCATTCTTCTTGAAGGATTTGTTCCCTACATTCTCGCAGTAGTCTCTTTGTAGACAAACTCAGCCCCAGTTTACTTGCTTTTCTTCAATGATCGCAGCCATGACGATCAATTTTGCTTTGGATAGTTGGTCAAAGCTGCCAAATTTGATGTCTATGCATTTGGCAACTATGTCCAACAGGTTTGTGGTAGTCCTCCTTCCGCAACCTCTTGTTGGTCATGTGTAGACTATCTTATCAAGCATAGTCGGTCTTGGCTACTTCCTTCCAAGCGAGCCAAGTCTACATCGCCTTCATTAAGTTCGGTGCTCCTTCCCGTAATGAGCGGTGTTTCGCCAAATCTTTGGCGAGAGATGATGAACTCCTTCCCGTGAACAGAGGATTTGATCCCCTCATCGTGAATTTCGGCATTCACGTGGGGCGGCGACCTCTTCCACATAGGTCATCGGGAGCTCCATCGTCGAAAATGGTTTTAGCCGGACTTTTCGAGCTTCTCAGCAATCTTCTTTATGAGGCGTCATCGGACCCCTGTTTGACCATTCCTCGAAATCCCACGGTAGACCCAATGTGGATTTGCTTCCTAGCAGACGAAATCATAAGTCGATGCCATTTTTCAAGTATATCACGGGGAAGAAACTTAGAAGTTGATTTGAATATTGATAGGGTTTTGAGAGAGTTTTGCCTTTGCTTCCGAGATAGAAATGAACAGTTTTGGTAATATGAGAGAAAACGGACGAAAATGGTTTAAGTATGGTTTCGAAAGGGCGTGCGGGTGGTTTTGAAATGTGATCGAGATCAACGGCTTAGATTTTGCACACCGATTAGCATTTAATGTCTCAAATTTAATGCGCGCAAAGCATTTATATCCAATCATAAGCTTGGTGTGCGGCTTTTGCCTGTACACATCATCATTATCTTCGACGTCATTCTTAAAAACATTCCCGCTTTGTAAAACGATTGCGTTTTGTCACTTTGTTCATAAATGACTCAGCTTATCCCTTAGCGGATTTAACTCTTCTTGTCAGCGTTCTCATAGTGACTTTTGTCGACTAATTTGGTATATTTGTCTTTCCGATCGATTGATTCATTTAGCGATTTTGAGAATTGACTCTTTTTCCTTTTTGTGTTTCATTTCCTTTCTTTGAGTCTTCTGAGTGTTAGCTCAGCTCAATTAGCCCTAACTCATGCTTGAGTTCTTCAAATCTTGACTCACATAATGGTTTTGTGAATATGTCAGCTAACTGTTTATCAGTTGAAATATATTCCAAGGTGATGTCTTTCTTTTCAACATGATCTCTTATGAAGTGATATCTGACATCGATATGCTTTGTTCTTGAGTGCAACACAGGATTTTGAGTGATTGCAATTGCACTTGTGTTATCACACATGATTGGAATTTCCTTTTCTTCAATTTCATAGTCTCTCAGCTGCTGTCTCATCCATAGGATTTGGGCACTGTTTGCCCACAGCTATGTATTCTGCTTCATTTGTAGAGGTGGCTATTGAATTTTGCTTTTTGCTAAAGGGGAAGTTAGCTTTGTTTCCAAGCATTTGACATGTACGAGGTGCTCTTCTGTCAACTCTACATCCGGCATAGTCAAAGTCTGAATAGCCAATTAACTTGAATCCACCTTCATTTGGATACCATAAGCCAACTTCTTGGCTTCCTTTCAAATATCTCAAGATCCTCTTATTGCAGATCATATGGCTCTCTTTTGGAGCAGATTGAAATCTTGCACATACACCTACAAAGCAAAGGTGATGTCGGCCCGCTTCTTTGTGAGATAAAGCAATGATCCAATAAGTGCTCGTATCTTGTTTGATCTACAGGCTTGCCATCTGCATCCATGTCCATTTTGGTGATGTATTCATTGGTATTTTCACAGAAGACTTCTCTTCCATACCAAATTTCTTCATTAAATCTCTGGTGTATTTTATTTGACTTATGAAGGTTCCATCCTTCAGCTGTTTCACTTGGAGTCCAAGGAAGAATGTCAACTCTCCCATCATGCCCATTTCGAATTTGCTTTGCATGAGGTTTGAAAATTTTTCACACAGTTCTTTGTTTGTGGATCCAAAAATGATGTCATCCACATATATTTGAACAAGCAGTATGCTCTTCTTGTCTTGAATTCTGAACAGTGTTCTATCTACTTTTCCTTTTGTGAATCCATTCTCGGCTAGGAATTGTGACAAGGTATCATACCATGCTCTGGGTGCCTGTTTCAATCCATACAGAGCTTTCTTGAGTTTGTATACCTTATCTCCAAGAGTCTTCTGCTCAAATCCTGGAGGTTGTTCAACATACACTTCTTCTTCCAATAAACCATTTAAAAATGCACTTTTTACATCCATCGATATACAATAAAATTCTTGTGAGTCGCATAGGCAAGAAACATCCTAATAGCTTCCAATCTTGCTACGAGGGGCGGATGTTTCATCAAAATCTATCCCTTCTTCTTGGCAATATCCTTTGGCTACTAATCTTGCTTTGTTTCTTACGTAACCTTCCTCGTTCATCTTGTTCTGAACACCCATTTAGTGCCAATAACATTTTGATGGGTGGGTCTTTGAACTAACTCCCATACTTTATTTCTTTCAAACCGATTGACTCTTCTTGCATAGCTTGAATCCAATGTGTGTCATCCAATGCTTGTGACACATCTTTAGGCTCTATTTGTGAGATAAAGCATGTGAACATGGCTTCTTGTTGAGTTCGGATCTTGTTTTGACACCTTCTCTTATATCTCCAATGACAAGTTCTAGTGGGTGGTCTCACCATCTTACATCGAGGTTGAAGTAAGTTAGCTGGATTGATCGTCTAGCATTTGTGTTGCTTTGATCGCTCTCTCGCAATCACTTGGGCCGCAGATTTTTCAAATTGTTTTTTGAGACTCAACTATCTCATCTTCATCTCGAGTTTATAATTCCGGCTTGACTTCAAAGCATATGGACTTTTTCTCGCATGGTGGATGATTCAAATTTTTATCGGTGACTCTTCAATGTCTTCTCCATTTACATTTGGCTCATCGAATACCACATGAATGGATTCTTCGCAACCATAGTCCTCTTGTTGAGTACTCTGTAGGCTTTGCTTTTGTTGAGTATCCCAAGAAGATACCTTCATCGACTTTAGCATCAAAAGCCTTTAGATTATCTTTGCCATTGTTATGGATGAAGCATTTACATCCAAATATTTTAAAATATGCAACATTTGGTTTTCTCCAGTCCAAATCTCATAGGGAGTCTTTGTCATTTGTCTGTTTTATCATGCATCTATTTTGAGTGTAGCATGATGTGTTTATTGCTTGACCCAAAATCTTTTAGGTAGCCCCCGCCGCTTCGTCGCTAACATGGTCCTTGCCGCTTCTTTGAGAGTTCTATTCCTTCTTTCTCAGCTCCATTCTCATTTGTGGAGTCCTTGCTGCAGATAATTCATGACCAATGCCATTTTTAATACAATACGAGTTATTATACCATTGACAAACTCGGTTCTCATGCGATCTTATTTTGATAATGGTTTGGCTCTTCTCATTTTGAATCCTCTTCATCGGCTGTGGTAGTTTCGTAGAGTTTCTTTCTTCTTACACATGAATATTGTCCATGTATATCTTGAGTAGTCATCTACTACCACCAAGGTATATTTCTTCCCACTTATGCTAGTGGTTCAATGGACCAAATAGATCCATATGTAGCGAGATGCAATATCCTTGTTGAAGATAGACATGTCTTTTCTTTGAATGATGATTTGATTTGTTTTTCCTTCGACATCGTCACATATACTCTCCTTTTTGTATATTGAGTCCGGAAGTCCTTTCACAAGATTGCTTCCCGCAAGCTTGTTAATTGTTTTGAAATTCAGGGTGACTTCTTGTACCCCAACCCAACTTGATTGATTGTGCTCTTTGCTAATGACAGTGCTTGGTGTTGTTGTTGACCAATCCACGATATACATGTTCTTTTGTGCGCATCCTTGCAACACAACTTCACTTGATTCTCGTATCCTTGATTTGGCATATACCCTTGTTAAATCCAACATTATAGCCCTTGTCACGAGTTGGCGATACTTAGCATGATTGAAATTGAGTCCTTCAACATATGCAACATCGTGATTTCTAATCCATTTTTCTTGATGGATCCAATGCCTCTTATTTCTCCTGGAGCTTCATTTCCTCCAAATATGACTTTTGCTCCTTTAACTTCCTTGAATTTTGATGATTTTTCTTGTTTCTGTCATATGTCCGGGCACCACTATCCATGTACCAGGTTCCTTGGCACTCATTTGTTCCTTGAACCCGCAAACAAGGAAATTAAGTGTTAGGTACCCATACTTATGCAGGTCCGAGGGGTTAGTATTGTAAGATGATCCAACCAACCTATAGCCGGATGATTTGGCTCTAGGGGTTGCCATCTATCGGTGCCATAATCATAATTAATTTTGGCAAATTGCTTGGGGATTCTAGGTTCATACAATTTGTCTCTTTTGTCCAGTATGCTGTATATGTGTTTTAGCAATTGTCTTCTTTGGGTAGTTGTGATGTCTCGAGTGTAGTGCTTAGGTGCATATGTGTCTTTGATGAAAGCTCTTATACCTTTGGAATGGCCTTTCTTTGAGTTCTAGGTTTTTGCCATTTGGGCTTATATTCCATAGGTCTTTTCTTTGATAGTTTACATCATTCCAATCGGCTTGGCTTGGATATTTTCTACCATTCCCATCAAATGTGTTTCTTTTATAGAACTCTCCGGGTTTTGGTAGCTCTGTTTCTTCTTTCTGAGTATTTCTGTTTGGAGTTTGCTAAGGAACTGGTGAATTTCTTCTCACCGTGTCTCTCTGCATACTCAATGGTTGTTTTTCTTTTCCTTTATAACCAATGCCCGGTTTACTGTAATTGTGCTTTGGAATAAATGTGTGTGCACCATTTGGAGTTTTGGATTTTTGAGATACTTCATTGCTTGAAGATCCTTTTTCCAAAATCACTTTTGGAGCTTGACATAGCACGGGGAATTAAATCTAAGCCTGTCTTGTCTCCACATTCTCTTTGGCTCATGATAAGATCATCCAATGACTTAGATGCCTTAGTGAATGAGGCAATCACATTTTTGAGGTCATTCTCCCTCTTTTCTATGGCAGCTATTTACGCTATTAGCTTGGCATTTTTCAGCCTTTATACTTTTATTCTCATCGGCTATTTGACTTAGAGTACTCGGCTCCTCAGTCATTTGTGAGTTTAGCTCTTGAGTAGGTTGTTTTCCTCATTTAGTAGTGTGTGTGAGAATTTAATGTGTTCAAAATCTTTCATCATTTTGCCTAATGAATCATAAAGATCGAGTGGGTGATGAAGTGTGTGTGTCACGGTCACTATCACTAGAATCGAGTGTGATGAGTCGAGTGTACCTCATCTTCTTGGTCGGGTTGGTCTTGTTCCTTGGCCATCAGACGGATCAAGGCTTCTTCTTGAGTCACTTGAGTAGTCGCCTTCACTACTCTCGAGTCGAGTTATGTCTCTTGAGTTGGCTATCTCGGTGATCTCTGCACCAACATTGCCTTTTTCTTTTCTTGTCTTCTTTCTCTCAAGACTTTTCTTTTTTCTTCATTCCCGTATTTGTTGACTACGGGATACGGGCAATCAATGGCATAGTGACCCGGTTGCCTATAGTTCAAAAGATAGATATTCAACCTTTTGATCAGCTCTTTCCATTCTTGGATTGTCGGCCCTACGATATTGACTTTTTGATGATCTGTTCTCTTGGTTGGCCTATCTTCCCTTGACTTGGAGGAGCCGAGTGTCTTACGGAGGATTCGCCCTTGCCTCTCTTGTAGTTCTTATTGAAGAACTTGTTGAACCTTTTAACCATTAGGGCTATTTCCTCTAGGTCAATGACTTCTTTGACTTGACTTTCTTGCCATCCTTAATAATTAGAGCGAGTTGTTTTGGGTGCAATTTGTCTCTTCTGGTCTTTTCTTCTCGGCTCAAATTCGTAGGCTTTCGGATCCGAGAATAGCTCATGGTTGGATGTCTTTGACAGTCCATGGAATGTCTTAGTGCCATGACCTTCATTTCCCATTGAGAGACTTTTTAGGATCTTCATACACATTTCCTTCGTGTATATTCTTTTCCAAGCGGATAGCTCGTTGGTAATTTCGTGAACCGAGCATCCGGTTGGTCCAGGTTCTCTCCTGCGATCATTTTGAAATTCTCAAATTTTTGTACACTGCGACAATTTATTTTCCTTGATTTGCTCGAGCCTTCACAAATCAATGTTAGCTTGTCCCGATTTCTTTAGCCGTTTTGCATGATTTGACTTTATTGAACATGGCCTTGTCCAAGGTTTTGTAAAGAATATCCTTGGCCACATTGTCCAGGTTGTATCTTTTTATGTCATCATTTGTCCATTCAGCTCTTGGTTTTTCAACCATACCATTTGGTCTAGGAGCGACATCCTCTTCACCTTCAATTTGCAGACTCTTCTTACAATTTGTGTTCACTTTTAAAATTTGTAGTGGCCCATCCTCTATCACTATCCACATCTCATCATGTAATGCTAATAGATGAGCCTGCATACGAATTTTCAATCATCAAATTCTTCAATTGTGAACATAGGGATACGTGTCAAATTTGCTTCCATGATAATAACTTTTGATAATAAAAAGAGTTTTGAAAACTTAAGTACTAAAACAGATTTTGAAAAATTTGGAGATCTAGTTCAAGAACGGTGCGGAAGGCTCAATGAACCAACCGCTCGATACCACTTATAGGTCCCAAGGGGTGTGAGTGTAAGGTTTAGAAGGGGGTTGAATAAACCTTACCAACTTTTCGATTTAGTCCTTTTTAAAGTTCGAGTTGATACTACACATTTGTGTCCTTGGTGGATAGCCAATTTAGTTAATCGGTAGAGTTAGTCACTCAATGACTCGGTCGAGTTGTTGATAGAATAACTCGGTTGTTAAGATTGAATTAGCTCAAGCTGCGGTTTGTTTTTTGAAGACTTTACACCCTTAAAATTGATTTAGTAAAGATTTAATACTTGGTTTTAGTACTTAGGGATTATCAAGTGGATAGCAAATTTATCGTGAGTTAAACAAATAAGATGCAGGAATTAAAGTGTTGAAATGTAAATGACACGATAAGATTTTATAGAGGTTCGAGGATGGGGTAATTCTTCTACTCTCTCTTCTCCAACTCTTGGAGGAATCCACTAAGTATTGATCAAGTATACAAAGTGGTAATGATCCCGGATACAAAGTCTTGATCACACGGTGACTTGATCCTTTGGGACTCGATGCCGGAGATGCCTTGATCACGCGGTGGCTTCTGCGACTCGCCTTCTTCACAGGGGCGCTTTGCCTTGCTACTACATCTCACTTGCTCAAGCTTTTTGGATTTGATCACGAAGCCCTCCAAAAACTCGAGACTGGTTCGACCTTGAACCTTCCTACAATCCTCCGCGGAATGTAGACCCCTTTTCTTCAAAAGTTTCCTCTTCAACTGATTGAAGTTATCTTTCCTTCATAGGTGAGTGTTGGATTGATTTCCTTCGTAGTGTAGGCTTGAGAATTAATCTTGAATGATCTTTGAGAATATTTCGATTAAAGTTCAAATGTTAGCTTGAATGTTCGTGGTTCAGGTAATCAAGGTCCTAGTTTCTCAGAGTCATTCCTCAGCCTTTTATAGTGATCTTTCAAAAATCTGCCCGTTGAAGAGATAGGCTTATTTTTGAAAGTCACTTGTGGTCGTTGGCTTGTCTTGTTGCGATCCTTGGAATTGCCACTTCCTCGTATGAATTGTTCTTGACTTTTGAGTTCGACACGATGTAGTGCTTCCCATTGGTTCATTCCCCTTTGGGCTTAAGGGTGAGCACTTCGAGAAAGGTTGCATGGAGGTATTACTTGTTTAAGTAATTCTCTTGATTTCGTGCAACGGATCTCTTTCGATTATCTCGACTTGACCGCATTTCCTTGCTTTCCCAGGTGACTTAGAGTCGACTTTCAATCATGGATGACTCTTGTCACTTCGACTTGAGACTTGGCTATCTTGAGTTGATTTGGTGATACTTTACTATTTTGCATCTCGGTTGCACCTTGATCGAGTTCCGTCTTCTCTTCTTTGCCATACTCGGTGTCTTGCAAATGAGTCTTCCTTCTAGTCTCCAGTTGTCTTCTTGCATGTTTAGGCATAGTGACTTAACTCGGCTTGACCAGCCCTATTTGTTACAATGCAGTTTACAACAAGAAATGGGGTGCCAACTTCCTAGTTTAAGTTTTACATGGCATTCATCAAAATCTAAACAATAAATTTCCCAACACCTGATCTTACTGTCTTTCTGCCCGTTTAGTAGCCGCACTAATTCGCCTAGTAAAAGCCTCAACCTCCGGTATGAACGGTGTTAATTCTCTTTTCTTCGAGCGAGTGTTCATGCACTACCTGAACCAACTAAAGAAAACAAGTCAAACACAGTAGGAGTAAAATTAAACAACAAATAAAAAGAAAGAAAAATGTCTAAATTAAAAATAATTATATTTATCGCAATATTAGTACTAAAAATTTAATTAGTCCCCGACAACGGCGCCAAAAACTTGTTCGCTTTATTTTTAGCTTCACCGCAAGTGTACGGTGTAGTTTATAGAATAGGGTTAGCAAGGTCGAATCCACAGAGACTAATAAATTATTGTACTAAGTATGGGATTGTAATTGTCTTATTTTTATCTAGACGATCGAAATTGGATGATAGGTTTTGTAAAAGCAAAGACAAGAATTTGTCCTAAAAGACAAAGTAAAGATTGATTGAAAGATCAAGGAGATGAATGGATTCCAGGGCTATGGTTTCAGTTAATATCCCTTTTTGTTATCAGATTAATCACAACCAAAGTATTATTATTCTTCCCTATAAGACAATCACGAAAGTATTTTACCCTCTCTCTTGAGATGCATGTAAAAATGTTGATTGGATTATCTATGCTATTATCTCTACTCAACATAAGATATCCAACTCCCAAAAGCATAAAAGATTATAAATCCTCACAAATATTCACAGACTTCTCAATCTTGCAAATATTCATGTCAAGTACTCAAACATCTAGTATTGAAACTCATCTCTCGAATTATGAATCAATACATCAAACAAGTTAAACCAAAGACCTTTTGATAAAACAAGAATTAAAACAAAGTACTCGAATAGGGTTTGAAAACAATAACTTCAATTGCAGTTAATCATCAAACAAAAGTATCCATTAACCTTGTTAGGAATTTTATTGTTTAGATTTTGATGAATGCCATGTAAAACTTAGAATAGAAAGTTGGCACCCCAATTCTTGTTGTAAAATGCATTGTAATGAATAGAGCCGCCAAGCTGAGTTAAGTCGCCTACGCCCTAACATGCAAGAAGACAATCAAGATCTGGAAGGAAAACTCTGGCTGCGAGAGACTGAAGTGAGTATGGCAAAGAAGAGTAGACGGGAACTCTTTTGAAGAAGCGGTGAGATGCGGTGAGTGGAGCATCAATCAAGTCAACTCAAGAAAAGCAAGTCTCAAGTTGAAGTGATGAAAGAGTCATCCAATGATTGGAAGTCGACTCTAAGTCACCTGGGGAAAGCAAGGAAATGCAATAAGTCGAGATAATCGAAAAAGAACCATTGCCTGTAAATCAAGAGATTTACTTAAACAAGTAATATCTCCATACCACCTTTCTTGGAGTGCTCGGTCCCCGGAAGCGTGCAAAAGGAATGAACCAATGGGAAGCACTACACCGTGTCGAACTCAAAAGGTGAAAGAACAATTCATACGAGGAAACGGCAATTCCAAGAATCGCAAGCCAACGATCGCAAAGTGACTTTCAAAAATAAGCCTATCTCTTCAACGGGCAAATTTTTGAAAGTTCACTATAAAAGGCCGAGGAGTTTGTTTGAGATAAAGGGATGACACACACGTAAGATATACAAGCACATTAGAAAAATGAAACATTCTCAATCCTCAAGCCTACATTACGAAGTACATCAATCCAACACTCACTGTGAAGGAAAGAGAACTTCAATCGGTTGAAGAGGAAACTTTTGAAAACAAGGGTCTACATTCCGGAAGGATCGTAGAAAGGTTCAAGGTTGAACCAAGTCTTAAGCTTTTGGAGGGCTTCGTGATCAAATCCAAAGAGCTTGAGCAAGTGAGTGTAGTAACAAGGCGGTATGCCCCTGTGAAGAAGCCGAGTCGCACGAGAAGCCTTGGTGAGTGATCAAGGCGTCTCAGACCGAGTCCCTAAGGAGGATCAAGTTTGTTGTGATCAAGACTTGTATCCGGACTGTTACCACTTTGTAAACCGATCATTACTTAGTGGATTCCTCCGGGAGTTGGAGAAGAGAGGAGTAGAAGAATTACCCCATCTTGAACCTCTATAAAAACTTTCTTTTGTGTCATTTACATTTCGGCATTTAAATTCTGCACTTTTAATCGCTTATATCTCCGATAAATTTGCTATCCATTTGATAATTTATAAGTACTAAATCAAGCTCTAAAATCTTGCTTAATCAAACTTAAGGGTGTTAAGTCTTCGCTGAAAATAAAACCACAGTTGAGTTAAATTATAGCCACCGGTGAGTTACTCCATCAACACTCGGTGAAGTCATTTGAGAGATTAACTCTCTTGAGCAACTAATTCGATTGTCCATCAAGGACACATTTGTGTAGAATCAACTCGTAGATTTAAAAGGACTAAATCGAAAATTTGGTAAGGTTTATTCAACCCCCCTTCTAAACCTTACACTACACCCCTTGGGACCTACAAGTGGTATCGAGCGGTTGGTTCATTGAACCTTCCGCAGACCAGTTCTTGAACTAGATCTCCAAACTTTTCAAAGTCCGCTTTAGTACTTAAACTTTCAAAACTCTTCTTTATCATCAAAAGTTATTATCATGGAAGCAAATTTGACACGCATCCCTATGTTCACTATTGAAGAATTTGATGATTGGAAAATTAGTATGCAGGCTCATCTATCGGCATTACATGATGAGATGTGGATAGTGATAGAAGATGGGCCTCTGCAAATCTTAAAGGTAAAAACACGGTTATACGAAGAGTTGCAATTTGAAGGAGAAGAAGATGTTGCTCTAGACCGATCATGGTTGAAAACCAAGAAGCTGAGTGGACAAATGATGACTGAGAAAAAGATACAACCTGGACAATGTAGCCAAGGACATCCTTTACAAAACCTTGGACAAAGCCATGTTCAACAAAGTCAAATCATGCAAAACGGCTAAAGAAATTGGGACAAGCCGACATTAATTTGTGAAGGCTCGGAGCAAATCAAAGAAAACAAATTATCGGTGGATCGTGAGAAATTTGAGAACTTCAAAATGATCTCGGGAGAAAATCTGGATCAACTAGATGCTCGGTTCACGTAAATCACAAATGAGTGTTGTCTACACTTGGAAAGGAATATACACGAAGGAAATGTGTATGAAGATCCTAAAAAGTCTTCGGTGAATGGGAAATGAAGGTCATGGCACCGAGACACTCCATGGACCTATCAAAAACATCCAACCATGAGCTATTCTCGGATCTCAAAGCCTACGAATTTGAGCCGAGAAGGAAAGACCGAGGAAGAGACAATTTGTACCCAAAACAAAGTTTGCTAATTGTCAAAGATGGGAAGAGAGGCGAGGTCAAAGAGGCAATTGACCCGGAAGAAATAGCCCCGATGGTTAAAAGATTTAACAAGTTCTTTAACAAGAACTACAAGAGAGGAAAGGGTGAATCTTCCGGAAGACACTCGGCTCCTCCAAATCAAGGGAAGATAGGTCAACCAAGAGAACAGATCATCAAAAAGTTGAGTATCAAAGGGTGACAATCCAAGAATGGAAAGAGTGATCAAAAGGTTGAATATCTATCTTTGAACTGTAGACAACCAGGTCACTATGCCATTATTTGCTCATATCTGTAGTCAACAAATACGGGGATGAAGAAGAAAGAAAGATCTTTGAGGAGAGAAAGAAGACAAGAAAAGAAAAAGGCAATGATGGCTAGAGGAAAACAAATAATTCAAGAGAGACAATTGATTGAGAGCAATGAAGCGGACTACTCAAGTGACTCGAAGAAGAAGCCCGATCCGCATGATGGCCAAAGAACAAGATCAAGAAGATGAGGTACAATCTAACTCAACAAACTCGACACTAGTAGACAATGATTGTGACACACACACTTCATCACCTCTGATCTTTATGATTCATTAAGCAAAATGATGAAAGATTTTGAACACATTAAATCCTCACACACACTATTGAATGAGGAAAACAGCCTACTCAAAAGTCAAAACTCAAAAAGTGACTAAGGAGCCGAGAACTCTAAGTCAAATAGTCATGTTGAAAATGAAAGTTTAAAAATTTGAAAAACGCTAAATTAGTAGCGAGAAATTGCTTTCGCTATAGAAAAGAGGAGAAACGACCTCAAGAATGTTATTGCCTCATTTACTAAGGCATCTAAATCATTGGATGATCTTATCATGAGTCAAAGAGAATGTGGAGACAAGACAGCTTAGGATTTAATTCCTCTCCGTGCCATGTCAAACCTCAAGAGTAATTTTGGAAAAAGGATCTTCAAGTCATGAAGAGTCCGAAAAATCCAAAACTCTAAATGGTGCACACACATTCACTCCAAAGCACAATACTAAGCAAAGCTGGCCTTGGTTACAAAGGAAAAGGAAAACGGCCTGAGTTGAGTGTCTTTGAAAGGACAGTGAGAAGAGGTTCAAAGAGTCCTCAAACTCCAAACAGAAAATACTCAGTAAAGAAGAAGCGAGCTACCAAAAATCCCTTAAAACCCATAAAAGAAATACATATGATGGGGATGGTAGAAAATATCCAAGCCAAGTGATTGGAATAATGTGAACTATCGGCCACTGACTTATGGAATATAAGCCCAAATGGCAAAGGCACAGAACTCAAGAAAGGCCATTCCAAAAGCATAAGAGCTTTCATCAAAGCACACATATGCACCTAGGCACTACACTCAAAGACACCACAATTACCCAAGGAAGGCAATTGCTAAAACACATATGCGGGCATAGGACAAAAGAGACAATTTGTATGAACCTAGAATCCCCAAGCAATTTGCCAGGATTAATTATGATTATGGCGATAGATGGCAACCCCTTAGAGTCAAATCATTTGGCTATAGGTTGGTTGGATCATCTTACAATTCTAACCCCTCAGGACCCCGGACAAGCATGGGTACCTAAAACTTAATTTCCTTGATTGCGGGTTTGAGCAGTGAGTGCCAAGGAACCTGGTACATGGATAGTGGTTGTTCCGGACATATGACAGAAATAAGAGAAATCTGTCAAAATTCAAGGAAGTCAAAGGAGCAAAAGTCATATTTGGAGGAAATGAAGCTCTGGTGAAATAAGAGGCATTGGATCCATCAAGAGGAATGGATTAGAAATCACGGATGTTGCATATGTTGAAGGACTTAACTTCAACTTATCGAGCATCGATCAACTCTGTGACAAGGGTTACAATGTTGGATTCAACATGGGAATATGCCAAATCAAAGAAATTGAATCAAATGAAGTGGTCTTTGCAAGGATGTAGACAGAAAAATATGTATGTAGTGGATTGGTCAACCGCAACACCCAACACTTGTCTACTAGCAAAGAGTACAAATTTGAATCAAGTTTTATTGTGGCACAAAAAGCCGAGTCACCCAATTTCAAAACAATTAACAAGTGGCAAGAAGTCATCTTGTAGAAGGACTTCCGGACTCAATATACAAGAAGGAGAGTATATGTGATGCATGTCGGAAGGAAAGCAAATCAAGTCGTCATTCAAAGAAAAGACATGCCCATCCTCAACAAGAATATTGCATCTACTTCATATGGATCTATTTGGCCAGTGGAACCGACAAAGATAGGCGGAAAGAAATACACCTTGGTGGTAGTAGATGACTACTCAAGATATACATGGACAATATTCATGTGCAAGAAGAAAGAAACTCTACAAAAACTACCACGGTGATGAAGAGGATTCAAAATGAGAAGAGTCAAACCATAATCAAAATAAGATCGGATAGAGGAACCGAGTTTGTCAATGGAATAATAACTCGATTGTATTGAGAATGGTATTGGTCATGAACTATCATGACAAGAACTCCACGGAGAATGGAGTTGCAAAAAGAAGGAATAGAACCCTCAAAAGAAGCAAGAAGGACCATGTTAGTGACGGGGTTACCAAAAGATTTTGGGTCTGAAGCAATCAACACGACTTGCTACACCCAAAACGGATGTATGATAAATAGGCGGTGACAAAGACTCCTATGAGATCCGGATGGAAGAAAACCAAGTGTTGCATATTTTGAATATTTGGATGTAAATGCTTCATCCACAACAATGGCAAAGACAACCTAAAGGCTTTTGATGCTAAAGTCGATGAGGGTATCTTCTTAGGATACTGGTGAAAGCAAAGCCTACGAGGATACTCAACAAAAGAACTATGGTTACGGAGGAATCCATTCATGTAGTATTCGATGAGCCAAATGTAAATGGAGAAGACATTGAAGAGTCGGTGATAGTTTGAATCATCCAATCATACGAAGAGTCCTATCTTTGGTCAAGCCGAATTATCAATTCGAGAAGAAGATGAGATAGTGAATCTCAAAAAGCAGTTGGAAAATTTGCGGCTAAATGATTATGAGAGAGTCGACCACACCAACACGGTTACCGCAAGTCGATCAATCCGGCTAACTTACTCCAACCTGATGTAAGATGGCCGAGAGACCATCCACCGTAACTTGTCATTGGAGATATAAGAGAAGGTGTCAAAACAAGATCCGAACTCAACAAGAAGCTATGTTCACATGCTTCATCTCGCAAATAGAGCCAAAAGATGTGTCACAAGCATTGGATGACATACATTGGATTCAAGCTATGCAAGAAGAGTCAATCGGTTTGAAAGAAATAAAGTGTGGGAATTAGTGCAAAGACCCATGCATCAAAATGTTATTGGAACCAAATGGGTATTCGAAATAAGATGAACGAGGAAGGTTCGTGGGTAAGAAACAAAGCAAGACTAGTAGCCAAAGGATATTTCCAAGAAGAAGGGATAGATTTTGATGAAACATTTGCCCCTGTAGCAAGATTGGAAGCTATAAGGATGTTTCTTGCCTATGCGACTCACAAGAATTTCATTGTATATCGATGGATGTAAAAAGTGCATTCCTAAATGGTTTATTGGAAGAAGAAGTGTATGTTGAACAACCTCCAGGATTTGAGCGAGAAGACTCTTGGAGACAAGGTATACAAACTCAAGAAAGCCTGTATGGATTGAAACAGCACCGAGAGCATGGTATGACACCTGTCACAATTCCTAACCGAAAATGGATTCACAAAAGGAAAAGTAGATAGAACACTTTTCAGAATTCAAGACAAGAAGAGTATATCTTTGCTTGTTCAAATATATGTGGATGACATCATTTTTGGATCCACTAACAATGAATCGTGTGAAAAATTCTCAAACCTCATGCAAAGCAAATTTGAAATGAGCATGATGGGAGAGTCGACATTCTTCCTTGGACTCCAAGTGAAACGGTGAAGGATGGAACCTTCATAAGTCAAACAAAATACACCGGAGACTTAATGAAGAAGTTTGGTATAGAGGAGAAGTCTTACGTAAAAATACCAATGAACACATCATCAAAATGGACATGGATGCGGATGGCAAACCTGTAGATCAAACAAGATCTGAGCATTTATTGGATCATTGCTTTATCTCACAAGAAGCGAGGCGGACATCACCTTTGTTGTAGGTGTATGTGCAAGATTTCAATCTGCTCCAAAAGAGAGCCATATGACAAAGATCTAAGAGAATATTGAGATACTTGAAAGGAAGCCAAGAAGTAGGCCTATGGTATCCAAAGGAAGGTGGATTCAAGCTAATTGGCTATTGGATTCGACTATCTTTGGATGCAGAGTGGACGGGGAAGAGCACTTGAGGCACATGTCAAATGCTAGGAAAGCGAGACTAATTTCCTGGTTTAGCAAAAAGCAAAACTCAATAGCCACCTCTGGTGAGGCGAGAATACATAGTCTGGGCAACATTTGCAGCCCAAGTCCTATGGATGAGACAAGAATGAGAGACTATGAAGTTGAGGAAAAAGAAATTCCAATCATGTGTGATAACACAAGTGCAATTGCAATCACTCAAAATCTGTGTTGCATTCAAGAACAAAGCATATTGATGTCGATATCACTTCATAAGAGATCATGTTGAATGAAGGACATCATCCTAGAATATATCTCAATCGATAAACAACTAGCCGACATCTTCACAAAACCATTATGCGAGTCAAGATTTGAAGAACTCAAGCATGAGTTGGGGTTAATCGAATGGTGACACTGACAAATCAAAGAAGAGAATTAGAAGAAAAAGGAGTGAAAAAGAGCCAAAATGTAAATCACCAAGAAATCACCAGACGGAAAGAAAGTTGACTACACCAAGTCGGTGATAATTTGAGTCACTAAGAGAATCTGCGAGGAGTAGAGTTAAATCGGCTAAGGGATGTTGAATAACTTATGAGCAAAGTGACAAAAACGCAGTCATTTTGACTTAGCGGGAATGTTTTAAGGAATACGTCAAAGATAATGATGATGTGTACGGACATAAAGCCGCACACCAAGCTTATGATTGGATATAAATCTTTGCCGCATTAAATACGAGACATGAAATGCTCAATAGGCGTGCGAAATCCAAGCCGTTGATTTCAATCACAATTCAAAACCATCCGCACGCCCTTTCATAAACCATATTTAAACCATTTTCGCCGTTTCTCTCTCACACTTCTAAAACTGTTCATCTTTTTCTCTCAAAAGCAAAGGCAGAATACTCTAAAACCCTATCAACCTTCAAATCAATTTATGAGTTTTTCCTTGATACAATCTCGAGAAATGGCACCAACTTATGACTTTACCAAGTTAGGAAAGCAAATCCACACCGGTTCAACGGTGGATTTCGACGGAATGGTGAAGCAGGGGTCCGACGACACCCTGGTGAAGAAAATCGAGAAGTTGGAAACGCCCCGGACTAAAACCGTTTCTAACGTTAGAATATCCGATGACCTATGTGGAGGAGGTCGCACAATTCTACGTGAATGCCGAGATTCACGATGAAGGAATCAAGTCATCTGTTCACGAAAGCGGTGACTATCTCGCCAAGGATTTGGTCAATATTGCTTACTACCAGCAGGAAGGAGCATCCGAGATCAAAGAAGCGATGTAAACTTGGGCCGACGCATGGAAAGAAATAGCCAAGTCCGACTTTGCTTTGATAAAATAATATACAAAGCAAACAAGAGATATTTGAAGGAGGATTATCACAAGTTGTTGGACATAGTTGCCAAATGTATCGACATCAAATTTGGCGACTTTGACCAATCTGTCAAAGGCAAAGCCGATTGTAATGGCGCAATCATCGAAGAAAAGAAGATAAAACTGGGCTGAGTTTGTCTACAAATGCAGACTCCGCCTTAACGTGGGAACAAGTCCTTCAAAGAAGATGGTTCATTTGGAGGTTCCTAGGATATGGCCCGGTGATTGGCCGGCTATTGGAGGTGAAAGGAGTCCCTCTTAGACATGGGAAGGCATTCCATGTTAACAAGAGGATGTTGAGCTAACCTCTCTGGCACTGAAGCGAGCTTACGCCAAGAGAGCCGACACAGTGAGGGGAATCACTGACCCAAGATACAAATGTTTTCTCTCGACCCAGAAGAAAAGCCCCCTCGCTGCAAAAGATCACGCCCGCAGCAAAGAAAAAACCAAACATGCTCCCGCCTCGCACTAGAGTCACCGCCCCCCAGCCGTGTCTCCCGCCCTGCAGCAGCCGGTCGAGAAGGACTCACAAATACCTTATCCGATCAAAAGGAGGAGAATCGACAAGCCAAGACGGCCGGCTCCTCGAGAAGAAGACACTCAAAGACGGCCCACCGCCCAAGACTCGAGAGGACAACATCTCTCGAACCAGAAATTCCCCTGGTACAAACCAGAGACGAAGAAGAATAGTCAAGCGATCGAACTGGAGAAACCGGTTGAGTCGGTTACTCGGCCTAGCACAAATACCGAGAGACTACTTTGGAGAAGTAGAGTCTCCAGATGTAGTTGATGAAACAGCCAAGTCTCCAAGGCGATCAGCAGAGGCAACCCGAAGACACAATTTTGTAGCTCACACACAGTGAAGCACAAGAAGAACCGCCGGAGCGGATAGTGATGTAATGATCCTATCTCCACCTTACCGACATTCAAAATCGTCTGGCGTGAGTGGAGGAAATGGAAGTTAAGTAAGTCAAGGGAACAGTTCCAACGGCCCGAGTTCATAGAAGAAGAAGAGGAATCGCTAAATTTCCTTGGACTAACTATCGTGCTCCCAAAGACTTGATGAGGACAATCGCTTAGACATCTGCAGATTTACAAGGAAAAGGAGAAAGAAAAGCAAGTCGAGGAAGGCGAGGAACGTGAGAAGGCAAGCACCGCCTATCTCGGCACTACGTAACACACACATCCTCTCCTTGATGTCTTCTCCGGCGGTGACGAACCAGGAGAATGCTGCCGCCACGGAAGAGTTGCAAATGTAGCAAGCATTGCACGAGTCAAGAATCCTTCACGAGCAAAGACTAATGGAGGGACAGGGAGAGTCCTCCAACACACTGAAATCGATCCAATGGGAGTGGTTCAGCAAATAGCCACGTTGTTGTTTCTGCTACCACTTCCCAGCTCACTCGAGAAGAAGGCAATAAGGAGCTGGCGATGAAAGCTGGCTAGTGGGGACCCCAAATCGAGCCAACCCTATTGAAGGTGTGCTACCACCGCCCCAACGGCTGAACAATCAATCGAAACCGGGAGTTTGGAGACGAGTGACCCCATTCCAAGTCACTCACCGGGTGCGCCACCGGTGGGAAACTCCTCCACTGCAGCAAGGTCGGAGGATGTCGCAGATGACTCCACAACGAATCAAGGAGGCGAAGAAGAGAAATTACAATCACAAGAAAGAAAAGAAGTTGCCATCAACTTAAGCTCGCAGGCAGATTGAGATCTGTCTCGAGGTGCCAACCGCCGGCGTTAATGACGCCGCTGATGCGGTCGAGGCACGAAGGAAGGAAGCCCGGGAGTTAACACTGGCGATGAAAGTGCAATCCATGGGGTTGAGACTCCTATGGATGCCCATGTAGAAGACCCTAAGACACCGACACGTCGAAAGGGAGGACGAGGCCTCGCAGCAAGAGAGACCGCCGGAGGTAATGAAGGCCCACGAGAGGTTGAGACTTCCCAGGGGTAAAGAAGTCAAGTAGAGAACATCCCCCCGCTATCATCGACCCATCCGAGAAGGAGATCGCGCACTTCATGATTCCTAGGACAACCACGATGTCACTTTTTCGGGATCAAGGCGCGAAGAAGAAGTCGAGTCATCCCCATGACAAATCCAAAAGACTTCAAGTGCGGGTGTTCCAAGCACGAGCAAGTCTCGATCCCAAGACTACTCACAAACTTTTAACTTTGATGATGAGCCACCATCGAAATCTCATCATCGTCCGATGACGCTTCGATAAGGCCGAGGACCGCTCCATCGAAATGGAAAAATCGTGAGACCAACGGTCATTAAGACAGTGAGGCTCGGCAAGCGGGTCCACCTCACAACAAGACCAGCTCAACAAGAGACCATGCGCGCAGCTCCTCAAGGCTGCAGCAGAGATCGATTCCCAAAAGAACCGCCGCGCACCACTCATCATCGAATGCAGATTCCGGTTGGCGGTGATGAATCCTTCGTGAGAGTCCTTTCCTTTTTCACTTTGGAAATCTAGGAACTCCACGAAGAGTCGAAACGAACAAGCACGCTATCACGCACTCAGCTCCTGTTTTCACCAGGCACCATTGTTCGGCCGATTTTGATTTTGACGTTGTATGGCCATCACCGCTTGAAGAATCAAATTGAAGTTCGAGAAGTGTTCAAAGCACTCTTTGCCGAGGTTGAACGGATGGAGAGGCATCGGCCTCTTTGGACATGCGACCGGACAACAGAGATGCCAACCTTACTGGTGACTTGAGAGGCATCACGGTCGAGGATAAGGGAATGGTGGCAACAAAGCAGCAATCAATGCGTGTGGAACAAGTGAGATACTTGAACTTTGTTCAACAATTTCTTTGGTGTGGAGAGCTGAAAATGCCGATGCAAAAACGAAGTTGAGAGAACACATTGAGCATATGCATTAAGCTCACATTGCCGAAATCAAGTCGCTGCGTGAGCAAAATAAAAATGATATACTGCGTTTGGAAGAACACATGACTAGAAAATTCAGCCTTCTCATGGCTGAGATGAAGCGATTTCAAGCAGAGTCCAACGCTACTCGATCCGATTCCGTGTTGCTTACAACGCAGCAGACTTGAAGCGAGAACTCAACTATCCGCAGTGCTCGATTTCATGCTTGCCAAGACATGTTCCCTGGGGTTCCTCTATCCTTTGATGATGCCAAAAAGGGGAAGAGGAATACCTTAAAGCGACAAAATCAATTTGAAAAGAAAGGAGCGGTGAGAAGGGAACAATTTGAGAAGGGAAAATCGAGGAAATTTTGAAACAAAAGAAAGGAAAATCTCGAGGGGGAAGGATCAAAAGATATGACCTTGATGATTGCACAAACCCTCAACAGTGGTCTGTCACATGGTGACATTATAAGCGAAAGAACTCCCCAGTGACTCTGCCACTCCAACACTCTTTGTATCTATGGCCGAGAAGAGAAAAGCAATTGAAGCGGGGATGAAGGAAGTGGAAGGAAGAATGGATGCGAGTTATGAACATCTTGAAAGAACACGGAGGCATTCCGGTGAGAGACAGAGACACGTATGCCATTTCGAGATGTCGGAGACAGAGCCACGATCGATTGACGAATTCAAAACGCTCGAATCGAAGGATATTTTGCAAATATGTCCATGGCTCAAGCTTGGGACTTATCTTGGGAAAAGGGTCTCACGTTATGTGAAGAAGGACAGCGGTGAGACTCCAGCGATCACTCTCTGGTCACTCCGCTAGTCACTCGGTTGGGAAGAAGAAGACCCAAAGACAAGATACGCCCGGCAGGTAGAGGAAGAAGCAATAGTGGAGGAAGAAGCTTAGGACCCAGGCCTCCGCCAAGAATATTGAATACGTAGATCCGGGAAAGAAATGAGGGATCTCAGGGGCTTGACCAAGTGGCAAATTTAAAAGTGGCTAAAACTAACGCCGAGTATGCAAAAAGATTAGAAGAAGAAAACAAGAGACAAACTCAGCTATGGCGGGAGAGACAGGAAAGATTAAGAAAAGATAAAGCTGCGGGAAGGCATATGAAAAGAAAAAAAGAAGCGGTGACGCGAGAAGAAGAGAAAGAAGATCTTGAACAAGATGAAAAAAGGAGACAAAAGGAGATGAAGTGTTCTTTGCCCAACCTTCGTGTATTTTATTATGTAAATACATACAATGTAAGTCTTCTCGTAATAAAGCTATAAACTCTTTATTTTTTTTTTGTGAAGACAATTATATATACGATACACCTTGTAAACAAGTTGTGTTAAGTACAAGAATGATATGATCAATAAAAAGATTGATTCTCGCGATACATTCTATGTCAATACACTATCCAGTATGTATCTTTGTTATTTGCATCTTTGTATGGTTTAAGTTTTGGCATCATCAAAAGGGGAAATTGTTAGGAATTTTATTGTTTAGATTTTGATGAATGCCATGTAAAACTTAGAATAGAAAGTTGGCACCCCAATTCTTGTTGTAAAATGCATTGTAATGAATAGAGCTGGCCAAAGTGAGTTAAGTCGGCCTACGCCCAAACATGCAAGAAGACAATCAAGACTGGAAGGAAAACTCGTCGCGAGACAATTTGAGTATGGCAAAGAAGAGTAGACGGAACTCTATGAAGAAGCGGTGAGATGCGGTGAGTGGAGCATCGGTCAAGTCAACTCAAGAAAAGCCAAGTCTCAAGTTGAAGTGAGGAAGAGTCATCCAATGATTGGAAGTCGACTCTAAGTCACCTGGGGAAAGCAAGGAAATGCGGTCAAGTCGAGATAAATCAGAAAAGAACCGTTGCCTTTAAATCAAAAGATTTACTTAAACAAGTAATATCTCCATACCACCTTTCTTGGAGTGCTCAGTCCCGAAAGCGTGCAAAAGGAATGAACCAATGGGAAGCACTACACCGTGTCGTAACTCCGAAAAAGGTGAAAGAACAATTCATACGAGGAAACAAAGAATTCCAAGAGCGCAAGCCAACGATCGCAAAGTGACTTTCAAAAATAAGCCTATCTCTTCAACGGGCAAATTTTTGAAAGTTCACTATAAAAGGCCGAGGAGTTTGTTTGAGATAAAGGGATGACACACACGTAAGATATACAAGCACATTAGAAAATGAAACATTCTCAATCCTCAAGCCTACATTACGAAGTACATCAATCCAACACTCACTGTGAAGGAAAGAGAACTTCAATCAGTTGAAGAGGAAACTTTTGAAAACAAGGGGTCTACATTCCGGGAAGGATCGTAGAAAGGTTCAAGGTTGAACCAAGTCTTAAGCTTTTGGAGGGCTTCGTGATCAAATCCAAAGAGCTTGAGCAAGTGAGTCAGTAGTAACAAAGCGGTTGCCTGTGAAGAAGCCGAGTCGCACGAGAAGCCACCGGTGAGTGATCAAGGCGTCTCTGATCGAGTCCCTAAGGATCAAGTCGGCCGTTGTGATCAAGACTTGTATCCGGACTGCTACCACTTTGTAAACCGATCATTACTTAGTGGATTCCTCCGGGAGTTGGAGAAGAGAGGAGTAGAAGAATTACCCCATCTTGAACCTCTATAAAAACTTTTTGTGTCATTTACATTTCAAAGCATTTAAATTCCCGCACTTTTAATCGCTTATATCTCACGATAAATTTGCTATCCATTTGATAATTTATAAGTACTAAATCAAGCTCTAAAATCTTGCTTAATCAAACTTAAGGGTGTTAAGTCTTCCAATAAAATAAAACCACGGTTGAGTTAAATTATAGCCAACAAAATTTGAGTTACTCCATCAATGTACTCAATTGAGAAATCATGAGAGATTAACTCTCTTGAGCAACTAATTCGATGGTCCATCAAGGACACGGTGTGTAGAATCAACTCAGAGATTTAAAAGGACTAAATCGAAAATTTGGTAAGGTTTTTCAACCCCCTTCTAAACCTTACACTACACCCCTTGGGACCTACAAACCTAATCCCAAACCCGGAATCACAAGATGTTTAGCAGGACATGGGAAATAAACAACTCATAGACAAATTATTCATGTTCATATCTAACTAATTGAAAGTAAATGATACTATGGAATGAGAAAACTCAGGGATGTCGATGATCTCTCAATCTATCTTCAATCGACAAGCGTGTGGTTGCGACCTCGATCAATCTCCTCGTTTGGGGCCACCTCGTCTCAATTTATACTCCATGTGGGTCAAAACCTAATTAGAATCTGTCAAACCTCTGTTTTCCCGCATGACGCATGGGTCGCGGCGCTCGCGACAACCCCACTGTGCGTTAGGCCGTAGGATTGCTCTTTTTTGAAGGACGCGACGAGCCGCGGCGCTTCACGCCGACCAGCCCGTGCGTCAGGCCGTGGGCTGATTCTTCTTTGGCTATGGCGCACGAGTCATGCTATGGACGCACGCCTAGCCCGTACGCACCTGCTGCAGCTGAGTCTTGTTCGTTTCTTTTCGTTTCTCACCCGGTTTATCTGACTTCTTCTCGATTCAACTCCAAACATCACACATTAGATCGATTATTGGCGGTCCTTTACCGCAATGCTCCGAATTGTCGCCAAAATGTTACAAATATCAATTAATTCCTACAAAACGAGCAATGCGTAATAATTTTTCCACTTTACAGAAATTAAGCCCATTTCACTCAAGTAATGCATGCATATCAACTTATTCTAGCCACAATTAACCCCAAAATACATGCAAAACACATACCAATCAATAGCTCAATGGTGTTTTTCTGGACAATTTCTTCAAGAGGCTGATCTCTCCTTTTATAATGAACAAAACCAATCCCATGTGGCTGAAATCAAGTAATTTCTTGATTCCCAGATGGAGGTTACAATCTAAAAAAGGAAGACATCAAAAATAAATCCTTTCCTTATGAGTGAGAACAAAGACATAAGGAAAGTGATTAAATGGCAATAATATGGGCTGAATTAATCTAGATAAGGCATCCAAGATTATCAGTAATCTTCTCAAATAGAACACAAGCCATAAACCAGAAATAGAGTATCTGGCATAAAATCCGCTTCGATTTCATGCGGCGATGTTACATCCCAGAGTTACAACACCAGATTTTGCACTGTGCAGAAAGACCAAATTTGTCAATAATGATAACATTAACAATCTCCCTATTTGGCACTTTTGGTCAAAACAAATCATGCAGGAAAAACCATTTAATCATAAGTGAAGCAACACTTAAAATTTAAATCCTGCAAATGTTAGCACAGTCAAAATAACAAACATTTATCCAATAGCATACATATCCCATCAGTTTATCCAAAATAGAACAAGTTTTATCATCAAACTACAAATCAAGATAAAGTTAGAATGCTATAGACTTAGTCATTCTTTGACTCCCCTCAGAGTCAGCCACATCATCTTCCTCATCATCATATTAAAACTCCCCCTTAGAAATTGCATCCTCTTCTTCCTCTTCATCACAATTTTCGGACTCCCCCTCAAATGGGTCTCACATCACATGACACATTATGCTCACCACATCACTTGACTCAGTCTGCTCCCCCTTACTCGGGTCTCACCTTACTTGAGTCTCTTCTCTCCCCCTTTTTAACCAAAAAAAGTCAAATGAAGCCAACCAAACTTTGGCTATTTTTGGTCAAAACAATCTCCTTCAAAAATTTGTATGTAGTCCTTACCAAAAAAGATGAGAGAATGAACCGCCAAAATTGGAGTGATACAAATGGCGACTATGGTAGTTTCCAATAAAAACTTCCAACTGCAAATTTGAAATTTAAATATTTTTGGGGAAAGTCTCATAAATCAGGGAGTGCATTAAATCCAAAAATAAATATTGATGAATAATACCTTTTTATTAGAGACAAATTTAAGGAATAAATCATTTCCAAGAATAATACACCACATCGAATCAAGCCAAAAGATATTTTCCATAAGCCCAAAAATGATCCTGAGGGATGTCTAGAATGATGATTTTATTTCTGACACGAATAAAAATGCTTTAGGCGTCTTAGTGATGTAACTGTTCACTTGGTTTTATACCATTGATTTGGGCTTCCTAGACTTGAGTTTTGTGTTGTTTTTGAGTATTTTGAGTCGTTTTTGTTATATCTCATAGGTTAGGAATTAATTTCCGTTGTTTCGAGTCATTCGAGTGGCCAAAATTATATTGTGGGCCAATTATATTGAGTCTAGAGTCATATTAATGAGTCACATGTCAAAAGAAGCAAGGATGATCAAACAAGAAGGGGATTGATCTTAAGAAACGTCCAAACACGTCTAGAATTTCTAGCATTGGTAGGGTTTAGTATTTGGGCCATAACTCTCTCCACAAAATTGTTATTAAGCTGATTCAAGTGGCTACAGAAAGCTAAGAGATAGGGCTACAACTTCTATGAAGACACAAAAGGCCAATTCAGACATTTGGATGACGTTGCAGCGCCCAAACGAGGCGCTGCAGCGCGGAGGCGAAAATCTGGGCAGTGGCCAACTGCAGCGCCCATTTTTTAGCGCTGCAGCGCCCGTGGGCGGACAAAACAAGAAAAGTCCGATTTTTGGATCTAAAAGGAGGGTACTATAAATAGATACATGGGAGGCGTGAACTAGGGCATGGAGGACCCTTGGGAAGACAACAAAGCAGCAAGAAGACAAGAAAGAAGGCTAGAAACACATTGGGAAAAGCTTTGAGAAGAAGATTGAAGGCTCTTATCATCTAGAAATAGAGAAGATCCCTCAACTCTTGTTCTTATTTTGTTACTTTCTCCATATCTTGTAAGATGTATTGTTGTGTTCTTATGGAGTCATTTTCTTCAATCGTGAGCTAAACTCTATAATTCTAGAGGGATGATGTAATCTATGTTTGAACTTATGTTTTGAGATTGTGGTTTGTCAATCTAGATCTATCAATTTATTTGTGCTATTTGGATCTATTGTTTCTAAATTACTTGATCAATAATTTAGAGTGTTTGGTGTATTTGATTTGACACTTGAGAAAGGTAATTGAATACATGACCTTGAAATAGCATAACCTAGGATTTCATAGAATTGAGAGAATTGTGAATCCTTTGAAGTCATCAACCAAGATTCATAGTTTTTATTGAGATTTCAATTGGTGATTTTTATAGAGATATTGATTTCCCAATTGTGATCTAAAATCATTTGGCACTCGAGAGAGGAAATGATTATTGTAGAAATCTTGACTTATAAATTGGTAATTTGTGATTGATATACCATATTGATAATATAAGGGAAAACTAGATTCATCACACCTCTAGAATTCATTCTCCCATAGATTTAGATGTTTATATTTTGATTAGTTATATCTAGTTGTTTTTATTTATAAATTGAGACATCCACCTATTATATATTTGTCAAATATAGCATAGGTAATTTATACTTAGTACTTATACACGCATTCCCTGTGGATACGACAACCCTACTCATATCACTATATTAAAACTTGACACCATAGACTTGCGGTTAGAAAAATCTCTAACAGTAACCTAGTGTTGTACCACCTTTTTCAAAAACACCACCATACAAAGTCAATGGATCAAAATCCTTTTTCCCAATTTAAATATTCTTTTGTGTTAAAGGAATTAGTAAGAGAACATATAGCCAGTCGGTAGCTTTCGCTCCAAAAACATGGGTAGCTTTTTCTCAGAAGATCATGACATAATTCAAGCATGTAAAAGAGAATAGAATAGTTCACAACTGAATAGCTTTCACACTCAATGAATAGGCAGATTTTCCGTCAAAGGCTTTAAAATAATACATCTTTCACATAGGAAAAATCATTCTGTTTGCAATTTGATCCACAATTATTTTTAAGCAAGAGTTAGCTCAAAAGGCTACTCAACTGAAACAACAACCATAAAACAGAAATAAGCCAATGAAATGATCTTAATAATGCACAATGACTAATGCAAAAGAAATAAGATCAAAATATGTTGCAACACATCAAGGAAGAGAAATGATGCATATGGTGTTGCAACACTAAAGCCCACACTGCTCAGAAAACACATACACCCAAGGACTGTTTCAAGTAATTAAACCTTTGAAAGTCCAGGGCTTTTGTGAAAATATCAGTAATTTGTTTCTCAATGGTTACAATATCAATGGTAACAATTTTATTCTTAACAATTTTATTCTCAACCAAGTCTCTAATAAAGTGGTGTCGAATATCAATGTGTTTTATTTTGGAGTGATGCACTGGGTTTTTAAAAATATTTATGGCACTTGATATATCGCAATAAGCAGTAAGAGTTTTATTTTCAACTCCATTGTTAGTCAACATTTGTCTCATCCACAACATTTGAGAACAAAAGCTCTCAAGGGCTATATATTCAGACTCAACAGTGGATAGGGATACGCAACCTTGTTTCTTACTGTACCATGAAACATTGTTACCAAGGTAGACACATCCTCCAGGAGTGCTCTTTCGGTCATCGATATCACCTGTCAAATCAACATCACTAAACCCAGTCAAGTTAGTATTACCATCAGATAAATAGAATATACCATGTTTAGTAGTCCCATTCACATATATAATGATTCTCATATTCAATTTAGGGAATCCAACTACATCTCCTATTTTGATCGGATTATGCATGCCACGAAAATTCAAGTGACTCATTTTCTGATGCCATATTTCAGATTCACTCAGAGTAGTGTTATGATACTTAGTATTGTAACACTGGAGTTGTTCCTGCAATAAATAACAGTTAGCGGAGCACCTATTTCCCTTCAGAATACAATTGTCAGAATTATCAAAGACATTACAAACATTCTTATCAAATTTGACACATAAATCATCATCACACAACTGGCTAATGCTAATAAGACTAGCTTTCAAGCCTTCAACATATATGATATTTTTCAAATGAGGAAGTCCTACGACATTTAACGTCCCTTTTTCCCAAAACCTTTCCTTAGCACCATCACCAAAAGTGACAAAACCATTTTCATGTTTTTCAAAATCAAGGAGTTTTTTAAATTCTCCAGTCATATGACGGAACACCCACTGTCAAAGTACCATGATTCAGTTGCATTAGCTTTTAAAGATGTGTGAGAAACATTACAAGAAAACTCATTTTTCCTAACCCAGATTTTCTTGGGTTTGTTGGATAAATCAACTTTAAAACAAGGAGTGTTTCTTTGGTGATGTTTGAATATATGAGATTGTACTCTGCCTTGCCTATAATGTTTCTGAAGACGATAACATTTAGGTCTTATATGGCCAGAACGATTGCAATAGTGACAAATAGGAACAAATCTATTTCTTTTTCCAACATGATTAAATTAAGTTTCTTCTTTAATAAAAGCACTTTTTGAGTGTTTATCCTTTTCAGCAAAATTTTTCTTAGAAGAAATACCAAATCCAATATCTGTATGATCTTGATGGATATTTCCTTGAGATAGCATTTCATCCAACCTCCCCTTACCAGTGTTCAGTTTTTTGATAGACATCATCATCTCACATAGATCTTTCTTCTCCTTGGTTAATTCTTCCTTTCTTTCTGTTGCTATCCTTTCAAGTTTTATGACTTCACCTTTGAGTAAGTCTCTTTCAGCAGTAAGACACACTATTCTTTTCCAGGTTCTCATTTATCTTCAAGACAACCAAGTATTTTTCGTACATCTTTTGGTAAACTCTCCTTAGTTCTTCATTCTTTGATTCTTCATCAATTTCAGAGTCATCCTCAGAGTATTCATCACTTGAGTTGTTTTTCTCTGCAGGAATCACAGAGTTTAGACATCTTTCAACAAAAGGAAAGTTAGTGTCATACCTGCTTGGTGTTGTAACACCAGAAGTAGCACTGGAGTGCGTTTGATTACAACCAACCTCTTTGTCAATGGAGGTGAATGCAACATGATTGCTCACATTTTCTTCTTCTTCATCATTGGTTCTTCGTTACTCCATGAGGTGGTGAATGATTTTCCATTCTTCTTTGGAGTATTTGCACATTCAACCTGGATGTGTCCAAAGCCATCACATCTCTGCATTGAATTCTTTTGCTTTTATTCGAGGATTTGCTTCTTCCTTTCTTTTGCTTCGTAGATTTTTCAAAATTGTCAAGGAGTTGAGGGCATGAAACCGAACTTTCTTCATAAACACAAGACATGTTAGCAACAAATATAAAACAGTATCTCACTAATAAGAATTAGTGTTAGGCTCTTGATGCCAATTGATAGAATATGTTGCCCTATTAATCAATATAGCCTGATTTTCGTAAGTGTTTATAAAAATCTTTGGTGTCAGACAGTGGTGTTATAACACTTAACACATGCACTATAAAAACAGAATGCACAGCAAAAATAAAAAATAATACCAGGATTTTTAACGTGCTTAGATTCTTCAATCCTAATGCACGAGGCTACGCCCAGAGAAGAAACAATCCAATATTAGAAAAGCAAAGCTTATTACAAATACGACTGGATTTACGATAACATAAAGACTCCCTCTTTATAAATTCACCAACACTCGTATTCGACTAATACTCTGATCGAATCTTCCAAAACCTCAACCTTGTTGGAATCCCTCCAACTTCAAATCCCTTGAACGGTTGAGTCGATCCACACCGTAGATCTTTCACCTTCTTCTCCCGAAGAATAAGAATTATTAAACAATAGATTTCTTGAAGAACAATATAGCTCAATGGTGTTTTTCTGGATAATTTCTTCAAGAGGTTGATCTCTCCTTTTATAATGAATAAAACCAATCCCCTGTGGCTGAAATCGAGTGATTTCCTAATTCCCAGATGGAGGTTACAATCTAAAAAAGGAAGACAGTAAAAATAAATCCTTTACTTATGGGTGAGAACAAAAACATAAGGAAAGTGATTAAATGGCAATAATATGGGCTGAATTAATCTAGATAGGGCATCCAAGATTATTAGCAATCTTCTCAAAATGGAACACAAGCCATAAACCAGAAACAGAGAATATGGCATAAAATTTGCCCAGATTCTGTGCAGACAGTGTTACATCCCAAAGTTACAACACCAGATTTTGTACTGTGCAAAAAGACCAAATTTGCCAATAATGATAACATTAACACATAGTTTGTTAGTACGCATGAAAGGAATTTCCAATGTCTTAAGTATTGTTGGGGGCAAAATCAACATTTAATAATTAAATATATAATTTGGTTTATATATGGATTTAATAGTAATTATCCAATGGGCTATTAATAGAATAACCCGGACCAAAGGAGTCCGGGATTGGCACACCAGGCCGATTTCTCCTACGCGGCCCTCGAGGCCCATTGCTTAGATATAAAAAGGTTTCTCCTTTTCAGTTGTAAGTAGAATCTAACTCATAATTACTCGTACACATTTAATTTAGTATTAGATCACTATTTATTCTTTCACGATCACCATGCTGACTTGAGCATCGGAGGAACCTCCTTGGGCAACCCCGAGGGACTCCTCTAACGTTGGCTTGTGTGCAGGCAAGTTCCCAATCAAAGAATTTACAGCTCTCGGAGAAGAAGACCTAAAGACTTTTCCCTTGGGAAGAAGGACTTTGTTAGAAACTTAAGCTTTGGAGTGATCTGCCCTTAAAAGCAGCATCATTTTGGCGTCGTCTGTGGGGATCAGCCAAAGCACATGAAGATGCAGACCCGATCTTGACTGCATGGAGTTGAATCCCAAGCTGTAGGCCCTGGGCCAGAGACCAGCGAGAGAAACGACCACTTAGAAGACAAGGGGCCAGCCCTCCTCCTCTTGAAGGAGTCCTGTCCCCACCACATGGAAGAGGGGTCCTACCCCACGAAGAAGCTCACCTAACCCGAGAAGCCCTCCAAGCTCTGTTGGATTAAGCTACTCGGAATACTTTGAAGTATAAAGTTGCAGTCGGAGCCGTGGGAGGATCGGCCCAGGCTCCGCCCACCAATGAAGACTTGACCTCGAAAGTTAGAGATGAAGGATGCGGTGAGAATCGTGAAGAGCCACCATTAGTTAAAGAATCCCAAGCTACTAGTTGTGAAGCCATGAATCAGTAAGAAGAACTATTACAAGGAAGACGGGAGGCCAGCCCCTCTCCTTCAGTAGGGGCGTTGCCTCCTCCTCCTGAGGGGGCTCCGCTTGCTGAAGAAGTTTGCGTGATACAAGAAGCCCTCCAAGCCCTGCACTAAGAAGTTGCCCGAGCTGCTTTGAGAAATCATGCCACGGCGGAAGCCACCGGGAGATCTCTCCCCAAGCTTCGCCAGACGCTAGAGACCTCAGCTTTGGGAAACAATATAAAAGAAATGAAGGATTTGGGAAAAATAAAGGAAACCAACTCGCTCCCGCTGGCAGAGAAGCTGGGAATGGAGGCCAATAGTCCCAAATCCACATTCACAACCCCGTAGAAGAGTCATAGGTGGTACACATTAGCCAAACAGACTCGCGGGCCATTGCTATAAAAAGGAAATTCACTAACCCTTGGCATCCTGGCCAAGGCATTGCCCTTGGACATTAAGACGTCCATCCTCCCGGAGTATGATGGGACAGGAGGTCCCCCAAGAGAACTTAGATGAACTCCATGCGAAGGCGAATCTCTACAACATAATGGATGCTTCTGATTGTAAAGTGTTCAGACAACTCTGACCAAGTGCCACTAACTTGGTTGATTAGCTCCTAGTTGGATCAAGCACTGGGATGGACAAGCTCACTATTGCCTTCGTACGACGATTCTCCATCAAAACGAAGTATTTGGAGACCATTGCTAATTTTTTTCAAGTCAAACAACCAGAAGTAGAGTTACTGTAAGGCTTCATGTAGTGATTTGTGGAAGCCGCAGTCTCCAAAGCCGATAACATCAAGCAAGAAGGCAGACCGCTGAGAAGACATGAGGATAGACCCCTCCTTGAGGAGGGATGCCATTCAACAACTCGGAGAGCTCAAGGCGGCACCCTTGCCCAGTTGAATGCCCTTGCCTAGCCGAGAGGGTGCCCTTCCCCAAGATCCTCCTCCTGAAGGGCTCCGCCCAACAAATAAGTCCGTTGGACCCAGGAAGCTCTTCAGCTCAATGAAGCTACCCGGAATGCTCTTAGACATCAATCCACTCACGGATCCTCCTGAAGATATCCCTGATCTCCGCTAGCTACTGAAGACCCCTCATAAGGGCACTATGTTGCAGGCCGCAGCAGCAGCTGCATGAAGAATGACCCTCACTTGACTAAAATGAAAGAGAGTAACAACGGGCTGGTGGAAAATTAGACTCCAGAAAAACCTTCACGCTTCTAGAAAATAAGTAGGCACTAAAGTCCAACATTGATATCCACAAACCCTCTCCAGCTAAGACCCTAGAGCGGAGGGGTCTCCTCGCGGGGATCCTCTCGATGTTATCAGAACACCTCTCTGGCTAATACCCCAGAGAGGAGGGCTCTCCTCACGGGGATCATCTCGATGTTATCGAAAAAGCCTCTTCGGCTAAGACCCTATCTTATCGTAAAAATCCTCTCGGCTAAGACCCCGAGGGAAGGGGTCTCCTCACGGGGATCCTCTTGATGTTATCAAAAATCCTCACGGCTAAGACTGGAGGGGAGGGGTCTCCACACGGGGATCCTCTAAATGTTATTGGAAAAATCCTCTCCGGCTAGGAAGCCAGAGAGGAGGGGTCTCCTCATGGGGATCCTCTCGATGTTATCGGAAAACCCTCTCCAACTAAGACCCCTGGCGGGAAGGGTATCCTTGCGGGAATTCTCTCGAGATTATTGGAAAAACTCTCTCTGGGTAAGACCCCAGAGAGGATGGGTCTCCTCACGGGGATCCTCTCGATGTTATCGGAAAACCCTCTCTGGCTAAGACCCCGAAGGGGAGGAATTTTCTCACAGGATCCTCTCGGTGTTATCAGAAAACCCTCTCCTACTAAGAGCCCAGAGAGGAGGGGTCTCCTCACGGGGGTCCTAGTAAATTTCCCACCTCCGGCTAAGACCCTGGAGGGAGAGGCCTTATCACGGGGTCCTTGTAATTTCTCTTCCCCGCCAAGAATGTGCAATAAAAATAAGGCAAAAATTCTAACACATGTGGAAAAGAGATCAAAATGCTAAAATAAGAATTGAGAAAAGCTCCGGAAGGGAGCCCCTCCGGGCTCCGGAAAGACGCCCCCTCCGAACTCCAGAAGGGTGTCCCTCGGATTCTGTAAGGGTGCTCTCGATGAGCCATGGAATGGTGTCCCCTAACATCAGACACGAGTGTCTCCAGCCATTCCGGGAGAATTAAGGCTTCCTTCTGATGGGAAGTATCCATCTCTGCACAAAATATGAACAAGTTCCCACAAACAAGGAATCATAAACTAAATTCCATAAAAGACGGAGAAAAATGCACGAAAAGAAGGACCGGGAGGCTTAGGCTACCCCCGGGGGCGTGCCCTCTCCCATATAGGAGGCGCGCAGGGGCACCCCGCAAGGGCACCTAGGGGACGCCCTTGCCTGCTCCAGGAGGCACCTCAGAGCAATCTCTCCCCTCTCTCGGGATCTCATCTCCAATTTCCTCACTTGATGTGCTCCGCTCCTCTCCACAACCCTCCGTGGGCACTCTCCACAAATTTTTAAAAAAATTCACTAAGTGTTTTATCAAGCAATGGAATTGAAGGACATGATCAAAGCTAAACTCCCTCAAAGGAGGGCTCTTCGTAAACTAAACTTCCTCCATTGCTCCCAGAGGGGAGGGGTCTCCTCACGGGGATCCACTCAATGTTATTAGAAAGTTAAACGCTCTCCGGCTAAGACCCTGGAGGGAAGAGGTCCTCCTAAATTTCCAAGGAATCTCAAGAGAAGCCAGATACGATATCGGTTTAGCTCCCGCACTGCTTCATACCTCTGCAGCACCGGAGCTGGGGAGCTTATGTTGGGGGCAAAAATAATATTTAATAATTAAATATATAATTCGGTTTATATATGGATTTGATATTAATTTCCCAATGAGCTATATATGGAATAACCCAACCCAAAGAAGTTTGGGACTGGCCCACAGACCGATTTCTCTTACGCGACCCATGAGACCCATTGCTCAGGTATAAAAATGTTCCTCCGCTTCATTTATAAGTAGAATCTAACTCATAATTGCTTCTATGCATTTAATCTAGTATTCGATTACTGCTTATTCTCTCTCCATCACAGTGTTGACTTGAGCGTTGGAAGGGCCTCCCTAGGCAACCCTCAGGGACATCCCCTAATATTTGCGTACATGTGCAGACAAGTTCCCAATTGAAGAATTTCCAGCTTCTGGAGAAGAAGACTTGGAAGACTTCAGAAGAAGACTTTGATTTTTATCAGAATCCTTGACTTGGAGTGCTCTTCTCTAAAAAGCAGCATCATGTATAAATATAATTGAAATCCATCATAATAATTTACAATAACGATTTAAAAAAGTGAGTTAATAGTTTTTTTATGGGTATCAAAACAATATGTACCAAAAATCAACTTTCAATCGACTAAACAACTTAAATGTTGTTCAAGAATGCTTGCAACGAAAAAAAAAAAGAATGCTTGCAACAATAAGTTAGGGTGCCGGGTTTTGCCTACCAAAACTTTATGATATTTGAGTTAGAGTCGAGTGTTCAACGCCCCAATTAGATCCAAGTTTATTCTACTTGTAAAGATAATTTTATTGGGAATTAATCATCATATAATTAATACAAGACATTTAATTTCTTTACCATATGTTTTGCATTTATTATTATTAGTTGCGCATTTGATAAAGTGCTTAGACCAAACATAGCTATGGGACATGATCGATGATTTGTTGATGATCATGGAAAATGATGCCTCTAAGGTTTTGGTCTTATATCAGTTCCAATTCGAATGGTTTTTCAAAATAGGACATTGAATAGTCTAGAAAAACTTGTGCATTATGATGTGTTCTCGTAAGATGAGGATGTTGTATTCCATTAGCACCAACGTTGTTAAGTAAATACATATATGTGTGTGTTTTTGTTAGAGAACAAGTTCGTTGAACATGGGCCAATGGGCATTCTTAGCTGGAAATTTTAACTGTCAACTAAGACCTTGTTTTGATAGTGTACATGATTAGTCCTTGTACTTGAAGCACGATGGTAGCCGTGTGTACATTCCATATCACTTTGATTAATTGAAATGATTGATTGAATAATATTATTATTCGTCAGTACAAAATTTATAAGCCTACTCCTATCATCAGTTGTAAATATAAAGGGTCACACACAAAAATGATTGGAATCATTTCTTGTAAAACTCCCCAATTGGTTGGATGCAAATACTTAATAGATATTATTTAATTATGGTTTGATTTCAAGTTATGTTGTGAAAATCGGTTCGATTGGTTTAACTTAGAACCGGTCACTTGCCCGATCTGGTTATATATTAAAACCGAATGGCTAAAAAAACCATTGTCACCCAGTCAAACACGGTAAAAAAAAACCAAAAATCGGTAACCCCGTTAACCCGGTTCAATTCTTTTTTTTTCAGTAAGTAAAACTTTTTTTTTTCTTACAAAAGTTGAAGAAAAATATGTTTAGTAATTCTCGTTATATTCAATTTGCATCTACATTTGAATATTGTAATATAATATAATTTTTATTTTT
This sequence comes from Rehmannia glutinosa, assembly GCA_016081115.2. NCBI lineage: Eukaryota > Viridiplantae > Streptophyta > Magnoliopsida > Lamiales > Orobanchaceae > Rehmannia > Rehmannia glutinosa. The sequence goes on along the minus strand of CM071932.1, from coordinate 43,173,574 downwards.
ATCTTTAATTTTTTTACGTTTATATTTGTGTTTATATCTTTTACATTTGTGTACATATATATATATATATATATTATATGTGTGTATGTATATGGGCCAGCCAGTTTTTTAAGAATGATTTAACCAGTTGAAACAGTGAGCCAATGACCTAATTATTAATCCGATTCGATTTTCGGTCCTAGTTTAAAATAAAAGTAGATTATTAATTGAATCTAATTAGATTAGAAAGTCTATCAAGTGAAATAAAATTTATATGATCAATTAATTTATTAAAAATTAAATTAATAAAACTTACTTAGCCCATCGAATAATTGGATTATTTAAGTGACCTAGATGGAGTTGCTTTTATCAATTAATTATATACGAACTTAGTCAATCAATTGAGATTAATGATGAACCTTTTTAATTAAAGGTCCAAGCCAAATATTTAATTAAGCCCGTTAGGAGAAGCTCATCTCGCTAGTTTGAAAGAAAATAAAAGATGGATAGATTATCTTACTAATATTTGGATAAATGTTATATGGATTGGTTGCTCCCAAAATTGACCTTTCCTCGCCGATCACCTTCCAAGACGAAGTCCTCCGTGAAACCTGCACAAGGAGGGCCGGAGGGGGGCTCCGGCGTACCCTCTCCGATGCTTAAGTCGGTGCCTTGGAAAGGAAGTAAGGCTAGAGAGAGAAAAAAGCATTGTAACAGTAAAGAAAATGAGATTAAGTTAGAATGAACCTGGGCTTGGGCCTTTTATACCTTAGCTAGGATTAGGGTTTCCGTAAAATCCGGGATTCCATTACGATTTGGTGTCAGAGTCATCATTAGATTAGGATCGGATCTCATAAAAACCCTAATTTTACGCCCGTAAGACCATAGCTCCGACCTGTTTCAGGACACGTCGGTTCCTTGTATTGTGCGAAGCCCCCTTACATTTCCAAGGCATCCTCAGTACCTCATACATCTCTTGGGCTCGAGCTGACCTCTTCCTCCGACGTCAGGTTAGACTACAATGGGTCAATAACAGATCGGCTTAACCATGCAGAGCTTTAACAGGTCGGCTTAATACAACAGACCTTACACATGTCAGCCTCATAACGGCCCTACAACCACGTATTTGGGCCTTAACAGGTCGGCCCAATATGATAAGCCTTCCACCTATTTATGGGCTCAGTAAGTTAGCCCCAGTCATAAGCCTTAGATCAATCTCAAACCGCAAGCCTCCACGGATCGGCCCAAGGCTTAATGCTTAACAGATCAGCCCAATATTATGGGCCTTGCTGGATCGGTCCGGGGCCGTAGGCCTGCCAGGTTGGCCCAACATTAAACCTCATCCGGTCGGCCCAATGTCACGGACCTGTCAGGTCGGCCCAGACCGTATTTTGCCCTTATCAATTCTTCCCCCCAACTATGGATTGGTCTCCGCCTAAACCACAGTTGCTGACAGGCCGAGCTGACCTATTTTTAGGGTTCACACTTTTAACATTCCCGCTAGCTCTTGGCTTTCAAAATTCCTACCGCCCTTTGGCCTCTCGAGTACCTGACACGGATGTGATTGATGAGACGTCTTTTCAAATTTCTGACGCTTCGTAAACCGTGTTCTGTCCCTTCGAATACCGAGGCAACCCTTCATTCTCTTTCCTCTCCTATAAAATCCCCTCTTCTTCCTCATTCACTACTTTTGCATTTCTGAATTCCAGAGCCTCTCTCAAGCAGACAAGTCCTTTTTCTCCGGTGGAATTCTTCAAATTCCGGCGAATTTCAAAGATTTAGGCTCCAGCCCACTTTTCCCTCTATCTCCATCCAGTAAGTGATCCCCCTTCTCTTAAATTTTTTCTTTTTCTTGGTTATGGCATCTTCTTCTTCTCCTTCGACGCCGTTGGACCCAGTCGTCGCCAATTTAGAACGGTGGGCCATAACGACGGGTTCTATTCCACCACCACTTTCTCTCACCGGAGTCCGTCCGTCGGATCCTGATGCCACCGAATCCAGTTCGGATTCGGGCCAGGACTCCGACACAATAGAGATCCGAACTCCGAGCTCGGGTCCTCTACCCGTGTACCCACACGACTTTGGGGAGACCACCCTTTCAGCCTCCAATCTCTTAACCATAAAAAGGACTGCTCAAATTCCTTCTACCTTCAAACTCTCTTTGCCTAGCCGTTCTGACCGACCTAACCGACCTCCCCCCAATGCCCTAGCCTTTTTTGCAGGTCAGATAGAGGGCGGCCTCAGATTCCCCATCCATCCGTTCATGGCTGGGGTGTCCGAGTTCTCCCGGGTACCCCTTAACCAACTAGCTCCGAACTCCTTCCGTATCCTGGCCGGAATCATCATTTTGACTAAGTACTTAGAAATAGAGCCCACTCTGGAACTATTTTTCGCCCTATTCCAAATAAAGAGTTCGAGCACCAAGGGTCTTTTCTACATCACCTCCCGAGGTGATGCTCAATTTTTAAGCAAGTATCCTTCCTCCAACAAATTCTGGAAGGATAAATATTTCTTCATTTATTCCCCCCGAGCTTGGGGGTTTCCTATCGTTTGGACCTGGTCCCTTCCTCTCCAACACAAACACAACCCCAAAGATCGGTCTCCCGATCTCCGAGCTTGGGGGTTTTCTATCGCTTGGGGGTTTCTTCAAGTATGACCTCTCTCGCCTCATAACTCCATCACTCCTGTACTACTTCGAGCTGAGCTCCATCATGGCCCCCTTGCCTTGTGACATTGGTAATTGTCATTGTTTTAGTTAATTTATTTGATCCTTTACTCATTAGCTAATCTTTCCTCTTTGTGCAGATATGTTTATGGCACAGATGGTCGCCGAGCTGGACGACGAGGAGCAACAAATTGCCCCCAGCTCAGTCCAACCCTCATCCAGTGCGGCTGCCTCGGGCCCTGGAGGTCAGACTCCACTACGACGACCTGATACAGTCGCTGCAGTGATGGCCGATCTCACAGGCCCAGAGGCTCAACCTCTTATCCGACCTCCTCCTCCCAAGAGGTCGAATTTTGGTACCAGCACGGGGGCAGCCAAGAAAGCCAAGACCACCGCTCCTCCCGCTGCTGTTCTCTCTCTCTCACGCACTCCTATTCATACACCCAACCAGACCTTCTTTACCGGCAATTCCATCCTGAAGAATAATGATGGAACTTTTTCCATTCAGTACGTCCAAGGCAACTGCCCGAATCCTGACCGAACTGCCTTGGAGAAGCTCGGTGATGCTGAGCTGGTGAGCTCCTTCTGCCTAAACCATTTGAAAGCTGAGGCACAGCTAGCCGCCCTGATCTCTCGGGCTCGAGTCGGTTTTGCTGATCCCTCCAATATTGCCGAGCTCAATAATTCTAAGAAGGAGTGCATTCGGCTGAAAGCTCGGGAGACTAAACTCCTGGAGGAAAACCGTCGATAAAAGGATAGGGAGGAGGTCAATAAGGCTACCGTGGCCTCTCTGGAGGCCAAGATAAAGGCTCTGGAGACTGATAATGCTGATCTCAAGACTGAGATGAATGATCTCCAAATCCGCTGCACTGTTAATGCCGATCAAGCCCGAGCTGAGGGCATCGAAGCTGGTCACCAAAGTTTTCTTACCTCTCCCGAAGGCTCTTCAATAGTTCAGGCTATTCGGGAGAGGGTGAAGCAAGCCTTTCTGAGCTCCAGGGAATTTATCAAAGTTCTTTTTCTCAGATATCGCCATGGAGTACTACGGCTTTGCTTTTGACCAGGCTGAGCTTCAGCTCAGGGAACGCGGTATCACTACCGAGCCCTTCGATCGCCGAGGTCCCAGGAAGGTCCTGCCCTATCCCAAGGGCTTTGTGTTCTCTGAAGAGGCGGAGCGTCTTAATCTTGCTCCTGTGGAGGTGTTCATAGAATCCATATCTGCTCCATTTATCCTCCACCCTGCCTCCAGCTCGGGAGGTCCTTCTCAGATCCCCGGAGGCCAGCCAACCCCTCAACTTCCCGAAGGCCCTTCTCAAGTTCAGGAAATCCCAGATGATGATCCTGATCTCGCTCTTATAGATGATGTGACCATCTCCATGGACGACCTGAACACCGAAAATGTTCCTCCTACTACTTAGGAGTTCAGTTCTACTTTTGAAGTTTTTCATTATGCACTTGTAATTATTTTGAATGATCAATGAAGTTTCTTCGCACTTTCATTTTCTCGATCTCTTATATGATATTTACTTTCATCACAGTTCGGTTTTGTACAGTACAGCTCGGGCTGTATTTAGTTTTTCTTTTTTTTTTTTTTTACAAAAAAGATTGGCCTATTGTGCTCCCCATGGCCCCAAGTATTTGGAGACTAGCTCGAGCTGAGCTCCAAATACTTGTTTCTTTCAAAGGAAGCTGGCTTGAGCCGAGCTCCTCGCATGGCCTCGTGGCCCCAAGTATTTGGAGACTAGCTCGAGCTGAGCTCTAAATACTTGTCTTCTTTCAAAGGAAGTTGGCTCGAGCCGAGCTCCTCGCATGGCCTCGTGGCCCCAAGTATTTGGAGACTAGCTCGAGCTGAGCTCCAAATACTTGTCTTCTTTCAAAGGAAGCTGGCTCGAGCCGAGCTCCTCGCATGGCCTCGTGGCCCCAAGTATTTGGAGACTAGCTCGAGCTGAGCTCCAAATACTTGTCTTCTTTCAAAGGAAGCTAGCTCGAGCCGAGCTCCTTGCATGGCCTCGTGGCCCCAAGTATTTGGAGACTAGCTCGAGCTGAACTCCAAATACTTGTCTTCTCTCAAAGGAAGCTGGCTCGAGCCGAGCTCCTCGCATGGCCTCGGCCCCAAGTATTTGGAGACTAGCTCGAGCTGAGCTCCAAATACTTGTCTTCTTTCAAAGGAAGCTAGCTCGAGCCGAGCTCCTCGCATGGCCTCGTGGCCCCAAGTATTTGGAGACTAGCTCGAGCTGAGCTCCAAATACTTGTCTTCTTTCAAAGGAAGATGGCTCGAGCTGAGCTCCTCGCATGGCCTCGTGGCCCCAAGTATTTGGAGACTAGCTCGAGCTGAGCTCCAAATACTTGTCTTCTTTCAAAGGAAGATGGCTCGAGCCGAGCTCCTCGCATGGCCTCGTGGCCCCAAGTATTTGGAGACTAGCTCGAGCTGAGCTCCAAATACTTGTCTTCTTTCAAAGGAAGCTAGCTCGAGCTAGGGTTGTGCACGGGACTCGGAGATTACCGAAATCGAACCGATATCCGGACCGAAAGATCTCCAAACCGAAAATATCCGTTGACTTTTTGACTTTCCCCGAACTGTACCGTACCGAAAATATTTATGGTACGGTTCTGGAGATTTTTCAAATATCCATACCGAGAACCGTGCATCAACCACTCAACCAGGGACCCGGAAGTTAGAATCAATTTTAAAGATTTTATATAAATACATATACATTATTTCTATGTTGTTTCTACAAATGAAATTAAATTGATTATAAAGCATATTTATGAAAAAACCAAAATACTGCAACTATTATGAATTTTAAAAAACTTTGATATTAATAATAGAGTAAATCATTTGAAATTGAAATTAGTTAAATGGTTAGTAAATTGCACTTAAAAGAGAAATAAGTAATAGTACCATATTATAATAATATAAAAAATCATATTTTAATTTTTTTACCACATCACATAAAATTATAAATGGAATTTTATTGATTATGTTAAGTTGTTAAGTATGAGACATTGAGATTATAAATTTATACAAGTTTTTATTTCAAGTTAATTTATAAAAATTATTAGTTAGTTATATCTGTTCTATGTCAATATAAGGACAATTACCCAAAGAATAGACTATTATTGTATTATAGAGGTTATTAAGTTTAGAATTTTGGATTGTGTTACATATTATAATTTTAGTTTTTATTTTGAGTCTACGCTAAAAAGAGACTAGAACTCTAGAAGTATATCCGTTAGGTGATTTTATATTGATTTTTTTTTTTTTTTTTTTTCCCAAATTTGTATGTTTTATTTATGGCTAATCTCCGAATCTCCGTCCCGAACCAACGCATCGCCCGTCCCATTAGTACCGAATCTCCAACCGCACTCAAACTACCAAACTTTCAAGTGCGGTTCGGTTTGATGACGATTCGGGACGAAGATTTTTTCTATGGTTGGGATTCGAGATTTATTTTTAGAATCTCGAACTTCGGGACGATTCTGGAAATTTCGAAATCTCCGAACCGTCCCGTACCGTGCACACCCCTAGCTCGAGCCGAGCTCCTTGCATGGCCTCGTGGCCCCAAGTATTTGGAGACTAGCTCGAGCTGAGCTCCAGATACTTGTCACTTGTTATCATTTCCACTTTCCGTACTCATAATTTAGGGCAGCGGATCATTTCATTCAAAACGAGTAAATTGATTACATCAGATATTCCTCTATTCTAGGAATGATATATCTTCAAATTGCAACTGTTCCAAGCCCTCGGGAGTTTTCGACCCCCGAGCTCTTCCAGCTCGTATGCACCTCCTGCCAACACTTTCAGAACCCGAAGTGGTCCTTTGGTCGCATCTAGTTTCCTTTATTCTTGCTAGCATCTGACCTTCTCAAAACCAAGTCACCGACTTGGAAGGCCCTTTTCTTCACTGTCTTGTCATAGGCTGCCTTGATCCTTCATCGTGTCCGTTCTATTTGCAAAAATGCCATCTCCCTTTTCTCATTTATAGCATCCAATGCCTCTCGTATCAACATCTCATTAGCATTCTCATCAAAATTCTGAACTCGATGCATTTCCATCCCGATCTCCGCCGGTATCACAGCATCCATACCATACACCAAGCTGAATGGAGCCTCGCCAGTTGCCTCCTTCGGATTAGTTCGATAAGCCCACAGCACCAAGCCGAGCTCTCGAACCCACGCTCCTCCGGCCTTCTCCAGCCGAGCTCTCAGTCCTTGGACAAGAATTCTGTTAGCCACTTCCACCTGCCCATTGGCCTGTGGATGGGCCACCGATGTGAAGTTTTGCTTGATCTTCAATTCCTCACACCAAGCTCGGATTTATGCCCCTGCGAACTGCGTTCCATTATCTGATATCAAGATCCGAGGCGTTCCATACCGACACACTATGTTTTGCCAAATAAATTTCATCACTGCATCCTCATTTATCTTAGCAAGAGGCTGCCTCCACCCACTTGCTAAAATAGTCGATTGCCACAATCAAGAATTTTTCTCGACTGAAGCGGGAGGAAAAGGACCAACAATATCAATTCCCCATTTTGCAAAAGGACATGCCAAACTCATTGTCATGAGCTCCTCCGCCGGTCGATGTACCAAAGGTGCATGGATCTGACATTTTTCACATGCTCTCACCAACTTTTCTGTTTCCCCTTCAGGTAAGGCCAAAAATACCCTGCTCTAAGGACTTTCTTCATCAAAATCCTTGCTCCCATGTGATTCCCGCAACAACCTTCATGCATCTCTCTCAGCACATACGTACCCTCTTCTCCACTCAAACACCAAAGAAAGAAAGGCATAGAGAAGCCTCTCTTATATAACTTGTCCCCGATAATGCAAAAACGTGTCGCCCGAATTTTCAGCCGAGCTGCTTCAGGCCTACCTGTTGGCAAGACCCCTTCTTTCAGATAAGCTATGATAGCCGACCTCCAATCCTCTTTCTCCTCAATCTCTCCGACCTCCAACCCCAGCACAGTTTCTTTTGCCATCAAAAGAGTGATTTGTTTAGCTTGATTTTCCAAGGCCGAACTGGCCATCTTTGCTAGAAAATCCGCCCGACCATTCTCTTCCCTCGGGACCTGACATATCTTGATCTCTTTCACTTTCCCCTCTAAAGCTCGGTATGCTTCAACATACCTCTTCATCCTCTCTTCCCTAACTTCGAACTCCCCCATAACTTACTTATGGACGAGCTGAGAATCCATGTAAATGACCATCCTAACAGCCCCCATCTCGATGGCCATTTGCATCCCCCTGATGAATGCTTCATACTCCGCCTCATTATTAGATAGCTTGAACTCCAACCTCACAGCAAAATCATTTTCGATCCCCTGCGGGCTGATCAAGACGATACCAGCACCACATCCCGAGCTCCCTACTGAACCATCCACATAAATCACCCAAGTTCCTTCTCCGCTATCACCCCTTATTGATTCTTGAACAAAGTCTGCCAAAGCTTGAGCTTTGATGGCCGACCTATTCTAGAATTCAATATCATACTCACTCAGCTCAATAGCCCACTTCACTAGCCATCCCGCTACCTCGGGCTTACTCATCACATTTCTCAATGGAAGATTAGTTCGGACGATTACCTTATGCGAAAGGAAATACGGCCCAAGTCTCCTCGATCACCACCAAGGCCAAACTCGCCTTCTCGATCTCCGATACGCGTAGCTCAAAGATTCCTCAAAACTTTTTATCGACATAGTACACGGCCTCTGAACCGATCTCTCCTCCCTGATCAGGACCGTACTAACCCCCTGCTCTCCTACTGAAAGATGGAGGTATAAGGGCTCACCGGGCAACGACTTAGTTAGTAATGACAGATCAGCCAAGTAATTTTTCAAGTCCTCGAAAGCCTTTTGGCACTACTCATCCCAAACAAACTTTTGGCTTTCCTCAAGACCTTGAAGAAAGGGCAAACTCTCTCCGCGAGGGGCGAAATGAAGCGATTCGAGCCGCTTAGCCGACTGTTAAACACCGCACATCCTTGGCGTCCCGAGGTGGTGCCATCTCTCCGATGGCTCGACCTTCTCCGGATTGGCCTCTATTCCTTTTTCTGTCACCATATATCCCAGAAACTTTCCCGACCTAACCCCAAAGGCACACTTCTTGGGGTTCAGCTTCATTCTATACTTTCTCAAAGTGTCGAACGTTTCAGCTAGGTCACGCACATGATCCACAACCTTCATACTTTTGACCAACATATCATCCACGTACACCTCCATGTTCATGCCGAGCTGCTCCCCAAACATCTTATCCACCAACCTCTGGTATGTGGCCCCCGCATTCTTCAACCCAAATGGCATCACCACATAACAGAAGGTACCAAAAGAGATGGTGAAACACACCCTTTTTTGGTCCTCTTCTGCTAGCCTGATCTGGTGATATCCTTGTGATGCATCCATCATACTAAGCAGTTCACACCCCAACGTCGAATCCACCAGCTGATCGATTCGGGGCAATGGATAGTAATCCTTAGGGCAAGCACGGTTCAAATCCCTAAAATCCACACACATGCGCCAATCATCCTGTTTTTTCAAAACCAATCGCATTAGATAGCCATTTAGAAAATCGGATTTCTTTGATGTGCCCGCTTTCAACAACCTTTGCACCTCCGCTCGAATTATAGCATCCTTTTTAGGACCGAAATTTCTTTTCTTTTGTTTCACCGACTTATATAACGGATTGACATTAAGCCTGTGTTCAGCAATGCTCGGATCAATCCCCACCAGGTCTTCCACTGTCCAAGCAAACACATCCACATTACTCCTTAGAAACTCCACCGGCTCATCCTCAATTCATCAGCAACTCTTTCCGACCTTGGTGACCTTATCAGGGTCACTGGCACCAGCTTCGACCATCGTCATTTCCTCGTTAGGTTGGACGTGCTCCACCGCTCGTCAACCTAATCAACTTGTCTTTGTTTCTATCATCATCAAAAACACTCCCCTTTCTCGCTTTCCTCGAATACTTTCTACATATAACTTTCTAGCCATATATTGATCACCACCGACCTCACCTACTTCCTCTCCCACAGGAAACTTCATTTTCAAATGGTATACCGACACCACAGCTTGGAAAGCATTTAGTTCCGGTCTACCCAACATGACATTATAAGAGGACGGTGCATCAACTATCAAAAATCGAATTATTCTAGTTTTACGATTAGGCTCCTTACCCAAGGAAACAGGTAAAATAATCATACCTATTGGTTGGATCATCCCTCCAGCGAATCCAACCAACGCTGTGTCCACCGTCTCCAAGTCGACCTCGAGGTTCATCTTCTTATAGCAATCATAGAATATGATATCTGTCGAGCTCCCTGTATCCACAAATACCCGCTGCACATCATAATTAGAAATCGTCGCCGTGATCACAAGAGCATCGTTGTGAGGTGTCACGATACCCTTGCAATCCCTCGTCCAAATGGATACTCGGCCCCCCAACACATTCCACCTTCAATCGCTCTTGCACCGTCCGTGCATTTGCCGCACATAATTTTTCCGAGCTCGCCTCGAATCTCCTTCCGCCGCCCTCCAACAATCATCCGGATGACCTCTCGCCGAGGTGTGGGGCGGAGGTGGAGGTAGCTCCTCCCTTTCCTCCCCCTACGCCGGCTCACGCCGAGGTTGGTGATATCCCCGGTTATCCCTCTTATACTCCCCTTTTTCTCCTTTTTATCGATGTACACAAATTCCCGAGATGACTGCTTGAATGAGCCGCTCGATCTCATCCCTCGTGTGTGCACCGATCTGTTGTGTGCCCATACTCATTGTGAAATCTACAAAATTCCTTACATTTCGCCTTTACTAGTGCCTCTGCGTGTGCCTTTGGCCACCTCAGATCGGGATGCCTCTCAATAGCTACAAGCACCTCGCCCTGAGGGACAGCCAATGGCGTATATTTCTCAAATCTCGGCCTTCCTCCCATTGCCTCAGACCTCGGCTTCTTCTGAGGTCCCTTGTCCTCCCGTTCTTCCCTCTTGTCTCTTCTCTTCTCTCCTTCCTCCCTCTTCATTTTTCTCGCCTCTTCCAAATTAATATATTTCTCCGCCGGAACTAACAGCTCGTCGAATGTCTTAGCAGCCTCTATTACTAATGATTCAAAGAACTCCCCATCCTTCAGGCCCTGAGCTAGGGCATTAGCCAAAATTTCCGGACTGGCTGACGGCACCTCTAACTTTGCCGCGATAAACCTCTGAATATAGCTCCGAAGTCCCTCCTTCTCTCTGTTTGATACTAAAAGAGTCGGGCGCCTTTTGGTACTTACGCAACTCGTGAACTGATTAAGGAAAACCGAAAGTGAAGTCATCAAAATTTTGAATGGAGCCCAGAGCAAGCTGGCTAAACCATTGTTGAGCCGATTTCGTCAAAGTGGTAGGAAAAACTCTACACATCATGCCATCCGTGAACCTGTGTAGCAAAGCAGCATTTTCAAAACGGCAGAGGTGGTCCCATGGATCTGTGGTACCATCATACTTAAAGCTCAGAGCTCGGTAGGAGGCTGGGAGCTCATCCGCCATTACCTCGTCTGAGAAAGGAGTTCCCCTCCTCACCCGAACCGCAGCCGCTCCTGGCACTCCAACAACCCTCCTCCGAATATCTCGCACCTCACGATGGAGGTCATCCATCCGTTCCGACCAATCCTGGTCCTTAGTGGACACATGCTCCGCCCTTGATGAATGCACCTCTTCCGCCACCGTTGGCCGCCGACCTCTCTCTCTGACCTCTGGGGGGACCACAGGAGGAGGGACCACCGGAGGGGGAACCACATGAGGAGGCGGCACCGGGGGGACCACAGGAGGAGCCGGTAACGGAAGCATCTCCCTCAAGCGTTTTTCCACCGTTTGTTCCACAGCCCTAGTGATGAAACCACCCAATTGTTCAAAGAACATTGGCGCAAATCTATACTCCCCAGGACATAGGCGTCATCCATCCATTCCGTCCTCGCACGGCGCCTCCTCCTCCGTCCACCGGGTGGTGGGGGGGTGGAGGTCGAACATCTCTCTGCGTGACTACGCCGGAGTATCTCGATGGCGTACGGTTGAGATCATCTTCCAAGTTTGTCCTCACATCCTCCATGGCCAAAACTCGAATCTCACATCTCTGCTCAAGATTTCCCACATACGGCGCCACTTGGTTGCTCCCAAAATTGACCTCTCCTCGCCGATCACCTTCCAAGACGAAGTCCTCCGTGAAACCTGCACAAGGGGGGCGGAGGGGAGCTCTGGCGTACCCTCTCCGATCTTAAGTCGATTGTGCTTGGAAAGGAAGTAAAAGGCTAGAGAGAGAAAAAAGCAATGTGATAAAGAAAATAAGATTAGGTTAGAATGAACCTGGGCTTGGGCCTTTTATACCTTAGCTAGGATTAGGTTTCCGTAAAATCCGGGATTCCGTTACGATTTGGTGTCAGAGTCATCATTAGATTAGGATCGGATCTCATAAAAACCCTAATTTTACGCCCGTAAGACCATAGCTCCGACCTATTTCGGACACGCGTCGGTTCCTTGTATTGTGCAAAGCCCCTTACATTTCAAGGCATCCTCGATTACCTCATACATCTCTTGGGCTCGAGTTGACCTCTTCCTCCGACGCGTCGGGTTAGACTACAATGGGTCAATAACGGATCGGTTTAACCATGCGAGCTTTAACAGTCGGCTTAATACAACAGACCTTACACAGTCGGCCTCATAACGACCTACAACCCACGTTTGGGCCTTAACAGTCGGCCCGATATGATAAGCCTTCCACCTATTTATGGGCTCGATAAGTCGGCCCGATCATAAGCCTTAGATCAATCTCAAACCGCAAGCCTCCACGGATCGGCCCAAGGCTTAATGCTTAATGATCAGCCCGATATTATGGGCTTCTTTGATCGGTCGGGGCCGTAGGCTTGCGGTCGGCCAACATTAAACCTCATCCAGTCGCCCGATGTCACGGACTGTTAGGTCGCCCAAACCGATATTTTGCCCTTATCACGGATATAACAAGATATCGTAGAATTTTTATGATTGACTAGTGATCAGTCATAATTACTCACTAGTGATCAGTCATAATCACGCTACAAATATTCCTACCTGATTTTAGGTAATCTACCTATAGACTCGTATTGCCCATTAGATGTGTACACATATGTCTTTAGTAATCAGTAGAAGACATCGGAAATCTCAAGCAGAAAAACATAATCACATGTTTTTTGGCTCACTCTGTCCTATCGATTTTCTTCTTTTTTCTTATTCGTTAGAAAATCAACAACTCTTCCTAATTTTGTCCACTAAACAACAATTCTTATTTTTACAAGTTGAATTGAGAGTTATTTTCACTCTATATTATTGTTATTACTAGCGAAATCAGCAATTCGATGCTTATGGGTTATGATGTTTAAACTTCTACTAATTTTGTATCGTGCAGTTGTTTGTAATAGAATGCTTCAATCCCTTAATCAAAACGATTGCTAAATTAAGACTTGATCATGATACTTTCGATTACTTAATTATTTGTCTAAACATGTGATCGTTAAATTGCTATGAAAATCATGGGCTTTATTATTTATCTTTGTATGCATATTTAAAAAAAATAAAAAATTACGTTGTTTTAAATCCTGTGGAATAGGGAACCTAACAATATACTAAGTTTCTAAAGCTCTCAATAGGTATATAATATATATACGATGGAATAGTGAACAGGAGGATTGTAATACCTACCTTCAATTTAATGTGCAACTTGTATATTTGGGCAATAATGTGATTGAATTCTTTTCAGTTATATTTTAGTAGATAATCAATAAATACGTGAATGCAATGATAATCCGTGAACTTTATTAAGGTTGAATTATCTTACACCTTATATTTAGAATCAATATAGGATCTCGGATCCCCCATAAACATGTGCTTTCTGGAAGCTCTAGTTGGACTTATAGAGAATTTGGTTGGGCTTAAAAACTTTTCAAAACATCTTATAAAATATTTGAGAGCTGTAAGTTTTCTAGAAGAGTGGGTCTTTTGTGAGACCGTCTCACGGATTTAGATCCGTGAAACGGAGCTCCAATACCCAAACTCAAGCCCTAAAGGATCGAAACCCAACACAACTTAGAGAAAAAAATAGTTGTTAATTCCACAAAATTAATTTTATTACTCTCCTATGTTAGGCAATGGAGCCCCTTTCGATACCTCTTTTTTTCTTTCTAAACAAATCCTCCCAGGAATTGGGCTCTCGTTCCTTCGCTTCTCGATCCGCCATTGGAGAGTCTGAAATCAATATGCCATTGTCTATGAAATCAGTGTCCATCTTCAATGGGTTTGGTTAAATTGCATTTCCCGTAATAAAATTAATTTTGTGGAATATATAATTTTGCATTGAAATTAAAATGTTGAAAATGGTGCTTGTTAATTAGTAGATTGTCGTTGACATTTAATGATTGATATATATATATATTTTTAAATCAAATATTATTACATTGAAACTACTCCTGAAAAGTAGTAAATGTTAAATTAAAAATTATTACAAGTCGAAATGAAAACTATTACACACTTTAAGTGAAAAGTATTACATGTTAAATTAAAAATAATACATCTTTTATGCAATACTTTTACAATAAAAAGTAATACTTTTCGAGTAAACAATGATACGTTTCAAGCAAACCGTAATACTTCTAAAAGGATTAGTAAGTAATAAACTAATGGATATTAAGTAAAAGTATTACTTTGTAAGTAAAAAGTATCATTTTCAAGTAAAAAGTATTCATTTTAAAGGGAATAGTATGTAATTACAAAAGACGTAGTAAATAATACTTCTACAATAACAAGTAATATTTTTCGAGTAAAAAATGATACTTTTCAAATAGACATTAATACTTCAAAGGGATTAGTAAGTAATAAATTTTAAGTAAAAGTATTAATTTTCAAATAAAAAGTAATATTTTTAAAGCATATAGTATATAATTTCAAAAGATGTAGTAAATAATACTTTTAACGTAAAAAGTAATACTTTTCGAGTAAAAAATGATACTTTTCAAGTAAACATTAATACTTTTAAAGGGATTAGTAAGTAATAAATTTTAAGTAAAAGTATTAATTTCAAATGAAAAATAATAGTTTTAAAGGAAATATTATATAATTTTAAAAGATGTAGTAAATACTTTTATAAAAAAATATAATATTTTTCCAATAAACATAATACTTTTCAAGTAAACATTATTTTATAAAAGATATCACTAAGTTGTAATTTTTAAGTAAATTAAAAAGTATTAATTTTCAATTAAAAAGTATTAGTTTTAAATGAAATAGTATATAATTTTTAAAAAGCATAGTAAGTAATACTTATCCATAAAAAGTTCTACTTTTTTTATATGCATTATTTTTTTAATACAAAAATGAATAATAAGTATTGGTTTTATTTTTTAGAAAAAAGTCGTACGTCAAAAGGAATAATAAGTATTGGTTTTCCAACAAAAATTAATGGAAAAATAAAAAGTAACAATTGGATGGGAAATGTTAATAATTTTTTAAATTTTAAATTGTACAATTGGGTTTTCATGATAACTGATAAGTATCATAGTAAATTATTTGGAAGAAAATAATGTAGTACTTAGGTTTCATTGTTCTTGGCCTACAATTATAATAAAAATAAAGTCAGACAAAGAAAAAAAAATCATCATGTTAGCTTATTAAATGCAAAATAGCTAGAAGCTAACCAATTTCATTAAAAAAACAACGAAGAAAAAGTTAAGAAAAAAGTTGGAGTACAAAATAGGGGATGCGTGCCACGTGCCACACTGTACCTGAAAACAAAAGATTTCTTTTTTCCTTTTTTTTTTATAATGGACGAGACGATTGTAGTTGAAGAGAGTTTAGCCTGTTAGTGGGACACGATGTACTGTATAAGATGCAATAAATTACAAAATATACCACCGCTTAGTTTTCCAAATTTCCATATTAACTTGGGCATGGATCCGTCTCACGGAATAAGATCCGTGAGACGGTCTCACACAAGTTTTTGCCCTCTAGAATGTTTGATAAAAAAAATTAGAAAAGATTTTATAAGTTCCTAAAATAAGATGTTATGATCATTTTATAAACTGTTTCTAAAAAATGTAAGGAATCACAACTTATTTTCAAAAGAAGATCTTATTTTAACAACCGACTTAGATTTTGATCATTTAATTATAATATTGTCATTACTAACATCTTAAAAGTTTCATCATTTTATTTTATCCAAATATTTTAATATTTTTAAATAAGATCTAACATCTTATAAACTATTAAAACAACTTATAAAAATTGTTGGAGTTATATAAGATATTTTAAATAAGATTAGTTAAATATGGGAATAAGGTTGACCTATCTAGGTTGACTCATCCGCCTTTAGTATGTAGGTCAAATGACCAATTACTAGTTTTATTTGATAGCTAGGCCTAATACGGGGTGTGATTGAGATTTTTTATTCCATATTTTTATTCATTTTTTATTTTTCTATATTAGATGAATATCATGTGTATAAGATGATGTCATAATTGTATATATGTTATTAATCCGATATAAAATAATAGAAAGTGGAACAAAAAAAAGTGAAAATTAGATTTGGATTTAAGAAGGAGACTGTATAACAAGTTTAATTTTTAGACAAACTTATATTAGACCGTCTCACAGATCGCTTTTTGTGAGACGGATCTCCCAAAACCCATGACCCCACCCACAATACTGGTGACATTTTGGTAAATATTAGTCTAATAATCGAGTGTGATGGTAATAAAAAGTATTAGATTTTTCTCGAAAAGTATCACTTTTACTCACGAAAAGTATACGTTTTAAAGTAATTTTTGGTGATAGCATAATATCATTAATGGCGATGAGTTTTGTAATATTAGCGGTGACATGGTATCACTTTAGACTCGAAAAGTATCACTTTTTATTAAAAAATATCATTTTTACTCACAAAAGTATACGTTTTCAAAGTACAAAAGCGATATTATTTTCTGCCAAGTTATATACAACATTGTTTAAATATCACTTTTTATTAAAAATGTATCACTTTTACTCTTAAAAGTATATGTTCTCAAAATAACAAATATGATATTAGTAGCTCCTTTAAAAGTATTAGTTTTTATAAAAAGTACTAGTAGAACATTGAAAAGTATTAGTTTTTCTATGCACTGCATTGAATGTTTATTTTTGTGATATAATTTAAAAAAAACGAATAAATGTCCATTTATAGGAGTTTGTTCATGTGAAACTTTGATAAATTGGAGTGGCGTTATACGAAAGTTTGGCTATAATTTTCTTCTTCTGGATCCAACTTGATGTTGAAGAAACGTCATAAGCAGATGAAGCAAAGGTGAAGTTGCTTCGCACCATATCCCTTAAAGTTGTGTTGTATTTAAATTGAGCCTCTCGTCACTATTTTGCCTCTCAAATTTAGAGGTAGAACTTACTTTGATGTACGGTGTAGTGAGACAAAGAAGTCATTGCGGTGATCTAACTCATCATTTGCAGACTTGTAAAAGCTTCCAATACTCACCCAATTAGAAAGGGAGATTAGATTGCTAAAAAAAGGAGATTATAAACTTTTGAGTGGGAAACTCGAAAGTTCGTTGGGGGTTAGTAAATCGCAGAGGAAATGGTGGAAGATGATGAAGATTTGGGGAAGATGAAGAAGATAAGAGAAACCGTTGGAGAGTGTAAATAAACTTTTTGTTTAATTCTAGGGCTTAGTCTCACTCAAAATCGTAAATAAACTAATTTTTTGTTTAATTCTAATTTAGGACATATCATTTGAGGATCTTTATCTCGAGTAAACATTTAAAAAGAAGAAGAAGAACTATGCGAGGAACTATTGAAAGTAGGGTTGGCAATAAGCCACATGATACGATAAGACCGAATCTAATTTTTATGGAATTGTAAATTAAGTCAAAATTACGATTATTGTTATATTTAAAATCAAATAAGATAAATAAACACAAAAACACAATAGAGCACAAACGAACACAACACGATGACATGAATTGTAAATTAAGTCAAAATTACAATTACTGCTATTTTTCTCTCTCTTTAAAGTGGTTCAAAGATCAGCTCCGTAAAATCCATTACCTCACGATTGTAAAGCAATAAACTTCATATACAAAATAGGTATTTTTAAGAGATCGGCTTAAAGAATCATGAAGGTCGAGCTCCATCAGCTCATGTAAAAAATCTATAGAATAAAATTAACATGAAATGCAACATAAACCTAAATTTGAAAAATCTTAAAACCTGAAAAGAGCTCGATAAACAAGAAAAATTGGACATGTAATAATGGGAATAAACATATTAAGCCAAAGATGCAAGTTTTAAAATCTAAATGACGCTTCTAATGAATTGATCAATATCCTGTTAGCTTTTTGAGCCTATATTTCTATTGCATCAAAGTGCAATGCCAATGCAAATTACACAACTTGGACTTGGATTCCCCAATTTCCATCCTGCCACTTTGAACTTTTAAAATAAAGCCAGCAAGGAATTACTTTAATTTATTTTTTCTACCACATTATCAAAATGGGGAAACTTCCATGATCCTTCCCAGGAATCTGGGCCCCAAACACCATTTGGTTAAAAGATATGGTTAATGCCATCGTGGCAACCTATGCTAGGACAAGAGTGGGCTGGGCCCAGTTTAATTGGACAGCCCATTAAAATATAAAAGACTTAGTGGAGGATCCAAATTCACGGAGATCAATAATCAGTGTTTTAAACACCTTGAGAGATTGGCTTCCAGCTGATCAAGATTTACAATTGTGAGCTTCTCAAAATCAAAATTTTATTATAATAATTTTGATATTTTAATATCTCTTTATTGTTTATCAATATAAAAAAGAAAAAAAAATCTTGAGATGGCTTCAATCCTCAGAATATTCTCAAAAGTATGATACACTCAGTTGAGCAAACTATTAATACATTATCTAATGCCCAAAAGTTGAACCCCACCCATATATAGAACTTTTTTCTTCTATAAATCCACCTCCAAATGAAAAAATTTCAACAAACCAAACCAAACCAAAACAAATTTTTTTTTAACAAAAATGGGTGCATCCACTTCTTCTGTCTCCTCATTCTCAACTGGCATCTTCCAAGATTTGTTGTATAATTTCCATTCAAGAAGACTATTACTCAACAACCCTTTATACAACTCTCCACCTCAATCACCCCCACCTTCATCAACTCATGACAACAACAACAACAGTTTTGATGCAAATGTTGTAATGGTACTATCAGTTCTATTATGTGCCTTAATTTGCTCACTTGGACTTAATTCCATCATAAGATGTGCTCTTAGGTGCTCAAGCTTAGCGGCCGCCGATTCAAACGACACCGGCCCAACAGCCCGATTGGCCAACACGGGTATCAAGAAGAAGGCCCTTAAGACATTCCCAATAATATGCTATGCAACTGAACTTAAGATGCCTGGGCTAGACACTGAGTGTGTCATTTGTTTGTCCGATTTCGCGCTCGGTGAACGTGTTAGAGTTCTGCCTAAGTGCCACCATGGATTTCACGTGCGATGCATCGATAAATGGCTGAATTCACACTCATCATGCCCTACTTGTAGGAATTGTCTCATTCAAACTTGTAATAAAATAGTTGAATGCAGCAGCCAGCTGACGGCGGCCGCCACGTCGGCATCAATTCAGGAAGTTGTAATAAGGATTGAACCTCTGCAGCCAGAAGGTTTGATTCGTAATCATGAAACTTAATTAGTTAAGCAGATTTTAGTATAGTACTAATATAGATTGTATCATATAGAACATGGGATTAGTTCCTTTTTTTTTTTTAATTTTTTTTGGGGAAACAATGGGGATTAAATGTCAGTGTAGTTGTAACAAAGTGTACATAAGGTTTTCAATATTTCATCTTTACTTATGATGATCAAAGGCTCAAGCCAGCAAGTTGATAAAATATGCATTATTGTGAAAAATAAGCACTAAAGTCACATCAGTAAGTTAATTAGAATGATGAGTTTACAAATAATTGGTTAACGATCAAATAGTATGTGGTACTAATTAAATAAAACCTTCAAAAGTTAGCAAATGAATATAGCTGTTAAAAATGTTGTGTGAGCCAACATTCACCTGTAAATTAAAGAACATAAGGGGCCAAATTGAAAAACACAACTAAAAAAGGCAAAAGTCCACTGAAATTGTCTTAGCCAGTGTTTTTAGAGTAAAAATTGCATCGCATTTGTCCAATAATTAGCTTAATCAACCAACATTAATGCCTACTTTAAACATTATATAATCGGCTTTAGAGCAATAATACTCCATTAAACCTCCTTTTTTTGAATTTATAGTAATGTATTAATTCTGTGCAATGATAGGATACTCATGATTCATTTAGTTATTCTCAACAAAAAATAAGAAAGGGCAATTATCTGCACTAATAAGATATCGAGTACACATATATTACCTCACGCCCACCCCCAAAGAATATAAAATTCCTAAATAGATTTTGACTTTTGGACTGAAATACCAAGAAAAAAGTACGAAAAGGGGCAAAAAAAATAGATGCATGTGCTTGTTTTGATTTTTTTTTTATATTTTCCGTATTTTCAAATTTAAAGATATTTGTATCAGAGCATCCCAAAGAGACTCTCTAATTGGGAAATGCTCTTTATTTTGAAGAATCGTCAACCAAAAACCATCTCTAATAAACACTTTATTTTAATTTTTAAATTTAGAGAATGAGTTTCACTCTCCAAATTTGGAGAGCCAAAACAACTCTCTATAATTAATTGCATTAGATTTTTCTTGCACTTTGAAAAGTCTTTTGAACGTCACTTTCCAAAAACAACACAAAATTTGAATATTATCATAAATTAATTTTAATATTCTATGTATAATAAATTAATATTGGAAAAAGAGAAAATAAAGAGTTAAATCACTACAAGAAAATTTCAGTTTACCGACAGAATTTACCGACAAAATTGATTTTGTCACTAAATTTTACAATTACCTACGAGAATACCTACGAGAATAAAAAATATCATTTTTCTCCAAATTATACCAACAAATTACCTTGTGATTATCGAGTTTTTCAATTACCAAGCGATTTTTACGTAGGTATTTTTCAACAGCTTGATTTTGGATTATGTAGGTAAATATTTTTACCTACAATGGTTTTACCTACAATGATTTTACCTACACTTTATAATTTCCTTAACATTTTACCTCTGATTTTTACGTAGGTAAGCGCTTTTTTTCTTGTAGTGAATACAAAGAAAGTGTCGAGAAGATGTCAAAAATATCACTTTTAAATTTAAAGATGCTCTTTATTTTTTGCAAGAGATATTCTTTAAATTAAAAAGTCTCTTGGGAATGCTTTCTTATATTTTCATGTAAACTAAAAATATTTTTGGATTAATTATACTTTTATGTAGACTACATAAATTAAAATATAATAACAACGTCTATATGTTTAGTATTTTACGTATAAAAAAGACATGAAATGGTAGTATATTTGAAAATAATTCAATATGTAAATAGTACTATTTCTAATAAAAATTGGTAAAAGAAATATACTTCTTCTTATTTAATTTATAAATAATAAAAATAGGAAAATCCCTTTTGAAAAGAAACATCCATATATATTCCATGTCCAACCTTAAATTATAAAAGATGGAAGAGATAACCGACATGTTAAATCAAATGGACCCAAATTGAATGGAATCTGAGAGGGAATGCACCACAGGTTTATCACCTGTCAATCCAATAATATATACACACAAAGCTAGCAAAAGCTGGGTTTTGTTTAAATAGTAACTATCAAATGGCTTTGTAGAGATATTTTAGGCAAGCCCCCGAACATAGCTCAACTGGTAAAGAATTTGAGTGGCGTGTTGTTTGTTTGCTGGCACCCACAGTGTGGATGTTCAAATCCCCCTGGTAACAGGATGGAGGATGATTTTTTTGTGTGGTGACTCAGCCTATGGCAACTCAAGACCCTGACTTGTTGAAACACATCCCGCGATTCACCTCTTCCACAAAGTTTTAAGGCAAGGGCAGTAGGGCCCCTCAGAGATGGGTCATTTAGAGATATTTTAGGCAAACTATTAATTCTTGATTATGTTATTTATTTTCTCGAAACGATAAGATATATATTGAACTCCAAATGAATTTGATACAAAACAACACTACAATAAATAATTCATTAATTGGAAATATTGTTGCTAAAAAAATTATTTTATCATAATAATGATTTTCACAAACTTCATAGTAGCAAAAATTCTCTGAACTGCCGTTATTAGTATTTAGTGACAAGAAAATCTTGTTACAGGTGATAGTGATAATTTATATTGCTAGTAGATTCTCACTACATATAGTGCTACTAATGTCATCCTGGCAAATTGTGTAATTGTATCGTATTTCATGTAGACACGATGACGACGCTATACGATAAAGTCAAATACGAACACGATATGATAAGGATATGCTCCGATACGAACACGAACACGGAAATTTTTGTGTCGACACAATAAATCAAAAATAAAAAGAAATTAGTTTACACGTTAAATAGCAAATTACACGATATGACACGATATTACACGATAATACACGATAAATATACAAAATATTAGGTTATCGTGTTAGTATCGTGCCATTAGCAGGTAAACGTGTAATTATTGTATCACTAATAGGTTAACGTGTCATCATCTTGTCCTTATCGTGCTCTTATTGTGTCACTTTCGTATCAATATTGTGTTCGTGTTCTTATCGTGTTTACACGAACATAGCACGAACACGACACAAAATTTTCACGTCCTTATCATATTGACATGATAAGGATACGAACACGATAAGGCTAAACACTAACCCATTATTTTCGTATATTTTTCGTGTCGTGTCTAGAATTGTCACCACTAATGCCATCATTAACAACTTTGAATATTAATTTTTGTGTGGTAAAATAAATAATAGTACTTAATTATATTTTATTGATAACAAAAAAAAATGTTACTTCTACATATATCAGAAGTGAAACTTTCAATTGTCACTTTATCTTTTTTTTGGTAGTGATAAATTTTTATTTTATATTGGTAGTGCAGTTAAACCGAATTACAGGGTAAATGAATTTTATTTGTTATATGATCATTGACTCCATTTCTAACATAGTAAAAAGTCAGAAGGTGAAAAATATCAAACTTACCTTACATTTTCATGTCCCATTAGAACCTGTATAATTTAATATTCGATTAGTTAATAACATCGCTTAAATAATATTTTTGTCTTGTTGCTACTCGGGACAACGTGGTAAATTAATATTTCACTAAATTTATAATTACAATAGATATACGAGAATTTAAATAGGTTTAATGCAATATATAAATTAATAATTCCTTAATATGTACACATTTATGATTAATCTATGACGACTTCATAAATAATGATTCAATTGCTATATGTTTCTTGTTGAAATTGATGTTACATTGAATCTCATCTCGACTAAGGTATCAAGAATTTTTAGTGTGGTTTTCACGTGTTCAATGAAAAATTAATCAATATCATTATTTTTAGCTTCTTTTTGGAGGGGGAGGGGTGGTTAAAGTAGAATTATTGATTATCTTCAACTTCACAATTCACATGTTGCTCTCTATGATCTACTCGTCGGTCTACAATTATGCAACTTCAACATCTCTTTAGTCGTATCATAAATACATGCATTACAGTGTTGAATCTTTTAATATTTTATTTGGTAGCAAGAAAAATAATTCAATATGTTGCAATCCTTTAATAATTTTTGGAAGAAGCATGACACTTATCCGCAAAAAAAAAAAGCTTTCGACAAATCATATTTCTATAAATTAATAGATTTTGGCAGTTTCAAGGTTATTAATTAATAGAGATTTGACTGTAATTGATATCGTGGAGTTCAACGGACATTCTTATTGACTAACAATAATTAAATGCAATAATAAGAGAGTATTTGAGTAAACTTATCAAGAGGAAATAGAAGCAGACAACAAACTCAGAATCTTAAAAAGAAGTTTTCAAAACAAATACAAAACAAAAGGTATGAAGCTTTCTACTCAACTGAAGAATATTGGGACCATGCTTCAATGAAAGAAAAGGCTAAGAAAAGACCTCGTCGCTCATATAATAACACTTGCACATATCAAAGAATTTTCTACAAGAGACTACCTCAGCAAAATGCTCCAAGTTTAAAACAACAAAGACCACAACATGAATGTTATTGCACTTATCATAACTAGAGTTGTCAAAACCAACCCGACTCGGTAATATGATCGGGCTAGACTGTATTTTCATGGGTCCAAAAAGAAACGAGCTTATTTATCTCTACCCATTTGGACAGAAAGAATGGGCTGGCCAGTCGACCCGAAAGGCCCGATGTATTTTATTTATATTTTTAAAGTATGGGCCGAACTAGGCTCCAAAATGGTCAACCGATAGAACTTTGGGCCAACGTGACTCGATCAATTTTTCGCTTTCGCACAGTGGGCCTACACCGAGCTGGGCCGAGACGGCTCATTTGACAACTCTAATCATAGTAGTTATAAATATCAAAGAATTGTCCCTAGGATACTCCCACAGCAAGGTGCCCCTAAATGAAAACAATAAACTGGTCATTGAAAATCTACACACAAAAAGAGCATAAAACAAGCATACTAATGCACAACAACAATTTTTTTATTATGAACCAAATGCGTAGCCAAACATGATTCAGACGTTTTTTATTATGACAACAAACAAAATCGCAAGCCAAATGTGGGAAGAAACAGACGTTAAATCTGGGTATCTAGAAGCATGGAATAAAATGCAGGTTAATAAGGATGTAGAGAAAAATCCTAGTTGGTACTTTGTCAGTGGGCGTTCAAGGCACTTGCCGGGAGATAATCAACATTTGATCAATTATTAAAGCTATAAAGGACCAAGTATTTTCTTTGGATGAGGATCTAATGGAAAAACAATTGGAAAAGAAGACCTTGCCATATGAGGCATAACAATCAAAGATGTATAACATGTTAAAGGTCTCAATTACATAATGAACATCAGTCAGTTTATACAAAGGCTACACAGTGGAATTTTTCCAGCACACTTGTCATTTGCTAAATATCAAAACAATGAAGTTTGCGCTAACTGGAACCAGAAGAGAAAACATGTACAATGTTGATTAGAACACATCAAAAACTAATGTGTGTCTTGAAGAAAATAAGGTAACATACTAAAGATGGTTATAACACAAGAGGATGAGTCATTTGAATTTCAATAATATCACCAAACTGGCAAGATGTGATCTAGTGAAAGGGGGGGCCTCCCCAGCCCCCGGCGCACCCCAAATTTTTTTTGTCACGTTTTTTCTATGAGAAACAAAATAAATAAAAATTATATATATTTTTAAATGACGAAAAATAGTTGAAAGTTGTGAAAGAGCTCGACATTTGTATTGTTCTTGAGAAAGTTGTGAAGGAGCTCGACATTATAAATATAAGGTCCGTGAGAGGGATGAAATTTGTCAACCTAGCAGTTTGAGAATATTATTGTAGCAAAGGCATAAAACATGAGCTATGAGCAACAATGAAGAGTTGCAAAGAGGAGGAACAAGACTCAAAGAATCGGGAAATAGTAAAGCGTTGTTCTACTCAAAACGGATGCATGATTAATAAAACTCTTTATGAGTTATATGAAGAAAGAAAACATGACATATCTTTTGTCATGTCATAAACAAACTTAATGATGAAGATGGCCCTCAAAATAAAACTAAGCGAATAGAAGCTACGGTTGAACTGAGATACTGTTGATCAATATATAATTGAGAATCTTTGAGCAGAGAAAAACTGATGATGGATCACAACAAACTCGAGAACATCCCAGAGATTTCTGAAAGACAACAAACTAAGAATAATTCTCTCAACACCAATGTTTATACCAAATGATTAAGGAACCATCCAAATGACATAGTTATTGAGAGACTTAAAGATGGTATAAATACCTTATATGTTACTCAATTTGAAGCTTTATTTTCACGTTATGTTTCCTAAGAGGAACCCAAGACGAGTAAGAGGAAGCTCTAATAGACTCAAACTGGATCACGATTATGCAAGAGAAGCTGAATTAGTTTGAAAGAAATAAATTTGGGAATTGGTGGACACACGTGATCACATGAAAGTAATTGGCACCAAATGAGTTTTCAGGAACAAAATAGATGAATATGGAGTGATTATTAGAAATAAGACTAGACTGGCTGCAAAATGCTACTCACAGACAGAGAATATAGATTTTGATGAATCTTATGCGCTAGTAGCTGGGCTACAAGTAATAAGGATGTTTTTGGCGTTTGCAGCAAATACAAATTTTACAGTGCATCAGATGGGCTAATTTAACAGATAATTGTAAATACCCCATGAAATTACATTTGTGGGTGTATTTGACAAACCTCTTAAAAAATAAAGTGTAGGAGTTAACGTGATTTCAACCTTTAAATTAGGGCCCAACCACATTAGCGCCTACAACAAATTTTCATTTTTTTTAATTTGAAAGATTAGGCGCTGGTCAAACCAACAACCATTATAAATTATGTAGGCTACAGTAGGCGCAATATGTAATGGCGCCTACACCTTTAATTTAAACCCCCCCTCCAAGTTCTCCCTTTCCCACTCCACCATTTCTCAATTCTTCTCGTGTCTCTGTAAGACTTCTAACTCCCCCAGCCCCAAATATGTTTTCTCTTTAATTTCTTCTGATAGGAAGCATCCAACTATGGACTGTGATAGGCAGCGGAGGGCACCTCTTCAGACGTCTTTTCCAGCATTTTCAGATTTTTTTCTTCTTCATATTTTGAGTAATATACAATATTTGTAATTTTTTGTTATCTGTTATTTTCAGATATTTTTTCATTTGTTAGTGAAAATAATATAATAATATAATTATTTGTTGGGTATAATTTGTAAATGTTATTTTTAGGCGTTTTTGTAATTTGTTAGTCATAATGTATGAATGATATATTTTTTGTTGATAATATTTTTTAATTGTTATTTGTAGGCATATTGTAATTTGTTAATGAAAAATGGTAGAATAATATAATTACCTGTAGGTAAGAAGTTTTTAAATATAATTTTTAGGCATTTTGTAATTTGTTAGTAAAAATGGCAGAATAATATAATTTTTTGTAGTACTTATTAAATAATAATCAAGTTTAGGCATTTTTAAATAACAATCATGTTTAAGTGTGAAGACATGTCAAATCAAATTGGAGTTATTGTGCACTTTGGAGGAGAAGTTATTAGAGCAACATGTATTGATCGTACGACTAGCCTATCAAATTTAGTAAGAGTTTTGTATGTAATGACGGGTTTGGATCAGCACTAATATAAGTTGATAGTTTTTGTTAAATATTTTGACAATGGCATTTGACAGGTGATTCCAATTAAAAAGAATCAAGACCTCAAATTGTTTTTTGATCCGGAAGATGGTTTAAGGTTAGTAGATCTATTTGTTGAATCATGAGTTTTGTCTCATACAATACTACCACCAATTATATTGGAAAATGAGCTTTACCAATATGCATCTTACATTATTGGTGACTATCAACTGCCGTCAGCTACTCAAGGAATGAGAAATATTTGTTTGGGTAGTGTTTCTTGATCTAGTAAGGGAATCTGTTTAATTTGAATCTTCCTACGGCAAATCCATCTATTTTGATAGATACGCATGAGTTTTTCATGAGTTTATTGGTGATCATTTAGGTCTGGATGTCCCGCCAAACTCGGAACTTAGTGATAATAGCGAGTCTAATGATGAAATTGATGATCACGTTGAGCATATGAAGATGATGAGATATACCCGCCCAACATCATGTCCTTTTTGTAGTCGCCCCTAATTCTAATTTATCAAGATCCAATGTTTTGAGTCAGGATACGAATAAATTATTGTTGATTCAATTGGTATCCCGACAACGGCTATGTATTATGACTTTGAAAGAGGTGAGTTGAAAAGATGTATAGTTTTTAAAGACAAAAATTACATGCAATCTACAATTAAGAATTTTTTACGTGTGGCATGGAAAACGTGAGTGTAGAGTTGTGGATACTAGTTCGATTTGTGTGGATAATTATTTCTAAGCATAACCAGTCAGGAGTTATCAAGTATGCTTGAACCAAAATGTTAAGGTCAAATATTGATATGTGTTAGAAAATTTATTATTATAGATTTTGATGATGCTTAGAAAACTTTATATTAGGAAGTTTGCACCTCATTTTCTATGTAAATTTCTACTTTGTAATAGATAATAAACCGAATTGAGAAGCGACCAAGTAGACTTGCGAGAAGATATCGTCAAGATATCGTCAAAAGACTCGCAACTAAGTGGTGAGAAGAACCGGTGATTCTGATTGAGTAAGCATCGAGAAGACTCTCAAAGAGTGCGACAACCAAGTCTTTCGTAAGACCGCAAAGCAGAGTCAATCGAGGAAGAATATCCGAGAAGACTCAAGTCTAAGTCAAAGAGATAAAGTAGTCAAGGATCGAGAGACAATTAGAAGTTTGTTGCATCGAAATCGAGGAAGTTACTTATTTTAGTAATAAAGATATGCCTCCATCCTTAAATTAGTCAAGCACTAAACATGCAAAAGGAAACTAATAAATGGGAAGCAATCAGGTACTGACAACTTTTCAAAAAACCTGCAAAAAAGGCTGAGTACAAGGATGGGTCAAAATCAAAAGCAGCAAGACAAGATAAGCTAACGAACACAAAGTAGGGCTTGTATATTTGTCTATCTCTTCAATGAACAAATTTCAAACTCCTACTATAAAAGCTGAGGAAATCTTCAGAGCGAAATAGAAACAAAAGCATACACGACACAGGCACTGAGCATTCAAGCAAGAAAATTCAAATTCTCTCTTGAGCTAAATCTGAAAATCCTCAAGCATATTCAAAGATACTTAATCCTACAGACATAGTGAAAGATTGAAGTTGTTCAACAGTTGAAGAGAAAACTTTTTTGAAAACAAACAAGGGGTCTACACTGCCAAGTATTGAAGGGGTGTAGTAGGTTCAAGTTCAAACCAGATTTTGAATCCAAAGGAGGTTGTGTGAATAATTCACGAAGATTCGAGGAGAGTCAAGTAACTAGGGCAAGCAAATTTGTTGGGTAAGAGTTGAGTCCAAGAAATAGTTAGATGTGTGATCAAGGAATTTTGATTTGTAAATTTCTTTGTGTCTTTATTTTATTGCTTTATATTTCTGTATTTTATTATATTGTTTCACATTTGCTATCAACAGCTCCTTCAGAGAACTGTTGAGTGGTTAATTCTCCTGATGAATCTCAACCTAGTTGTCTTAAGCACTGAGCTATTTTCTTAATACTCCTGTTTAAAAATTAAAATTTGGTAAAGTCCATTCAACCCCCTTCTAGACTTTACTATACACCCATTGGGACCTACAAGTGGTATTAGAGTGGTTGGTTCAAAGAACCTTCCGCACTGGTTACTGAACAAGATCTTTACTTTCAAAAATATCAACACAATTTTTATTTTCAAAGTTTAAAAGAGTTATCATCATGGAAGCAAATTTGACACGCTTCCCTATGTTTCTATTGAAGAATATGATGATTGGAAAATTTGTATGCAAATTACGCTGCATGATGAAATGTGGTTTGTCATTGAGGATGGACCTATTAAAATCACTAAGGTGAACACAATTGTTGCAACAGCTGCTAAGGTTGATAAACCAAGAAACGAATAGACCAATGAAAATAGAAAATGATACAACTTGGACAATGTTGCAAATGACATCTCATACAAGACACTGGATACAACCGTGTTCAATAAAGTCAAATCTTGTAGAACCGTAAAAGAGATTTGGGATAAGTTGACTATGATTTGTGAAGGCTCACAACAAATCAAAGAAAACAAGTTTACTGTGGTTGTGCAAAAGTTTGAAAATTTTAGAATGGTGACTGGAGAGTCATTAGAGCAATTGGATGCAAGATTTACAAAGATAAGAAATGAGTTATCTACTCTGGTAAGGAATCTACATATAAGGAAATTGTATGGAGATATTAAGAGCTCTTCCAGCTGAATGGGATATGAAAGTGATGGCACTAAGAAACTCAATGGACGACAAAGATATCTAATTATCGCTATTTTAAAGATCTAAAGGCCTATGAATTTGAGCTCAAAAGGAAAGAGCAAGATGATATAGCTACACACAAGATTGCTGCCTTAATAGAAGGAGAGTCTAAAAGCAGATGATAGCATGATGGTCAAAAGATTCAACAAATTCTTTAACAAGAATTATAAGAGGAATAAGAGAGAGTCTTCTAGAAGGCATTCAACTTCTTCTAAAGGAAAGAAAGAAAGAACCCCCAAAAAAGTTGAAAAGAGAGTGAAAGATTTGTCTTTGGAACAACAAACAAAGTCACTTTGCATTTGGTATCGTTATCCACCATCAACAAGTATAGAAATGAAGAAGAAAAAAATTCTTCACAGAAAGAAGAAAGGAAAGAAAGAAAGTAATGATGGCTGAAGCGGAAACAACTAAGTCCAAAGAAGAAGAAGAGTCGAATAGCAGTGAAGCTGACTACTCTCAGACACTAAAAAAGATGCATTAAATTACCTTGTGGCAAAGGACAAGAAGATGATGTAAACCCTGACTCATCTAATTATGATTGTAATAATAGTAATAATGACACACACACACATCATCGCCCACTAATATTTATGATTCATTAGGCAAAATAATGAAAGACTTTGAGCACATCAAATCCTCACACACTTATAAATAAGGAAAATAGCCAACTCAAAAGCAAAAACTCACAGCTAACTGAAGGGTTGAGTGTTGTAAGTCACTTAGCCGATGAGAACAAAAGAATTGAAAGTTGAGATTGTAAAAGTCAAAGCAGACTGTGTTGCTAAAGAAAAGAGAGAGATAGAGCTCAAAATGTGATTGCATCACTCAGCAAATCATCTAAACTATTGGATGAGTTGATGAAGATTCAAAAAGAAATTGGAGACAAAGCAGGACTACGATTTAATTTCTTTGTGAATGCACAAACTCCAAGAGTGATATTAGAAAAAGAATCCTCACTCAATAAGCGAAACCAAAAGCTAAGACTCCATATGTTGCACCCAAATATCATAAAACACATGCACATGCTAGCCTTGGATATAAATGCAAAAGAAAGAAACCAGTTGAGTATGCTGAAAAGACTGCTGAAACTAAATTCAGAAGAGTTTATCAGCAGACTCCCAACAGGAAATATTCTGTGAAATCAAAACAAAACTACTAAAGACCCCAGAAGTTTCAAAAAAAGAAAGAATATGATGGGAATGGCAGAAAATATCCAACACAAACTGATTGGAATCCACACATGACACATCAAGAGATTCCAAAGGAAAATAGGCCACAATGGCAAAAGCTTAAGAACCAATATAGGCCATTCTCTAGGCATACAAACCAGCATACTTATTCACCAAAACACTATGAGCACAGAGCACAACACTTTCCATAAATCACACAAAGGGAAATACTTACACACACTCACAAACATACAAACAAAAGAGACAAATGTATGTGGCAAAATCACCTAAATAGTTTGCCAAGATTCACTATGATTATGGAAGTGAAAGGTGGCAACCCTTAAGATCAGATCATTTGGCTATAAGTTAGTTGGAACACCTTATATTGCTAACCCTCAAGACCCATACATGTATAGATACCTAAAATTTAATTTCCTTGATTGCAGGTTCAAGGAACAACTGAGTGCTCAGGAACCTGGTACATGGATAGTGGTTGTTCCATACACATGACTGGAAATAGAAGCAATCTAACAAATCTCAAAGAAGTGAAAGGAGCAAAAATCATATTTTGAGAAAATGAAGCTCTAGGGGAAATCAAAGGCATCTATCAAGAAAAATGGCTTAGAGATCTGATGGCTAAGATCTTTTAAGCTAAAACGCAAGTGTACGGCGTAGTTAATAGATAGTGGCAATCAAGGTCATATTCTACGAGGATTGATTAAAAAATAAATTACAAAGAACTATAATAGTTCCATTTTTATTGAAACGTCTGAATAATATGATGATTCAGTTATCTAACAGTTAAAACTAAGTAAAATAGCAAAAACAAATAAACTAATGAACACACGTCCAAGGTTTAACCAACAAACAAAGGTGATCCTAGGACTATGATTTCGATATGCTTCATCAAGTTATATCCGATTTGTGTTTCACAAGAACCATTTTCACTGTATCCATGGGTTTAACTCCTAACGTAATTTATTCCCTCTCCCAAATAAAATAAATCGTAGATCAATATTAAATTGCTAGCATCCCTACTCAACAATCAATATCAACTCCCAAAAGCATAGAGAATTAAATTAAAAAAATCCCACAAACGTCGTAAGTCGCTCTACTATATGTTGTAAATCTGTTATCTAATGTTAGAACCCATCTCCTAAATTATGAACAAACTATGAAACATGCGAATTATTGATCAAGTAATCCATAAAAATTAAGCACACAAATAGATAGGTGAAACCAATTCATACGAAACAAACCAAATCAAATATAAATCAAATCTATAGTCTACATCAAGTCCTAGAATCGAGATGAATTTAATTAATTCGTAGAAAAATCATTAACTGAATATGAGACATGGAAAAGATGGAAAAAAAGATCAAGACTATGATGTTGAATTCCTCTTGTGTGGAAGAATCAATCTTCAACTCCTTGAACCATTCGTGCTTCTTTGTTGTTAATTCTCTCGCTTGGCTTCTCTTGAAATATCTTTTCTGCCTCCAAGACGTTCTTTTCTCTCTTTAAATGTGTTGTATCTGCTATTAGGTCTCTTGACCTACCTTTTGGGACGTATCGCTTTTATTCCAATTTAGCTCCATTTCCTGCAAAAATATCCAGAAAACTACAATATCACACCTAATAAAGAAAACCAACCAAAACACACTAGTTACACATGCAAATATCTTGATTGTGCACAAAATTACACCCCAAAATGCATGCATAATAATCACTTATCAAATTTCCCGGAACATAGATAGTTGCTAGTCCTCGAGCAACAAGAAAAAAATATAAGCATGTATTGGGGTGGATTTTTAAAACAACAAGAATTCTCAACAACATACCACATATGAAAATATTCTCAAATCTCAATCACTTTTCCTCAACATAATAATCAATCTCTAAAGCTCATTATCACCTAATATATAATAACCAATTCAAAGTAAAATGTTTGACATTGCAATCCCTCACCGGACAATAAGTGTGTCATTCAAGCGCTCAAAGTGTATAAATAGACCAAATAACTCCCAAGTCAATTCAATGAAAATGGCCTGCCATAAGCTTGCAAAAAGTCTAAACTCACCACCACCAATGATAAGCGCCAAATATGAACCAAAAGGACTTTCTCTTGGTTGTAATGTAGGCTTTTGGTTAAGGTATGATAAATATAGGAAAGTGAATCAACATCCAAGACTAATGGAGTAATGGTGAGAGCACAAAAATATATACATAAACACCCTCATCCCTTCCTTCACTCAATCCTAAAATCCACAAACCAAGAACGAAGCACAAAGTAGAGATATTAAATTCCACACCAATTTTTAATTCTTTTCTAAAACTATGCAAGTTTCAATCAAACAACCACCAAAGTCAATACATAGAGCAAAGATAACAAGACTTCTTAAATAAATTTCTCACAAGTCCTCAAGTATTACTTTTGCTTATCATTTTTTTTTCTCTTTTTTTTGTTTTAGTTTTTTTCCCCCGAGGACTTGTATACTCTCTTGTGTCATCTCCCAATTTTTCACCCAACTCATACTATTTTGGTGCAACTTTTTACCACATCACCCACCAATCCCAAATAAACGATATGAACCAAATCGATCCCTGAAACTAACATCCTCCATTAGTCTAATCTAATGTAAGATAATATTCAATGGTTAAAATAGCTCATATTTACCTGGCTAGCAGCAAATAAAGTAGGCTCAAAGGGGCTAGAAAATGAATTTTTGTACTTTTTGGTAGGTTTATTGTCTAAAGTGGGTTAAAATCAAAGATGACCTAAATCATTTTCATATTATGCACACACAATGTAGCCTTGAGATACACAAAGAGCAAATTCTAGAAACCATAAATATGAATGACATTCACACATAAGAAATAAGACTGTATAATATAAACAGTCAATGCTCAAAAATCTCACAGGCATATTTTGGCAACATGTCAAACACCACACTTCTCCTTAGTCATCACAAAATCAAGTAATCAAGAAAGCTCCAAGAATCTCATATCACGCATAGTCAATGCTCTCGACTCCACAACCTAGCATATAGAGATAATTACATTTTACCCCTCAAACTATATGCGTTTTTGGAGTCTGCCACATAAACTTTTCCGAGTTGTATTTTACCCCCTGAACTCCAGGATTTTTTGCACGGTTCCATATATTGGCCACCACCGGCAGAATATTCCCAGAATATTCCATCACATGAGAACAAAATCGTCATTGTCTCAAAGTTGTTACATTTTGCCACCTTAACTATGTTTGACTTGCACTTTACCCACCTAAACTTTGCATTATTTCACTTTGCCACATTAAATTTAAAAAGAATTCAACAAAGTTATATATTTATAAATGTATTTTATTCTTTTTTTTTCTAATTCTTTATCCACAAAAAATAAATAATTACCTTGGTTAAAGATATTATCAACAAAATTACATTAAATTCTTTATTTTAAACTTTCTTGTAAAATCATAGTTTATATTCCTTTTATTGAGTTAATTTTTACATTATAATTAAAAATATAAATTATCCTTTTCATTTTCTAGGTGAATAGAATTATAAATATTCACCAAAGTTAATTTGAGCATAATACGATGCATTTAACTTTCTTTCGTAAGTAAAATAATTAAAAGATAAAAGTATTACAAATTTAATGAATTTGACCATTTTTACATTTAAGTTTGTATAAGATTTGCAATAAAGTAAATTTATTATCAATGATATAATTTTATAATGTATCATATTTAAATTTATTGAAGAAATATTCCTTTCGTCAATTTGATTTTTTTTATTTTATAACTAAGAATTATGAAAATTAATTTACTTTATTACATATATCTTATACACTACTTAAATGTAAAAATGATCAAATTCATAGAATTTATAATACTTGTATCTTCTAGTAATTTTACTTACAAAAGAAAATTAAATGCATCGTATTATGTTCAAATTGATTTTGGTGAAAATCTATAATTTTATTCACCTAGAAATTGAAAAGGATAGTTTATATTTTTAATTATAATGTAAAAATTAACACAGTAAAAGGAAAATAAACCAAGGCTTTACAAGAAAGTTTAAAATAAAGAATTTATAGTATAATTTTATTGATAATATACTTTACCAAAGTAATTATTTATTTTTTGTGGATAAAAAATTAGGAAAAAAACATTTAAAATAAATGTATAAATATATGATTTTTTTTAAAAATTTTATGTAGCAAAGTGAAATAATGCATAGTTTAGGGGGTTAAAGTGCAAGTCAAACAAAGTTGAGGTGGCAAAATGTAACAATTTTTTTAAAAAATTGAGACAATGATGATTTTGCCCTCACGTGCAACGCACGTGCTGGAATATTCTGGGAATATTCCCTCGGCGGTGGCCAATATATGGCATTGTGCAAAAATCAGGCAGTTCAGCGGGTAAAGTGCGACTCGAGAAAATTTAGGTGGTAACCTCCAAAAACACGTATAGTTTGGGGGGTAAAATATAATTATCTCTAGCATATATGGTACTCCAAAGCACAATTGTCATCACAATCTATCAATCCATCTCCATTTTCTAACAAAATCCTAAAAACGCAAGTAAATATGCTAAAGCAATAAACGTGTAAATAATGCAAAATCCTTATGCAATAAAAGCTCCACGTGCCATATATGCAATTCCTATATGAGATGCAAAAAAGATTATTACATTTCTCAAAGACAAATGAGCAACCCCTCAAACTTGTTTGGGACCATATATCAAAATAAATAGAGAGAGCATTCATTTAATTAAGGAGAAGCATGATAACCACATACAATTGGTTTATTGGTATGACGGAGTGTAGCGGCCTTGACCGCTTTGCCAGTGCTCCATTCTTTTCATCAACTCTAGTACGTGCACTTACTTTTGCTCAATATTATCAAGTCATCGTCTACTTTCAGCTTGAAATTTTTCAAAATCTTCACGCAATTTCGTACCTTCATCCATCAAAACCTTCATGTTTTTCTCAGTAACCAATCAAAATAACAAAAAGAAAGCAAATGAAGAATCTCAAATAAGACTAGAACTACTTATTAATGTATCTATGTTGATTAATTCAATCCGTAACAATGGCGCCAAAAAATTTATCGCTAAAATATTTCAAGCTAAACCGCAAGTGTACGGCGTAGTCAATAGATAGTAGCAAGCAAGATCGTATTCCATAAGGATTAAATAGAATATAATTTACGGAAACTATAATATTTCTAATTTTATTGAAACATTTGAATAATAAGATGATTGAGTTGTCTAACAATTAAAACTAAGTAAAAAGCAAAAATAAATAAACTATGAACACACGCGCAAGGTTTAACGAACAAAGAAAGGCGATCCTAGGACTATGATTTCGACATGCTTCATCAAGTTATATCCGATTTTTTTCGCAAGAAACAATTTCTCCGTATCTATGGGTTTAACTAATAATGTAGTTTATTCCCTCTCCCGAAGCAAATAAACTGCAAATAAATATTGAATTGCTAGCATCCCTACTCAACAATCAATATCAACTCCCAAAAGCACAGAGAATTACATAAACAAAACCCAAAAAAGTCATAAGTAAAGCTACCAAAATGGGCTGGCGGGACGGGCCAGCCCGTAGGTGTTCGCCAAAAATATTTTGGATCATACAACTGCAAGTGTACAGTGTAGTTTATAGAATAATGGCAAGCAAAGTCGTATTCCAATTTTATTGAAGCGACCGAATATCAAGTTATAATAAAAATCAAAAATTAAAGGAAAAATAAATAAATTTGCAAACCTCACAAGTATTTTCAACAACTACAGGAGCAACCTTAGGCACATAATCTCAACATGTTTATTCAATATTAAATCCAATTAAAGTTTCAAAACCAATTCATGCAATTCTATGGGTTCAATTCCTAAGATAGTTTATTCCCCCTCCCGGGTGATAAATAAACAGTAGATTAATAACAATTATAGATCTCCGATACATTACAACTACTATTAACTCCCAAAATATTTATGAATTGAATAACTCCCCACAAACAGTTGTAGATCTCCCGACATGTTATACCCGTTTATGTCTGAATTCAATCTCCGTCTTTGTTAGAACTCATCTCCTGAATCTCGCACTAACAAATATGACATGCAATTTATTTCTGGCAAATAAAAACAATTATAAATAAGCACTCGAATTCATAAAATAAAAAGCATGAATCAATTAAGAAAACAATTAATCATATTTAATATGAATCCACAGTTTCGATTATGCCCCTAAGATCCGAAAGATATGTCAAACATTGATTACAAACTCATAGACAAATTCGAAATCAACATTATGACATCGTTTAAGCACAGACAAAAGATCTAGACATAGAAAGAAAACCCCTTCTTGTCAAGAAGGATTTCCCTCCTAAGCCTTCGAAGCTCTTGTACTCCCGTAGATACGAAAGTCTTGTGGTGTTCTTCGCGACCTAGCCTTCCTCTCTCAGAAGATCTTCGGTTCTTGTGTACCTGTATAATTTGATGTGTTTTCTCTATATGAATTGATGTTTTTTCGTGCAAGCCTTGGGTCCCTTTTACAGATGCTTG
The DNA here is from genome assembly GCA_016081115.2 of Rehmannia glutinosa. Taxonomy (NCBI): domain Eukaryota; kingdom Viridiplantae; phylum Streptophyta; class Magnoliopsida; order Lamiales; family Orobanchaceae; genus Rehmannia; species Rehmannia glutinosa. The sequence goes on along the minus strand of CM071932.1, from coordinate 43,136,087 downwards.
GAGAGATCACTTGTAGAGTTGGAATGGGAAAAGAACTCCAAAAAACGCGTCTTGGCAGAGTCCCACACGGCCATGTGGTTTGTTGCTCAACTCTTTCTCACACGCCCGTGTGAGTTCGCACGGTCCGGCCGTGTGGGCCTTGTTCTGTCCCCTATTTTTCCCCACTTCACACGGTTGTGTCAATTCACACCGGCATTTTCACATGGCCGTGTGATACCACACGGTCCGGCCGTGTGAAGTGTTTTTGTCTATTTTCTTCGTCGTTTTGATCTTCTCTTCGTACTCGTCAATCTTAGCCGGGCATTCCAACTGATATTTCTTTATTTTAAGCTCTGTTTCCTGTAAAAATTACAAGAATACGCAGTATCATGCCCTTTTAAGGAAACCAAATAAAAACATACTGAATATGCATACAAATGCATCAAATATATATCATTTTAAGCCCCAAAATGCACGTATATTTTACACACATAAAATCCCCCAAACTTAAAGCATTGCTCGTCCTCGAGCAAATTAAGAAAAATAATATAAGGGGTAAAAACGAATACCCAAGAACACTATGAACATTAAATTGCATTTGACTCCATACTCAAGGAAACCATGTAATTCATTATGAAAAAATCATCTTTCATAAACTCGGCATAATTAATACTCTCTTGGGTACTTGACATCGCGACTCACAAGTAGATAGTGTATCACTCGACTCTCAAAAGTGTATGGATAGTGTTTACGCTCAAATTCAATTCAGTGAAAGTAGAACTACCATAGGCTTGCAAATTGTCTTAACATCTCTACCACTTTTGTGTGCGCAACTTAAGAATCAAAAAGGACTTTTATTAGGCTGTAATGTAGGCTCTTTGGTGATGGTAGGAAAATTTGGATTAAGTGACTTGACTTGAGCAATTAGAATTTAAGCATATAGACTTGCAATCCACCAACCCAATTTCATATAATACTCATTTTCTTTTTCAGTTCCACCATTTTTTCTCCTTTTTCATTCTTAGGCCTTTTTGCCTATTTTTCTTTTTCTTTAGCCTTAAGCTCTCATTTTTTTCACAATTTTCAGAATTTTTCTTTTGCTTTGCTCGATTTTTCTCGATTTTTTTCTAGAGATTTTCTTTCTTTTTCGAGCTTCATACTTTTTTCATTCACCTAGACACTGCTCATCCCTCTTTCTTTTGCCAACTCATCTCTTTTTTTCATAAATTTTCCACCACATCTCTCTCGAACTTATTCATTTTTCTATAAGCTCAAGAAATTTCAGGGATAAAATCATGTTTAAATTTTAAAGATCAATGTGGCTCAGAATAAAATTTTTGGCTCAAAATTGGCTAACTAGGGAATCATGAGTTCATAGGTAGGCTTTTTAGGCTAAGTAGGCTAAACAAAGATGGCCTTAAATCATTTTTAAAAATTTCACACACACATGGCTTCAATAAGTCTACATAATATAAAGCAGTTTAAGGCACAAAAGCTCACGGGCTTATTTTTCACAACATGCTCAAATACCCAATTTTCTCAATTAATGTTAAGCAAATAAATGACATCTTCCCAATAATTCATCACATTATTCCCAGAAGTATGTTATCTCATTCTATAAGATGTTCATAGTAAAATCATACGGGAGCTGGGCATTTAAAAACTTAACTAAAATCACACACAAAAGCAATTAAACGTTCTAAAGCGGTAAACATGCTAAAAAATAAACAAAAAATCGAATTTTTTTATGCAAAGTGTTCTACATGCAATCCTTAATGCAATGCAAAATGCAGGAAAGTACTAAATTATGCATTCTTGACTACTCCCCCAAACTTAAAATATTCTTCGTCCCAAACATATGAGAAAATTATCAAAAGAAAGAGGAATGCATAATAAGTACTTACATGGATCATTGTGGTGTTGGTGGTGGAGGGTAGTGGCCCTGTGAGATATGCCACTGGTCCATACGAGACATCATCTTGTACATATGTTGCTGCTGCTGGGTGATGGCATCAAATTGCTGTAAGTACTCCTGGTGATACTCATCAGCTGTGGTTGTCAACTGGTACGTGTCATCTATCAATTTGCCCACGTCAGCTTCTACCCTTTTGAGCCTCTCACTCATAGTAAATGGCTAGTTACCCCCTTATCGAGAGGATTTCAGACTCTCCCTCATCGACTGATTCTGCTCTTCTTGAGCAACAGCCCCATGTGCCTCTCTAAGCAACCAGTTACTCCATTTTCTAATGGATGTGGCTTCGAGGTTAGGAAGCTTAACCGTTGTTCTATCTGCTTGATTGAGCCAGTAATTATGCCCATCGAATTTTATCATTTTCATAGCAGTTAGAACGGTCATATCAATTAATTTAGGCCCCGCGGCCTACTCATACCCCTCCAAATTAATATTGAAATAATCAGCAATAGGGGTAATCATCCCCCCAATGCAAATTCCACCCCTCTCAGATTTTTTTATCCTATCAAATTGCCGGACTATCATAGCCCCGGCATTTGGCATAATTTCAGTCCCTGATGCCATACACCATATGATGAATAGTTTGTCTACACTCAACCCCCTCTACTCTCTTCCCTCACAAAAAATGTTTCAGCTAAGACTTGCTGCACTAGCGGAATACTGGGTTTCGAATACTAGACGCCTTTGATGCTGAAAGATCTAGACATATAAAGGAAACCCCTTCTTGTCAGGATGGATTTCCCTCCTAAGCCTTCGAAGCTCTTGTACTCCCGTAGATGCGGAAGCCTTGTGGTGTTCTTCGCGACCTAGCCTTCCTCTCTCAGAAGATCTTAGATTCTTGTGTTCCTGTGTAATTTGATGTGTTTTTCTGTATGAATTGATGTTTTTTCGTGCAAGCCTTGGGTCCCTTTTACAGATGCTTGGAGAGATCACTTATAGAGTTGGAACGGGAAAAGAACTCCAAAAAACGCGTCTTGGCAAAGTCCCACACGGCCTGGCCGTCTGGTTTATTGCTCAGCCCTTTCTCACATGCCCGTGTGAGTTCACACGGTCCGGCCGTGTGGGCCTGGTTTCGTCCCCTATTTTTCCCCACTTCACACGGTTGTGTCATTTCACACCGGCATTTTCACACGGCCATGTGACACCACACGGTCTGGCTGTGTGAAGTGTTTTTGTCCATTTTCTTTGTCGTTTTGATATTCTCGCACTCGTCAATCTTAGCCGAGCATTCCAACTGATATTTCTTCATTTTAAGCTTCGTTTCCTGTAAAAATTACAAGAATACGTAGTATCATGCTCTTTTAAGGAAACCAAATAAAAACATACTAAATATGCATGCAAATGCATCAAATATATATCATTTTAAGCCCCAAAATGCACGTATATTTACACACATCAGTAGGCCGGAAAAGCACGCCGTTATGGCGGGCCAGAAGTATGCTGGCCCAACCCACCGCGGGCCGTGGGCTAGGCGGGTTGGCCCACCTAAAAAATAAAAAATATTGTTTATGCATATTATTAAGGGATACCCATGAGGTTTGACCTAATTACAAAAAAACCCGGCTAACTTTCAAAATTACAAAAAGTACCCTAAGGTTTGATTCAGTGTTAAAATTACGGGGTATACTGCAATGAGTTTATAAATATGAAGGGGGATTTTGAAATTTTTTTGCTTATGAAAGGGTTAAGTGTTAGATAAAATAAAACCTCAGGGGTATTTTTTGTAATTTCAAAAAATAGCTAGGTTTTTTTGTAATTAGGTTAAATCTCGAGGGTACTTTTTGTAAGTAACCCTATTATTAATTCTAATGAATTAAATATAATAATGAATGACAAATACATATTTTAAAAAAATATTATATACACTTTATAAGAGATAAAAATATAAAATATCAATTATATATTTTTTTCTTATATTTCATCTTATTTCTTCTTTTTTTTTTCTTTTTTTTTTCTGGCGGGATAGCCCGTTTAGAGGCGGGCCACTAAACACTTAACCCACTCTCTACCTTAGGCATGGTGGGATAGCCTGACGGGCCTGGCCCATTTTAACAGCTTTAGTCATAAGCCTCCCGACTCTACTCCCGTTAATGTTTTAAATCCGTTATCTTATGTTAGAACTCATCTCCGAATTATGAACTAACTATGAAACATATGAATTATTGATTAAGTCATCCACAAGAATTAACCACACAAATTCACAAATAGATAAGTGAAACCAATTCATGCGAAGCAAACCAAATTAAATATAAATCAAATCCACAGTCTACATCATGTCCAAGAATCAAGATGAATTTAGCTAGACATAATCATTTGGGAATTCATAAACAAATCATTAAACAAAATACACGACATGAAAAAGATGGAAAAGAAGTTCTAGACTATGATGACTGATCGTTAGAATCTTTTCACTATACTGCAAGTGTACAACGTGTAACACCCTTACCCTTGTAACACGTATTTTATAGCATAAAATTGTAGTTCATAAGCAGCACGGCTGCATTGCATATGATATTAACATGTTAATCATAATATGTAACCCTTTTACGTAAGCGGAAGCATTGACTTAAAAAAATTTAACAACGGTTATTCACACATGTACACTTTTCTATATTACAGGACATTAACGACCGTGCCCTTTTATATACAAATCAAAATAAAACTCCCTATATGAAATGCAAATGATGAGCTGAGGGAGAAGGATAAGAATCCAGCCGGCCGACCTTTGATCCATGCTTTAAGCTTCTGTCACACCTCATGGATCAACTTTTATCTACAACAACTAAAATTGGCAAAATTGCATTTGGTGAGTTGCAAGCTCAGCAAGTATAATCCAATAACGAGTTATTTAACATCACATAGACACATCATTAGTAATCATTTCACACACTTTATTCAGAGTATTCATAAACACATAATAATGCACGTGCTTGATCATATTCTTTTACTGTTATGGGCCAGCTAATACTAAGAATAAATCGTGATCACGAAGATGGCCAGACACTCTGTAATTCGTAATTCACGTAGAGTTCAGTGAACTCGGGGTGGCCGTACGATACTCTGTAATCCAGAATTTCTGGATATCTGTAATTCTTTAACACATGATTCAAGGTCATTAGCGGCCATAACAGAATCCATTAATCTCTGATGAATGCATTTTCTGTAATCGCATATTTCATTTTCGTATCAATAACATCAGTAGAGATCACATATCTCATTTTTATATTTATAACATCAGTGGACATCATATATCTCAATTCCATTTCAATATCATCACATAGATATCATTTATCATGATCTCATCACAATATCACCAAAGGGAATCATACAATTCACATTAGAGCGCAACAAGCTTTTAATCACTCTAACCAAGCAAGTAAGCAAATCATTCGAACATATCAATTATATAATCATACAAGTCAAATAACAAGCTAAAAGATTATACTCACGAGTGGTGTGCTTATTCCAGCCTTATTCGCCTACTCGACCTTATTTGCTTCTTTATCGGGATTTTTACCTATTATAATATCACTAATGCATAGCCATATTAAAAATCATATATTTAACTCTAACGATATCATTTGTGTGTAATCGATAACATGTGCATGTGCAAGAGAATCAAATTTTTCGTGAGTTCTCAACCCAATTAAATAGACATCTAATTCAGTTCCATTGTCTCTTATAATCATTAAAAATGAATATATATTAATATTAGTCATACAAGTATAATTAATATTTGTATCTTAAGCTCCTACCCTATAATTAGAAACAAAAGAGTTAATTATCAATTCAATAATTACGAATCAAATCTTTCCTATTTCTCTGAAGATTATAAATAATTAAGCCACTTATTCTTTAAGCGGCAGGATAAAATTTAAAGTTTATTACATTTAGTAAAAAATGTTTACAAATCCCTTACTCTGCTAAACACTAAATGAACATGTTTATTTCTCTTTTTTTTTTTGAATCTAGAAGCAAGAATAGAATAGCATAGGTGATAGATTCCTTTAAACAATTAATGAGAAAAAAAAAAACAAAGAAAAAAAAAAACCCACCTGAAAGCTAGAACAACGAATTCCTAGACCAGCACTCTCGTGTGTATATTTCGTTTCTAATTATGAGAGTAATATTTGTTAATATATTAGCTTATCCACTAAGGAACTATATAAAGGGGTCTTAAACTGTGGAGATAAGGATAAGATACATATATTGGTTATATATATCTTCGTAATTTGTGTGTGTATAATATATATGAGAAATCCCCACAATTACATGCATATATATCATTTTCAGATTGCTAAGTCGATTAAGAGGCTAAAAGGAAGATTCACACTATTCATATTATGTACAGGACCGTTCCTATAGTTTAAAGGGTCCGGTGCGAAAACAAAAAAGGGGCCCTCTATATTTATAAAATAAAAAATAAAAATAATTAATTAATTAATATTACGAAAAATAATTTCTATGATCAAAATATAAAAATAAATATAAAATAATGAAATATTATATTCCATTATCAATGTTTCCAATTTTATTAAAATAATGAATATTCTATTTCAATTTCAATGTTTCTAATTTCATTAAAATAATGCTATAAAAGAGATATTTTAATATTATTACTTTATAGATTAATAAATATAAAAGATAAAAGAAAGAAATTTTGGGAAAAAATAAAATGGTTTTATTTTAGATGGAAGACAATGAACTTAAGGATAAAGGAATAAGTATAGATAAGATTTTTATTAATGGTGAAAATCAATTAACACTATAAGAAAACAATCAAATTCCAGTGGAATAATTCCAACGAAATAAAAAACTGTTGGAATTTTTAGAAATTCCAACGAAAATTCCAACACCACAACAAATCGTTGGAAAATTCCAACAGTAATTCCAATGATATACAAAACCATTGGAATAAACTATTGGAATGTCCGTTGGAATTAAAATTCCAACGAAAATTCCAACCCCAAAATAAACCGTTGGAAAATTCCAATAGTAATTTCAATGGTAAACAAAATAGTTGGAATAAACCATTGGAAATACTATTGGAATTTTTACAATTTCAATGGAGATTCCAACGCTATAGCATACCATTAGAAAAATTCCAACATAAATTCCAATAGTAGACAAGACTATTGGAATAAACGGTTGAAATTTTCGTTGGAATATTAAATTCCAACAGAAATTCCAACATCACAATAAATCGTTGGAAAATTTGTAACACTAATTCCGATGATAAACAAAATAGTTGGAATAAATCATTGGAATTATAAAAATTTCAATGGAAATTCTAATATTCCAATGAAAAGAAAATAACAAATGGTTGTTAATAAAAAAACTGATGCCTATATATTATTTTTATATTTTTATTTAAATTAATAACTTTAGGCTTCTGTATTTAAAGAAAAACAGATGCCCTTTTACTCTACTTTAGGTATAATTTTCTTAGATACAACTAATGCCTATCAGTTTTTAATTTCTAATTAGGTCATAACCTTCCACCTCATTAGCAAGCACCCACCCAATCACCGCCATTTGTTCTCTTGGACTTTCTTTTCGTGTAGCAAGCAGTCGCTCGCCGTCGCCCGTCGCCGTTGCCGTCTAACCTTGGAAATGGAAGCACATGCTCGCTGTCGCTGTCATCAGTCGCTCGCGTTCGTTGTCTAGCCTTCGAAGCTCCTACTCGTTGTCGGCGTCATCAGCCGCTCGCGTTCATCATCTAGCCTTGGAATCACCTGCTCGCCGTCGCCGTCATCAGTTGTTCGCCATCTCCGTCATCGGCTAATTTCTTCATGGCTCATCTCTTTCGCGATTTCATCTGGTTAAGGTCAGAATCGATTCGGTACTTCTCTCTCTCTCTCTCTCTCTCTCTCTCTATATATATATATATATGGTTTTTAATTTCATTGTAGATGTAATTTCTCATTTCCTTCACTCTACGTTTTTGAGTTATTCAGTTGATAGTTTCAGTATTTTCGTTTATATTCTATATCAGCAGACTTGATTGGAGAAAAGTTGTTAGAGATTTCGGATATATTGTTTAATGCGGTAAAAGTTTATGTTAGTGCTTTGAAATTATGGATATTTCTCTATGTTCTTTAATTGAAATTAGATAATTGAATTCTTTAATTGTATTTTGCTGACTGCGTGGTTTGTTTTACTTTTTTTAGGGCTTTTATTTTCTGTGTTGTTCTAAGCAAGCAGAGAGGGGCAGCAAAGCATTTCCATACTAAGTGAGTTCTACTGTTTTTATTCCTTATTTCTTCGACCCAACCAGTTCTGTTTTTGCTATTTTATAATTGTAATGTTGAATTTTTGCACAGTTCTTTTTATCAGTTGATTGAAAAACTTGTATTGGTGGTGCTTTTAAAACATGCTAATAAAAATTATTGTAGGTTAATTTGTTATTCCTTGCTGACTCGTCCATTTTTTGAGACCTGTCCTGCAGCTTGGATACACCAAGAAACAAGAAGAGCGACATTTTCGTAGTGTCATCACTTTGGAGGTACTTCTTGTTATTTGCATATTAATGAGCCTCCAAAACATTATTAAAGGTTTAGTCATACAGTGAATATTTTAATAATTTTCGTTTATTTTACTGATTAATTTTCTTTCTTTTAGATATTAGAGTTTGGCGTGATTCTCTTTTCTTTAAAGGGTAATGCACTAATGCTAATGAGTAAGCACTCCGAAAGGTTTTCATCGTTTCCTCGAATTCCTGTTTTGATTTGTATAGCTTTATATGATCATGTGAAATGATTATTTACTAGTTGCTTCATTTGAGGAGGTCATATTGTTCAATTTCATAATGTTGGGGTTTATCATCAGGATGCACATAAGAAGTGGATACCGGGTTTTAAGATTTCAGTTTCTTCTTGATGTATATAATATCAAAGAAACCAGTTTCAGCACCTTCACTAGCTTCCCTTTATAATTATATTTCTATCAAGAGGTTTATTTTTGTTCCTAGCTCGATACCAACTTTTTAAGTCATATGCTTTTTTGTAGTGCATTTTGGTCTTCTCAGGCATCAAACAATAGCATTTCCAGCTTGCCGGAAGAGTTAGGAAATTATTCAAAATTAACAAAGTTTGATATTGAGGTATGGGTAACACTAACCAAAAGTGTTTCATGGATCTATTATTTACTCCGGCTCCCACTGCCCCTCATTATGCCAATTAAGATAAATAACTTTGGGTTTTAATCATGTCATTCATCCTTTCCAACAAAAAAAGGTTGGAATTTTTTCTTAACTTTCAATGGAAATTATACTGTTGGAATTATTGTTGGAATTAATTCTAACAATATAATACCGTTGGACATATTGTTGGAATAATCGTTGGAGTTCATTCCAACGATTATATAATCCAACGGATTAATATCATTGGAATCATCGTTGGATTAAATTCCAACGGTATAACTCCATTGGAGTTACTGTTGGAATATTCGTTGGATTTTTTTCCAACAATTGGATATTCCAACGGATAAATACCGTTGGAACTACCGTTGGAATATTTTTCCATTGGAATTTCCGTTGGAATTTTGTCATTCCAACGACCATTTTACCAACGGCTCATTTTCGTTGGAATTTTCGTTGGAATCGATAATTCCAACGGGAATTGGTCAAATTCCAACGGATTTTTTTCGTTGGAATTTCAATGTTTTCTTGTAGTGTAACTAAATCTAAATATATTTTAAAATTTAAGAAGAAATTGAGGAAAAAGAATTCTAAGAAAGATAGAATAGATTGAATTCTAAGAAAAATAGAATAGATTCATGCTAATGGGAATAGACCAATTAAAGCTAAATATTTATTTGTTGTGGGATTTTGAGTGAGTTTCTGCCATTATTAAGTTTTTGGGAGTTTTTTGTTTTTCTTTTTGGGATTTAAAATGGTGAAAGTTGCTTTAATGAGTGGGTTCTTTTGAGTAAAAATTCCAAAAAGTTAAAATTTGGTAACAGATTTAAAAAAAGACAAAAAAAAACCAAATTTGTCCCTGGTGTGATTCGAACCCAGGAGCTTCCTGCATTGAAGGAAGCACTAGAACCGCTGCGCCAGATGTCTTATTAGTCAATGTATGCAACCTTATGTACATATACAATTATTTTTAAACCATTAAAAAATTAAAAAAAAATTTCCGGGGCCAGGGGCCCTCGCCGGAGGGGGCCTTGTGTGGCGGAGCCACCTTGGCCGCTCCAGGAACGGCTCTAATTATGTATATTATAATGCACACCTGTATTCATATATATATATATAAATATAGGGATGGGATCTCATGTGGCAGCCTCTTATCATGTGGCAGTGTGGACAGATCCCATCCATCCATCCTATTTAATCAAGGGTTTAGATTAGGCCTAAAATACACCATTTTTTAATTATTTTATTTATAAAAAGGGTAAATCGGTAACTATCAAAATGGTGTAAATATAATACCATATTTACTTTCCTAAAATTAAGGGATATATTCAATATCACTTTCCATAACAACCACACCTAATCATGAGCAAAAAAAAAACGGATTCTCTCTCTTCTTCACTCTTATCTTCTTCACTCTTAATTAAGGCAATACAGCAGGGAAAAAAATCTTCATCAAAATCACAAAAACAATCCCTATCCACCATTTTTGAACGACAAAGAAGGTGTTAGCATGGGAGATATGCGTATTTTGGTATACCAATATTTATAATATTGTCTCTGGGACGCATTATTTCGTGTATAAATATGTATATTTTGGTGCTAATATAACATAAAATATGGCGTGTTTGGATGCTTATTTGAGACTCAACATTGGTACTTAAATTGGTATAAATATATTGACAATATCGTACATTGGAAGCATATTTTGGTGTATACATGTGCATACTTGGAGCTTTATAATCATAAAAATATGGTATAAAAATAATTTCATTACGGTACCCTAAAATCATATTTTGGTGTACACTTGCCCAAATTCTTGATGATAATATAAGTATTGATTTTAGTGCATTGTTGGATGTTTAATTGAGAATATTGTATACTAATATTGACAATATTGTATATTTTAAAAATTATTTTGTGTATACATTTGGTGATTGGGTGTACAAATATTGATTTTTCAACATTACGCCTTTGCTGATAACACTCACGTGCTTGCAAATATCGAGAAGCAGATCCAATGAAAAATTCATAAAACAAAATTGCGAAAAAAACAATGTTAACATCAAACTAGTCAACCAAAAAAGAAAAAGGATGCAACAAATGCATTTGTGTGTCGTATAAAAACTAATTGTATACCAACAATTGCCTAAGCGTATATAAATCTATAGCTAAGTTTTCATCAATTCATATCCACAATTAAAATAAAAATAATCTGAACTAATTGTATACCAACTATTTACTAAATGTATACCAACTTATAGCTAAGTTTTCATCAATTCATTTACGGGTACAATAAAACAAAATGGGCTAAATAACTATAACCTACAATTTCCTCGTTTGGGCATCGAAGATTTCAAAGCATATTTCGCGTCTTGGACATCTTGTTAACATTACGTGCACCCTCGCTCGGCCCTGGAGATGCAGATCTTTTTCTGTTTCCTCTTGTCATTGAAAATTATAAACCTAGTATTGAGAAACATGAACTATTAAAGAATGCGGAACTCAAGCACAATATATATATATAAAATACACCAATTAAACTAATTGGGCACTGTATGAACTCTAATTGTATACGAAAATAATGTTATTTAAACACCATTCGTCGTTATGCATTGCATGGATATTTTATACTCATTACCAAACTTATCAATGCATCAAAACACATATTCATGTCATTATAATAATGTTAAATATGCACCAATACATATATCCATGGCTCTTTTTTTTCCTGATGCATGGGTTAAATAAAACACCACAATACATTCAACTATATACCAAAGGTAAGAAAACATATATCATTCCTAAGTAAAATATACCAAAACACAAAAACTCTGTTTAATTATATACGAAAAGTAAAAAAAAAATCTATCATTCCATATTAACTTGTACACAAGATATAACGGGGGAGATTCACCAAAAAAATACACAAATAAAAAGATAATTTAGCGCTAAAAATGAATTTAATATTATTTATCATCATAGATTTCATGGGATATTACATACATATATCTAGCCTCCTTTTTTTTCCCCCTAATTCAGACATTGGGCAAAAAATTGCACAAAAGGATTTAGCTATATACCAAAATAACTAAGAGATGTATCATGCTTACATAAATGTACACCAAATTAGAAATCAAAGGCACATTTCAATAACATAAATCATTACACAATTCATTATCTAAATGTACATCATTTTTTCATAATTTTACACCAAAAAATATTATACTAAATCTAACCCATTACGAACAAGGATATAATTCCATAAACTCAAACTAAAAGGGGGGGTTTGTAAAAATCGAGTAGCAAAACCCTAGGAAATTCAAAATAATAAAAAAAGGCCTCTACCCAGTGCAACTAACTCCAAAACACTCAGAAAACATCATCGTGATTGGAGAATAAAACGGACGAAAAAATAAGGAAAAAACCCTTTCCAAAAGAATCTACAAACCAAAAGTTGAAAAAATCGAACTAGGGACTTACCTTCAACAATACTACTGATGCGTTCTTGGAGTTTTGATGTCGAAAGAATTCGCCAAACACCGAAATCGACAAGGAATTTTCTCCTGGACACTCGAAGGTTAGAGAGAAGAAGAAAATGGCCGGGACGTAGGAGTGGGGTAGTGAATAAGGATGAGACAAAAAGAAGGGGTTTTTGATTTTGTGTGGAAATAGGATTGCAAAATAATGGGAGAAGATTAATTGAAATCCCAAAAAAAGGGGATTGTGGGGAGGTTACCAAAAACTACCGTTTTCTAATAGGTACAAAAATGTCTATTGTGCCCTTAAATGGGTTGTGTTCAATTTAAAAAAAAATAAATTCGAAAAAATTCTTGCCTTTGGATTAAACATGGTAACGGCTTAGATTTGTCCACACTGCCACATGGTAAGACCCTTGCCATATATGATCCTATACCTATAAATATATATATAATACATATAGATATATTAATTACACACCTCAGACCACACATGCACATATATATTTATACGTTTTTCTTTTTATATATATATGTTATTCTCTTTCAATTGTTATACTAATTCTCCAACTATTATATTCACATATTATATCCCAAACACATAATGATACATTTCTTTACTTCTAAGTTTACCACATATAGCTTATTAATATTAAATATATTAATATATAGCTTAGTTAGTTTAAACCTAAATTTCAGGAATTCACATACAATCTAATGTGAATGAGATATTGAAATGCGTGTAATTATGCTTATAAATGATTTAGCCATGATAATTGAAAATGCAAAGTTTTAGGTTATGACACAACGTAGCTAGCAGATAGCAGCGAACAAGGTCGTATTCCTCAGGGATTGAATACGAAACACTTAGGCTATAGTAAAAAGATTTTCACGATCAAGTTTTTGGCGCTGTTGTGGGTATTGAAAGATTCCACGAAGATATAGTAATAAGTAGTTCAATTTTAATTGAACCAATATTCTTTTATTTTTTCATTCTTTTATTTTATTTTATTTTTTGATTTTTTATTTTTATTCTTTATTTGTTTTGGTTCTAATGTTGCTTTGATTGAGTGCAGATAGTGCATGATTACGTGTTTGAAATCTACCCAACCAGTTCCCATTGACTTAAAGATCGAAAATACAACAAAATAGTTAAGAAAAAGATCGAAAGCGATGGCGGATGGGAACAATAGGGACGTTTTGAACAACAGAAATAACGAGGAGCGCCCATCTGGGGCGAATGGACAGAAAAGATTGAGGATAGGCCAATGAGAAGGGCATGTAGGGACTACTTCTAGCCAGATGTTAGTCAAAGATATGGGAGTGTGGCCCATCTGCCGATTAACGTAAACAATTTCAAACTAAAACCTGCATTGATCCAGATGGTGTTGCAAAACTAGTTTGTGGGGAGAACCGTTGAGGATCCAAACGCGCATCTGGCGCAATTTTTAATCTGCGATACTGTTAAGATGAATGGTATTTATGAGGATATCATTCGATGCTATTTGACACCACCCGCAACAGATTGGATTGAACTAAGTAAACGATTTCTGGCTAAGTATTTTCCCCCGGGTAAAATGCTGCAATTGAAAAGTGAAATCGCCCAGTTTAGGCAATTAGATGCAGAGTCGCTATATGAAGCATGCAATAGGTTTAGAGAATTCTTGAGGAAGTGCCCTCAACACGGATATCCCAACTACCAATAGGTACAATGCTTTTATAATGGGTTGAGTAGCAACACGAGAACTATTATAGATGTTGCATCTGGGAGTGCACTACTATGGAAATATCGGATGATGCACTAGAATTACTGGAGGAGATGACAAACAACAGTTACCAGTGGTCACCCGAGAGATCTAATGTCAGACGTGTGGTAGAGGTCCAGGATGATGATAAGGTTACCATGCTCACAGAACATGTGTCTGTGCTTCATATGAAACTGGGTGCGATGCAACAACCGACTCCTAGAGATCCTGTAGTTGCTGAAGAGGCAAACTTTGTGGGGCAAAGAAACTCCAACAACAATTACCGAAATAATCAGGCACCCACACATTACCATCCAGGGCTGCGAAACCACGAAAACTTTTCTTATGCAAATAACATAAATGTTTTGCAGCTACCTTCGAGTTTTAATGTGGTAAATCAAGGCAGAGTCAAGTCCAGTGAAAAGAAAGCATATATGGAAGAGATGCTATCCTCGTTTATCGGAGAAACCAGAGCTAGGTTGACTAAAATGAAGCAAAGATAGACATAATAGAGGAGCAAGTTACTAAGATGAACACGGACGTGAACGCAAGACTGAAGTCTTTGGAAACACAAGTAGCCCAAATCGCTACAGCAGTGGGAGGCCTAGCACCAAAAGGGCAAATTCCCAAGCGACACAAAACTGAATCCGAGAGAACAATGCAATGCCATTCATCTGATGAGTGATACAGAATACGAGGGCCTAAAGACAACAAACGATACAGTTCAGCGACAGTAGTAATAGAAATCTGACATCTAACTGAAGACGTAAAACTTAGCGCTTTATGGGAGGCAACCCAAATTATTTTTTTTATCGCCTTTGTTCAATTTTATTTTGATTTTATTATCAACTTAATTTTTAGTTTTTGTTTGTTTTTGTGAGTTGTTGTGTAGTAGGCGTCACGATAAACTCGGATTTTATTTTAAAAAAATGAAAAATCAAAAAATAAAAGACCGTGTGAAAATCACACGACAATGTGAAATACAAAAACATAGACCGAATACACGGTCTGGCAGTGTGACTTCACATGGCCGTGTATTCGGTCACACAGCAAGACAGAGAGCACATCAGGACCACACGGTCCCGTGTGAATTGACTGTCAAATTTTTCTTCCCTTGTTAAAACTCGAACACTCCGAATTTATCCCACTTCTCCCCTTCCAAACACTAAAGGCCGGAAATTTTCCTACAAATACCCCATTCCATCTTCAAAATTCTTCATATTCAATTTCAAATCTTCAACCTAGGGTACAAATACTTCTCTCTTTCAAGAAACCCATCACAAATTTCTTCCAATTTCTCAACTTTCTCTTATTCTTCTTCAAGTTTGGGGGGGTTTATCTCAAATTTTCAGATTTTCTTCAAAAGCTTCAAAACCACATCAATGGCTCAAGAGAAGGAGAAGGAGGAGTTAGGAGAAACACAAGGAGAAAAAGGGAGCCAACTCCGGAGCCCAAACCCGTATATGAGATGAACCAACTAGAGTACTCCAATGTCGTCATGCTGGACGAGATGCACTGGGCTCGGTGGGAGAATCTCTACATCCGAAGTTCGATTTTTGACAAAGTATTTTGATGAACTTAATCTTACGAATTTGGGTTTATTAAATGATTTCCACGCCTTGTGTGGGCGAATTGATTGGGATGTTATGTTGAACGGCAATTGGACTACATATGTGATTTTTACTCTTGAATTTTTGAGTAGTTTTGAATTGATAATTCGGAAATGAAATTTGATGGGAATTCGATTTAGACTAGTGAATGAGCCGAGAGAACTTTCAATTGATGATTTGAATGTTATTTACCAAACTCCGGCTTATGGGGTAAAGGAGCATGATGATTTTTATATGCTCGGGTTTTGGAAGGAGATTACGGGGCAGAGAATTTATACATCAGGTACCTCTAAGACTTCTTGTATTAGGAACCCTGTTTTATGCTTTGTGCAATGCATATTAGCGGAGACGGTGTTTGCGAGGGAGGATAGCAAAGGGGTTATTCATACGAATGAATTATTTATCTTGTGGTGTATGACCTCGGAAACTGAGGTGGTGCCCAATGCCGGGGCATTCTTATCTAGATAATTCGATCAGGTTAAGAACCAAACAGAAGGGGGGATATGCATTTGAGGGTTAATTACACCCACCGCCGAGCATTTTAATGTGAATTTTAATGGGTATGCATGTGCGGATATGGGAAAAAGATTGATTTGACTGTCTTGACCGCAATGAATATGATTAGGTATGATGGACGTGATTATTGGATACTTTATGCGGATAAGACTAATATTAAACTCCCAAATTCGGATGCTACCTCGATTTGAGATAGAGGTAATTGGTTTATGAGGGGAGAGCAAGCGACCACTGCTCAAGGGTGCAAGATGAGCCTAGGGCTGAGACGGGTAGGCCGGAATCTTCTAGGCAAGGAGGTATATGGCAGGGGGACTTTAATGATAGGCGTGAACGGTTGGAGGCTCATATGGGCTCATTAATGGATGACACCTATCAGTTGTTGGCTACGATGGATGAGTATCATACCGAGTATTTGCAATGTTTTGATACAATCACCCAGAAATAGCAACAGATGTATGAGATGATGTCTCATATGGACCAGTGGCACATCCAGCAGGGCCACTATCCTCCACCGCCTCCACCACAGTGACCACATAAGTGCTTTTCATTCATTCCTTTTTCTTTTGATAATTTCCTCATATATTCGGGATGAATCATGCTTTGCGTTTGCGGAGATTGTCAAGAATGTGTGATTAAGTATTGTTGCATTGCATTGCATTTAGGTTGCATGTAGAAGCATATAAAATTTGCATAAAAATTTTTAATTTTTAATTTTTTTTATTGTGTTTTAGCTTGTTTATCGCTTTAGCACGTTTATTGCTTTTGTGTGAGCTAGGATTATAGAGTTGAATGAGTACAAAAAGCTTTCGTATGATTTTAGTATGAGCACTTGGTTTCATGAGAAAAAAGTATTTGGTAAATATGTGACAAATTATTGAGAAGATGTCTTTTGCATGTTTGACATTGATTGAGAAATTGGGTATTTGAGCATGTTGCGAAAAATAAGTCTGTGAGCTTTTGTGCCTTAAACTGCTTATATCTTGTGCAGTCTTATTTTTTTCTTGAGCGTGTCATTCATGATTGTTAGAATTCTAGAACTTGCAAGGGTATCTTTATTGAAACCACATGTGTGTGCAAGTTTTGAAGATGATTTAAGCCCATTTTTGTTTTAGCCCACTTAGCCTAAAAAGCCTACCTATGAACTCATGATTCTCTAGTTAGCCACACTGAGCCTTATTTTTTTTTATTGTTAGCCATATTTTGAGCTTTGAACTTAAAATAATTTTTTATCCCTATAACTTGAGCATATAGAGATACTTATTTTGAGGGAGATGTGATGTTAAAAAAGAAAGAATGTTGGCAAAAATGAGGGATGAGCAGTAAATAGGTGAAAGAGTAATAGAGCTCGAAAAAAAAAGCAAGTTTTTGAATGAAAAAGAGCAAAACAATCGAGCAAAAGAAAAAGAAAAGAAAAAAAATTCTGGAAATTTTGAGAATAAATTGAGAGCTTAAGGTAAAAGGGCCTAAGAATGAAAAACAAGAAAAAGGGTGGAGTATGAGTTGGAAAAGAAAATAATTTGAAAGAATGTTTCTTTAGATGAAATTGGGTTGCTGAGTTGAAAGTATGTGTACTTAAATTCTATTAGCTCAAGTCAAGTCACTTAATCGATATTATTCCTACCTTAACTAAAGAGGTTACATTACAACCAAAGAAAAAGTCATTTTTGATTCTTAAATTGTGCACACTTGAGTGGTAGAGATGTTAGGCGATTTGCAAGCCTATGGTAGTTCTACTCCATCGAATTGATTTTGAGAGCATACACTTCCCATCTACTTTGAGAGTTAAGTGATACATATTTCTTGTGAGTCACGATGTCGAATACCCGGATAAGTATTGATTATGCCGAATTTGCAATTGATGGCTTTTTGATAATGAGTTACGTGTTTGTTAAAGTATGGCCTTGGTTGAAATTATGTGTTCATAGTGTTCCTGTGTGTTATGTTTACCCCATATGAATATTTTTATTAGTTTGCTTGAGGACGAGAAATGGTTTAAGTTTGAGGGAATTTGATACATATAAAATATATGTGCATTTAGGGGCTTATTTTGATATATAATTAATGCATTTGCATGTATATTTAGTGTATTTTACTTGGTTCCCTTAGAAGGGCGTGATACTGCGTATTTCTGTAATTTTTACAGGAAACAAAGCTAAAATGGAAACGCATCAGTAGTACGGCCTGGATGAGAATGACGAATGCGAAGAGGTGATCAAATACGCGAAGAAAACGACAAAAAACAAGGCACACGGTCAGCCCATGTGGATTCACACGACTTTGTGAATGGTACTCGTGTGTTTTTACACGCCAGTGCAACTTGTTTGAGGGAAGAACTTCAGAGACAAAGTACACGACCGGACCGTGTGAGAACACACGACCGTGTTAACTGTTCGTACCAAAAACAGAAAAGAAAACCAATCGCACGGCCTGCCCGTATCACTTCACATGGCCATGTGATTCGTCTGGTGGTGGATTTTGTTTCCTAATTTCGTCGACTCTACCAGGGATCTCACAAAGCACCTATAAAAGGAGGACCACGCCTTGGATGAATTTACAATTGAAAATACTAGAAAATACATATTCATATAAGAAAATACACTTGGGTTACACAAATCTACATACATCTGAGAGGAAGGCACTAATCGACGAAAGGCCTTTCACATCTACGGAAGCACAAGGGTTCGAGACTTTGAAGAAGGATCCATCCTGACAGAATGGTTTTATCCTCTTAATTTAAATCTCTTGCTTGTACTTTAAACAATCTCAAACTATTTGATTTCAAGTTTGTCTATGAGCTTGGTTTCAAATATGTTAGGCTAAATATTTCTGATCCAATGACATAATCAAAACTGTTGATTCATGTTAATCTTATTGTAGCACCATTTCTAGCTTGCTTCAATATTAATGCGGAAATAAGAAATTAAAATAGAAATACTCTGAAGAATGCTTAAAAACACGAATAAAACTTTGCAGCGGAATTAAATCTTTATAACTGAAATAATTACTTGTCCAAAAATATTTATTCTGAAAAATAAACGATATTCGACATTTAATAAACTAAAAAGTCAAACTTTATAAATAAGAGAAACTGAAAGGCATTAAATCATGAAAGACTTGGGTTTCCGAGTCACTGCGCTGTGCCATCTCCTTCTTCATCTCGGTTCTCATTTGAAAACATTCAACATTCGTGGAATGAGCTAAAGGAGCTCAACAAGTAATCTCATGCATGAATGCATGCCTAATGCAATATCTCATATTTATACCTTGAAAGACTTTACATTTTCTTTACTTAAAAACCTTTCACATTCATACTTAAAAATTATCTTTCTTTTCGTGAAACGTTCTTAGGACGCGAGCTCACTTGGTAACACATTGTTCTAATCAGGATCGCAGTTGGCCTTGTTATTTGGAACCCGATTGACATTTTGCTCGAATGCTCATTTCCATTTGTTTTGCCCGAAGGCCCTTTCCTTTGAACATTAACATTAGACGCAAGCGGCACATTGTCGGAACGCCGGTCCCCCGCGCCCATTTCCCACTCACACCTGCATTATAGAACAATGTGCACCCATTTCTTAAAAAAGTATTATTAATTATAGACCTTAAAACTTGACTTTACTTAATCTTGTATGCTGGTGAAATGCTATGAACATACATTAAGATGATGCATGAACCTAAGTGATGCAACTTCAATTGAATACGAACATAAACTTAAAGAGCATAAACATAATAATTAAATCACATTAATTAGCAAACATATTAAAAGTAAACATGACTTGAAACATGTAAATGAGTATACACCTACATTAAAGATGCTCAACATTAATTGGGAAAAATCTTATATTCAATTAATCAAGGGAAAACCCTACATTCAATTAGTCAAGGGAAAACCCTACATTCAATTATGATAAGGGAAAACCCTATATTCAATTAATCAAGGGAAAACTCTACATTCAATTATGATAAGGGAAAACCCTATATTCAATTAATAAAGGAAAAACCTACATTCAATTAGTCAAGGAAAACCCTACATTCAATTATGATAAGGGAAAACCCTACATTCAATTAGTCAAGGGAAAACCCTACATTCAATTATGATAAGGGAAAACCCTATATTCAATTAATAAAGGAAAAACCCTACATTCAATTAGTCAAGGAAAACCCTACATTCAATTATGATAAGGGAAAATCCTATATTAAATTAATCAAGAGAAAACCCTACATTCAATTATGATAAGGGAAAACCCTATATTCAAGTAATCAAGAGAAAACCCTACATTCAATTATGATAAGGGAAAACCCTATATTCAATTAATCAAGAGAAAACCCTACATTCAATTATGATAAGGGAAAACCCTACATTCAATTAGTCAAGGGAAAACCATACATTCAATTATGATAAGGGAAAACCCTATATTCAATTAATCAAGAGAAAACCCGGCATTCAATTAGTCAAAGGAAAACCCTACATTCAATTATGATAAGGAAAACCCTATTAATAACGCGAATGCAATTCTTTCCAAATTAAACAACTAAACACGGACGAACAAATTTCACGCTTAAACTAACATTCGACAAGAAACAGTTGTTTGAGTACGGTGCATGGCTCAATGTTTAGAACAAGATTAACAAATATAATGTAATTGAAGTATGGTAACCAACTAAAAAATCCTTTAACAGACTTTTAGGGTTTCTGTAGCCTCTTGGGATCTAACTAATTGCATTATATTGATAAAGCTAGAAGAGGTTAACACATTCAGGTACAAAATAGTTGAAATGGAAGGACATACAAATAGATCTTAAATTAATATACTGACTTCATGTTTCATAGTGTAATTCGACACAAGCTTCAATAGTTTTGCATTAATTGATATCATATACACACCCAGTTAGATAAAACTAATTTTACGCATCACTTCTTCTGAAATAGAGAATTTCCAAATCAATTCACACACACACACACACATATATATATATATATATATATATATAATCCGTATAAACCAACTCCCAATGACATGACCGATTTTATCATGATCACCATCCTATTTTGATGAATAATAATTCATATACTGAAAATAATATGAACACCATTCTCGCAAACCAAATCTACACGAAACTAAATTTCACTTTCGTTTTTCCTCCTTACTTTAGCTAGCCATTAAACATAAAACCGGGTAACAATAATCCAAACCTTAAATCTACGTGAAAACAAAAGAGATTACTTGTCTGACTAGCTTATGGATAATCAATTCTTCTTAGGCCTCTATCGAATCAACCGCGTTGAGGAAATCACTTTTCTTTCTTCTATTTTCTTTCTCTCTCCCCTGGCCGATCTCTATACTCTTTCTGCGCTGATTCCTTTCATTGTTCTAGCCGTGTGTTTTCGTGTTCTCTGTGTGTGTTTTGCGTGTCTTATATCTGTGTTTTAACCTACTTACAATTGGGCTAGGTTTAGAGTACATGGGCTTGTAATTAACTTACTAACAATATGAATCTGATTTAATACTCTAAACTAATTAAAGGTCCAATTATTCATTATAAGGCCCAAATTAAATAATTAACCAATCCAATTAAAAAGACTCTTTTATTATCCGTAATAACAAGTTAACTATCTAGTAAAATCATTAATAAATTCCTATTTCTCCATTATTATTCCATAAAATAAACAAATAACATGATTAATAAAATAATTATTAAGGCATTAAAATTCGGGTCGTTACATTCTCCCCACCTTATCAAAAGTTTCGTCCTCGAAACTTGTCAAATATAAAAATATAATATGCTAAGGCGTAAAAACAACTTTCAAATTTTTTTCCCCCCAAACATAAATTAGAAAATTAATAAGCAAACTACAGAAAGAGAGTATTGAACCAACATGAAACTCGCAAGCGTAAAACATAAATTGTTTGAACTTTAAGCACTCAGTCATGCAAATACTTGACACTGCACATGTAGATAAAATAAGAAACTTCGCTCACCAACTAACATTCATGATAATCTATTCAGAAAAACGTATCTGAACAAGCAGGTAACGTATCACCAAACCCACAAAAATGGTGGATAATAATAAAAGCTGTTAATTGTGGAAGTTAAAAGATGATGGATACAAAGAAACCGTCGGCCAAGCATAGAGAATGATAATGAATGTTGATTTGGGATGAATGGTGAATTTCAAAGCCACAATATTTTTAGATCATTGATTCATGAAGAATACAAATCCAACTCAAATCATATAAATAGAAGAAACTGATGATGGGATAAATGGGACTGAACGAGTTCGAAGTCCACAAAAAGAAAATTAAAACAGACGAAAATTGGATTAAGGAAATAAATTCTAATGATGAATAGCCCAATATTATTGGAAGCCGAAATGAGAGAGTGCGATCTTTGTGAGCCCACAAGGAAAAACTAGGACATGGGTCTACTGGTAGCTTTAAAATATTGACTCAATTTAACTTGATCCTCTGTTAAATAGAGGGAGAAAGAAAAAGAGAAACAAAGATAGATAGATATAACAATAATATTGGATAAGGAGTTGAATCAAGAAAAGAGAAAAATATAAGCTAAATCAAGAATCCCAGTGGAAAAGGTACGAGTAACCACGGAGAAAAGAAAGAGGAACAAAAAAACTCGAAAGGACAAATAAGAAGTGAGGGCGACTAAGAAAGTAAAAGAATTGGAAACAGAGGTAGGCTTCACACAATAGTTGAGAGATTCTTTGTCAGGTAGGGATATAATCCATATGAACCTGAGCCCTTTTTGAGGATTCAATAGTTTTTAAAGAGAAGCAAAAAGATAGGAATAATTAGCAAACCCAAGATGTCAAAACGGATGAGAACATCGGTCAAAGACTAAGCGAAAAACTGATGAAAAATATAGCAAGCCAAAAATGTGGACAGTGATGATGAGGCCCAAAATCAATCGCAGAAAAGCTCATTTATACTTAGTGATCCATTCAATTTGGACAAATTACTCAATTGCAGAGAGAAGAAGAAGATGGAAGTTGTAGAGAGAAAAATCAAGATGGGAAAAAGGGAATTGAGAGGCAAATTAGAGAAGAGAAAATTACTCGCGAACATAAAAGGAGATAATGATTTTTACAAATAAAAGGAAGAAGACAAAGGAAAGACTGAAAGGGGAGGAAGAAGGAAAGTAGGGAGGAAATCCAAAAAAAATCCCAACTTTACCAAATGAAAAATTCGTTATCTGATAATGACATAACAAATTATAATAGAGTATTTTGCAAGAAATTGATTGAAGAATGGGCAAAGAAAATTTGGAACTTTAGAAAATGCTTGAAGGAAATGATCCGGAGATAATTGAAAGAATAAAAGAGCTTGAATGAAGGGAGTGTGAAATAACAATATGAAAGTGAAGAGCATCCACACGGGCTGGAGGAAAAATAGGTAAGAAATGAATCCACTAAGCTTTAATGTTAGAGGTCTAGGAGGGAGAATGAAGAAAAAGGAGTTAAGAAGCTTATTTGTAAAAGAGTGGATAAACTTTGCCCGGATTGTTTTTGAAATTATAACGGAGGAAATAGATAGAAATTTATGTAGAAAAATTTCTTGACGATGACTTCAACTGGAAATTCTTGAGTTCACAAGGAGCCTCGGGTGGAATACGAAGTATTTGGAATATAAGAAAATTTGTGTTAAATGATTGTTAGGCTCTGGACGGGTGCTTAACTACCAAAGGCAATGTAGATAACATGAACAATAGATGAACAAAAGAAATGATTTTATAGAAATTGTGAGGTTATTAATCTCTCTCATAATAAGAAGATTCACTTGGTATAAATGCGAACCAATTTGGTTACTGAGTTTTGCAAGTCGCAGGTTAGATAGAATTATTATCTCGGATGGGTGGATGGAAAGATGGTTGAATTGCATTTTAATGGGGTTGGAAAGAAACATCTCTGACTATTGTTAAATCTTTTCGAATGAGAAAGAAAAATGAAGCCAAAGTCGTTTAGAGTTCAGGATTGTTGGCATTTGCATCTGGATTTTATAGTTTTTGCGGAATCATAAAAGAATAAAACTGAGATTCAGTGATGAGGTTGCCCTAAAAGAAAATTTTAAAGTGATAAAATAATAAACTCAAAGTTTGGAACAAGTGTTTTGGGACATTGATAGAAAAATATAAAGTCCTATGTTAGAAACAATACATGCAAAATTCAAGTTTCAGGTATCATTAAAACATATCCAAATTCAAATACATATACTAGATTTAAAATATTTACTCACGTGGGTCAAAACGTTAAAGTAATTAATCACATACAATAAATAAAAACAATACAATTGTTTTAAACAATATGATTTCATCAAATAATCTATGTCATTCAAAGTGCATCAACTGCAATATAAAGCCAGAAATATAAATACGATATTGTACATGCGTAATTAAACTGAATATAGAACTTACCATATACTGAACACGGACGAACAAATTTCACCCTTAAACTAACATTCGACAAGAAACAGTTGTTTGAGTACGGTGCATGGCTCAATGTTTAGAACAAGATTAACAAATATAATGTAATTGAAGTATGGTAACCAACTAAAAAATCCTTTAACAAACTTTTAGGGTTTCTGTAGCCTCTAGGGATCTAACTAATTGCATTATATTGATAAAGCTAGAAGAGGTTAACACATTCAGGTACAAAATAGTTGAAATGGAAGGACATACAAATAGATCTTAAATTAATATACTGACTTCATGTTTCATAGTGTAATTCGGCAAGAGCTTCAATAGTTTTGCATTAATTGATATCATATACACATCCACTTAGATAAAACTGACTTTACGCATCACTTCTTCTGAAATAGAGAATTTCCAAATCAATTCACATATATATATATAATCACATATATATATATAATCCGTATAAACCAACTCCCAATGACATGACCGATTTTAGCATGATCACCATCCTATTTTGATGAATAATAATCCATATACTGAAAATAATATGAATACCATTCTCGCAAACCAAATCTACTGCAAGGCACGAAACTAAATTTCACTTTCGTTTTTCTTCCTTACTTTAGCTAGCCATTAAACATAAAACCGGGTAACAATAATCCAAACCTTAAATCTACGTGAAAACAAAAGAGATTACTTGCCAGACTAGCTTATGGATAATCAATTCTTCTTAGGCCTCTATCGAATCAACCGCGTTGGGGAAATCACTTTTCTTTCTTCTCTTTTCTTTCTCTCTCCCCTGGCCGATCTCTCTACTCTTTCTGCGCCGATTCCTTTCATTGTTCTAGCCGTGTGTTATCGTGTTCTGTGTGTGTGTTTTGCGTGTCTTATATCTGTGTTTTAACCTACTTACAATTGGGCTAGGTTTAGAGTACATGGGTTTGTAATTAACTTACTAACAATATGAGTCTGATTTAATACTCTAAACTAATTAAAGGTCCAACTATTCATTATAAGGCCCAAATTAAATAATTAACCAATCCTATTAAAAAGACTCTTTTATTATCCGTAATAACAAATTAACTATCTAGTAAAATCATTAATAAATTCCTATTTCTCCATTATTATTCCATAAAATAAACAAATAACATGATTAATAAAATAATTATTAAGGCATTAAAATTAGGGTCGTTACACTTATACTGATTGTTTTTTCTTAATTGGTTTTTGTGTTCTATTATATGAATTGGAGTGCTTGTTTCTTGTAGATTATCTGATCAATAATTTGCATGTCGTATTTGTTAGTTCATAATTCGGGAGATGAGTTCTAATAAACAAAAACCAAATTTAGAAATAAATGGGTATAAAGTCGAGAGGCTTATAACTGTTTGTGGGGAGTACTTCAATTCAAAGATCTTTTGGGAGTTAATATTAATTGTGGAGTAGGGATGCTAGCAATTGGTATTAATCAACTGTTTATTTACTCATGGAGGGGGAATAAACTAATTAAGAACTGAACCCATAGATACACTTAAACAGGTCCCATAGATACACTTAAACTGGTTTTGATAAAATATTAATTGGAATTAATATTGAAGAAGCATATTGAGATTATGTGTCTAAGGTTGCTTTCGTATTTGTTGAACACATATGGAGTTCAAGTCTCTATAAATATATAAAAAAATTACTTGTTAGTTTAGGGTTCAGATTTAAGCTTATTGAAATGGCCGAAAATCACAAAATTATTTATTATCTAATTTGAACCCAAAATTAACAAGTAAAATATTTATAAATTTATAAAGACCTAAACCCACAAGTTTTCAACAAATACGAAAGCAACCCTAGGCACATAATCTCAACATGTTTCTTCAATATTAATTCCAATTAATATTTTATCAAAACCAGTTTAAGTGTATCTATGGATTCAATTTCTAAATTAGTTTATTGCCGCCCCTCCCCCAGAGAAAATAAACAGTTGATTAATACCAATTGCAAGCATTCCTACTCAACAATTAATATCAACTCCCAAAAGATCTTTGAATTGAAGTACTCCCTACAAACAGTTATAAGCATTGCAACTCTATACCCGTTTATGTTTGAATTCGATTTTTCGTTTTTTAGAACTCATCTCCCGAATTATGAACTAACAAATAAAACATGCAAATTATTGATCTGATAATCTACAAGAAACAAGTACTCGAGTTCATATAATAGAACACAAAAATGAATTAAGAAAAACAATCAATATTGAATTAACATGAATCCACAGTTTTGATTATGCCCAGTGGTCGAAATATTTAGCCTAACATATTTAAACCAAATTCGTAGACAAACTTGAAATCAAATAGTTTGACATCGTTTAAAGTACAAACAAAAGATCTAAACTAAAAGGATAGAGCCTTTCTTGTCAGGATGGATCCTTCTTTGAAGTCTTGAACCCTCGTGCTTCTGTAGATATGAAAGGCCTTGTGGTGTTCTTCGTCGATTAGTGCCTTCATCTCAAAAGTATGTGGATTTATGTAACCTAGTGTATTTTCTTGTATAGAGATGTATATTCCAGTATTTTAAATTGTAAATTCATCCAAGGCTTGGGCCTCCTTTTATAGGTGCTTTGAGAGATCCCCGGTAGAGTCCCAATGAAATTAGGAAACAAAATCCACAGCCAGACGAATCACACGGCCATGTGAAATGATAGGGCAGGTCGTGCGCTTTGCTTTCTTCTCTATTTTTGGCATGAACAATTCACACGGTTGTGTATTCTCACACGGTCTGGTCGTGTACTTCGTCTCTGGAATTCTTCTCTCGAACAAATCGCACAGGCGTGTAAAAACACACGAGTACCATTCACAAGGTCGTGTGAATCCACATGGACTGACCATGTGCCTTGTTTCTCATCGTATTCTTCGCGTATTTGATTGTCTCTTCGCATTCGTCATTCTTGTCCACGCCGTACTACTGATATGTTACCAAGGGGTGTGAGTAAGGTTTAGAAGGGGGGGTTGAATAAACCTTACCAACTTTTTGATTTTAGTCCTTTTAAAATATTACAAAGTTAACTCAAACAGTTGCGTCCTTGAGGGACAACTAAGTTGGTTATTCAGCAGAGTTAGCTACTCAACAGACTCGATAGAGCTGTTGATAGAATAACTCAGTTGTTTAACCTGAACCTTAACTTGGTTGTGTTGGTTTTATCAGCAGAAGACTTAACACCCTTTGAATTGTTTTAAACTTGTTTTAACACTTGATTTTAGCACTTGGTTATTAATCAGTTGGATAGCAAATAAGTTTATCAGCAGATATAATGTAAGTATGCAGAGAAGTAAATGTGCTAAAAAATAAATGACACAGTTGATTTTTATAGAGGTTCGAAGATGGGGTAATTCTTCTAATCCTCTATTCTCCAACTCCTGGAGGAATCCACTATGTAAAATATCTATTTACAAAGTGGTCAACAGTCGAGAGACAACCTTGGTCACACAGCGGGCTTCTCTTCCGACTAGAAGCCTTCTTCAGGGGATTTGCTTTGTTACTTGACTCACTTTCTCAACCTCTTGGATTTGATCACGAAGCCCTCCAATAACTTGATAGTGGTTCGACCTTGAACCTTCCTACAATCCTCCTTGGAAAGTAGACCCAATTTGATTCTTCAAAAGTTTCATCTTCAACAGATTAGAAGTTGTCTTTCCTTCACAGCTTGTGTTGGATCGATTTCCTTCGAGTTTCAGGCTTGAGGATTTGCTTGAATATACTTGAGAATATTTGTAGGTTTACAGCTTGAATATTGCTTGCTTGTTCGTGGTTCAAGTTACCTTTTCTCAATAAATTTCCTTATCCTTTTATAGTGAGCTTTCGAAAATATGCCCGTTGAAGAGATAGGCTGATTTCAAAAGTCACTTGTGTTCGTTGGCTTATCTTGTTGCAGTCCTTGATGTTGACATTTCCTCGGATTTAATGTCTTGCAGCGTTTTTGACACTTGCTGCAGTGCTTCGCATTGATTTGTTCCTTTTGCACACAACTGGAACTAGCATTTTATCTCTGACAACTTTAACTTGTTACCATTCTGGGTAACATTCTTGACTTACATTAATGGATCTCATTCAATTTTCTTGACTTGACTGCAGTCTTTTATACCCCAGGTGACTTGAGTCAACTTCCAATTCTTGGATGACTCATCCGTCACTTTCAACTTGAGACTTGGCTTCTTGAGTTGACTTGACTGACTCTTCACACAGTTGTTCCTTAGCTGATACATCTTCAGTCGAGTTCTTGATCTTTTATCTTGGCCATACTCAGCTGTTCCACAATGGAGTCTTCACTTCAGTCTTTAGTTGACTTCTTGTATTTCCAGGCGTAGCTGACTTGACTCAGCTTTTCCAGCCCTATATATTACATTGTAAATTACAAGGAAAATCGGGTGCCAACTTTCTAGTTTAAGTTTTACATGGCATTAATCAAAATCTATAAAATAAATTTCCCAACAATTTTCCCCTTTTTGATGATGCCAAAACTTAAAAACATTCAACAAAATATAAACAACAAAGATACATACAAACAATGCAGTAACAAAGAATGTATGCATAGAATAGATCATTTTATTGATCATAGCATTCTTGTCCTTTACACCGCTGTTTACATTTGGTATCAGAGCATTCTATATCAAAGCAACAATACATACATCTATGCTAGGATACTTGAATAAATACAAAGTGAAAAATTTTCAGAACACTTCACTAAGTATTACAGATGACTTACAAAGGTGTATTTACACAAGTAAAATATATGAAGGGTTCGCAGCAACACTTCATCGCCTTCGCTGCCTCCTTCTTTCTTCTTCAGTTCTGTCGAAGTCAACAACTCTCTTCCTTTTTCTTTCTTCTTCCTCAGCTCTCTTCTTCTCAAAGGCTCTCTTCACAACATCATCCTTTCGCTTTCTCTCGAGCCATAGTTGAGTTTGTCTTTCATTTTCCTCTTCCAGTCTTTTCACGGCCTCAGCATTCTTCCTTGCCACTTCCAAATTTGCCACTTCATCATACCCCACCCAGTAGATCCTCCCCTTCTTTCCGGGATCTATATATTCGATATTATTGGGTCTTGGACGAGGTCGAGAACCTCTTCCTCCACCACTTCTTCCTCCTCCTCTGGGTGTGTACTTCACGGGAGTCTTCTACTTACTAGCTGAATGGCTGCTGGTAGTCTGATGCTTATCTGCTTCTCCGCACAATGTAAGACCCTTCTCCCAGTATAGATCCCAGGCTTGGGCTAGTGACATCCCTTGGAAATAGCCTTCGGAGTCGAGCGTCTTGAATTCTTCAACTGATCTTGGCTCGGATCCATTGTCAGGAATAGCATCTTGATCCTTCCCTGCCGGAATGCTGCCGTATTGTTTCAACACTTCTTCGATGTGGGCATCCATCTTCTTATCGAACTACACCATCCCTGCTTTGATGATTCACCTTTTCTCCGACATTGGCACAACAGAGTGCTCGATCGACAGAGTCACTAGAAGTTTGCTGATAATTGAAGTCGTAACATGACCTTGTTGAGGGGTTTTAGCTATCATTAACATCAAATCCTTCGAACGTTCCCCCTCAGCTGTTTTTCCCTTCTTCTCAGCTTCAGATTCCTTCAAGTTCTCTTCTTTCAACTTCCTTAGGGAGTCCTCTTCCCCCTTTTTGGCATCATCAAAGGAAAGAGGGACCCAGGTGAACATGCCTGTGAGCATAAAGTCGAATCTGCTGAGTGCGGAATTCTGTTTGGAGTCAGCTATTGCATAAGTTGTTCGAAATTCTGAGCGAGTAACCTTGGACTCGGCTACTACCAACTTCATTTCAGCCATGAGAAGGCTGAATTTATCATTCATTGAGTTCTCTAGATGCAAAATTTCTTTTCTCTGGAATTCATGCAACAACTCCATTTCTGTTTTGTGAGATGCATGCAACCTTTCAATGTACACTTGCATCATTTGCTTGATATCAGCATTGCCGGCCATCCAGACAAGTATTCTGCCATACAGTGCTTTGAAATAACGAATTTGATCGAGTCTCATGGCAGATTGCTATTGAGACCATTCTCAGATCCGCATCACTATCCCTCTTAAGTCAGCAGTGAGGGTAGCATCCCTGTTGTCCAGTCTCAAATCGAGGAAGGCCTGATGCCGTTCAATCTTTTCAATCTCTTCACAAATCTTCTTGAAGATTTCACAAAACTCAGTTGTCTCACTTGATTCAGCTGCAGGCCACTCTTCAGCAATGTTGAACTCAGCTGGAACAATGGTGTGAGTAGGGATGATTGGATCTTCTCTCACGGTGAATCTTCGTTGCTCAGCAGCGGTCTCTTCTTCCAAATCTGGTAGGATCAGCGTGAAAGGGAATACCTTTGGAAAGGCATCATCACTCACATATGGGATGTTTGTGAGGGTTGTGCCTATGATGATTCAGCTCTTCGTGCCTCAGTTGTGATAGCTTCATCGGCAGTGGTCACAACTGTGGGAGCCTGTGATGGAGCTGGTGTAGTCATTACTGTTGAAGTTGTGGAAGCCTGCACAGTGGACTGTGTCTCAGCTGGGGCAGTTGAGATATTTTGCCCAACTGTCTTAACAACGTCTTCGGTCTCAGTGGATTTTCTAAGTGAATAACTGGTTCCTCTGTTGCACCATCAGCGTCATCGGATGATGATGAAACCTGGGGGACTTGGCTCATCATCGAAATTGAATTTTTGACGAGCAGCTTTATCACTTAGCTTACTCGTTGTTTTGAGAACATCCTCAGCTGGGTCCTTTGGATCTGCAACAGGAGTGGACTCACTTCATATTCGGACCCCAAGAATGATGTTTCTAAGTTCTCCTGGGAGTCATGAAGTGCGCTTATCTCTTCTTCTATTTCAACGCTTTGAACTGGAGGAATGTTCTGAGTCTCTTGAGCTTTACCTAGGGAAGTCTCAACCTCCCTTGGGCCTTCAATACCTCCTGCAGTCTCAACTGCTGCGAGGCCTTCAATGTTCCTTTCGACGATCGCAATTTGTCTTAGGGTCTTGGACCATGGCATCCATAGGAGTCTCAACCCCTAGGATTGCACTTTCATCGCCAGTATTAACTCTGGGGCATCTCCATCTCGTGCCTCGATTGTAAGAAGAAACAGTGTCATCTTCACCTTCAAAGCGGTGACATTTCGGTTGGGCTTTGACTCAACTGTCCGAGCTTCGTTAATATCAATCTGTTGTGGTTCTTTCTCAGCAACCTCCAACCCTGCTGTGGTGGAGTGAGTTTCCCCCTCAGCTGGCACACCACTGAGTGACTAATGGTGGGGTCACTCTTCTCCAGACTCGCGTCTTCTTCTGTTGAGTGCTCAGCCATTGGGGCAGGTGGTAAAACACCTTCTTTAGGGGTTGGCTCAACTTGGGTGCCCAAAATCCTATTTTCATTGACAATTCCCTTGGACCCATCCTCTGATTGCACTGGGGACGTGGCTGCAGCAATGTCTTTGGCAATGTCTGCTGCACCACTCCCAATGGGTCGATTTGCAGGAGAGATTGTGAGGATTCTCCTGGTCCTTCAAATAGTTGTTGCTCATGCAACTGCCTGGATTCTCTCATTGCTTGCTGCATGTCTGACTTCTCTGCTGCAGCAGTGGGATCCATATTCTCGTCACTGTCTGTGTACTCAACAAGAGTTTCATGAGTATGCTCGTGAGTACCAGTGAACATGCACATTTTGGACTTTTCTAGTGCACGTGCTTCCTCGGCTGCCTTTTCTTTCTCTTCTTCCTTGATGATTCGAAGAATATCCATGCAATTTTCTTCATCAAGGGCCTGTCGTACCATGGCAACACCGAGAAATCGCAACAATTCCTCTTATTCTTCAATATACTCAGGGTGGGAAAACTGCACCCTTGAGTGATCAAGTTTCCATGCCCTCCACTCTCGTAGACGTCTCTGGATATCTGGATACAGTGGAGAATACATGACAACATCATCATCCTCATCTTCACCCTCTCCTCCTGTTTCTTGAACTGGAGGCAGAAGATTCTGCTCCTCCTCACCTTCAGCAGCATCAGTAGCAGGTGGAGAGACAACCTTTTCAATGGGATGTTCAGTTGTCTCTGATGCTTTGCTTCCTTCAGCTGTCTGACGCCCAGTTGAGTCTTCATCGGGACTCTGCTGATTACCTTCAGCAGTCTTGGCAGATTCATCAATCACTTCAGGAGACTGCACTTCCTGAGTTTCAGCAGTCTCGGATGCTTTCTCCAGCTGAGTGGCAGATTCAACTGTCTTCTCCAATTCAGAGTTTCTTACCAGTCTCCTTTTTTTTGGACGAACCAGAGGGACTTCTGGTTCTGATTCAGTGGTTTCATCACCAGTGGGAACTTGGGCATCTTTCTTGGAGGGAGCTGCCTTCCTCGGGCAGTCATCTTCTTCCGTATGGCTGGAGAAGGGATTTGGGGTTCCTTCTCAGCCTCAGCTGCAGGAGCAGGGGACTCGGCTGCATGGGTAGGCGACTTGGCTGCAGGGACAGGTGCATCCTTTTTCTTAGCTGGAGGGGCAACCTTCTTCTTCGCAGCTGCAGGGGCAGCCTTCTTCTTGGGAGGAGGGGTAACAGCTGTGTCCTCGGGATCAGCTGATTCCCCTCTCACTTGTGTCTGCCTTCTTTGCATGGGCTCTCTTCTGGGCTCCAGAGAGGTTAGCCCTGAACATCTTCTTGTTGACATGGAAGGGTTTTCCATGTCGAAGGGGAATACCCTACACTTCCATCAAGTGGCCAATCACGAGGCCATATCCAAGAGATTCTCCAAAGGGTCCATCTTCCTTAAACGTTTTATTCATCACATTCTGGCAGAGTTTGTTGTACACGAACTCAGCCCAGTTAACCTTTTTGATAGTCGTCCTTCAGTAATTTCATATCAGCTGTGTAGACCACCTTAGCAGCACACTCCTGTTTAGCTACCTTTTTCCACGCAGCAACCAAATCAACATAAGCTTCATTAATCTCCTTCATGGCTTCCGATGGCAACAAGCATTGCTCCGCAAGGTCCTTAGCATTTATCGTTATGTCCTTGCGGTGGACAGAGGACTTGATTCCTTCATCCTGAACCTCCACGTTTACGTAGAACATCGCTACCTCCTCGAGATAGGTATGCGAGTACTCCATGGTCAAAAAAGCCTTAAGACCTGACTTTTCTAGCATCTCAGATATCTTCTTAACTAGGGTTTCATCAGAATCCTGCTTCACCATACCTTCGAAATCCACTGACGCTCCTGACTGGATTTGCTTAGAGAGCTTGACGAAATCGAACTAGGTGCCATTTTCAGAGATTTTTACTAATTAAAACTGACGAACTTGCTTGAGGACACCTATGGTTTTCGAGAGAGAAATATAGCCTGCTTGTTTTTTGCTTGAAGATGAACAGTTTCCGTATGTGAGAGAGAAAGCTGGAAAATATATATATAAGGGTTATGAAAGGACATGTCTTCGGATTTTGAAATTTTGATCGAGATCAACGGTTCAGATTTAGGACGTCAAACTGCATTTAATTCCTCGCATTTAATGCGGCAGCATTTATATCCAATCATATGCTTACTGTGCAGCTTTTTATTGTACCCGTCATTATTTATTTGGCATCATCCTTAAAAATATTCCCGCTCATTAAAAGCATTGCGTTTTTATCACTTAGCTCATAAATGACTAGAAAGCTTATATCAAATATGACTTAACTCGCTTCTCTCTTTTCATTAGTGACACAACTGTCAGCTAACTTGATACAGTTGACTTTCCGGTATGGCTGATTCACTCGACTAATGAGTGAAATTTGCTTTTTACTCAATTTTTCATCTTCTATCTCTTCTGATTGAGTCTTCTGAGTGTCAACTCAGCTCAATTAACCCTAGCGCATTCTTGAGCTCTTCAAATCTTGATTCACATAGGGGTTTAGTGAATATGTCAGCTAACTGCTTATCAGTTGAGATATATTCCAAAGTGATGTCTTTCTTTTCAACATGATCTCTTATAAAGTGATATCTGACATCAATGTGCTTTGTTCTTGAATGCAACACAGGATTCTGAGTGATTGCAATAGCACTTGTGTTATCACACATAATTGGAATCTCTTTTTCTTCAATCTCATAATCTCTCAGCTGTTGTCTCATCCATAAGACTTGATTGAGTTTTACTTCTTGATAAACCAGAAACCAATCTATTTCCAAGCATTTGACATTTACCAGAGGTACTTTTCCTGTCAACTCTACATCCAGCATAGTCAGAGTCTGAGTAACCAATAAGCCTGAATCCACCTTCCTTTGGATACCATAGGCCAACTTCGTGACATCCCTTTAAGTATCTTATGATTCTTTTAGCTGCAGTCATGTGGCTCTCTTTTGGTGCAGATTGAAATCTTGCACATACACCTACTGCAAAGGTGATGTCTGGTCTGCTGGCTGTTAAGTAGAGCAATGATCCAATAAGAGCTCTATATCTAGTTTGATCTACAGCCTTGCCATTTGCATCCATGTCCATCATGACTAATGTGTTCATTGATATTTTCACAGAAGACTTCTCTTCCATACCAAATTTCTTCATTAAATCTTTGGTGTACTTTGTTTGATTTATGAAGGTTTCATCCTTCAATTGCTTAACTTGAAGTCCTAGGAAGAAAGTCAGCTCTCCCATCATGCTCATCTCAAATTTACATTGCATGAGGTTTGAGAACATATCACACAGCTTTTTATTTGTGGATCCAAAAATGATATCATCCACATATATTTGAACAAGCATTATACTCTCTCCATCTTGAATTCTGAAGAGTGTTATGTCCACTTTGCCTTTGGTGAATCCATTGTCAGTTAGAAATTGAGACAATGTATCATACCATGCTCCTGGTGTTTGTTTTAATCCATATAATGCTTTCTTGACCTTGTACACCTTATCTCCAATAGTTTTCTGCTCAAAACCTGGAAGTTGTTCAACATAGACTTCTTCCTCTAGCAGTCCATTTAGAAGTGCACTCTTCACATCTATTTGATACACAGTGAAGTTCTTATGTGCAACACAGGCAAGCAACATTCTTATTGCTTCCAATCTTGCAACAGTTGCAAAGGTTTCATCAAAATCTATACCCTCTTCTTGGCAATTCCCTTTGGCTACCAATCTTGCTTTGTTTCTTACCACAGATCCTTCCTCATTCATCTTGTTTCTGAAAACCCGTTTTGTGATAATAACATTTTGATGGGTTGACCTTTGCACCAATTCCCATACTTTGTTCCTTTCAAACTGATTTAGCTCTTCTTGCATGGCTTGAATCCAATGTGTGTCATCCAATGCTTGAGACACATCTTTTGGCTCTATTTGGGAAATAAAACAAGTGAACATTGCTTCTTTCTATGCTATGGATCCGGTTCTTACACCATCTGTAACATCTCCAATAACTAACTCTGGTGGATGGTCTCTCAGCCATCTCACATCAGGTTGGAGCAAGTCAGCTGGATTCAGCCGTCTCGCAGCTATGTTGTCTTGAACAGCTCTTTCATCGTCATTCAGTTGTAGACTTTCCAGATGTCTTTGAGATTCAGCTATCTCATCTTCATCTGGGTTGATTAGTCTTATTTCAGCTTCAACATATGGACTCTTCTCCATTGTTGGCTGATTCAGCTTATCAGCTAACTCTTCAATGTCTTCTCCATTCGCATTAGGTTCATAAAAAACCACATGGATAGACTCTTCTGTGACCATAGTCCTCTTGTTCAAGACTCTATAGGCTTTGCTCTCGGTGAGTATCCAAAAAGATACCTTCATCATCTTTAGCATCGAAAGCCTTCAAATTATCTTTGCCATGTTGTGGATGAAGCATTTAAATCCAAATATCTTGAAATACCCAACATTTGGCTTTCTCACTGTCAAGATCTCATAGGGAGTCTTGGTTAATTGCCTGTTTATCATTCATCTATTTTGAGTATAGCATGCTGTATTGATGGTTTCAGCCCAAAATCTCTTAGGTAATCCAGTTTACTAACATGGTCCTTGCGACTTCCTTAAGAGTTTCGTTCCTTCTTTCAGCCTACTCCATTCTCTTTGTGGAGTTCTTGCTGTTGATAACTCATGAGCAATACCATTTTCAACACAATACTGAGTTTTTATCCCATTGACAAACTCAGTTCCTCTATCAAATCTTATCTTTATAATGGTTTGGCTCTTTTCATTTTGAACTCTTTTCATCAGCCGAGGTAGCTTCTGCAAAGTTTCCTTCTTTTTGCACATGAAGATTGTCCATGTGTACCTTGAATAATCATCTACCACCACTAAGGTGTATTTCTTTCCACTTATGTTGGCTGGTTCAACATGACCAAATAGATCAATATGCAACAGATGTAATATCCTTGTTGAAGAAGGACTTGGCTTGTCTTTAAATGAAGATTTTATTTGCTTTCCCATCTGACATGCATCACATACACTTTCTTTCTTGTACACTGAGTCTGGCAATCCTTCCACAAGATGACTCCTTGCAAGCTTGTTGATTGTCTTGAAATTCAGATGACTCAGCTTCTTGTGCCACAACCAACTTGATTCGGTTGTACACTTTGCTAACAGACAAGTGTTTGGTATGGCAGTGGACCAATCTACCACATACATATTCTTCTATCTTGATCATTGCAGCACTATTTTATTTGATTTAACATCTTTGATCTGGCACACTCACATACTGAATCCAACATTGTATCCATTGTCACAGAGTTGGCTGATGCTTAACAGGTTGAAGTTGAGGCCTTCAACATAAGCGACATCTGTGATTTCCAATCCATTCTTCTTGATAGATCCTGTGCCTTTGATTTCCCCTTGAGCTTCATTTCCTCCAAATATGACTTTTGCACCTCTAATCTCCTTGAATCTTGTGATTTTTCTTGTTCTGTCGTCATGTGTCCGGGAAACAACCACTATCCATGTACCAGGTTCCTTGGCACTCTGCTGTTCCTTAAACCTGCAATCAAGGAAATTAGTTTTTAGGTACCCATACTTGCCTCGGTCCTGAGGGGTTAGTGTTGTAAGATGATCCAACCAACCTATAGCCAAATGACTTGACTCTAAGAGGTTGCCATCTATATATGCCATATTCATAGTGCACATTAGCAAATTGCTTGGCGGTTTTAGGTTCATACAACTGTATCTTTTGTCTGTATGCCTGTGTGTGTGTTTTAGCAATTGTTCTCTTGGGGTAGTTGTGATATTTCTGAGTGTAGTGCCTGGGTGCATATGTGTGCTGATAATAGCTCTCTTGCCTTTGGAATGACCTTTGCTGAGGTTTAGGTCTTTGCCATATTGGCTTGTATTCCATTGGTCTTTGCTGATATTTCACATTGTTCCAATCAGCTTGACTTGGATAGTTTCTACCATTCCCAACATGTGTGTTTCTCTAATGAAACTTCTGGGGTCTTTGGTAGCTCTATTTGTTCTTCACAGAGTATTTTCTACCTGGAGTTTGCTGAGGAACTCTGCTGGATTTCTTCTCAGCTGTCCTCTCAGCATACTCAACTGGCTATTTTTCTTTCCCTTTATATCCAAGGCCAGTTTGTTTGTGATTGTGCTTTGGGATGAATGTGGGTGCAACATTTGGTGTTTTGGATTTTTGGGATGCTTCATTGCTTGAAGATCATTTTTTCCAAAATCACTCTAGGAGTTTGACTGTGCACAAAGGAATTGAATCCTATGCCTGTCTTATATCCACATTCCTTTTGACTCATGATAAGATCATCCAATGATTTGGATGTCTTTGTATATGAGGTAATCACATTTTTTAGCTCTTTTTCCCTCTTTTCTATAGAAGCTATCTCTGCTATCATTTTGGCATTCTCAGCCTTCAGCTCTGTGTTCTCAACAGCTATGTGACTTAGAGTACTCAACTCCTTAGTCAGCTGTGAGTTTTAGCTTTTGAGCTGGCTGTTTTCCTCATTTAGAAGTGTGTGTGAGGATTTAATGTGATCAAAATCTTTCATCATTTTTCCTAATGAATCATAAAGATCAGTGGGTGATGAAGTGTGCGTATCACAATCATTATCACTTGAATCTGAATGAGATGAGTTAAAGTGTACCTCATCTTTTTGGCCTGGTTGATCTTGTTCTTTAGCCATGAGGCAAATTAAGGCTTCTTCCTCAGAGTCACTTGAGTAGTCAGCTTCACTACTCTCTGAGTCTACTGCTTCTTTAGACTTAACTGTCTCAGCAGTCTCCGCAGCTAACATGACCTTTTTCTTTTCCTGTCTTCTTTCTCTGAAGACCTTTCTTTCTTCTTCATTCCTGTATTTATGGACTGGTGGATAAGAACACTCAACTGCAAAATGTCCTGGTTGTCTGCAATTCCAACACAGGTTCTCAGCTCTTTGGTCAGCTCTCTATGTTCTTGTGTTATCATCTCTCTGATATTCAACCCTTTGATGCTCAACTCTCTTCGGTGGCCTATCTTCCCTTGACTTAGAGGGTGCTGAATGTCTCCTGGAGGTTTCACCCTTATTTGTTTTATAGTTCTTATTGGAGAACTTGTTGAATCTTTTAGCCATCAGGGCTATTTCCTCCTGGTATATGGCTTCCTTGGGTTCAACTCTCTTTCCATCCTTGACTATCAGTGCAGTTGTTTTGGGCACAACTGTCTCCTCTTGATCTTTTCTTCTCAGCTCAAACTCATAGGGTTTGAGGTCTGAGAATAGCTCATGATTGGATGTTTTTTAGAGGCCATTGAATGTCTTAGAGCCATAGTCTTCATTTCCCATTCAGCTGGAAGGCTCCTCAAGATCTTCATAAACATCTCCTTCTGTGCGTATTCCTTCCCAAGAGCTGAAAGCTCATTTGTTATTTCAGTGAATCTTGCATCCAGCTGATCCATAGATTCTCCTGCAAACATTTTAAAATTTTCATATTTTTGAACATCAATAGATAATTTATTTTCTTTAATTTGCTCTGATCCTTCACAAATTAAAGTTAGTTTATTCCAGATTTCTTTTGCTGTTTTGCAGGATTTGACTTTGTTGAACATCGCTTTGTCCAAGGTCTTGTAGAGTATGTCATTGGCCACATTTTCCAAGTTGTATCTCTTTCTATCATCATTTGTCCACTCAGTCCTCGGTTTTTCAACCATGGTTGGTCTCTCTAAAAAAAAAACTTCTTCTCCTTCAGCTGCAGCTGCTCTCCTTATAGCCGTGTTCACTTTTAATATTTGCAGCGGCCCATTCTTTATCACAAGCCACATTTCATCGTGTAGAGCAGACAGAGGAGCCTGCATACGAATTTTTCAGTCATCAAATTCCTCAACAGTGAACATAGGAATGCGTGTCAAATTTGCTTCCATGATAATACCTCTTGCTAAGAGTGAAAGATTTTGAAAATGCAAGTGTTTAAAAACCTTTGAAAAGATAAAGATCTAGTTCAGTAACCAGTGCGGAAGGCTCAATGAATCAACCGCTCTGATACCACTTGTAGTTCCCAAGGGGTGTGAGTAAGGTTTGAGTTAACTCAAACGATTCGTCCTTGAGGGATGCTAAGTTGGTTATTCAACGAGTTAGCCACTCAGCGGACTCGATAGAATTTGTTGATAGAATAACTCAGTTGTTTAACCTGAACCTTAACTTGGTTGTGTTGGTTTTATCAGCGGAAGACTTAACACCCTTTGAATTGTTTTAAACTTGTTTTAACACTTGATTTTAGCACTTGGTTATTAATCAGTTGGATAGCAAATAAGTTTATCAGCAGAGATAATGTAAGTATGTAGAGAAGTAAATGTGCTGAAAAATAAATGACAGTTGATTTTTATAGAGGTTCGAAGATGAGGTAATTCTTCTAATCCTCTCTTCTCCAACTACTGGAGGAATCCACTATGTAAAAGATCTGTTTACAAAGTGGTCAACAGTCTAGAGACAGCCTTGGTCACACAGCGGGCTTCTCTTCCGACTCGAAACTTCTTCACGGGCATTTGCCTTGCTCTTGACTCACTTTCTCAACCTCTTGTATTTGATCACGAAGCCCTCCAATAACTTGATACTGGTTCGACCTTGAACCTTCCTACAATCCTCCTTGGAAAGTAGACCCCATTTGATTCTTCAAAAATTTCCTCATCAACATATTAGAAGTTGTCTTTCCTTCACAGCTTGTGTTGGATCGATTTCCTTCGAGTTACAGGCTTGAGGATTTGCTTGAATATACTTGAAAATATTTGCAGGTATACAGACTTGAATATTGTTTGTTTGTTCGTGGTTCAAGTTACCTTTTCTCAATGAATTTCCTCAGCCTTTTATAGTGAACTTTTGAAAATATGCCCGTTGAAGAGATAGGCTGATTTCAAAAGTCACTTGTGTTCGTTGGTTTGTCTTGTTGCAGTCCTTGATGTTGACATTTCCTCGGATTTAATGTCTTGCAGCGTTGCAGCGTTTCTGACACTTGGTACAATGCTTCTCATTGGTTTGTTCCTTTTGCACACAACGGGAACTAGCACTTTATCTCTGATAACTTTAACTTGTTACCATTCTGGGTAACATTCTTGACTTACGTTAACGGATCTCATTCAGTTGTCTTGACTTGATCGCGATCTTTTATACCAGGAGGTGACTTGAGTCAACTTCCAATCCTTGGATGACTCATATGTCACTTTCAACTTGAGACTTGGCTTCTTGAGTTGACTTGACCGACTCTTCACACGATTGTTGTTCCTCGGTGATACATCTTCAGTCGAGTTCTTGATCTTCTATCTTGGCCATACTCAGTTGTTCCACAGCGGAGTCTTCACTTCAGTCTTCAGTTGATTTCTTGTATTTCTAGGCGTAGCTGACTTGACTCAATTTTTCCAGCCCTATCTATTACAATGTAAATTACAAGGAAAATGGGGTGCCAACTTTCTAGTTTAAGTTTTACATGGCATTCATCAAAATCTATAAAATAAATTTTCCAACAGTGTTGGATGAAGTGTCTTAGTTTCAGGCTTGAGGATATATGAATTTTCTCTTGAGAGAGAGAGTATTTGCAGTTGTTGCTTGAACGCTCTTTAGTTATGTGTCTTGCTTCATATCAATGCTCTCTGCTTCTCTCTGAAAATTCCTCAGCCTTTTATAGTACGAGTTCAAATTTTGTCCTTTGAAGAGATAGACAATATTTAAACTCTTACTTAGTATTCGTTGGCTTGTCTTGTTTCTGCAGCTTTGATGTTGACCCAACCTTTGTTAAACTGATACTTGCGGGCTTCTGAAAAGATCAGAGTTTTGCACACTTTCAATTGGCTTAAGCTTTTTGCACTATTTCAGCAGGAACACTTTAAGGTTGCGGGTTTGTCTTCATTACCAAAACAGGTAAGTTCTTTGACTTTCAATACAACAAACTCTTTCAGTTGTCTCTGAGTCCTTCATCTGCTTTACCCTTTGACTTGAGTCATCTCCATCATTTCTTGGTTGACTCTGCTGTAAGTCTTCTGAAAGACTTAGCTGGTGTACATGACTGAAGTTCTTCCGATTCACCCAACTGCGACTCAGATGATTCTTCTCTGCTATCTGATATGTGTAAAATATACGTGCATTTAAGGGCTTAAAATGACATATAATTGATGCATTTCCACGTATATTTAGTGTATTTTACTTGGTTTCCTTAGAATTGGGCATGATACTGCATATTCTTGTAACTTTTTCCAGCAAACAGAGCTTCAACGGAAAGATATCAATTAGGAGGCTTGGACAAGATTAAAGAATGCGAGAGAATATCGAATAAACGAAGAAAACATTCAAAAACACATCACATGATCAGCTCGTGCGAGGCTCACACGGCCGTGTGAGTTGACCTCATGTGATTTTTACACGTTCGTGCGACTTGTTTTTCAGAGACATGTTACATGACCCGACCATGTGAAGGTGACATGACCGTGTGAAGTGTTTGGGTGAAAAATAGAGACAAAAACCGTTTACCCAGCCTGGCCGTGTGATCTGCACACGGGCCGTGCGATTCATCTGCGTCTGATTTTTGTGTCCTTTTCTCGTCAGAACTCTAAAAGTGATCTCACAAAGCACCTATATAAAGGGACCAAGGCCTTGCACGAAAATACAAGTCATTACATCTGAAAATACACTACAATACACTAAGGTTACACAAATCTAAAGTGAGAGAGGAGGTCTAATCTACGAAGAATACTACACGGACTTTCGCATCTACGGAAGCACAAAGGTTTCGAAGGCTTGGAGGGAAGATTCATCCTGATAAGAAGGGTTTTTCTTTCTTAGTTTGGATCTTGTTTGTACTTAAACAATGTCAAACTATTTGATTTCAACTTTGTCTATGATTTTGTTATCAAATATGTAGGACTAAACTTTCTAATCCTCGGGCATAATCAAAATAGTGGATTAATGTCAAATCTTTATTGATTATTTTATTAATTGATTGTGTGGTCTATTATATGAATTCAAGTGCTTATTTCTTGTAGATTATATGATCAATAATTTGCATGTCATATTTGTTAGTCTATAATTCGGGAGGTGAGTTCTAACAAACGAAAATAAGGTTCAGACATAAACAGGGGTAATGCTTTGGGAGACTACAACTGTTTATGGGGAGTACTTCAATTCAAAGATATTTTAGGAGTTGATAATAGTTGTAATGCATAGGGAGACTACAATTGTTATTAATCTACTGTTTATGTGCCACCCAACAGGGGGAATAAACAAATATAGGAATTGAACCCATGGAAACACATGAATTGGATTTGATGAACATTGATTGAATTTAATATTGAAGAAGCATGTTGAGATTATGTGTCAAGGGTTGCTTTCGTATTTGTT
This sequence comes from Rehmannia glutinosa, assembly GCA_016081115.2. Taxonomy (NCBI): domain Eukaryota; kingdom Viridiplantae; phylum Streptophyta; class Magnoliopsida; order Lamiales; family Orobanchaceae; genus Rehmannia; species Rehmannia glutinosa. Next base: position 43,092,446 of record CM071932.1, on the reverse strand, counting down.
GAAAAGACTTGTGGAGTTCCGGTTTTTACAAAATTTATGTATTTTATTTTACATGTTAACTTAGGATTTATAAAAGTTGTGATTTTTGGTCTCTTCAATAAAATTGAAATACGATGTTATTATTGTGACGCCCACCCCTCTTACTACTATTGGAAAATAATAAATAATACAACTTGACCAAAACCTGTATTTAATATGGGTAATAAATTCTCTCCTTCTTTTCCTGTGTAAATTTATGAATAAACAACAACGAAATAAGCCATGTACACCGCACGCAAAGATTTTATCGTTTAAAAGCAAAAGGACAGTCAACCCTGTCTGTAAATAAACAAGATGACTAGATATATATAAACCCAGAACTCAAACAAACACTCTATTTACATATATTTACAATACAATTTCAAAATTTATAAACAGTATGAGTTACTGCATATAACTCAAGAGAAGCAAAACCAAAATGAACCCAAAACGAAGCCCGACAGGTCGTCATCCATGTACACTGTCCTCAGTAACCTGTAGGATCTCCAGCAGCCTGTCCAGTAAGTTCATATAAACCAGCATCACCGAGCTTACCTACAATGCATGAACTACATGAGCTAAAGCTCAATAAGCAAAAATCATGCATGTTAATGAGATGATATGAAGTACAAAAGCAATGCACCCAAGATACCTTTCTAGAATGCATGTTCATGAATAAAAATATTTCAACCAAATTTCTTTTCTTTTAATGGGCCCTTGGCCCCCTACTATGCACCGGAAAGAGCTCAATATCAATTATCACATGGCCCCTTACTAGATGTCCGCCTCATGCCTGCCCCTGGGATCATCCGAAAAGTCATCCCACTTGCGGTACCCGAAACATCATATACATAAGCCACACAGGCCTCGGTGCAGTAGTAACGACCAACCAAAATATTTTCTTTTCAAAAACATCATGTCATGCATGCCTCATCTCAACAATGCTCATATGTTTGCATGCACGTGCAAATGTCAATGAATCAAATGCTCAATGAAACAATAATCATCACACTCCAATATCCACCAAGCAACATATGAACATCAAGGTTTCCATAATGCATCCATCAAGATACAAAAATCGCATTAGTGTTAATAAGACAAGAAATACTATATTCATGCATTGTAGTTGCAGATGGATTTTCACTTACCTCAAACTTGGATATGCTATTGAGAGTTATGTAATTGTCTTTCTTTCTTAATTTGGTATACGAAAAACTTGTAACAACACATGCTATCAATTTTATTTCTAAATCACTAACCTTGTTGATCTAAATCTCATTAAATATATCAAATCTCAAACTTAGTTATAATTAAACTGTTAAGTGTACAATAAACTCTTAGACCCACAATTTCTCATTTTTAAAATATTCTAGTGTAATATGATTGATAAATTATAAACATTCTATTAAGTTCCTAGATACTAGAAGACATTATTACCACTTTTCATTAAACCTTTCATACAACCTCTAGCTATCAGAAAGCCAAATTTTATCATCTTAATATGTCCTACTAATTAGATTTATAATTATTATTATATTTATTATTATCACCTTGTTTTCATTTTTCTTATCCAGAAATTAAACATCATGATTTTTTTTTTTTTTGTTCTATTTTCATTTCAAGAAAGGTTAAACTGTACACACAAGCATTTCTAACATTCCTTTTAAAAGAAATGATTTCTTACTCATCGATCCCATTAATCTATAACTTCTATTATATTCGCTACTTGTTTGTTAATTTCTGGGAAGGATGTCTCTTTAGGTGATGCTTTATCACTTCCATAAACAAGTTCAATACTTCTAAGAATTAATCCAACTCAACTCAAAATATGAAACTTACCAATATCTTGTTTTCCCAGTACAATATCCTCTGTATTTTGCCGCTTTAGCTTTTCTCACTTTTTTTTTTTTATTTTATTTATGCTTTCTTCATCCCAACCCATGCCTTTTAATTCCCGTTATGTGTTGTTTGAGACTTGTTATTAGACCGCAAACAAATACATACCTTACATTAGATAAGGCGGTGAAAAGTGTGATGCCACGTTTATGAATATATATTCATTATATATTCTATGCTTATCCAAACTTTACGTAATCAGGTTAGACTAGTAATTAACTAATTCATGGTTGGTCAAGTACATATATTAGTATGAATTATAAAGTTAAGATATCATATATATGTATGTTAAGGTGATGCCACGTTTTATATATTATATATATATATATATATATATATATATATATATATATATATAGGGAGAGGGTTATATGAGACCACCTCATAGGGTAAGTCCATAGGGACCAATCCTAGCTATATATCTAGATTTTTCAATGGTTGTGATTTTAGAGCTAAAAATTCAGATTAAATGTTGGTAATTAGAGAAAGGGGTAAATTAGTCATCCTACAAATTACCCAATATTCATGGGATTCTGTTCACATTATGATCACACAATCTATCTAAATCTCACATCAAATTCAACGTGAACAAATCTCATCTTCCTTAATCATCCTCCTTCTTCAACTCACTACTGTGAGAAATCATTCATCCTTCTTCTTCAAGGCACTATTGTGTGAAAAAAGTTACAGACAATTTGCTATAGTTGCTAGAGCTTGACTTCAGTTCGAAGTTTGCTTATGAAGATGTAATTTGTTGCTTGTGTAGATGTGTCATTGTGTTTTTATATACCATTAACTACATAAGCAAGTCATAAGCAACAAAGCCATACTACATAAGCAACAATCCTATACTACATAAGCAACAATATACACTACGTATGCACCACGAATACATTAGCTACATAAGCAAGTCATAGCAACAAACCCATACTACATAAGCAACGAATATACACTACGTATGCACCACGGATACATTAACTACATAAGCAAGTCATAAGCAACAAACTCATACTACATAAGCAACAAGTTTATATTAGATAAGCAACAAATATACACTACGTATGCACCACGAATACATTAACTACATAAGCAAGTCATAAGCAACAAACCCATACTACATAAGCGATAAGCATATACTACATAAGCAACGAATATACACTACACATGCATCACAAATATATTAACTACATAAGCAAGTCATAAGCAACAACCCCATACTACATAAGCAACAGAGAAATTTTTTTGAAACTGGAATGTTGGAGAGAGAGTATGTGTGAAGAGTGGGTGAAATCGCATGAAAGAGGGAATGCAATCTTAGTAACTGATTCTAAAGTGCCAAATTACCACCCTACGCTTTTTAATTGCTGAAACAAAAAAATAAATATAAAAAAGCCCTAAAAATCTGGACCACCCAAAATTGTTGATCTATGGTTAGGATGTGTCCCCATGGACTCACCCCAAGTAGGAGGACCTATTTGATCCATATCCTATATATATATATATATATATGGGAGGATCAAGTGAGACCATGTCTCTAGGTGAGACACAATGGACTAATCTCAACCATTCCCCACTGTTAATCAATGGGTATGATTTAGGGGATAAAAATACGTTAAAACATTAATTTAATGAACATAAGGGTAGTAGGGTAAAATAACATAATAAGGTAGTTACAAACATGGAATCAAATCCCTTTCGCTCTCATACATCTCCCCCCCCCCCAATCTCACGTGTTGTCTCCTCCCCACCCCATTCTCACGTCTCTCTCTCTCTCTCTCTCTCTCTCTCTCTCTCTCTCTCTCTCTAATTCCTCCATTAACGCAAATACGAAAAACTGTGAAGAACTCGAAAATTACAATTTATGAAAATTACAAAGAAAAGGCAAGAAAAATCGGTGCAATATTACAGAGAAATAACGAACAGTGAGTTCGAAACATGATGATGAATCATCAGTCATGGAAAAAACTCTATCCAACAGCATCAATGGTGTAGTCATCGATGGAGAACTCGAAATTGACCATTAACATAAACTCTTAAAAAACCATAATTTTCACGGAAAAGACGATGCATGGATACTTATGAAATGATGCATAGATACTTATGAAACGATGCATAGATCTGTAGGATATTACATATTTGAAAATATGCAACAAAAATCAACTAAATATGCATTATATGCAAACTATCTATGCAGCGTAAAAAAGCTAATATGTTCTACAGTATACCCAACTATGCAAGACGTCATAAACTATGCAACACAATCAACTAACTAAATATGCAGTACATTATGTAACATCCCATTTTTATAATTTCCAAAAGCAACATCTCATTTCCATAACTAAATATACATTACATTGAACCTATTTATGCAGTGTAGAATAATGAAATATGCAGTACATTATATTCAATTATGTCTTATTTTCGTGAAACAGTGCCAACAAAACAACTAAATATGCATTATTTGATGTCTAATTATGCAGTAGAAGAACCCTAATTATATTATAAAATAATAATATTTGGAAAAAAAAATTGCTTCCTTAAATTCTGCCACCAAATCCGGGAGTTTCAATCTCAGCCCATATAACCCGTTGGGACCACTAATTTGAATTACAAAATTACAACCTTACCCGTAAAATCAGCGGAAATTAGGATATAATTAAAAAAAAACTGAATTAATCACATCCCTTCATTTTTTAAAATCAATGGGTAAGATGAGTCCACACTGTCTCACATAGGGAGGGTGGTCTCATTGAACCAAATCATATATATATACACACATATATATACATATACTACGTATTTAGCTTAGCATCTAATTAGTTAGGAGTGACATTACTAGATATACCATATATGTGTATATCTAAGTTACATATATATATATATATATATATATATATATATATATATATAACTTACATATATATATATATATATAATTAGCATATTTGTTATATATATATTTGTAATCATATATCTGTATATATTTTTATATATAGGATTTGGTTCAAATGAGACCACCCTCCCTAGGTGAGACAGTGTGGACTCATCTTACCCATTGATCTTAAAAAATGAAGGGATGTGATTAATTCAGTTTTTTTAATTATTTCCTAATTTTCGCTGATTTTAAGGATAAGATTGTAATTTTGTAATTCAAATTAGTGGTCCCAGCGGATTTTATGGGCTGAAATTGACACTACCAGATTTTGTGGCGGAATTTAAGGAACCTGATTTCTTTCCAAATATTTTTATTTTACAAAGATAGTTAGGGTTCTTCTTCTCTTGCATAATTAGACATCAAATAACGCATATTTAGTTATTTAGTTGGCATGCTTTTTTACGAAAACAAGACATAATTGAATATAATGTCTTTGCATATGTAGTTATACTACCTTTCGCATAAATAGGTTCAATATAATGTATATTTAGTTATGAAAATGGGATGTTGCTTTTGGAAATTATAAAAATGGGATGTTACATAATGTCGTTGCATATTTAGTTATTCCACAATGCATAGATAGTTTCTAGATAATACATAGTTAGTTGATTTTGTTGCATAGTTTATGACGTCTTGCATAGTTGGATATACTGTACTACATATTAGTTTTTTTACGCAGCATAGATAGTTTTCAGATAATGCATATTTAGTTGAGTTTTGTTGCATATTTAGTTTTCGAACTCACTGTTCATTAATTAATTCTCGTAATATTGCACCGATTTTTCTTGTTTTTTCTCTGTAATTTTCAAGTTCTTCACAGTTTTCTTTATTTGCATTAATGGAGGAATGAGAGAGAGAGAGAGAGAGAGAGAGACGTGAGATTGGGAAAATTGGGAGATGTATGAGAGGGAAAGAGATTTGATTCATTTTTGTAACTAACTTGTTATGTTATTTTACTCTACTACCCTTATATTGATTAAATTAATATTTTAATATATTTTTTATCCATTAAATCATACCCATTGATTAATAGTGGGGGATGGTTGAGATTAGTCCATTGTGTCTCACCTAGAGACGTGGTCTCACTTGATCCTCCCCCTTTATATATATATATATATATACACAATACATAAATATTTCTTAAATCACATTTTCACTATTTCCCTCGTATAGGCGTGTTAGTAACCCGATCTCAATTCCAAATTTACTACGTGTTACCAAGTAAACCTTGCACCTCTAATGTTAAACCTATGTTACATATGAGAATTCCAAAATGCAAATAAATTGTGCATATGCCAATATTATGTAACCAGCACATAAAAAGGTAATTTATGAACTATATTGGCCAAGTGAATAGTGAAAGATTGGGGTGTTACAGTTATAGCCTAAGTGTTTCGTATTCAATCCCTGAGGAATACGATCGTGCTTGACATTATTCTATAAACTATGTTGTACACTTGCAGTATAGTTAAAAGATTTGACCACTTTCTTCAGCAAGTCTTCTGCATACTCTACTTAGCTATTTTTTGACTCAACTTATTTGTCTATCTATTACATAGAGAATTTACCTTCAGAATTGGGGCATGCCAACTCCCTAATACAAAGTCTTCTAAGCATCATCAAAATCTATATAATAAATTTCCTAATAATTTCCATCTTTTTGATAATGTCAAAACTTATTACAACATCTGTGCCAAAAGTAAAGAATTGCAAATGAATATAGCAATTTTATTCAAGTATATTCAGGTACTTACGTTGTTGTGTGTATATTACAAATACATTGTAAAATACAAAAAATTATAGACAACTTTCTCTTATCTTCTCTCTTGCTGCCTTCTTCTGTCTTCCTAAAATTTTCTTCTTTTCTCTGCCTCTCCTAGCTTAAATCTTCTCGCCATTTCATTGGCTCTTCGCTCATCTTCGCTTCGTTGGGCTTCACAAAAACCTAGCCAAAATGGCGCATCTCGATGTAGAGGATTGTATGATGCAATTCCAATTCCTCTTCATCTACGTCATCCTCAATCTGATCTTCTTCCTCTTTCAGCACATTTTCCTCCTACTTGGCTGCCACCTCTAGATACTTGGCTGATGGGTGTCTGTTGAATCTTGGACGTCTGCTGACTCTTGGTTTTCTTACCTTAAATTGGTTGTTTCCTAGTTTTCTATATATCTTTCAATCCTTTCGCCTAGTACAAGTCCGAAGCACCAGCAATCTCTATCCTCGAATAGTATCCTTGTAATAGTAGAGTATCAAACTCTTCATTCATGCGCTCTTCCTTGGGAAGTGACCCTGCTGGTGGTCCACCATACTGCTATCTCAACTACTCAATTCTACCTTCTTGACTTTTATCAAACTTAGTCGTTTTCTCCTTTGATTTTCCTAAGGCAATTGTTTCCTTAGACTTCTGCAATGCCATTTCAGCTTTTTCATCAGTTGACAGAGAGGACGAAATTTGTGATAGAATTGACGAGTTGGTGCCTTTGCCTTTTTTAGATGTTGTAGGGGGCACTACTACTCCTTCCCCCTTTTTGGCATCAGCACAGGAATATGGCTGAATGTTTTCTAGTATGAAGTTTAGTTTCATTTGAGTCATTGAATCGGTGGGTGTGTGAGTAGATCTGAGTTCGATCAGCTGTCTCTGCATCGAACATAACAGCTCTCTGACCACTGCTTTCATATTTTCAAATTTCTTCTCCATTTAGGTCTTAAGCAGCTCCATGTCACTAAGATGGTTTTGTTTCCATCCGACTCATATGATCTCTATGGCGTCCCTGGAATTCTAACTGATCAGCACCCCATACCAAAATTTTACTGTATAATTGGCAAAAACATCCCACATGCTCTCTTCGAAGAGCCTTAGTCAGAGCGGTCCACTCTTTAATCTTCAAAACTGTGCCATGAATATCAGCTGTAATCGTTGCATCGTGATTATCAATTCGTCCGCACAAGTTCGCGAAGCCTCCTTCCAATTCTTCCATCTCTCTAAAATATTGCAAAAAACCTCGCGCAATTTTGCAGCTTGTTCACTAGTGTCTCCTAAAGAAAATTCGAACCCATGCCCATACGGAATGATCCTCATTTCCTTAGGAATATTGAGGTAATTGGCTTTTACCTATACTTGGAACGTTTCTTCATCCTCAGACTCTTCCAAGGGGATTTCTTTGTCGAATTCAAAGTGCAACATGCTCATTATGTCAATAGGATCTGAGGAAGGTCCCACTCCTTGTTAGGAAAATTTATGTTTAGATTTTGATGATACCATGTAAAAATTAGAATAGGAAGTTGGCACCCCATTTTCTTTGTAATTCAACTTGTAATAGATAAGACTATTTGCGCTGAGTTTGAGTCAGCTAAGTTGAAGATTACAAGAGGCGACTTAAGATCGAAGAGAAGACCCAGCTGTGTGTCAGCTGAGTGAAGCCAAGTAAAGTATCAGTCAAGTGACAGAAAAGTTGTCCCAGTCAGCTGTCTGATAGCTAAGTCATTCCAAATGACTGGAATCGAATGTCAAAAGGGTATGCAACAGACAAGACTTGAAGAAAGCTAATAGAGATCCGTTGTCAACACAAGTCAAGGTTCTCTGAAAATAGGTCTGTGTCAGGCTGCCAACAATAAAGTTGTTTTGCTGAAAGAGTGCAAAAAAGAAGGAACCAATGGGATGTACCTGAAAACCTGCAGAGACCAAGGAAAGGCTGTAGAGCATTAGATTCATGGTACGATCCTCATTAATGCTGCAAGGATAAGACATGCAAACAACCTACGAGTGAGATTTGAAACATATGTTTATCTCTTGAATGGACATATTTTTGAATCTGCACTATAAAAGGTTGAGGAAGCAAGTGAGAGAAGAAAACGAGCAATTACGAATTTTCAAAGAGACAATCAAGCATTCAAGCAAGCAAAACCTGCAAAATACTCTCAAGCTTTCAAAGATAATCCTCAAGCCTAAAATCGAAGGAACTCAATCCAACACACTCAGTGAAGGAAAGAATACTTCATCAAGTCGAAGAGGAAATTGTTAGAAGAACAAAAAGGGTCTACTCTCCAAGGTTGAAGGAGAAGTAGTAAGGTTCAACTTCGAACCAGAAGCTTTGGGCTCATTGGAAGGCTGTGTGATCAATTCCAAGAGTTCGAGGGAGCTGAAGTAGCAAGACAACTATTTTGTGAAGAAGTTGAGTCCTAGGAGCAGCCAACTATGTGATCAAGGCTGACTCGGATTGTTGACTGCTTTGTAACCAAGATCTGTTACTTAGTGGATTCCTCCAGGAGTTAGAGAAGAGTAGATTAGATGGATTACCCCATCCTCGAACCACTATAAAATTGTTTGTATCTTATTTACATACAACACTCTAATTTCTTGTATATATTTTATATTTGTTGTTAAGTTATAATTGCTAAACTCAATTGATAATAACCAACGCTAAAAACAAGTGTTGAAAAATAAGTTTAAAACAATAAGGGTGAAAAGTCTTCCGCTGAACAAAAACCAAATCAACTGTTAAGTTAAGTGTTAGCTGGTACTAGCTAAGTTCTACTATCAATAACTTAGTCGAGTCTGGTGAGTGGGTAACTTTGCTGAGTAAGCCAACCTAGTTGTCCCTTAAGGACTACGTTGATTTGTGTTAATCTGAAAATATTTTAAAAGGACTAAATTTAAAATTTGGTAAGGTTTATTCCACCCCCCTTCTAAACCTTACTACTCACCCCTTGGGACCTACACTCCTCCTTCGGGAATCCTTGCCTCGTCTCCCTGACAAACAACTATTTGTGTCTGTTGAGGTAGCTTCATTTACAACTGCTGTTGGGAAATTTATTTGTATAGATTTTGATGATGCAAAGAAAATTTAGATTAGTAAGTTGGCACCCCATTTTTTGTTCGTATTTCAACTATGTAATAGATATGATATACAATGAGTTAAGAAATAGCCGAATGGAAGATCGCATAAGTTGACTGAAGGAATGCAGTGAAGAATCACCTGAGTTGAAGTTGAGTATCGAAGAAGAGTTGATGTCAAGTAAAGAAGTTATGTCTGTCAGCAGACTAACAACTGAGCCATCCCAAATTCATGGAGAAGACTAACTAAAGGGGTAAAGCATCTTAAGGACTTGAAGAAAGTGAAGAAGTCCGTTGAAAAAAGAAAAGTCAAAGAACTACCGAGAAATGGTAAGGGGACAGGGACCTGCAACCTTAAAGTTGCCTTGCTGAAAGAGAGCAAGTAGCTGAGAACCAATGGGATGTTCGCAGAAAACCTACAATGTTTTAGGCAGCCTACAGAGCATTAATTTAAGGAAGGATTGTTGGGAAATTTATTTGTATAGATTTTGATGATGCATGCAAAACTTAGATTAGAATGTTAGCACCCCATTTTCAGTTGTATTTCAACTATGTAATAGATATGATATATAAGCTGAGTAAAGAAGCAGCCAAGTTGAAGATCGCAGAAGTTGACTGAAGGAATGTAGTGAAGAATCAACTGAGTTGTAACTGAGTGTCAAAGAAGTGTTTCAATCAAGTGAAGAAGTTGTGTCTGTCAGCAGAGTAATAGCTGAGTCATTCCAGACGTATGGAGAAGACTCAATAAAGGGGTAAAGCAGCTTAAGGACTCGAAGAAAGCTTAATAAGTCTATGGCAAAGAAAAGTCAATGACTTACCCAAAATGGTAAGGTGACAGACTTGCAACCTTAAATTTGTCTTGCTGAAAGAGTGCAAGTAGCTGAGAACCAATGGGATGTTCGCAGAAAACCTGTAGAGTTTCAGAAAGCCTGAAGAGCATTAATTTAAGGAAGGGTCAACATCAAAAGCTGCACAACAAGACAATCCAACAATCATGAAGTGAAGTTTGAAAAATGTCTATCTCTTCAACGGACACTTTTTCAAACTGTCATTATAAAAGGCTGAGGAATAATTGTGAGAGATGTATGAATTACACAAGCAATTTGAGCAAAGCTAAGCAAGCAAAACACTCTCAAGCTATTCATACGAATCCTCAAGCCTACTTTGGAAGTGAATCTATCCAACACACTTAGTGAAGGAAGAAAGCTTCAACATGTTGAAGAGGAAAAAATGTTTTCAAGAACAAATGGGTCTGCACATCCACGAAGTGAAGGAAGTGCAGTGAGGTTCAAGTTAGAACCTGTTTTGAATCCATCGGAGGGCTACGCGATCAAGTCCAAAGGGTTTGAAGGAGCTGAAGTAGTGAGGCAGCTGCCTTACGAAGAAGCTGAGTCCCAGGAGTAGAGTTGGATGTGTGATCAAAGCCTACTTGGACTATTGTACCCATTTTGTAACATTGTTGCATTAATGGATTACCTCCATGAGTTGAAGAAGAGTGGAATAGAGGAATTAAGCCATCCTCGAACCACTATAAAATTGCATTGTGTCTTTTACATTCAACATTTATTCTACTGATTTATATTTGCTCAACTCAACTGATAATAACTTAAGCTAAAAACAAGTGTTGTAAAACCATCTTACAAAAAGAGTGTAAGGCTTCACTGTATTTTATACGAGCTCATTACACTCAGCTGAGTTACTCTATTAACAACTCAGTCGAGTCTGTTGAGTGGTTAACTCTCCTGTTGAGGTTGAACCTAGCTGTCTTAAAAGGACTAAGCTATTTACTTGTGTAAAACTCTTATTTAAGTTCAAAATTGGAAAATTAGTTAAGGTTATTCAACCCCCCTTCTAGACTTAACTTAACACCCCTTGGGACCTACAAGTGGTATCAGAGCGGTTGGTTTAAAGAACCCTCTGCGCTGGTTACTGGACTAGATCTCAGGCTTTTCAAAAAGTTCAACATTTGGAAATTTTCCAAATTTTCTTTCAAAAGAAAGCTATTATCATGTAAGCAAATATATCTCTCATTCCCATGTTTACTGTAGAAGAGTTTGATGATTGGAAAATTTGCATGCAGGCATATCTCTCAGCTTTGCATGATGAAATGTGGTTTGTCATAGAACATGGACCCATAAAGATCACCAAAGTGAACACAACTATAGGAGAGCTTTGAGGATCTTTCTTTGAAAGAGTTGCTTATGTTGAAAAACCCAGAAGTGAATGGTCTAATGAAGATCGAAAGAGATATAACTTGGGCAATGTGGCAAGGGATATTCTATATAAAACTCTTAATAAAGCAATGTTCAATAAAGTTAAATCCTGCAGGACTGTTAAGGAGATATGGGAAAAGCTGACACTAATCTGCGAAGGCCCAGAGCAAATTAAGGAAAACAAATTGACAATTGTTGTTCAAAAGTTTGAAAACTTGAAAATTCTTGCAAGTGAAACACTGGATCAGATGGACGCCAGATTCAAAGATATCACAAATGATCTCTCAGCTCTTGTCAAAGAATTTACACAGAAGGAAATATATATGAAAATTCTTAGATCTCTCCCAGCTCAGTGGGAAATGAAGGTGATGGCCCTTAGGTATTCTATGGACTTAACAAGGATTTCCAACCATGAGTTATTCTCAGATTCAAAGGCTTATGAATTTGAGCTCAGAAGAAGGAGAAAGATGAGATAGTTGTGCCCAAGACAGCTGCTCTAGTGGCTGGAGAATCAAAAAGTGCAGAATCCAAGGACATCATAGACAAAGAGAAATAGCTTGATGGTTAAAAAATTCAAACAGTTCTTCAATAAGAACTATAAGAGAAACAATGGTGAATCCTCCAGAAGACACTCAACATTTTCCAAAGGCAAGGAAGAAAGATCCCCCAAGAGAGCTGAAAATAAGAGAACTAAATACAAGAAAGCTGAAGACATGTGTTGGAACTACAGACAGCCAGGACACTTTGCAGTTGACTGCCATTATCCACCAGTCAACAAATACAAAAATAAAGAGGATAGAAAAGTCTTCAGGGAAAGAAGACAGAAAAGAAAGTAGCCATGGTGGCTGATGAACCAGATATAGCCAAATGCAAGGAGACTGTTGAATCAGAAAATAGTGAAGTTGACTACTCCTCAGATACTGAAGAAGAGGCATTGATATGTTTCATGGCTAAAAAACAGGAAGATGAGATAAATTCTAACTCATCTAGCTCACATTTTGATGATAGTGGTGGTGACACACACACTTCATCACCCACGGATCTTGGCTAGGGTGCCCTGTACATCTCTTTCCCTAGCTTCATCGTCGTTCCCCTAAGAGCCATTTTCAGATTGCACGGGGGATGTGATGGCAGCAATGTCAGTTGCAATCTTTTGTGCCACACCCAAAGGATCAGATCGAGGAGAGAGTTGGGAAGACTCTCCTGGACCTTCTTGATGGTGTTGCTCATGCATGACTCTTGATTCCTTAATGGCCTATTGGAACTGGGCCTTTTCAATTGCTGCAGCTGGGTCCAACTCCTCTAGATCGCTGCTGTTAGTTGACTCCATGACATGCTCATGATTGCCAGTGAACATGCACATCTTTGATTTCTCAAGAGCTTTGGCTTTCTCCAAAGCTTTCTCTTTTTCATCTTCTTTGATACCACGGAGGGCATCCATGCAGAATTCCTCATTAAGGGCATAGTGGACAGATATATTTCCTAGGAAGCTTAGGAGCTCTTCTTCTTCTTCGATGTACTCAAGATGCATAAATTGTTGTCGAGAGAAGTCCAGCTTCCATGTTCTCCATTCCCTCAATCTCTGCTGAATATCAGGGTACACTTGAGAGTACATAAGCACGTCATCATCATCGTATCCATCTTCCGAAATCATAGCAAGTAGGGCTTGCTCCTCCTCAGGTATATTAGCATCAGTCTAAGGAGATGAGGCAGCTCTTTCTTCAAGGGTCTCGGCTGTCTCAGCTGGTTTCTTCTCCATAGTTGTCTTACGAATAACAATGTCTTCTATACTCTGTTGATCGACATCAGCAGTCTTTTGGGCATCTACGGTGGCTACAACTCCACCGTCCTTCTCTTGAGACTGCTCTTCTTGAGCATCAGCAGTCTCTTCAGGCTTTTCTGGCTGAGTGGCGGACTCAGCTTTCTCCAGATCAGACTTCCTAACAAGTCTTCTCTTCTTGGTCTTGACTAGAGGAACAATATACTCTTCAGTTGTTTTAGTGGTGGCTTCTGGCTCCACCATCTTTATCAATTTCGCAACAGCTGGCTTGCGAGACGCAGCTGTGCGCTTTTTCTTCACAACCGGAGAAAGCATAGAAATATCCTTCCTATTCTCGGATGCGGGGGCAGGGACTTTTGGATCGGCTGCTGGGGAAGGTGCTTGTGGCTCGGCTGCATGGGCAGAAGCCTTCTTGGACTTGGCTGCAGGGGCAGGTGCAAGTTTAGCTGCCGCAACTCTCTTCTTTGAGATAGGATTAGGAAAGAGAGCTAGAGCAGTTGCAGCTGTGTCTTTGGCAGGGTCAACTGACTCACCATCACTCGTGTCAGCTTTCCTGGCATGCGCCTTCCTCTGAGCTCCAGAGAGGTTTACCTTGAACATTTTCTTGTTTGCATGGAATGGCTTTCCATGTCGCATGGCAATCCCCTTCACCTCCATCAAATGGCCAATCACCAGGCCATAACCCAACGAGCATCCGAAAGTCCCATGCAGAATGGGGCTTGCTCCTCCTCAGGTATATTAGCATCAGTCTAAGGAGATGAGACATCTCTTTCTTCAAGGGTCTCGGCTGTCTCAGCTGGTTTCTTCTCCATAGTTGTCTTACGAATAACAGTGTCTTCTACACTCTGTTGATCGACATCAGCAGTCTTTTGGGCATCTACGGTGGCTACAACTCCACCGTCCTTCTCTTGAGACTGCTCTTCTTGAGCATCAGTAGTCTCTTCAGGCTTTTCTGGCTGAGTGGCGGACTCAGCTTTCTCCAGATCAGACTTCCTAACAAGTCTTCTCTTCTTGGTCTTGACTAGAGTAACAATATACTCTTCAGTTGTTTCAGTGGTGGCTTCTGGCTCCACCATCTTTATCAATTTCGCAACAGCTGGCTTGCGAGACGCAGCTGTGCGCTTTTTCTTCACAACCGGAGAAAGCATAGAAATATCCTTCCTAGTCTTGGCTGCGGGGACAGGGACTTTTGGATCGGCTGCTAGGGAAGGTGATTATGGCTCGGCTGCAGGGGCAGAAGCCTTCTTGGACTTGGCTGCAGGGGCAGGTGCAGGCTTAGCTGCCGCAGCTCTCTTCTTTGCGATAGGATTAGGAAAGAGAGCTAGAGCAGTTGCAGTTGTGTCTTCGGCAGGGTCAACTGACTCGCCATCACTCGTGTCAGCTTTCCTGGCATGCGCCTTCCTCTGAGCTCCAGAGAGGTTTACCTTGAACATTTTCTTGTTTGCATGGAATGGCTTTCCATGTCGCAGGGCAATCCCCTTCACCTCCATCAAATGGCCAATCACCAGGCCATAACCCAACGAGTATCCGAAAGTCCCATCTTCCTTAAAGGACTTGTTGATCATGTTCTGGCAGATACAGCTGAAGACAAACTTAGCTCAGTTAACCTCCTTCTCTTGCATGATTGCAGCCATCACGAACTTGGACACGATGTCCATTAGTTTGTGGTAATCGTCTAAGATCAATTACATCTTGGCTGTATAGACAGCATTCGCAGCTGACTCAGGCTTGGCTATCTCCTTCCAAACCGCAGCCAAGTTCACATTTTTCTCAGCTATTTCTTTCAGCCCATCAGTAGGCAACTTACAGTGTTCAGCAAGGTCCACAGCAGTGTTCTTGATGGCCTTGCCATGAACAGATGAGCGAATCTCAACATCATGTACTTTCACATTGATGTAGAACACTGCGACCTCTTCTAGGTATGTGTGAGAGAACTCCATAATGAGAAAGTCCTTCAGTCCAGACTTCTCGAGTTTCTCAACAATTTTCTTCATAATGGTTTCATCAGTGCCCTGTTTAATCATTCCCTTGAAGTCCACTGTGGATCCTAAGTTGATCTTCTCAGATAACTTAACGAAGTCATATGTAGCGTCCATTTGTAGAGAAAATAAACAGTGAAAAATGCGTAAAAACTTGATCTTTGAAAGTAAGGTTTTCAAACTTTTTGCAAAGGTTTTTCTTGCTTGTTGAAGACGAGAGAGTTTTGTGAGGAGAGAGAAAATGAGTTTTCAGTTTATATTGGACTTGAAAGGACGATTTTTGGAATTTGAAAAACTTGATCAAAATCGACTGTCAGGATTTAACCTTCAAACCGCATTAATTTCCCCGTATTAAATGCACCAGCATTTATATCCAATCATATGTTTTATTGTGCAGCTTTTGTACTGACAGTCATTATTACGCTGACGTCATCCTTAAAAATATTCCCGCTCGCATTAATCGACTGCATTTTTGTCACTTAGCTCATAAATAACTCAGTTATCATCCAAAGTAACTTAACTCTGCTTCTCTTTTCACATTAGATCAATCAGCTGTCAACTAACTCGATACAGCTGATTTCCCGTCTAGGCTATTTCACTTGGCTAAAATATGAAACTTGCTCATTTTTCATTCTCTCTTATTTTGTCTCTGCTGATTGAGTCTTCTGAGTATCCTAACTTAGCACAATTAACCCTAGCTCATTCTTAAGCTCTTCAAATCTTGATTCACATAAGGGTTTTGTGAATATGTCAGCTAACTGCTTATCAATTGAGATATATTCCAATGTGATGTCTTTCTTTTCAACATGACCTCTTATAAAAGGATATCTGACATCAATGTGCTTTGTTCTTGAGTGCAACACTGGATTGTGGGTGATTGCAATAGCACTAGTGTTATCACACATAATCGGAATTTCTCTTTCTTCAAAATCATAGTCTCTCAGCTGTTGTCTCATCCATAAAACTTGGGCACAACAGCTGCCAGCAGCTATGTACTATGCTTCAGTTGTGGATGTAGCTATTAAGTTTTGTTTTTTGCTGAACCAAGAAACCAATCTATTTCCAAGCATATCACAGGTACCTGACGTACTCTTCCTGTCCACTCTACATCCAGCATAGTCTGAGTCTGAGTAGCCTACTAGCTTGAATCCTCCTTCCTTTGGATACCATAATCCAACTTCTCGCCATCCTTTCAAATCCCTCTTTCGGTGTAAATTGAAATCTAGCACATACACCTACAGCAAAGGTGATGTCTGGCCTGCTTGCTGTTAAATAGAGCAATGATCCAATAAGGGCTCTATACCTATTTTGATCAACAGCTTTGCCATCTGCATCCATATCCATCTTGACTGATGTGTTCATAGGAATCTTCACTGATGACTTCTCTTCCATACCAAATTTTTTCATTAAATCTCTGGTATATTTGGTTTGACTTATGAAGGTTCCATCCATCAATCGCTTGACTTAAAGTCCTACAAAGAAAGTCAGCTCTCCCATCATGTTCATTTCATATTTGCCTTGCATGAGGTTTGAAACTTGTCACACAGCTCTTTGTTTGTGGATCCAAAGATAATATCATCCACATATATTTGAACAAGCAATATTCTCTCTTCATCTTGAATCCTGAAGAGTGTTCTATCAACCTTGCCTTTGGTGAATCTATTGTCAAATGCCTAAAGCATTGGAAGACACACATTGGAGTAACTTTATCTCCAATAGTTTTGGATCGGAGGTTGTCTTAACTAAGTTGTCTTGATCCACTTAGAAATGCACTCTTCTTCATCATCATTCAATGTAGACCTTTCGGATGTCTTTGAGATTGGCTATCTCATCATCATCGCTACCAATCTTGTTGGTTGAGTGCTGTTTGAATCTTAAACCAATAACATTTTTTGGGTTGGCCTTTGAACTAATTCAACATAAGGACTCATCTCTAACATCTCAATTATTAACTCGGTGCATAGTTGGTTGATTCATTGTGTCTTTACTATCTCATTTTATCAGCTAACTCATCAATGTCTTCTCCATTCACATTTGGCTCATCAAACACCACATGGATAGACTCTTGTATGACCATAGTCCTCTTGTTTAGCACTCTATAGGCTTTACACTCAGCTGAGTTAGCTTTAGTATCAAAAGTCTTAAGATAGTCTTTGTCATTGTTGTGGATGAAGCATGTACATCCAAATATCTTGAAATATCCAACATTTGGATATTTCCACGTCCAAATCTCATAAGGAGTCTTGGTTAATTTCATGTTAATCATGCATCTATTCTGAGTATAGCATGCTGTATTTATGGCTTCAACCCAAAATCTCTTCGGCAATCAAGCTTCAGCTAACATTGTCCTTGCAGCTTCCTTGAGAGTTTTGTTCCTTCTTTCAGCTACTCCATTTTGCTGTGGAGTCCTTGTTGTCGATAACTCATGAGCAATACCATTTTCAACACAATACTGAGTTATAATTCCATTGACAAACTTAGTTCCCCTGTAAAATCTTATCTTTATAATGGTTTGACTCTTCTCATTTTGAACTCTTCTCATCATCTGAGGCAACTTCTGCAGTGTTTTCTTCTTTTTACACATGAAAATTGTCCATGTATATCTTGAATAGTCATCCACCACCACAAACGTGTATTTCTTTCTACTGATGTTAGCTGGCTCAACTGGACCAAATAAATCTATATGCAACAGATGTAATATTCTGGTTGAAGAAGGACTTGGCTTATCCTTGAACAATGATTTGATTTGCTTTCCCATTTGGCAGGCATCACATATACTTTCTTTCTTGTACACTAAGTCTGGCAATCCTTCCACAAGATGACTCCTTGCAAGCTTGTTGATTGTCTTGAAATTCAGGTGACTCTGCTTCTTATGCCACAGCCAACTGGATTCGGCTGTACTCCTTGCTAGCAGACATGTGCTTGGTGTAGCAGTGGACCAATCCACTACATACATATTATTTTTTCTTGTTCCTTGTAGCACAATCTCATTGGATTCAGCATCCTTGATTTGGCTTATCCCCATGTCGAATCCTACGTTATAGCCTTTGTCACGGAGTTGGCTGATGCTTAACAGGTTGAAGTTGAGGCCTTCAACATATGCAACATATGTGATCTCCAGTCCATTCTTCTTGATGGATCATGTGCCTTTGATCTCCCCTGGAGCTTCATTTCCTCCAAATATGACTTTTGCACCTTTTATCTCCTTGAATCTTGGTAGATTTCTTTTATTTCCTGTCATATGTCTGGAACAACCACTATCTATGTACCAGTTTCCTTCGCACTCAATTGTTCCTTGAACCTGCAATCAAGGAAATCAGTTTTTAGGTACCCGTACTTGTCTGGGTCCTGGGGGTTAGTGCTATAAGATGCTCCAACCAACCTATAGCCAGATGATCTGACTCTAAGAGGTTGCCATCTATCAGTACCATAATAATAATGCACATTAGCAAATTGCTTGGGGGTTTTAGGATCATACAGTTGTCTCTTTTGTCTGTATGCCTGTGTGTTTGTTTTAGCAACTGCTTTCTTGGGGTAGTTGTGGAATTTCTGAGTGTAGTGTTTGGGTGCATGAGTGTGATGATAATAGTTCTTTTACCTTGGGAATGACATTTGATGAGGTTAAGGTATTTGCCATTTTGGCTTATATCCCATAGGCCTTTGCTGATATTTCAATGGTTATTTCAATCAGCTTGGTTTGGATAGTTTCTACCATTCTCATCATATATATTTCTTTGATGAAATTTTTGGGGCTTTTGGTAGCTCTGTTTAGCTCTTATAGAGTATTTTCTGTTAGGAGTCTGTTGATGGATCTATCTGAATTTCTTCTCAGCTGTCCTTTCAGCATATTCTACTGGCTTCTTTCCTTTTCCCTTATAACCAATGGCAGTATGATCGTAATTGTGTTTTGGTGTAGATGTGGGTACAACATATGGTGTTTTGGGCTTTTGTATTCCTTCATTTCTTGAAGATCCTTTTTCCAAAATCACTCTTGGAGCACAAAGGAATTGAATCATATGCCTGTCTTGTCTCCACACTCTTTTTGGCTCATAATAAGTTCATCCAATGATTTGGATGCTTTTGTAAATGAGGCAATCACATTTTTAAGATCTTTTTCTCTTTTCTCAGTAGCAGCTAACTCAGCTAAGATCTTGGCATTTCAATCCTTCAGCTTGGTGTTCTCATCAGCTTATTGACTTAGAGTACTCAACTCTTTAGTCGGCTGTGAGTTTTGGCTTTTAAGCTGGCTGTTTTCCTCATTTAAAAGTGGGTGTGAGGTTTTAATGTGCTCAAAAGCTTTTATCATTTTGCCTAATGAATCATAAAGATATATGGGTGATGAAGTGTGTGTGTCACATTCATTATCACTTGACTCATAATGAGATGAGTTAGAGTTTACCTCATCTTCTTGATCTTGTTCTTTGGCAATGAGGTAGATCAAAGCATCTTCCTCAGTATCACTTGAGTAGTAAGCTTCACTTGTTGTCCGAGTCTCTTTGGCTTTTTACACTTAGTGGCTCGTGATCTCATCGACTAACATGGCTTTCTTTTTTTCTTGTCTTCTTTCCCTAAACACTCTTCTTTCTTAATCATTTCTGTATTTGTTGACTGGTGGAAAGGAACAGTCAACATCAAAGTGTTCTGGTTGTCTACAATTCCAACACAGGTTTTCATCTCTCTGATCAGCTCTCTCGGTTCTCTGATTATCAGCTCTCTGATGTTCATCTCTCTTGGGCGGCCTGTCCTCCCTTGCTTTGGAAGGTGTTGAATGTCTCCTGGAGGTTTTACCCTTGTTTCTTTTATGGTTATTGTTAAAGAACTTGTTGAATCTCTTTACCATGAGAGCAATTTCCTCCTTGTCAATGGTTGGCTCAACTTTCTTCCCTTCACTGGCCAACAATGCAGCTGTCTTGGGTACAGCTATTTTCTCTTGCTCTTTCCTTCTCAGCTCAAATTCGTAGGCTTTGAGATCTGAGAATAGCTCATGATTAGATGTCCTTGAGAGGACCATTGAATGTATTAGGGCCATGGCTTTCATTTCCCATTCAGCTGGGAGGGCTCTTAGTATCTTCATGCACATCTCATTCTGAGTGTACTCTTTCCCAAGAGTTGAAAGCTCATTTGTTATCTATGTGAATCTGGCATCCAGCTGATCCAGACTTTCACCTGCAAGCATTTTCAAATTTTCAAATTTTTGAACAGCAACAGTTAATTTGTTCTCTTTAATGTGTTATGATCCTTCACAAATCAGGGTTAGCTTATCCCAGATTTCTTTGATTGATCTGCATGACTTGACTTTGTTGAACATTGCCTTGTCCAACGTCTTATAGAGAATATCCTTGGCCACATTGTCCAGGTTATATCTCTTTTCTATCTTTATTAGTCCATTCAGTGCGAGGTTTTTCAACCATGGTTGGTCTAGCCTCTGCTGCAGCTTCCTCTTCTTCAGCTCGAGGTGCTCTTCTTACAGCAGTAATGACTTTGACTATTTGTAATGGCCCATCCTCTATCACAAGCCACATTTGATCGTGTAATGTTGAAAGATGAGCCTGCATATGAATCTTCCAGTCATCAAACTCTTCCAGAGTAAACATACGAATACGAGTTAGATTTGCTTCCATGATAATAACTTTGCTTTTAAAAATGAAAGACTTTGAAAACACAAGTGTTAAACCTTTTGAAAAAGATTGAGATCTAGTTCAGTAACCAGTGTGGAAGGCTCAATGAACCAACCTCTCTGATACCACTTGTAGGTCCGAAGTGGTGTGGTGTAAGGTTTAGAAGGGGGGGTTGAATTAACATTTCATTTTTAGAATTTCAACAGCGTTGACTCAAATCAACTAAGTTCTTGGGGGACAACTAGGTTGGCTATCTTTATCTAATTTACCCATTCAACAGACTCGACTGAGGTGTTGATAGTATAACTCAGCTGCGTCAGCTAACACTAAACTTTTATATGATTTGGTTTTTAACAGTGGAAGACTTAACACCCTTTGTAAATTTAAAGCACATTTTTAACACTTGTTTTAACACTTGTTATTATCAGTTGGATAGCAATATTACTTATCAGCATATATGAAAAATATAAGCAAGAAAATAAATGCTGAAAGTAAATGACACAAGAATTTATAGTGGTTCGAGGATGGGGTAATTCCTCTACTCCACTCTTCTCCAACTCCTGGAGGAATCCACTAGGTAACAGATCAAGTTACAAAGTAGTTCTCAGTCTAGAGGCAGCCTTGATCACACAGTTGGCTTCTCCTGCGACTCAGCTTCTTCACAAGACAACTGCCTTGATACTTCAGCTCCCTTCAAGTCTTTGGAATTGATCACACAGCCTTCCAACAAACTTGAATATCCTGGTTCGACCTTGAACCTTTCTACAACTCCTTCAACTTGGAGAGTAGAGTTCCTTTGAGTGTTAGGCTTGAGAAATTATATGATAAGCATTGAGAATATTGTAGGTTATGCTTGCTTGAATATTGCTTGATTCGTTCGTGCTTGGTTGAGGTAACTTTTTCTCCAATGCTTCCTCAGCCTTTTATAGTGCTCATTTGAAAATTTGCCTATTAAAGAGATAGGCTATTTTCAAATACACTTCTTGTTCGTTGGCTTATCTTTTCTTAGTCTGCAACATTTGTAATGTTTACCCTTCCTCGTATAAAATGGCTCTGCAGCTTTACAGGGTCTGATACATGCTTCAGTGTTTCCCATTGGTTTATTCTTTTTGCATGTTTCTGGGCCAAACACTTTAAGACCTGGCAGATTTGACTTATTACTATATCGAGTAATATTCTTGACTTTCTCCTAAGGGATCAATGTCAGTTGTCTTAACTTGACTGCTGTCTTTACCCCTTGACTTGAGTCTGCTCCAATCATCAGAATAACTTTATTGTCACTTCAACTGTTAGACTTGCCTCCTTTCACTGACTTGACTGACACTTTCTAATACTCCACATAGTTGTTCCTCAGTTGGCTCTCCTTCAATCGATTCCTTGTCTACCATCTTGGCCATACTCAGCTGACACACAGCGAAGTCTTCACTCTAGTCTGCAGTTGATTTCTTGCATTCTTTGACATAGCTCACTTCACTCAGCTCTTTCAGTCATATATATTACAACATAAAGTTACAAGGAAAATGGGGTGCCAACTTCCTAGTCTAAGTTTTACATGGTATAATTAAAATCTAACAAATAAATTTCCTAACAGTTTTCCAGACTCAGTGTACAAGAAAGAGAGCATATGTGGTGCATGCCAGAAGGGAAAGCAAATCAAGTCTTCATTCAAGGACAAACTAAATCCTTCTTCAACAAGGATCTTACATCTATTGGATATGGATTTATTTGGTCCTGTTGAACCAGCAAGCATAAGTGGAAAGAAATACACCTCAGTAGTGGTGGAAGATTACTCAAGATACACATGAACCATCTTTATGTGTAAAAAGATGGAACCTTGCAGAAGCTTCCACAGCTAATGAAGAGAGTTCAAAATGAGAAGAGCCAAACCATTGTTAAGATAAGGTCTGACATAAGAACTGAGTTTGTCAATGGGATTATAACTTTGTGATGTAGAGAGAATGGTATTGATCATGAGTTATCAGCTACAAGAACTCCATAACATAATGGAGTCGCTAAAAGAAGAAATAGAACCCTCAAGAAAGCTGCAAGGACCATGTGAAAGCCATTAACACTACTTCTTACACTCAGAATAAGTGTATGATAAATAGGCATCTTTCCAAAAAACCCTGTGAAATTTGGACTGGAAGAAAGCCTAATGTTTGATGCAAGTATTTCATTCATAATAATGGAAAGGATAATTCGAAAGCTTTTGATGCTAAAGCTGATAAAGGTATCTCTTGAGATACTCAGCCGAGAGTAAAGCTTTTAGAGTGCTGAACAAAAGGACTTTGGTCACAGAAGAGTCTATCCTTGTGGTTTTTTATGAACCTAATGTAAATGGAGAAGACATTGATGAGTTAGCTGAGAAGATGAATCAACCAACTATTCATAAGAGTCCCTATGCTGAAGCAGATGTCTGAAGACTCAATCCTGATGAGGATGAGATAGATGAATCTCAGAGACAGCTGGAATGTTTGCAGCTGAATGATGAAGACAAAGAAGAAGTTGTTCAAGACAGCTTAGTTGCAAGAATACTCAACCCATCACACTTACTCCAACCAAATGTGAGATGGCTGAGAGACCACCCACTTGAGTTAGTTATTGGAGATGTCAGAGAAGGAGTAAGAACCAGATCCAAGACTCAACATGAAGCCATGTTTACTAGTTTCATTTCTCAAATTGAGCTAAAAGATGTGTCACAAGCATTGGATGACACTCATTGGATTCTAGCTATGCAAGAAGAGATGAATCAGTTTGAAAGGAATAAAGTTTGAAAATTGGTTCAAAGGCCTACCCACCAAAATGTTATTGACACAAAGTGGGTATTCAGAAACAAGTTGATTGAGGAAGGATCAGTTGTGATAAACAAATCAAGATTGGTAGCCAAAGGGTATTGCCAAGAAGAATGAATAGATTTTGATGAAACCTTTGCTTCTATTGCTAGACTAGAAGCAATTAGGATGTTTCTTGCTTATGCAGGACACGAGAACTTCACAATTTATGAAATGGATGCGAAGAGTGCATTTTTTAATAGACTTTTTGAAGAAAAAGTCTATGTGGAACAACCTCCAGGTTTTGAGCAGAAAACTACTGATGACAAGGTCTACAAGCTCAAGAAAGCATTGTATGGTTTGAAGCAAGCACCAAGAGCATGGTATGATACATTGTCTCAGTTTCTTACAGTCAATGGATTCACCAAAGGAAAAGTTGACATAACACTCTTTAGAATTCAAGATGGAGAGAGTATGTTGCTTGTTCAAATATATATAGATGACATTATCTTTGGATCCACAAACAAAGAGTTGTGTGACAAATTCTCAAACCTTATGCAAGGGAAGTTTGAGATGAGCATGATAGGAGAGCTGACTTTCTTCGTAGGTCTTCAAGTCAAGCAAATGAAGGATGGAACCTTCATAAGTCAAACCAAATATAGCAAAGATTTAATGAAGAAATTTGGTATGGCAGAGAAGTCATTTGCTTCTGTAAAGATGGATATGGATGCAGAAGGAAAACCAGTTGATCAGACAAGATATAGAGCATTTATTGGATCAATGTTCTACTTGACTGCCAGCAGACCAGACATCACCTTTGCAGTAGGTATATGTGCTATATTTCAGTCTGCCCCCAAAGAAAGTTATATGACTACAACTAAGAGAATTCTGAGATATTTGAAAAGAAGCCAAAAAGTTAGCTAATGGTATCCAAAAGAAGGTGGATTAAAATTGATTGGATACTCAGACTCCGACTATGTTGGATATAGAGTTGACAGGAAAAGTACATTTGGTACTTGTCAAATGCTTGGAAATAGATTGGTTTCTTGGTTTAGCAAAAACAGAATTCCATAGCTACATCCACAGCTAAAGCAGAATATATTGCTACAGGCAGCTATTGTGCCCAAGTTTTATGGATGAGGCAGGAGCTGAGAGATTATGACATTGAAGAGAAAGAAAGTCCAATTATGTGTGATAACACATGTAGGTCCCAAGGGGTGTGAGTAAGGTTTAGAAGGGAAACCTTACCAACTTTTCTATTTTAGTCCTTTTAAAATTATAACAGAGTTAACTCAAACAGTTGTGTCCTTGAGGGACAGCTAAGTTAGTTATTCAGCTAAGTTAGCCACTCAACAGACTCATAGAGCTGTTGATAGAATACCTTGGTTGTTTAACCTGGACTTTAACTTGGTTGTTTTGGTTTTATCAGCGGAAGACTTAACACCCTTGATTTGTTTTAAGCTTGTTTTAACACTTGATTTTAGCACTTGGTTATTAATCAGTTGGATAGCAAATGTGAGTTTTATCAGCAGATATGATGTAAGTATGCAGAAATGTAAATGTGCTGAAAAATAAATGACACAGATAATTTATATAGAGGTCCGAAGATGGGATAATTCTTCTAATCCTCTCTTCTCCAACTCCTGGAGTAATCCACTATGTAACATATCAGTTTACAACGTGGTGAACAGTCCAGAGATAGCCTTGGTCACACAGTCGGCTTCTTTTGCGACTCAGCTTCTTCACAGGGCAGCTGTCTTGCTACTTCAGCTCACTTCTCAAGCTCGTGAATTTGATCACGAAGCCCTCCAATAACTTGATATTGGTTCGACTTTGAACCTTCCTACAATCTTCCTTGGAAAGTAGACCCCTTTTGATTCTTCAAAAGTTTCCTCTTCAACAGATTTTAAGTTGTCTTTCCTTCACAGCTTTGTGTTGGATCGATTTCCTTCGAGTTTCAGGCTTGAGGATTTGCTTGAATATACTTGAGAATATTTCACACCAGCGAGATCCAACTAAGGTAAGGTCGTGTCGCGGCTGCTCCACTCCGTTGCGGTCTGATGAACTGAACTTTGTTGCCTTCCCGCACGCGAAGCGAATGGGCGTTGTGCTATGGGTCAGTTTTGGGGCGGGGAGTGAAGAGAGACAATATTTAAGATTTACTATCGAATAGAATAATATTTGAATTGTATTCGAATTTAGAATTGTGATAAAGAAATCGAAATTCTATATCGCTATATAAATCGTTATATTATATACTATTAATATACAATATTTATTGGATCAGATTACTTGATTGAATAATGCTTGCTTGTTCGTGGTTCAGGTTCACAAGGTTACCTTTTCTCAGTAAATTCCTCAGCCTTTTATAGTGCACTTTTGAAATTTTTCCCGTTGAAGAGATAGGCTAATTTCAAAAGTCATTTATCGTTCGTTGGCTTGTCTTATCTGTAGTCTTTGATGTTGACATTTCCTCGTATTAAATGTCTTGCAGCATTCAGAATTTCTGACACACGGTGCAGTGCTTCCATTGGTTTATTCCTTTTGCACAATTCTAGGACTAACACTTTACACCTGATAGCTTTGACATGTTACTATTCTGAGTAACATTCTTGACTTTTAATCAACGGATCTAAGTCAATTGTCTTGACTAAACTGTTGTCTTTACCCCAGGTGACTTGAGTCAGCTTCCAGTCAATGGATGACTCAACTATCACTTCAACCTTGAGACTTGGCTTCTTTAACTAACTTGATCGACACTTTTACATTTGTTCACCGGTGACACACCTTCAGTCGAGTCCTTGACTTCCTTCTTGGCCATACTCAGCTGACACACAGCATAGTCTTCGATCCAGTCCGCAGTTGACTTCTTGCATTCCTTGGCGTAGCTGACTTTACTCAGATTTTCTAGCCCTATCTATTACAATACGAATTACAAAGAAAATGGGGTGCCAACTTCCTAGTTTAAGTTTTACATGGTATCATCAAAATCTACAAAATAAATTTCCTAACAATTTCCCCCTTTTTGATGATGCCAAAACTTAAAAACATTCAACAAAATATAAACAGCAAAGATACATACAGATAATGCAGTAACAAAAAATGTATGTTTGAAATAGATCGTTTTATTGATCATAGCATTCTTGTCCTTTACATAGTTGTTTACATTTGGTATCATAGCATTCTTAATCAGAGCAATATACATCTTTAAGCTAAGATACAAGAGTTCATACAAAGTGAAAAATTACACAAAAATTCA
Organism: Rehmannia glutinosa; assembly: GCA_016081115.2. Taxonomy (NCBI): domain Eukaryota; kingdom Viridiplantae; phylum Streptophyta; class Magnoliopsida; order Lamiales; family Orobanchaceae; genus Rehmannia; species Rehmannia glutinosa. The sequence goes on along the minus strand of CM071932.1, from coordinate 43,065,142 downwards.
CTAAGTACATTACAGACGACTTACATGAGTGTATATACAAAAGTAATATACATGAAGGGGTTCACATCAACACTTCAACGCCTTCGCTGCTTCCTTCCTCTTTTTTCTTTAGCTCTCTTGCGCTCCTCGTCGTCAGCTCTCTTCCTCTTCCTCTCTTCTTCTTCCCTTTTTTTCTTCTTTTCATAGGCCCGTTTGGAAGCATCATCCCTTTGCTTCCTCTCGAGCCATTGATGAGTTTGCCTCTCATTTTCTTCTTATTGCCTTCTTACTGCCTCCGCGTTCTTTCTTGCCACTTCTAGATTGGCCAATTCATCATACCCAGCCCAGTAGATCATCCCTTTCTTATCAGGATCTACATATTCAACATCCTTGGGTTTTGGTCGAGGTCGAGAACCTCTTCCACCACCACTTCTTCCTCTTTCTCTGGGTGTGTACTGCACGGGAGTCTTCTTCTTACCAGTTGAGTGACTGCTGGAAGACTGCTGCTTTTCAGCTTCTTCACACAATGCTAGACCTTTCTCCCGGTACAAATCCCAAGCTTGGGCTAGTGTCATTCCTTAGAAATAGCCTTCTAATTCAAGGGTTTTGAACTCTTCAACCGATCTAGGCTCAGATCCATTATCAGGAATCGCATCCTGATCTTTTTCAACTGGAAGACCACCATGCTGTTTGAGCACTTCCTGAACGCGAGCATCCTGCTTTTTAGAGAACTCTTCAAACCCTGCTTTAATGATATTTCTTTTCTCTGACATTGGCATAGCAGAGTGCTCAATGGGTAGGGTTACATGGAGTTTGCTCAGGATAGAGGCAGTAACATGACCTTGCTGGGGGCTTTTGGCTAACATTAGCGTCAAATCCTTCGAACTTTCCCCCTCAGTTGCTTTACCTTTCTTCACAGCTGCGTCTTTCTCAACTGCGTCTTTCTTCAATTTTTCTTCTTTCAATCCCTTTAGGGACTCCTACTCCCCCTTTTTGGCATCATCAAAGGAGAGAGGGACCCCGGGGAACATGCTCCCAAGAAGAAAGTCTAGTCTGTTTAGCGTTGAATTGTGCCTGGAGTCTGCTGCATCAGTTGCGGTTCTAATCTCCGATCGAATGTCCTTAGACTCAGCTCTCAATATCTTCATTTCAGCCAAAAGTAAGCTGAATTTGTCATTCATCGCATTTTCAAGTCTGAGGATCTCATTCTTATGAAAATGTCGCAGCAGCTCCATATCATTTTTGTGAGTCTGGGCTATTCTTTCAATATATTCCTTCATCCACTGCCTGATCATGGAGTTATCTGCACTCCATACGAGCATTCTGCCATATAGGGCTTTGAAGTATCGTACTTGCTCACTTCGCATAGCAGTCTGCTATTGAGACCATTCCCAAATTCGCACCACGATTCCTCTCAAGTCTGTTTTGAGAGTGGCATCACGATTGTCCAGACGTAAATCGAGTGAGGCCTGGTGTCGTTCAATATTCTCAATCTCCTCGCAGATCTTCTTGAAGACTTCACGAATTTCAGCTGTCTTGCCCGAATCAGTTGCTGGCCACTCTTTGTCAAAATCACAGTCTACTGGCACAATCGTGTCGGTGGGAATGATGGGATCTTCTTTGACAGTATATTTTCTTTGTTTAGGAGTTGTCTCTTCCTCGGATGCAGGTAGGTCCTGGGTGAATGGAAACATATCCTGAAAGACATCATCACGAACATAAGGGATGTCTGGGTCTCGACCCTTCAAAGCCTTCCCTTTTAGTAGTAGAGTGGAGTCAACTCTCGATGACTCTACTGTGGCAGTTTCATCGGCAATATTCACAGTTGTGTGAGCCTGTGACGGAGTTGACGGAGTCGTTACTGTTGCAGTTGTGGAAGCCTGCACAGATGACTCGATTTCAGCTGGGGCTTTTGGATTGTCTTGCCAGTGGTGATCGAGCCTCACTGTCTTAATGACTTCCGGTCTTAGTAGACTTTGCTAAATGAGTAACCTATTCCTCGGATGTATCATCAGCATCATCGGATGATGATGAGACATGGGGAGTCAGCTCATCATCAAAATTAAACTTTGTACGAGCCGCTTTGTCACTTAACTGGCTCTTAGTTTTGAGAACATCCTCAGCTGGGTCCGTAGGATCTGCAACTGGAGTGTACTTAGCTTCATCTTCTGATCCCAAAAAGGATGTGTCTTAGTTTTCCTGGGAATCATGAAGTGCGCTTATCTCTTTTTCTGCATTAGGCTGTCTAGAGGAGGAATGATCTGTGCATCTTTATCCTGGGAAGTCTCAACCTCCCTTAGGCCTTCAAGACCCCCAGCAGACTCAACTGTTGCGAGGCCTTTAGTGTTCTCTTCGACAGTCTCAACTGTCTTAGGGTCTTCTACATTCCCTTCGACAGTCGCAGATGTCTTAGGGACTTCGACCATGGCATCCATAGGAGTCTCAACTCCTTGGATTGCACTTTCACTGCCCAGAGTGTTAACTCCCAGGGCATCACCATCCTATGCCTCGACTGTGATAACACTGTCTTTGGCCTGCAAAGCAGTGGAAATTTCAGCGGAGATAGAATCAATTGTCCGAGCTTCATCAATGCCACTCTACTGTTGTTCACTCTCTTTTTCTACTTCGCATCCTAGCTACATTTGGATGTATCCCACGGCAACCTCCAACCCTATTGTAGTGGAGAGAGCTTCCCCCTCAGCTGGCTCTCCAGCTGAGTGAATGATTGTGGGGTCACTCTTCTCCTGAGACGCGGCCTTTTCGGTTGAGTGCTCAGCCGCCGGGCCAGGTGTGAAAACACCTTCTTTAGGGGTTGGCTCAGCTTGGGTGCCCAATTTCCCAGCTTCATCACCAATTTCCTTGGATCCATCCTCGGATTGTACAGGGGACGTGGCTGCAGCAATATCTGAGGCAATCTGTTGTACCACTCCCAGAGGATCAATTTGCAGGAGAGATTGTGAGGACTCTCCTGGGCCTTCTAACAATTGCTGCTCATGGATGGCTCTGGATTCCCTCAAGGCCTGCTGCATATCTGACTTCTCTTCTGCAGCAGTGGGATCCTCAACACTTTCGGAGAACACATCAAGATGTGTATGAGTGTGACTTGGGGAGCCTGTAAATTCGCATATTTTTTACTTTCCCAATGCTCGGGCTTGCTCCTCAGCTTTATCCTTTTCATCTCCCTTTATGATGTGGAGGATATCCATGCAGTTGTCTTCGTCAAAGGCCTGTCGAACAGTTGCAACACCAAGAAAATGTAGCAACTCTTCTTCCTCTTCTATGAACTCGGGTGAGTGAACTGCACACTTGAGTGATCCAGCTTCCATGCTCTCCATTCTCGTAGACGTCATTGGATGTCTGGATACAGTGGAGAGTACATGATTACATCATCATCATCATCTTCACCTTCTCCTCTAGTTTCTTGAATTGGAGGCAAGAGACCTTGCTCTTCCTCAGAAGCAGCAACATCAGTTGTAGGTGGAGAGACAACCTTTTCGACAGAAGGCTCGATTGTCTCTGCTGCTTCACTCTTCTCAGTTGTTTCTCGCACAGCTGGGTCTTCAACGGGTCTTTGTTGATCGCCCTCAACAGACTTTGCGGATTCATCAATGACTTCAGGAGATTGCTCTTCCTGAGTGACAACAGTCTTGACTTCTTTTTCTGGCTGGTTAGAGGATTCAGCCTTCTTCTTCTCAAGTTCAGATCGCCTGAACAATCTCTTTTCCTCATAGGAACTTATGGTTCAACATCCTCTGTTTCCTCAAAAGTAAAAGCTTTTGGTTTGTTCTTATAGGCAGCTGCCTTACGTGGTTTGGCAATCCTCTTCTTCTTAACGATAGGAGAGGAAATATGGTGTTCTTCCTCCATCTCGGCTACGGGGACAGGTGATTTGGCTGCAGGGGCAGGAGTCTCGGCTGCTCGGGCAGGGGACTCAGCTGCAAGGGAAGGTGCTTTGGACTGTGATGCGGGAGCAATTGCTTTCTTGGACTTAGCTGCGGGGGCAGCTCTCTTCTTCGGAGGAGGGGTGTCAGCTGCATCTTCCGGGTCAGCTGATTCCCCCTCACTGGTATCAGTTTTTTTTGCATGAGATCTTTTCTGGGCACCGGAAAGGTTTGCCCTAAACATTCTCTTGTTCACGTGAAAGGCCTTACCATGACCAAGGTTGACACCTTTCACTCTTAGCAGATGGCCAATCACAAGGCCATATCCAAGTGAGCTTCCGAAGGACCCATATTTCTTATATGTCATGTTCAGCACATTCTGGCAGAGTCTGCTATAAACAAACTCAGCCCAGTTAACCTTCTTCCCTTGCATGATCGCAGCCATGACGATCAACTTTGTCTTGGACAACTGATTAAAGCTTCCAAACTTCATGTCGACACATTTCAAGACGACATACATTAGCTTGTGATAGTCGTCCTTCAGCAGCTTCTTGTCAGCTGTGTAGATCACTTTGGCAGCACACTCTGGTTTGGCCACTTCCTTCCATGCAGCAGCCAAGTCGACATCAGCCTCATAGATATCCTATGAGCCCTCTGAGGGCAATAAGCAGTGCTCGGCAAGGTCTTTTGCACTGAGATTTATGACCTTGCTGTGGACGGAAGATTTGATTTCTTCGTCCTGCACCTCAGCGTTAACGTAGAACTGAGCTACCTACTCAAGGTAGGTATGAGAGTACTCCATAGTTAGAAAAGCCTTTAGCCCTGACTTTTCTAACATATCAGCAATCTTCAGAACTAGGGTTTCATCAACATCCTGCTTTATCATGCCATCGAAATCCACGAAAGAGCCAGTGTGGATTTGCTTCAAGAGTTTCACAAAGTCGTGCTTTTGAGCCATTTTTTGAGAGTTTCACCGAACGAAAAGTGTAGAACTTGCTTTGAGATAACTTAGGGTTTCTGAGAGAAAAACTTTGCTTTGCTTGAAGATGAACAGTTCACGTAGTGAGAGAAATGAAAATTTTTGTATATAAGGAACGTGAAAGGACACATTTTGGATTTTGAAATTTTGATCGAAATATGGCTCAGATTAGAATGTCAAAACCACATTTAATTCCTCGCATTTAATGCAGCTGCATTTATATCCAATCATATCGATTCATGTGCAGCTTTTATTGTGACTGTCATTATTGCGCTGACGTCATCCTTAAAAATATTCCCGTTCATTTAAAACGACTGCATTTTTGTCACTTAGCTCATAAATGATTCAGCTTATATCCAAAGTGACTTAACTCTGCTTGTCTCTTCTCATGAAGTGACTTAGCTATCAGCTAACTCGATATAGTTGACTTCTCGATAAAATTGTTTCACTTGGCTGAAGTGTGAAACTTGCTCTGCTCTTATTTTCTCATCTTCTTTCTCTATTGATTGAGTCGTCTGAGTTTTAACTCAGCTCAATTAATCCTAACTCATTCTTGAGTTCTTCAAATCTTGATTAATATAGAGGCTTTGTGAATATATCAGCTAACTGCTTATCAGTTGAGATGTATTCCAAGGTGATGTCCTTCTTTTAAACATTATCTCTTATGAAATGATATCTCACATCAATGTGCTTTGTTCTTGAATGCAACACAGGATTCTGAGTGCTTGCAATAGCACTAGTTTTATCACACATAATTGGAATCTCTTTTTCTTCAATCTCATAGCCTCTCAGTTATTGTCTCATCAATAAGACTTGGGCACAATAGTTGCCCGCAGCTATGTACTCTGCTTCAGTGTGGATGTTGCTATTAAGTTTTGTTTCTTGCTGAACCAAGAAACCAGTCTATTACCAAGCATTTGACATGTACCTAAAGTACTCTTCCTATCAACTCTACATCCAGATAGTCTGAGTCTGAGTAACCAATAAGCTTGAATCCACCTTCCTTTGGATACCATAAGCCAACTTCTTGGCATCCCTTCAAATATCTTAGGATTCTCTTAGCTTCAGTCGTGTGGCTCTCCTTTGGTGCAGATTGAAATCTTGCACATGCACCTACTGCAAAGGTGATGTCTGGCCTGCTGGCTTTTAAATAGAGCAATGATCCAATGAGTGCTTTATATCTAGTTTGATCAACAACTTTGCCTTTTGCATCCATGTCCATCTTGACTGATGTGTTCATTGGTATTTTCACAGAAGACTTCTCTTCCATATCAATTTCTTCATTAAATCTTTGGTATACTTTGTTTGACTTATGAAGGTTCCATCCTTCAATTGCTTGACTTAAAGTCCTAGAAGAAAGTCAGTTGTCCCATCATGCTCATCTCAAATTTACCTTGCATGAGGTTTGAGAACTTATCACACAGCTCTTTGTTTGTGGATCCAAAAATGATGTCATCCACATATATTTGAACAAGAAGTATACTCTCTCCATCTTGAATTCTGAAGAGTGTTTTATCAACTTTGCCTTTAGTAAATCCATTGTCAGTTAGGAATTGAGACAATGTTTCATACCATGCTCTTGGTGCTTGTTTCAATCCATAAAATGCTTTCTTGAGCTTATATACATTATCTCCAATAGTTTTCTGCTCAAAACCTGGAGGTTGTTCAACATAGCCTTCTTCCTCTAACAGTCCATTCAGAAATGCACTCTTCACATCCATTTGATACACAGTGAAGTTCTTATGTGCAACATAAGCAAGAAACATCCTTATTGCTTCCAATCTTACAACAGTAGCAAATGTTTCATCAAAATCTATACATCTTCTTGGCAATACCCTTTGGCTACCAATCTTGCTTTGTTTCTCACCACAGATCCTTCCTCATTAATCTTGTTTCTGAAAACCCATTTTGTGCCAATAACATTTTGATAGGTTGGCCTCTACACCAATTCCCATACTTTTTCCTTTCAAACTGATTCAGCTCTTCTTGCATGGCTTGAATCCAATGTGTGTCATTCAATGCTTGAAACGCATCTTTTAGCTCTATCTGGGAAATCAAACAAGTAAACATAGCTTCATGATGTGCTCTGGATCTGGTTCTTATGTCATCTCTAACATCTCCAATAACTAACTCTGGTGGATGGTCTCTCAGCCATCTCAAATCAGGTTGAAGTAAGTCTGCTGGATTCAGCTGTCTCGCAGCTAAGTTGCCTTGAACAGCTCTTTCATCTTCATTCAGTTGTAGACTTTCCAGTTGTCTTTGAGATTCAACTATCTCATCTTCATCTAGGTTGCTTGCTCTCACTTCAGCTTCAACATAAGGACTCTTCTGTATAGTTGGTTGATTTAGCTTATCAGCTAACTCTTCAATTTCTTCTTCATTTACATTAGGTTCATCAAAAACCACATGGATAGACTCTTCTGTGACCATAATCCTCTTATTCAGCACTCTATAGGCTTTGCTCTCAGCTGAGTATCCCAAAAAGATACCTTCATCAGCTTTAGCATCAAAAGCCTTCAAATTATCTTTGCCATTGTTATGGGTGGAACATTTACATCCAAATATTCTGAAATATCCAACATTTGGATTTCTCCCCGTCCAAATCTCATAGGGAGTCTTGGTCAATTGCATGTTGATCATGCATCTATTTTGAGTGTAGCATGCAGTGTTAATAGCTTCAGCCCAAAATCTCTTAGGCAATCCAGCTTCAGCTAACATGGTCCTTGCAGCTTCTTTGAGAGTTTTGTTCCTTCTTTTAGCTACTCCATTCTGTTGTGGAGTTCTTGCTACAGATAACTCATGAGCAATACAATTTTCAACACAATACTGAGTTATTATCCAATTGACAAACTCAGTTCCTCTGTCAGATCTTATTTTTTATAATGGTTTGGCTCTTTTCATTTTGAACTATTTTCATCAGCTGAGGTAACTTCTGCAAATTTTCCTTCTTTTTGCACATGAAGATTGTCCATGTAAATCTTGAATAGTCATCTACCACCACCAAGGTGTATATCTTTCCACTTATGCTAGCTGCCTCAACTGGACCAAATAAATCCATATGCAGCAGATGTAATATCCTTGTTGAAGAAGGACTTGGCTTATCCTTGAATGAAGACTTTATTTTCTTTCCCATCTGGCATGCATCACATACACTTTCTTTCTTGTACACTGAGTCTAGCAATCCTTCCACAAGATGACTCCTTGCAAGCTTGTTGATTGTCTTAAAATTCAGATGACTCAGCTTCTTGTGCCACAGCCAACTTGATTCGGTTGTGCTCTTTGCTAGCAGACAAGTACTTGGTGTAGCAGTAGACCAATCTACCACAAACATATTCTTCTGTCTTGATCCTTGGAACACTATTTCATTTGATTCAGAATCTTTGATCTGGCAAATTCCCATATTGAATCCAACATTGTAGCCATTGTCACAGAGTTGACTGATGCTTAACAGGTTGAAGTTTAGGCCTTCAACATAAGCAACATCTGTGATTTCCAATCCATTCTTCTTGATGGATCATGTGCCTTTGATTTCCCTTGGAGCTTCATTTCCTCCAAATATGACTTTTGCACCTCTAATCTCCTTGAATCTTGACAGGTTTTTCTTGTTTCCTGTCATATGTCTAGAACAGCCATTATCCATGTACCAGGGTCCTTGGCACTTAGCTGTTCCATGAACCTGCAATCAAGGAAATTAGTTTTTAGGTACCCATACTTGCCTGGGTCCTAAGGGGTTAGTGCTATAAGATGATCCAACCAACCTATAGCCAAAGGACTTGACTCTAAGAGGTTGCCATCTATCAGTGCCATAATCATAGTGCACATTAGCAAATTGCTTGGGGTTTTAGGTTCATACAGCTGTCTCTTTTGTCTGTATGCATGTGTGTTTGTTTTAGTAATTACTTTCTTGGGATAATTGTGATGATTCTAAGTGTAGTGCTTGGGTGGATATGTGTGCTGATAATAGCTCTTTTGCCTTTGGAATGACCTTTGCTGAGTTTTAGGTCTTTGCCATCTAGGCCTATATTCCATAGGTTTTTGCTGATGTTTCACATTATTCCAATCAGCATAGTTTGGATAGTTTCTACCATTCCCATCATGTGTGTTCCTCTGATGGAACTTCTAGGGTTTTTGGTAGCTCTGTTTGCTTTTCACAGAGTATTTTCTGTTTGGAGTTTGCTGAGGAACTCGGCTGGATTTCTTCTCAGTTGTCCTCTCAAAGATACTCGGGTCGTTTTTTTCTTTTCATTTATATCCAAGGCCAGTTTGTTTGTGATTATGCTTAGGAGTGAATGTGGGTGCAACATTTGGTGTTTTGGATTTTTGAGATGCTTCATTGCTTGAATATCCTTTTTCCAAAATCACTTTTGGAGTTTGACTATGCACAAAGGAATTAAATCCTATGCATGTCTTATCTCCACATTCTTTTGACTCATGATAAGATCATCCAATGATTTGGATGCCTTTGTAAATGAGGCAATCACATTTTTGAGATCTTTTTCCCTCTTTTCTATAGCAGCTAACTCTGCTATAATCTTGGCATTTTCAGCCTTCAGCTTAGTGTTCTCATCAGCTATGTGACTCAGAGTACTCAGCTCTTTAGTTAGGTGTGAGTTTTGGCTTTTAAGCTGGTTGTTTTCCTCATTTAGAATTGTGTGTGAGGATTTTATGTGCTCAAAATCTTTCATCATTTTGCCTAATGAATCATAAAGGTCAGTGGGTGATGAAGTGTGTGTATCACAATCACTATCACTTGAATCTGAATGAGATGAGTTAGAATGTACCTCATCTTCTTGATCTGGTTGATCTTGTTCTTTAGCCATAAGGCAGATCATGGCCTCTTCTTCAGAGTCACTTGAGTAGTCAGCCTCACTACTCTCTGAATCTGCTGCTTCTTTAAACTTGGCTGTCTTAGCACACTCAGCAGCCAACATGGCTTTCTTCTTTTCCTGTCTTTTTTCTCTAAAGACTTTTCTTTCTTCTTCATTTCTATATTTGTTGACTGGTGGATAGGAACAATCAACTGCAAAATGTCCTGGTTGTCTGCAGTTCCAACACAGGTTCTCAGCTCTTTGATCAGCTCTTTCTATTCTTGGGTTATCAGCACTCTCATATTCAACCCTTTGATGCTCAACTCTCTTGGGTGGCCTATCTTCCCTTGACTTAGAGGGAGCTGAATGTCTCTTGGAGGTTTCACCCTTGTTTCTTTTATAGTTCTTATTGAAGAACTTGCTGAATATTTTAACCATTAGGGCAATCTCCTCCTGATCTATGGCTTCCTTGGGTTCAGCTCTCTTTCCATCCTTAGCTATCAGTGCAGCTATCTTGGGTACAACTGTCTCCTCTTGTTCTTTTCTTCTCAGCTCAAACTCATAGACTTTGAGGTCTGAGAATAGCTCGTGGTTAGATGTTTTTGAGAGGCCCATTGAATGTCTCAGGTCCATAGTCTTCATTTTCCATTTAGTTGGGAGGCTCCTTAAGATCACCATACATATTTCCTTTTGTGTATATTCTTTCCCAAGAGCTAAAAGCTCATTTGTGATTTCAGTGAATCTGGCATCCAGATGATCCATGGTTTCACCTGCAAGCATTTTGAAATTTTAAAATTTTTGAACAGCAACAGACAATTTATTTCTTTAATTTGTTCTGATCCTTCACAAATTAAAGTCGGTTTATTCCAGATTTCTTTTGTAGATTTGCAAGATTTAACTTTATTGAACACTGCTTTGTCCAAAGTCTTGTAGAGTATGTCCTTGGCCACATTGTCCAAGTTGTATCTCTTCCTATCTTCATTTGTCCACTCAGTCCTTGGTTTTTCAGCCATGGCTGGTCTTGCTTCAGCAGCAGCTTTTTCTCCTTCAGCTGCAGCTGCTCTTATTGTAGCCGTGTTCACTTTAAGTATTTGCAGTGGCCCATCCTCTATCACAAGCCACATTTCATCATGTAATGCAGATAGATGAGTCTGTATACGGATTTTCCAATCATCAAATTCTTCAACAGTGAACATAGGATTGTGTGTCAGATTTGCTTCCATGATACTAACTTTGCTTAAAATGAAAGATTTTGACAATGCAAGTATTTAAAACCTTTTTGAAAAGATAGAGATCTAGTTCAGTAACGAGTGCGGAAGGCTCAATGAATCAACCGCTCTGATACCACTTGTAGGTCCCAAGGGGTGTGAGTAAGGTTTAGAAGGGGTGTTGAAGAAACATTACCAACTTTTCTATTTTAGTCCTTTTGAAATCATAAAAGAGTTAACTCAAATATATTTGTCCTTGAGGGACAGCTAAGTTGGTTATTCAGCTACATTAGCCACTCAACAGACTCGATAGAGCTGTTGATAGAATACCTTGGCTGTTTAACCTGAACTTTAACTTGGTTGTTTTGGATTTATCAATGGAAGACTTAACACCTTTAATTTGTTTTAAGCTCGTTTTAAAACTTGATTTTAGCACTCGGTTATTAATCAGTTGTATAGCAAATGTGAGTTTTATCAGCAAATATGATGTAAGTATGCAGAAATGTAAATGTGCTGAAAAATAAATGACGCAGATAATTTTTAAAGAGGTTCGAAGATGGGGTAATTCTTCTAATCCTCTCTTCTCCAACTCCTGGAGGAATCCACTATGTAACAGATCAGTTTACAACGTGGTGAATAGTCTAGAGACAGCCTTGGTCACACAGTTGTCTTCTCTTGCGACTCAGCTTCTTCACAGGGTATTTGCGCTTTGCTACTTGACTCACTTCTCAAGTTCTTGGATTTGATCACGAAGCCCTCCAATAATTTGATACTGGTTCAACCTTGAACCTTCCTACAATTCTCCTTGGAAAGTAGACCCCTTTTGATTCTTCAAGAGTTTTCTCTTCAACAGATTTGAAGTTCTCTTTCCTTCACAGCTTTGTGTTGGATCAATTTCCTTCGAGTTTCAAGCTTGAGGATTTGCTTGAATATACTTGAGAATATTTTAGATTACTTGCTTGAATAATGCTTCCTTTTTCGTGGTTCAGGTTCACAAGGTTACCTTTTCTCAGTAAATTCCTCAGCCTTTTATAGTGCACTTTTGAAATTTTGCCCGTTGAAGAGATAGGCTAATTTCATAAGTCACTTTGTGTTCGTTGGCTTGTCTTGTCTGCAGTCCTTGATGTTGACATTTCCTCGATTAAATATCTTGCAGCATTTCAGACTTTCTGACACACGGTACAATGCTTCCCATTAGTTTATTCCTTTGCACAATTTTGGGACTAACACTTTACACCTGACAGCTTTGACATGTTACTATTCTGATTAACATTCTTGACTTTTAATCAACGGATCTAAGTCAGTTGTCTTGACTAGACTGTTATCTTTACTCTAGGTGACTTGAGTCAGCTTCCAGTCAATGGATGACTCAACTATCATTTCAACCTTGAGACTTGGCTTCTTGAACTAACTTGACTGACACTTCTTACAGCTGTTCCTCAGCTGACACACCTTCAGTCGAGTCCTTGACTTCCTTCTTGGCCATACTCAGCTGACACACAGCATAGTCTTCAATCCAGTCCGCAGTTGACTTCTTGTATTCCTTGGCATAGCTGACTTGACTCAGCTTTTCCAGCTCTATCTATTACAATACGAATTACAAGGAAAATGGGGTGCCAACTTCCTAGTTTAAGTTTTACATGGTATCATCAAAATCTAAAAAATAAATTTCCCAACAACACAAGTTCTATTGCAATCACTCAAAATCTTGTGTTGCACTCAAGAACAAAGCACATTGATGTCAGATATCATTTCATAAGAGATCATGTTGAAAACAAAGACATCACATTGAAATACATATCAATCGAGAAGCAGTTAGCTGATATATTCACAAAGCTCTTATGTGAATCAAGATTTGAAGAACTCAAGAATGAGCTTGGTTTGATTGAGCTAAGTTAAAATGCTCAGAAGACTCATTCAATAGGTCAAAGATGAGAGAATTACATTTCAGAAGAGTTTACTCATCCAGTAGAGTAAAACAAAATTTATGGTTATTCAGCATAATTGAGTTAGCTGGACAGTTGAGTCTTATTCAGCCAAATGCGAGGAAGAGAGAAACTAAGTCAAGTCAAAATGAAGGAAGCTAGCTCATTTATGAGCAAAGTGACAAAACGAGGTCATTTACAATTAAGCGGGAATGTTTTTCACTTAACGTCAACATCATTAAATGATGTACAGTAAAAAGTTGCGACGTTTTACTTATGATTGGATATAAATACTGCCACATTAAATACAATGTGATTAATGCCTTTTGAATGTTTTGATCCTAGCCGTTGATCAACTTTCAAACCTTTGAGAGTCTCGTATATATCTAAAATTTCATTCTCTCTCTTCACTTTCACTCTAAGATTTTCAAAATTCCTGAAATTCGCTCTACAACCAAAACCCTACAGTTCTTCAAAAAATCTCTCAAGAAATCAAATGACTCCCAAGAAATCTGCGTTGGACTTTGGAAAACTTGCTGAGAAGATCCACACTGGTTCCGTTGTGGATTTCTAAGGTCTTGTCAAGGAATCCGAGGACAAGGTGTTGGCTAAGAAGATATCCCTTCCAAGAGGAGTGTTAGGAAATTTATTATTAGATTTGAATGATACCATGTAAAACTTAGAATAGCAAGTTGGCACCCCATTTTCCTTGTATTCCTACTTTGTAAAAGATAGGACTACATGAGCTGAGTGAAGTCAACTATGTCGAAGAATGCAAGAAGTCAACTGAAGGCTAGAGTGAAGACCCAGCTGTGTGTCAGCTGAGTATGGTCAAGATGGAAGGCACAGACTCGAATGAAGGAGATCCAACTTAGGAATAGCTGTGTAAAGGTTGAAGAAGTGTCAATCAAGTCAGTAAAGAGCAAAGTCTACCAGTTGAACTGATATTTGAGTCTTTCCTTAAAGGATGAAGCAGGCTTAAGTCAAGGGGTAAAGGTAGCAGTCAAGTCAAGTCGACTGACATTGATCCGTTGGAAAGAAGTCAAAGATATTACTCGATATAGTAATAAGTCCAAGCTGTCTTTTCTTAAAGTGTTTGTCCAAGAAATGTGCAAAAGGAATAAACCAATGGGAAACACTGAAGCTTGTGTCAGGCCCTGAAAAGCTGCAGAGCCATTTAATACGAGGAAGGGTCAACATTAGAATGTTGCAGGTCAATAAAAGACAAGACAACAAACAAGAAAGTGTCATTTGAAAATAGCTTATCTTTTCAACGGGCAAATTTTCAAATGAGCACTGTAAAAGGCGGAGGAAGCATTTGAGATAAAGAAAAGACCGATCTAACATGCAATTTCAAGCAAGCAAAATCTGCAAACATTCTCAAAAAGCTTATCAAGAAATTATTCAAGCTTAAACTGGAAGGAACTCGATCCAACACACGATGTGAATGAAAGAATACTTCAACCAGTTGAAGAGGAAAATGTTTTAAGAACAAAAAGGGGTCTACCCTCCAAGTTTGAAGGAGTTGTAGTAAGGTTCAAGATCGAACTAGAAGTTTTAAGCTCGTTGGAAGGTTGTGTGATCAATTCCAAGGGTTTGAAGGGAGCTGAAGTAGCAAGGCAGCTATCTTGTGAAGAAGCTGAGTCGCAGGAGAAGCCAGCTGTGTGATGAAGGTTGTCTCTAGATTGAAGAACTACTTTGTAACCTGATCTGTTACTTAGTGGATTCCTCCAGGAGTTGGAGAAGAGTGGAATAGAGGAATTACCCCATCCTCGAACCACTGTATAATTTGTTTGTGTCATTTACTTTCAGCACTTTACTTTCTTGCATACTTTTACAATTGCTGATAAGTTATATTGTCAACCCAGCTGATAATAACATTGCTAAAAACAAGTGTTAAAAATGTGATTAAATTTAACAAGGTGTTAATTCTTCCGTTGTATAAAACCAAATCATCTAAAAATTTAAGTGTTAGTTGACGCAGATAAGTTATACTATCAACAGCTCAGTCGAGTCTGTTGAGTGGGTAACTTTGCTGAAGTAAGCCAACCTAGCTGTCTCCCAAGGACTTAGCTTATTTGAGTCAACTCTATTGAAATTTTTAAAAGGACTAAAAAGTGAAAATTTGGTAAGGTTAATTCAACCCCCCTTTCTAAACCTTACACCACTCCCCTTGGGACCTACAAGTGGTATCAGAGCGGTTGGTTCATTGAGCCTTCTTCACTGGTTACTGAACTAGATCTCAATCTTTTTCAAAAGGTTTAACACTTGTGTTTTTCAAAGTCTTTCATTTCAAAGCAAAGTTATTATCATGGAAGCCAATCTAACTTGTATTCCTATGTTTACTGTGGGAGAGTTTTATGACTGGGAGATTCACATGCAGGCTCATCTATCAGCCTTATGCGATGAAATGTGGCTTGTGATAGAGGATGGGTCACTGCAAATATTGAAGGTTAACCTTGCTGTGAGAAGAGCACCTCCAGGTGAAGGAGAGGATGCTGCAGCAGAGCATAGACCAGCCATGGTTGAAAAACCTCACTGTGAATGGACAAATGAAGATAGAAATAGATACAACGTGGACAATGTTGCCAAGGATATTCTCTACAAGATATTGGATAAGTCTATGTTCAATAAAGTCAAATCATGCAAATCAGCTAAAGATATATGGGATAAGTTAATCCTGATTTGTGAAGGATCTGAACAGATTAAAGAGAACAAATTAACTGTTGTTGTTCAAAAATTTGAAAATTTTAAGATACTTGCAGGTGAAAGTCAAGATCAGCTGGATGCCCGATTCACAGAGATCACAAATGAGCTTTCAGCTCTTGGGAAGGAGTACACTCAAAAGGAGATGTGCATGAAAATTCTAAGAGCCCTCCCAGGTGAATGGAAAATGAAGGTCATGGCCTTGAGACACTCAATGGACCTCTAAAAAACATCAAATCATGAGTTGTTCTTAGATCTCAAAGCCTATGAGTTTGAGCTGAGAAGAAAAGAGCAGGAGGAGATAGTTGTACACAAGACAACTGCACTGATGGCCAGTAAAGGGAAGAAAGTTGAGCCAAAGGAGACCATTGACCAGGAGGAAATTGCTCTCATGGTAAAGAGATTCAACAAGTTCTTTAACAAGAACTACAAAAGAAACAAGGGTGAGACCTCCAAGAGACATTCAACACCTTCCAAAGCAAGGGAGGATAGGCCACCCAAGAGAGATGAACATCAAAGAGCTGACTATCAAAGAGTTGAGAGAGCTGATCAGAGAGCTAAAAACCTGTGTTGGAATTGCAGAATAGAGTGAAGACTTCGATGTGTGTCAGCTGAGTATGGCCAAGATGGTAGACAAGGACTCGACTGAAGGAGACCTAGCTGAGGAACAGCTATGTGGAGTATGAGGAAGTGTTAGTCAAGTCAGTGAAAGGAGCCAAGTCTAACAGTTGAAGTGACAGTTGAGTCATTCTCATGATTGGAGCAGACTCAAGTCAAAGGGGTAAAGGCAACAGTCAAGTCAAGACAACTGACATTTATCCGTTGGAAGAAAGTCAATAATATTACTCAATATAGTAATATGTCCAAGAGGTCAGGTCTTAAAGTGTTTGGCCGAGAAACATGCAAAAGGAATAAACCAATGGGAAACACTGAAGCATCTGTCAGACCCTGTAAAGCTGCAGAGCCATTTAATACGAGGAAGGGTAAACATCACAAATGCTGCAGACCAAGAAAAGACAAGCCAACGAACAAGAAGTGTTATTTGAAAATAGCCTATCTCTTCAATGGGCAAATTTTCAAATTAGCACTATAAAAGGCTGAGGAAGCATTTGAGAAAAGGTTACCTGAACCAAGCACGAAAGAATCAAGCAATATTCAAGCAAGCATAACCTGCAATATTCTCAAAGTTTATCATATAATTCCTCAAGCCTAACACTCGAAGGAACTTGATCGATCCAACACACACTGTGAAGGAAAGATTAATTCAATCAGTTGAAGAGGAAAAGTTTTAAGAACGAAAAAGGGGTATACTCTCCAAGTTGAAGGAGCTGTAGAAAGGTTCAAGGTCGAACCAGGAGATTCAAGTTTGTTGGAAGGTTGTGTGATCAATTCCAAAGACTTGAAGGGAGCTGAAGTAGCAAGGCAGCTGTATTATCAAGGTTGTCTCTAGATTGAGAACTACTTTGTAACTTGATCTATTACCTAGTGGATTCCTCCAGGAGTTGGAGAAGAGTGGAGTAGAGGAATTACCCCATTCTCGAACCACTATAAATTCTTGTGTCATTTACTTTCAGCATATATTTTCTTGATTATATTTTTCATATATGCTTTTAAGTTATATTGCTATCTAACTAATAATAAAAAATGTTAAAACAAGTGTTAAAAACATTTGCTTTAAATTTACAAAGGTTGTTAAGTCTTCCGTTGTTAAAAACCAAATCACCTAAAGTTTAGTGTTAGCTGACGCAGCCGAGTTATACTATCAACAGCTCAGTTGAGTCTGTTGAGTGGGTAAATTAGCTAAAGATAGCCAACCTAGCTGTCCCCCAAGGAATTACCTGATTTGAGTCAACTCTGTTGAAATTCTTAAAAAGACTAAAAGTGAAAATTTGGTAAGGTTTATTCAACCCTCCTTCTAAACCTTACACCATACCCCTTGGGACCTACAAGTGGTATCAGAGCGGTTGGTTCATTGAGCCTTCCGCACTGGTTACTGGACTCGATCTCAATCTTTTTCAAAAGGTTTAACACTTGTGTTTTCAAAGTCTTTCATTTTAAAAAGCAAAGTTATTATCATGGAAGCAAATCTAACTCGTTTTCCTATGTTTATTATGGAAGAGTTTGATGACTGGAAGATTCGTATGCAGGCTCATCTATTAGCTTTACACGATGAAATGTGGCTTGTGATAGAGGATGGACCATTGCAAATACTCAAAATCAATACTTCTGTAAGAAGAGCAACTCCAGATGAAGGAGATGAAGCTGCAGCAGAGGCTAGACCAGCCATGGTTGCAAAACCTCGCACTGAATGGACTAATGAAGATAGAAAGAGATATAACCTGGACAATGTGGCCAAGGATATTCTCTATAAGACGTTGGACAAGGCAATGTTCAACAAAGTCAAGTCATACAGATCAGCCAAAGAAATATGGGATAAACTAACCCTGATTTGTGAAGGATCAGAACATATTAAAGAGAACAAATTAATTGTTTTTGTTCAAAAATTTGAAAATTTTAAAATGTCTGAAGGTGAAAATCTGGATCAGTTGGATGCTAGATTCACATAGATAACAAATGATCTTTCAGCTCTTGGGAAAGAGTACACTCAGAAGGAGATGTGTATGAAGATACTAAGAGCCCTCCCAGCTGAATGGGAAATGAAAGTCATGGCCCTAAGACATTCAATGGACCTCTCAAGAACATCTAATCATGAGCTATTCTCAGATCTCAAAGCCTACGAATTTGAGCTGAGAAGGAAAGACCAAGAGGAAATAGTTGTACCCAAGACAGCTGCATTGTTGGCCAATGAAGGGAAGAAAGTTGAGTCAAAGGAGACCATTGACCAGGAGGAAATTGCTCTCATGGTAAAGAGATTCAACAAGTTCTTTAACAAGAACTATAAAAGAAACAAGAGTGAGACCTCCAGGAGACATTCAACACCTTCCAAAGCAAGGGGGACAGGCCGCCCAAGAGAGCTGAACATCAGAGAGCTGATAATCAGAGAATCGAGAGAGCTGAAAACCTATCTTGAAATTGCAGACAACCAGAACACTTTGATGTTGACTGTTCCTATCCAATAGTCAACAAATACAGAAATGGTTAAGAAATAAGAGTCTTTAGGGAAAGAAGACAAGAAAATAATAAAGCCATGTTAGCTGCTGAGACTGCTGAGCCAGCTAATTGTAAAAAGCTAGCAGACTCGGACAACAGTGAAGCTGACTACTCAAGTGATACTGAGGAAGAGGCTTTGATCTGCCTCATTGCCAAAGAACAAGATCAAGAAGATGAGGTAAACTCTAACTCATCTCATTCTGAGTCGAGTGATAGTGACTGTGACACACACACTTCATCACTCATAGATTTTTATGATTCATTACGCAAAATGATGAAAGATTTTGAGCACATTAAAACCTCACACACACATTTAAATGAGGAAACCAGCCAGCTTAAAAGCCAAAACTCACAGCCGACTAAAGAGTTGAGTACTCTAAGTCAAATAGCTGATGAGAACACCAAGCTGAAGGCTGAAAATGCCAAGATCTTAGTTGAGTTAGCTGCTACTGAGAAAAGAGAAAAAGATCTTAAAAATGTGATTGCCTCATTTAATAAAGCAT
Organism: Rehmannia glutinosa; assembly: GCA_016081115.2. NCBI lineage: Eukaryota > Viridiplantae > Streptophyta > Magnoliopsida > Lamiales > Orobanchaceae > Rehmannia > Rehmannia glutinosa. The sequence goes on along the minus strand of CM071932.1, from coordinate 43,046,042 downwards.
CCAAATCATTAGATGAGCTTATTATGAGCCAAAAAGAGTGTGGAGACAAGGCAGGCATAGGATTCAATTTCTTTGTGCATAGTCAAGCTCCAAGAGTGATTTTGGAACAAGGATCTTCAAGAAATGAAGGAATCCAAAAGCCCAAAACACCATATGTTGCACCCACATCCACACCAAAACACAATTACAATCATACTGGCATTGGTTATAAGGGAAAAGGAAAGAAGCCAGTAGAGTATGCTGAAAGGACAGCTGAGAAAAAATTCAGACAGGTCCATCAACAGACTCCTAACAGAAAATACTCTATAAAAGCTAAACAGAGCTACCAAAAGCCCCATAAATTACATCAAAGAAATATATGTGATGGGAATGGTAGAAACTATCAGCAAAGAGCTATGGGAAACAAGCCAAAATGGCAAAGACCTCAACCTCATCAAAGGTCATTCCCAAGGTAAAAAAGCTATTATCAGCACACAAATGCACACAGGCAGAATACCCAGAAATTCCACTATTACCCCAAGAAAGCAAATGCTCAAACACATACACAGGCATACAGAAAAAAGAGGCAGTTGTATGATCCTAAAAACCCCAATCAATTTGCTAATGTGCATTATGATTATGGAACTGATAGATGGAAACCTCTTAGAGTTAGATCATCTGGCTATAAGTTGGTTGGAGCATCTTATAGCACTAACCCCCCAGGACCCAGGCAAGTATGGGTACCTAAAAATTAATTTCCTTGATTCCAGGTGCAAGGAACAGCTTGTGCCAAGGAACCTTGTACACGGATAGTGGTGGTTCCAGACATGTGACAGGGAATAAAAGGAATCTGTCAAAATTCAAGGAGATCAAAGGTGCAAAAGTCATATTTTGAGGAAATAAAGCTCCACGGGAAATCAAAAACACAGGATCCATAAAGAAAAATGGACTGGAGATCACAGATGTTGTATATGTTGAAGGTTTCAACTTCAACCTGTTAAGCATCAGCCAACTCTGTGGCAAGGGCTACAATGTGGGATTCAACATGGGAGTATGCCAGATCAAGGATGCGGAAACAAATGAGATAGTGCTGCAAGGAACAAGGCAGAAGAACATGTACTTAGTGGATTGGTCAACTGCTACACCAAGCACATGTCTGCTAGCAAAGAGTACATCCAAATCCAGTTGGTTGTGGCATAAGAAGCTGAGTCACCTATACTTAAAGACAATCAATAAGCTTGCAAGGAGTCATCTTGTGGAAGAATTGCCTGACTCAGTATACAAGAAAGAAAGTATCTGTGATGCATGCCAGATGGGAAAGCAAATCAAATCATCATTCAAAGATAAGCCAAGTCCTTCTTCAACAAAGATATTGCATCTATTGCATACAGACTTATTTGGTCCTGTTGAGCCAGCCAGCATCGGTGGAAAGAAATACACCTTAGTGGTGGTGGATGATTATTCAAGATATGCATGGACAATCTTCATGTGTAAAAAGAACAAAATACTGCATAAGTTGCCTCTGCTGATGAGAAGAATTCAAAATGAGAAGAGTCAAACCATTATAAAGATAAGATCTGACAGGGGAACTGAGTTTGTCAATGGGATTATAACTAAGTATTATGTTGAAAATGGTATTGCTCATGAGTTATCAGCTGCAAGGACTCTACAACAAAATGGAGTAGCTGAAAGAAGGAACAAAACTCTCTAGGAAGCTGCTAGGACAATGTTAGCTGAAGCTGGATTGCCTAAAAGATTTTGGGCTGAAGCCATAAATATAGCATGCTATACTCATAATAGATGCATGATCAATAGGAAATTAACCAAGACTCCCTATGAGATTTGGACAGGGAGAAAGCCAAATGTTGGATATTTTATGATATTTGGATGTAAGTGTTTCATCCACAACAATGGCAAGGATAATTTGAAGGCTTTTGATGCTAAAGCTGATGAAGGTATCTTTTTGGGATACTCAGCTGAGAGTAAAGCCTATAGAGTGCTAAACAATGGTCACAGAAGAGTCTATCCATATGGTGTTTGATGAGCCAAATGTAAATGGAGAAGACATTGATGAGTTAGTTGAAAAGCAGAATTAGCCAACTATGTAGAAGAGTCCTTATGTAGAAGCAGATGTGCGAGCACTCAACCCTGAAGATGATGAGATAGTTGAATCTCAAAGACAGCTGGAAGGTCTGCAGCTCAATGATGATGAAGAAACTGTTCAAGACAACTTAGCTGCAAGATGGCAAAATCCAGCAGACTTACTCCAACCAGATGTGAGATGGGTGAGAGACCATCCACCTGAGTTAATCATTGGAGATGTTAGAGATGGAGTAAGAACCAGATCCAGAGCATAACATGAAGCCATGTTCACTTGTTTTATTTCCCAGATATAGCCTAAAGATGTGTCTCAAGCATTGGAGGACACACATTGGATTTAGGTTATGCATAAAGAGCTGAATCAGTTTGAGATAAACAAATATGGGAATGAGTTCAAAGGCCAACCCACCAAAATGTTATTGGTACTAAGTGGGTAATCAGAAACAAGATGAATGAGGAAGGATCTGTTGTCAAAAATAAAGCAATATTGGTAGCCAAAGGGTATTGCCAAGAGGAAGGTATAGATTTTGATGAAACCTTTGAACCTGTTACCACATTGGAAGCAATAAGGATGTTTCTTCCTTATGCTACACATAAGAACTTCACTGTATATCAAATGGATGGGAAGAGTGCATTTATGAATGAACTTTTAGACGAAGAAGTCTATGTTGAATAACCTCCGGGTTTTGAGCAGAAAACTACTGGAGATAAGATCTACAAGCTCAAGAAGGCATTGTATGGATTGAAACAAGCACCAAGAGCATGGTATGACACATTGTCTCAATTTCTAATTGACAATGGATTCACCAAGGAAAATTTGACAGAACACTCTTCACGATTCAAAATGGAAAGAGAATATTGCTTGTTCAAATCTATGTGGATGATATTATCTTTGGATCCACAAACAAAGAGCTGTGTGACAAGTTTTCAAACCTCATGCAAGGCAAATTTGAAATGAGCATGATGGGAGAGCTGACTTTCTTCTTAGGACTTTAAGTCAAGCGATTGAATGATGGAACCTTCATAAGTCAAACCAAATATACCTGAGATTTAATGAAGAAATTTAGTATTGAAGAGAAGTCATCAGTGAAGATTCATATGAACACATCAGTCAAGATGGATATGGATGCAGATGGCAAAGCTGTTGATCAAACTAGGTATAGAACCCTTATTGGATCATTGCTCTATTTAACAGCAAGCAGGCCAGACATCACCTTTGTTGTAGGTGTATGTGCTAGATTTCAATTTGCACCAAATGAAAGTCACATGACTGCAGCTAAGAGAATCCTATGTTATTTGAAGGGATGCCAAGAAGTTGGCTTATGGTATCCAAAGGAAGGAGGATTCAAGCTAGTGGGCTACTCAGACTCAGACTATGTTGGATGTAGAGTGGACAGGAAGAGTACATCAGGTACCTGTCAAATGCTTGGAAATAGATTGGTTTCTTGGTTCAGCAAAAAATAATATTTAATAGCTACATCCACAGCTGAAGCAGAGTACATAGCTGCGGGTAGCTGTTGTGCCCAAGTTCTCTGGATGAGACAACAACTGAGAGATTATGATATAGAAGAAAGAGAAATTCCAATTATGTGTGATAATACTAGTGCTATTACAATCACTCAGAATCCAGTGTTGCACTCAAGAACAAAGCACATTGATGTCAGATATCATTTTATAAGACATCATGTTGAAACGAATGACATCACCTTGAAATACATCTCAACTGATAAGCAGTTAGCTGACATATTCACAAAGCCTTTATGTGAATCGAGATTTGAAGAGCTCAAGAATGAGCTAGGATTAATTGAGCTAAGACACTCAAAAGACTCAATCAGCAGAGATAAAGAAAAAAATAAGAAAAATAAGCAAGTTTCACATTTCAGCCAAGTGAAACAGTCAAGACGGGAAATTATCTGTATTGAGTTAGCTGATAGCTATGTGATCTAATGTGAAGAGAGAAGCAGAGTTAAGTCACTTTTGGAAGTAAGCTGAGTTATTTATGAGCTAAGTGACAAAACGCAGTCATTTTCTACGAGCGGGAATGTTTTTAAGGATTATGTCAGTGTAATTATGATGTTAGAACAAAAGCTGCACGTTTAGTCTATGATTAGATATAAATGTTGCTACATTTAATGTGGGGAAATTAATCCGGTTTCAAAGGTTAAATCCTGATTGTCGATTTTTTATCAAAATTTTCAAATTCCAGAAACCGTCCTTTCAAGTCCAATATAAGCCAAACCTCATTTTCTCTCTCCTCACAAAACTCTTTCGTCTTCAACAAGCAAACTAAATTCTCTCTCTGTGAAAAATGCAAAACCCTACTTTCAAAATCGAGATTTTTCGCTTCATTCACCGTTTATTTTCTACAAAAATGGAAGTCTCGTATGATTTCGTTAAGATGTTCGAGAAGATCCACTTAGGATCCACAGTCGTCTTCGAGGGGATGCTGAAACAGGGTGCTGATAAGGCCCTGGTAAAGAAGATCGCTGACAAACTCGAGAAATCTGGTCTGAAGGATTTTCTCAAGATGGAGTTTTCTCATACGTATTTGGAGGAAGTTGCCATGTTTTTTGTCAACGCTGAAGTCCATGAAGATGAGATTCGCTCATCAGTCCACATCAAGGAGATCAAGATAACTGTTGTTGACCTTGCTGAACACGGCAAACTGCCTACTGAAGGGCTCAAGGAGATTGCTGAGAAGGATGTGAACCTAGCTGCTGCTTGGAAGGAAATAGCCAAGCCTGAGTCATCTACGAAGGTTGTCTATACAGCCAAGAAGGCTTTGATAAAAGATGCTTACCATAAATTGATGGACATCGTGTCCAAATGTGTTGATATGAAGTTCGGCAGCTTTAATAAGCTGTCTCGAACCAAGATGGTGGTGATGGCTGTGAGTATAGAAGAAAAGAAGGTAAACTGGGCTTAGTTTATCTTCAGTCAAATATGCCAGAACGTGATCAACAAGACCATCAAGGAGGATGGGATGTTTGGAGGCTCATTAGGGTATGGCCTGGTGATTGGCCAACTCATGGAAGCAAAAGGGAATTGCCCTATGACGTGGAAAGTCATTCCATGTAAACAAAAAGATGTTCAAGGCGAACTTGTCCGGCGCTCAGAGACAAACGCATGCAAGGAAAGCTGACACTAGTGAGGGTGAGTCAGCTGACCCTACTCCAGAAGACACAGGTGCAACCGCCCCAGCTCTCTCCCCTAAGCCTATTCAAAAGAAGAGAGCTACTGCAGCTAAGCCAACACCTGCCCCTGCAGCCAAGTCGAAGAAGGCTCCTGCCCCTACAGCTGAGCTAAAAGCACCTGCCCCAGTAGCCGAATCAGAAGCCCCTACCCATGCAGCCGAGACCGAGAAGGATATATCTAAACATTCTCCCATCGTGAAGAAGAAGCGTACAGTTGTTCCTCGCAAGCCAGCTGCTGCAAAGAAGATAAAGATGGTGGAGCCAGAAGCCACCAAAGAAGAAGCTGAAGTGGATGAAATTCCTCTTGTTCAGACCAAGAGAAGAAGACATTTTAAGAAGTCTGAACTTGAGAAAGTTGAGTCTGCCACTCAGCCAGAGAAGCCTGAAAAAGAGACTGTTGAAACTCAAGAAGAGCAGTCAAAAGAAAATGATGGTGGAGATGCAGCCACCACGATAAGACTGATGATGTCTATCGGCAGACTATAGAAGACCCAGTTGCTCGAGAGACAACTATATAAGTGCAAGGAGCTGAGACAGCTAAGCTTCATGAGGAAAGAGATGTCTAATCCCCTCAGACCGATGCCAATGAACCTGAGGAGGAGCATGCTCCACTTGCCACTATTCAGGAAGAAGGAGACGATGATGACATTATAATGCTATCTCCTATATATCCTGATGTTCAAGAGAGATTAAGGGAATGGAGGAGATGGAAGCTAAGTTATTCGAGACAACAATTTGAGCACCCAGAGTTCATAGAAGAAGAAGAGGAGCTCTTAAGCTTCCTGGGGAACATATCTCTTCGCTCGGCCCTTGATCCAGATTTTTGTATGACTATCCTTCGTGATATGAAGGAAGAATAAAAGGAAAAGGCTTTTGAGAAGGACAAGGCCATTGAAAAGTCAAAGATGTGTATGTTCACTGGTAGACCTGAGCATGAAATGGAATCAACTAACAGCAGCGACATAGAAGAGATCGACCCTGTTGTAGCGACAGAGAAAGCTAAATTCCAACAGGCCATCAGAGAATCTAAAGCCATGCACGAACAACAAATGCAAGAGGATCCAGGAGAGTCTTCTCAACTCTCTCCCAGTTCTAACACTATGGATGTGACGCGGAACATATTTGTCGATATTGCTGCCACCACATCCCCCATGCACTTAGAAAATGGCACTTAGAAGTTTGTGTTAGGAAATCTATTGAGTAGATTTTGATAATACCATGTAAAACTTAAACTAGGAAGTTGGCACCCCATTTTCCTTGTAATTTGTATTGTAAATAGGGCTGGAAAAGCTGAGTCAAGTCAGCTATGACAAGGATTACAAGAAGCCAACTGCGGACTATGTGAAGACTCTGTTGTGTGTCAGCTGAGTAATGCCATGAAGGAAGTCAAGGACTCGACTGAAGAAGAGTCAGCTGAGGAACAGCTGTAAGAAGCGTCAGTCAAGTCAACTCAAGAAGCCATGTTTCAAGTTGAAGTGACAGATGAGTTATCCAATGACTGGAGCTAACTCAAGTCACCTGGGGTAAAGATAGCAGTCTAGTCAAGACAACTGACTTAGATCCGTTGATTAAAGTCAAGAATATTACTCAACATAGTAATATGTCAAAAATATTAGTCCCAAAAATATGCAAAAGGAATGAACCAATGGGAAACACTGCACCTTGTATCAAGAACCTGCAATGCTGCGAAGACATTTAATACGAGGAAGGGTCAACATCAAGGACTGCAGACCAAGACAAGCCAACGAACACAAGTGACATTTGAAATTAGCCTATCTCTTTAACAGGAAAAATTTCAAATGTGCGCTATAAAAGGCTGAGGAAGTTATTGAGAAGAGGTTACCTGAACCACGAACAAGCAAGCAATATTCAAGCACTTAACCTGCAATATTCTCAAAAACATTCAAGCAATTCTTCAAGCCTGAAACTCGAAAGAAATCGATCCAACACAAGTTGTCAAGGAAATACAACTTCAAATCTGTTGAAGTGGAAACTTTTGAAGAAATCAAAGGGGCCTACTTTCCAAGCTAGGATTGTAGAAATGTTCCAGGTCGAACCATTATCAAGTTTGTTTGAAGGCTTCGAGATCAAATCCAAGAACTTGAGAAGTGAGCTGAAGTAGCAAGGTAGCTGCCCTGTGAAGAAGCTGAGTCGCAAGAGAAGCTAGTTGTGTGATCAAGGTTGTCTTCAGACTGTTCACCGCTTTGTAAACTGATCTGTTACATAGTAGATTCCTCCAGGAGTTGGAGAAGAGAGGATTAGAAGAATTACCCCATCTTCGAACCTCTATAAAATATTTGTGTCATTTACTTTAAGCAAATTTACTTTAATGCATATTTACATTATATCTGCTATTAGATTCATAGTTGCTATCCAACTGATAAATAACTAAGTGCTAAGAATCAAGTGTTGAAAACAAACTTAAAACAAATCTAAGGGTGTTAAGTCTTCCGTTGTTAAAAACCAATCAGCTAAGTTAAGTATTTGGCTTGAGCAGCCAAGTTACACTATCAACAGCTCTATCGAGTCTGTTGAGTGGGTAACTTAGCTGAAAAGCCAACTTAGTTGTCCATCAAGGACACAGTTGTTTGAGTCAACTCTGTTGAATTATTTTAAAAGGACTAAATCAAAAATTTGGTAAGGTTTATTCAACCCCCCCCCCTTCTAAACCTTACTTCACACCCTTTGGGACCTACAAGTGGTATCAGAGCGGTTGGTTCATTGAGCCTTCCGCACTGGTTATTGAACTAGATCGCTATATTTTCAAGAAACATTTTAAACACTTGTGGCTCAAAGTCTTTCATTTTTAAAAGTTATTATCATGGAAGCAAATCTGACACGCATTCCTATGTTCACTATTGAAGAATTTCATGATTGGAAAATTTGTATGTAGGCTCATCTATCTGCATTACATGATAAAATGTGGCTTGTGATAGAGGATGGGCCACTGCAAATACTCAAAGTGAACACGTCTGTAAGAAGAGCAGCCGCAGCTGAAGGAGAAGAAGTTGCCGATGAAGCAAGACCAACCATGGTTGAAAAACCAAGGACTGAGTGGACTAATGAGGACAGGAAAAGATACAACCTGGACAATGTGGCCAAGGATATACTCTACAAGACGTTGGACAAAGCCATGTTCAACAAAGTCAAATCTTACAAATCTGCAAAAGAGTTTTGGGATAAGCTGACTTTAATTTGTGAAGGATCAGAAAAATTAAAGAAAACAAATTAACTATTGTTGTTCAAAAATTTGAAAATTTCAAAATGCTTGCAAGTGAAACCTTGGATCAGCTAGATGCCAGATTCACTGAAATCACAAATGAGCTTTCAGCTCTTGGGAAGGAATATACACAAAAGGAAATGTGTATGAAAATCTTAAGAAGCCTCCCAGCTGAATGGGGAATGAAGGTTATGGCTCTGAGACATTCAATGGGTCTCTCAAAAACATCAAATCATGAGCTATTCTCAGATCTCAAAGCCTATGAGTTTGAGCTGAGAAGAAAAGAGCAAGAGGAGACAGCTGTGCACAAGACAGCTGCACTAATGGCTAATGATGGAAAGAGAGTTGAACCAAAGAAAGCCATAGACCAGGAGGAAATTGCCCTGATGGTCAAAAGATTCAACAAGTTTTTCAATAAGAACTATAAAAGAAATAAGGGTGAGACCTCCAGAAGACATTCAGCTCCTTCCAAGTCAAGGGAAGACAGGTCACCTAAGAGAGCTGAGCATCAAAGGGTTGAATATTAGAGAGCTGATAATCCAAGAACGAAAAGAGCTGATCAAAGAGCTGAAAACCTGTGTTGGAACTGCAAACAACCAGGACACTTTGCAGTTGACTGTTCCTATCCACCAGTCAACAAATATAGGAATGAGGAAGATAGAAAAGTCTTCAGGGAAAGAAGACAGGAAAAGAAGAAAGCCATGTTGGCTATGGCACAAGAAGCTGAGTCATCTGAATTTCAAGACAATCAACAAGCTTGCAAGGAGTCATCTTGTAGAAGGATTGCCAGACTCAGTATATACAAGAAAGAAAGTGTATGTGATGCATGCCAGATGGGAAAGCAAATAAAGTCTTCATTCAAGGATAAGCCAAGTCCTTCTTCAACAAGGATATTACATCTGTTGCATATGGATTTATTTGGTCCAGTTGAGCTAGCTAGCATAAGTGGAAAGAAATACACCTTAGTGGTGGTAGATGACTATTCAAGATATACATGGACAATCTTCATGTGTAAAAAGAAGGAAACCTTGCAGAAGTTACCTCAAGTGATGAAAAGAGTTCAAAATGAAAAGAGTCAAACCATTATAAAAATAAGATCTTATAGAGGAACTGAGTTTGTCAATTGGATAATAACTCAGTATTGTGTTGAAAATGGAATTGCTCATGAGTTATCAGCTGCAAAAACTCCACAGCAGAATGGAGTGGCTGAAAGAAGGAATAGAACCCTCAAGGAAGCTGCAAGGACCATGTTAGCTGAAGCTGGATTGCCTAAGAGATTTTGGGCTGAAGCCACTAACACAGCATGTTATACTTAAAATAGATGCATGATCAACAGGCAACTGACCAAGACTCCCTATGAAATTTGGACAGGGAGAAAGCCAAATGTTGGATATTTCAGGATATTTGGATGTAAATGTTTCATCCATAACAATGGCAAAGATAATTTAAAGGCTTTTGATGCTAAAGCTGATGAAGGTATCTTTTTGGGATACTCAGCTGAGAGTAAAGCCTATAGAGTGTTGAACAAGAGGACTATGGTTACAGAAGAGTCTATCTATGTGGTCTTTGATGAATCTAATTTAAATTTTGAAGACATTGAAGAGTTAGCTGAAAAGCTGAATCAGCCAACAATGCAGAAGAGTCCTTATGTTGAAGCTGAAGTAAGAGCAATCAATCCAGATGAAGATGAGATAGCTGAATCTCAAAGACAGCAGGAAAGTCTACAGCTGAATGCAAATGAAAGAGTTGTTCAGGACAACTCAGCTGCGAGACGGCTGAATCCAGCAGACTTACTTCAACATGATGTGAGATGGCTGAGAGACCATTCACCAGAGTTAGTTATTGGAGATGTTAGAGATGGCATAAGAACCAGATCTAAAGCACAGCATGAAACTATGTTCACTTGTTTATTTCCCAGATAGAGCCTAAAAATGTGTCTCAAGCATTAGATGACACACATTGGATTCAAGCTATGCAAAAAGAGTTGAATCAGTTTGAAAGAAACAAAGTATGGGAATTAGTGCAGAGGCCAATCCATCAAAATGTTATTGGCACAAAATGGGTCTTCAGAAACAAGATGAATGAGGAAGGATCTGTTGTAAGAAACAAAGCAAGATTGGTAGCCAAAGGGTATTGCTAAGAAGAGGGTATAGATTTTGATGAAACGTTTGCTCCTGTTGCAAGATTGGAAGCAATAAGGATATTTCTTGCTTATGCTGCACATAAGAACTTCACTGTGCATCAAATGAATGTGAAGAGTGCATTTCTGAATGGACTATTAGAGGAGGAAGTCTATGTTGAACAACCTCCAAGCTTTGAGCAGAAAACTATTGGAGATAAATTCTACAAGCTCAAGAAAGCATTATATGGATTGAAACAAGCACCCAGAGCATGGTATGATATATTGTCTCAATTTCTAACTGACAATGGATTCACCAAAGGCAAGGTTGATAGAACACTCTTCAGATTTCAAGATGGAGAGAGTATACTGCTTGTTCAAATATATGTAGATGACATCATTTTTGGTTCCACAAATAAAGAGTTGTGTGACAAGTTCTCAAACCTCATGCAAGATAAATTTGAGATGAGCATGATGGAAGAGCTGACTTTCTTCCTAGGACTTCAAGTCAAGCAAATGAAGGATGGAACCTTCATAAGTCAAACAAAATATACCAGAGATTTGATGAAGAAATTTGGTATGGAAGAGAAGTCTTCTGTGAAAATTCCAATGAATACTTCAGTCAAGATAGACATGGATGAAGATGGGAAAGTTGTTGATCAAACAAGATATAGAGCACTCATTGGATCATTGCTCTATCTAACAGCAAGTAGGCCAGACATCACCTTTGCAGTAGGTGTATGTGCAAGATTTCAATCTGCACCAAAGGAGAGCCACATGACTGCAGCTAAGAGAATCCTAAGATATTTGAAGGGATGCCAGGAAGTTGGCTTATGGTATCCAGAGGAAGTGGATTCAAGCTGATGGGTTACTCAGACTCAGACTATGCTGGATGCAGAGTTGATAGGAAAAGTACCTCAGGTACATGTCAAATGCTTGGAAATAGATTGGTTTCTTGGTTCAGTAAGAAACAAAATTCAAATGCCGCATCCACAGCTGAATCAGAGTACATGGCTGCGGGCAGATGTTGTGCCCAAGTCTTATGGATGAGACAACAACTAAGAGACTATGATATTGAAGAAAGAGAACTTTTAATTATGTGCTGTAACACTAGTGCTATTGCAATCACTCAGAATCTTGTGTTGCAATCAAGAACAAAGCACATTGATGTCAGATATCACTTCATAAGAGATCGTGTTGAAATGAAAGACATCACCTTGGAATACATCTCAACTGATGAACAGTTAGCTGATATATTCACAAAGCCTCTATGTGAATCAAGGTTTGAAGAGCTCAAGAATGAGTTAGGTTTAATTGAGCTGAGTTGAAACTCGGGAGACTCAATCAGCAGAGAAAGAAGATGAGAAAATGAAAGCAGATCAAGTTTCACATTTCAGCCAAGTGAAACAGCCTTATCGGGAAGTCAGTTGTATCAAGTTAGCTGACAACTGTGTTACTTCATGAGAAGAGAGAAGCAGAGTTAAGTCACTTTGGATATAAGTTTAATCATTTATGAGCTAATTGACAAGAACGCTATCGTTTTAATTGAGCGTGAATGTTTTTAAGGATGACGTCAGCGTAATAATGATCATAGTAAAAGCTACACATTAAGCCATATGATTGGATATAAATGCTTTTGCATTTAATGTGGGGAATTAAATGCGGTTTTGACATTTTAATCTTAGCCGTTGATTTTGGTCAAAAATTTCAAAATCCGAAATATGTCCTTTCACAACCTTTATAAACGGAACGTTACATTTCTCTCTCCTCACGCAAACTATTCATCTTCAAGCAAATGAAGCATTTTCTCTCTGGAACCTCGTGAAAACCCTAGTCTTTCTCAAGCAAGTTTGTCATATTTTCGATCGGTAGAAATGTCTGAAAATGGCCCCAAAGTGCGATTTTGTGAAGCTCTCAAAGCAAATCCACAATGGTGCCTCAGTGGATTTTGACGGGATGATCAAACAAGGTGTCGATGAAATCCTAGTTCAGAAGATAGCAGAAATGTTGGAGAAGTCCGGCCTGAAGGACTTTTTGACAATGGAATATTCTCACACGTACCTCGAGGAGATATCTATGTTCTATGTAAATGCAGAAGTGCGGGATGATGAAATCAAATCTTCCATCCACAGCAAGGTCATCAAACTGAATGCCAAAGATCTTGTTGAGCACTGTTTGTTGCTCGCGGAGGGCTTGAAGGACATCTATGAGGCAGATGTCGACTTAGCTGTGGCTTGGAAGGATGTTGCCAAGCCTGAGTGTGCTGCGAAAGTGGTCTATACGGCCAAGAAGGAACTGTTGAAAGACGACTATCACAAGCTGATGGATGTCGTCTCGAAATGCGTTGACATGAAATTTGGAAGCTTCAATCAGTTGTCCAAAACTAAGCTGATCGTGATGGCTGCGATCATGCAAGGAAAGAAGGTTAACTGGGCTGAGTTTGTTTACAGTAGACTCTGCCAGAATGTGCTGAACAAGACCTTTAAGAAGGACGGATCCTTTGGATGCTCCATGGGCTATGGCCTTGTAATTAGCCATCTAATGGAGGTAAAGGGCATTGCTCTTCATCATGGCAAGCCCTTCCATGTGAACAAGAAGATGTTCAGGGTTAACCTCTCCGGTGCCCAGAAGAAGGCCCACGCCAGAAAGGCGGATACCAGTGAGAGGGAATCAGCTGATCCTGAAGATGCAGCTGAGACTCCTCCGCCAAAGAAGAAAGTTGTGGTATCCAAGCCTGCTCCTGCCCCTGCAGCCAAGCCAAAGAAAGCACCAGCTCCCGCAGCCAAGTCCAAAGCTCCTGCCCATGCAGCCGAGTCACCTACCCACGCAGCCGAGACTCCTGCCACTACAGCCGAGATAGAGGAGGAACACCATATTCCCTCCCCTATCGTAAACAAGAAGAGGACTTCCAAGTCAAGAAAGGCAGTTGCCTCTAAGAAAAGTCCAAAAGCTTTCACTTTTGAGGAACCAGAGGATATTGAACCAGAAGTACCTCTACTCCCATCCAGGAAGAGAAGGCTATTCAGGCGATCTGAGCTTGAAAAGACAGCTGAATCCGGTACTCAGCGGGAGAAAGCAATTGAGACTGCTGGTGATCAAGAAGAGCAGTCTCCGAAAATTGTTGATGAGTTGATGCAGTCTGCTGATGATAATCAGCAGAGATCCACTGAAGACCCAGTTGTAAGGAAAACAGCTAAAGAAAGTGAAGCAGCTGAGACAACTGGACCTGAAGATGAAAGAGTTGTCTCCCCTCCTATAATTGATTTTGTTGCATCTGAGGAAGAGCAAGGTCTCTTGCCTCCCATTCCGGAAACTGGAGGTGAAGATGAAAATAATGATGACGATGATGATGTGATCATGTATTCTCCAGTTTATCCTGATATTCAATGACGCTTAAGAGAGTGGATAGCATGGAAGTTAGATCACTCAAGGGTACAGTTCACTCACCCTGAGTTCATTGAAGAAGAAGAAGAGCTTCTCCGATTCCTCTGCGTAAATGATGTCTGGTCTGCCCTAAATGAAGAAAAATGCTTAGACATCCTTAGCATTCTCAAAGGGGAAGAAAATGAGAGAGTTGTCGAGCAAGCCCGAGTGTTGGAGAAATCCAATATGTGTTCATTTACAGGCTCTCTAGAGCATACACACACGCATCTTGATATGCTCTCAGATAGCGATGAGGACATGGATCCTGCTGTTGCAGCTGAGAAGTTGGAAATGCAGCAAGCCTTGTAGGAATCCAAAGCCATGCACGAGAAACGTTTACTAGAAGGTCCAGGAGAGTCTTCCCAAACTCTTCTGCAAACAGATCCTTTGGGAGTGGCAAAGCAAATTGTGACGGACATTGTTGCAGCCACATCCCTCGTGCAATCAGAAAATGGCTCCCAGAGAGTTGGCGATGAAGCTGGGAAGTTGGGCACCCAAGCTAAGCCTACCCCTAAAGAAGGTGTTCTCACACCTGCCGCAGCGGCTGAACACTCAAAGGTCAAAGTCGCGTCTCAAGAGCAGAGTAACCCCTCTATCAGTCACTCAGCTGGTGCGCCACCTAATGGGGAAACTCTCTCCACCACAGCTGGGTTGGAGGTTGCTATGGGAGACACATCAATGAAGGAAGGAGGCGAAGGTGACAAAGAATTTGAACAACAGCAGACTGACATTGACGAAGCTCGAATAGTAGAGCCTGTCTTAACTGAAATGTCAACTGCTTTGAAGGCCGATGACGATGTTATCACAATTGAGGCAAAGGATGGTGAAGCCCCGGGAGTTAACACTCTAGGCTCTGAAAGTGCAATCCAAGGGGTTGAGACTCCTTTGGATGCCAATGTCCAAGACCCTAAGACAGCTGAGTCTGTCAAATGGAGAATAGAAGACCCTAAGATAGTTGAGACTGTCGAATGGATTGCTGAAGGCCCTGCAGCAGTGGAGACTGCTGGGGGTATTGAAGGCCAACGGGAGGTTGAGACTTCCCTTGGTAAAGGTGTTGAAACTGAGAACATTCCTCACCTTGAAGGTGCTACCACAGAAGAAGTTATTGGTGCCCTTCAAGACTCCCAAGAACACATTGACATGTCATTTCTGGGATTGAATGATGAAGCTGAGTCCGTTCAACATGATGATCCTATGAAGGACACAGTTGAGGATGTTCACAAATCTCAAAGCCAAGTCAGTGAGAAGACGGCTCCCATGAGGTTCAATTTTGATGATGAGCCAACTCCACAGGTCTCATCATCCTCTGATGATGCTGATGATACAGTTGAGAAAAAGATAACTTAAATGGAAACACCCACTGAGACTGAGGAAGCTGTTAAGACAACTGAGGCCCAGTCAGCTGGGCAAAACATCTCAAATGCCCCAGCTGGAACCAAGTCATCTGCGCAGGCTTTCACATCTGCAGCATTAACGACTCCTTCAGCTCTGTCACAGGCTCCCACAACTGTGACCACTGCCGATGAAGCTGCTACAGCTGAGGCACAACAAGCTGAATCTACTCATCCAGAACAAGGGAAGGCGCCGCACGCAAGAGACCTGGAGATCCCATTTGTTTGCGATGATGTTTTTGAGAAGGAATTTCCTTTCACCATTGAATTGCCAAACTTAGAACCTGAATCTGCCAGAGAATTAAGGAAATATACAGTGCACGAAGAGCCAGTCATCCCCACGGATATGATTGTTCCAATGAACTTTGATTTTGATGCAAAATGGCCAGCATCCGAGTCAGCCTCCGTAGCTGAGTTCCAGAAAGCTTTCAAGACTATCTGTGAAGAGATTGAGAAAATGGAACGCCATCAAGAATCTTTGGACCTCCGCCTGAACAATCGTGATGCCACCCTCACAGCTGATTTAAGAGGGATTATAGTGCGCATCAGGGAATGGGCTGCGCAGCAGACATCTATGAGATCTGAGCAAGTCCGCTACTTTAAGGCATTATTTGCAAAAATGCTATTGTGGAGTGCGGATAATTCAAGCTACCAACAGCGGATGAAACAGTACATTGAGAGGATAAACCAGTCTCACAAAATGGAAATGGAGCTGCTACAACATTTCCACAAGAATAAAATTGCCAGACTCGAGAATGCCATGAATGACAAATTCAGCCTTCTCATGGCTGAAATGAAGATAGTATCAGCCGAGTCTAAGGCAACACGCTCAAAATTATGAACCGCGTATGATGCAGCAGACTCCAAGCACAACTCAACTATCAAGAGACTAGATTTTATCCTCGGAGGAATGTTCCCTGGGGTACCTCTCTCCTTTGATGATGCCAAAAAGGGGGAAGAGGAGTTCCTTAAGGGTTTGAAAGAAGAAAAGTTGAAGAAAGGCATTGCAGCCGAGGGGGAAGGAGGCTCAAAGGATATGAAATTGATGTACGCTTAAACCCCTCAGCAAGGTCAAGTCACTGCCTCTATCCTCAGCAAACTTCATGTGACCTTACCAATTGAGAAAGATGATGTGTCAATGGCAGACAAAAGAAAAATCATTGAAGCAGGATTTGAGAAGTTAGTTGAAAAGCAGGATGCTCGCGTTCAAGAAATCATGAAACAATTTGGTGGTCTACAAGCCGGAAAGGACCAGGATACGATACCTGATTATGGATCTGAGCCTAGATCAATTGAAGATTTTAAGACTCTTGAATCATAAGGCTACTTCAAAGGAATGGCTCTGTCTCAAGCCTGGGATTTGTACTGGGAGAAAGGATTAGCCTTGTGCAAAGAAGCTGATAAGCAGCAGACTTCCAGCAGTCATTCGGCTGGAAAGCTAAAGACTCCAGTACAGTACATGCCCAGAGGTGGAAGAACTGAGTCAGGAAAAGAAAGAAGTGGTGGAGGAAGAGGCTCCCAGCCTCGACCAAAACCAAAGGATGCATCGTATGTGGATCATGAGAAGAAAGACATTATCTACTGGCTGGATATGATCACCTTGCCAACCGAGAGGTTGAAAGAAAGAATGCTTGTAGGTCCCAAGGGGTGTGAGTAAGGTTTAGAAGGGGGGTTGAATAAACCTTACTACCTTTTCGATTTTAGTCCTTTTAAAATATTACAGAGTTAAATACATAGCTAAGTCCTTGAGGGACAGCTAAGTTAGTTAACCAACAGAGTTAGCCACTCAACAGACTCGATTGAGCTGTTGATAGAATAACTCAGTTGTTTAGTCTAAACCTTAACTTGGTTGTGACGAGATTTTCAGCGGAAGACTTAACACCCTTTAATTTGGTTTAACTTTGTTTTAAACACTTGATTTTAGCACTTAGTTACTTATCACTTGTTTTAAATACAAGTTTTGATCACACAGCTGACTTGCTCCTTTGGGACTAAGTCTGGAGTTGCCTTGGTCACACAACTGGCTTCTCGTCCGACTTAGCTTCTTCGCAGGGCAGCTGCCTTGTTACGTCAGCTTACTTGCTCAATCTTCTTGGATTTTGTGACGCCCGAGGCCAAAGAGGGCGGGGAGTGATTGCCGGTGAAACAAGGCACGGACAAGGAGCGGCTCCTGGCAAACTTCTAGGCGGAGGGGGGCATGAATGAACCGATCCCACACCCGAAGAAGAGGAGATTCTGAGACTGTGTAGGTATGGGACTATACAGTTGAGGAGAGCTTAAAAGATTTGATAGGTACTACTCATACCAACAAGATGCATCTTCTTTTCTGGTGCTAATCTCATAAAAACTCCGAAATTAAGCATGTTTGGCCCGGAGCAATTGTGGGATGGGTGACCCCCTGGAAACTGCTCTCAGGGTGCGCGTGAGTGATGACAAAGCGCGCTGGAAAGAATCGTGTTGGTTTGTAGGGACAGTCGTCGATCTGGAAGGCGGGTCGTTACAGATGGTATCAGAGCGGAACCTCTCCTGGTAAGGTGTGGTTCAGGGATGAACCAAACGGACGCTGGTGGGCTTGTGACGCCTGGGGCCGAAGAGGGCGGGAAGTGATCGCCTGTGAAAGAAGGCACGGACAAGGAGCGGCTCATGGCAGGCTTCTAGGCGGAGGGAGACATGAATGAACCGATCTCACACCCGAAGAAGAGGAGATTCCGAGACTGTGTAGGTACGGGAATATACAGTTGAGGAGAGCTTAAAAGATTTGATAGGTACTACTCATACCAACAAGATGCATCTTCTTTTCTGGTGCTCATCTCATAAAAACTCCGAAGTTAAGCGTCCTTGGCCCGGAGAAATTGTGGGACGGGTGACCCCCTATGAAGCTGCTCTCAAGGTGCACGTGAGTGAAGACAAAGCGCGCTGGAAAGACTTGTGTTGGTTTGTGGGGACAGTCGTCGATCTAGAAGGCAGGCCGTTATAGATTTGATCACGAAGCCCTCCAATAACTTGAGACTGGTTCGACCTTGAACCTTTCTACAATCCTCCTTGGAATGTAGACCCCTTTTGATTCTTCAAAAGATTCTTCTTCAACAGTTTGAAGTTGTCTTTCCTTCACAGCGTAGTGTTGGATCGATTTCCTTCGAGATTTAGGCTTGAGGATTTGCTTGAATATAGTTGAGAATATTTTGCAGGTTACAGTGTGAATAATGCTTGTTTGTTCTTGGTTCAGGTAACCTTCTCTCAATGAGATTCCTCAGCCTTTTATAGTGAACTTTCAAAAATTTGCCCGTTGAAGAGATAGGCTGATTTTTAAAAATCACTTGTGTTCGTTGGCTTGTCTTGTTGCAGTCCTTGATGTTGACATTTCCTCGTATTAAATGAATGTTCGACTTTTTTGAGAATCGACACGAGTTGCGAGTCTTCCCATTGGTTTATTCCTTTTGCATGCTTCTCGGGATCGAGCACTTTAAGACATGGCAAAGCATGGAAGTATTACTTGATTAAGTAATATTCTTGACTTACGTAAACGGATTCTTTTCAGATTAACTCCTCTTTGTTTGCCTTTTCCCAGTGTGACTTGAGTCTGCTCCAATGATTGAAAGACTCATCTATCACTTCAACTTGAGACTTGGCTTCTTGAGTTGACTTGACTAACTCTTCACACAGCTGTATCTCAGCTGATACTCCTTCAGTCGAGTCCTTGACATTTCTTCCTTGCCACACTCAGCTGCTTCACAGCGGAGTCTTCATCCTAGTCTTCAGTTGACTTCTTGAATATCCAGGCATAGCTGACTTGACTCAGCTCATACAGCCCTATCTATTACAATACAATTTACAAGGAGAATGGGGTGCCAACTTTCTAGTCTAAGTTTTACATGGAATTCATCAAAATCTAAACAATAAATTTTCCCAATAATTTCCCCCTTTTTGATGATGCCAAAACTTAAAACATACATACAAAATGTACATAGCAATGATATATACAGACAATGCAGTAACAGAGAATGTATGCGTAGAATTAATCTTTTTATTGATCATAACATTCTTGTCCTTTACACAGCTGTTTACAATGTGTATCAGAGCAAACATGGTATTCTATATCTATGCAAAAATGTAGAAATTACAAATTTCTTATTCAACAACGTACAGAAGACTTACATACATATGCATTTACAATAGTAAAATACATGAAGGGGTGGACAGCAACACTTCATCGCCTTCGCTGCCTCCTTCTTTCTTCTTCAGCTCTGTCGTCCTTTGCTCTAATTCTCTTCGTTTCATCTTCAGCTGTTTTCTTCTTCTCGTAAGCTCTCTTCACAGCTTCATCTCTTCTTTTTCTTTCCTGTCTTTCTTGCCACAGCTGATCTTGTCTTTTGTTCTCTTCTTCAATTCTTTTCGCATATTCAGCATTCTTCCTAGCTACTTCCCGATTGGCTACTTCATCATACCCAGCCCAGTAGATCCTTCCCTTCTTGCCTGGATCTACGTATTCAATGTTTTTGGGTAGAGGTCTAGGTTTAAAGCCTCTACCTCCACCACTTCTTCCTCCTCCTTTGGGCGTATATTGTACTGGAGTCTTTTTCTTTCCAGCAGAGTGACTGCTAGTAGTCTGCTGTTTGTGAGCTTCTTCGCACAGCTTCAAACCTTTCTCCCAGTACAAGTCCCAGGCTTGGGCTATGGACATATCCTTGAAGTATCCCTCAGACTTGAGCGTTTTAAACTCTTCAACGGATCTTGGCTCGTTCCCGTCATCTGGAATGGCATCGGTGTCTTTTCCTACCGGAATGCCTCCGAATTATTTCAACACTTCTAGAACACGTGCATCTGTCTTCCTTTCAACCTCCTTCATCCCTGCTTCTACGATTTTTCTCTTCTCAGACATACGCACAGCAGAGTGTTGGAGCGGAAGAGTCACCTAAGTTTGCCGATTATGCTAGCCGTGACATGGCCTTGTTGAGGGGTTTCAAGAAACATTAGGGTCACATCCTTTGACCCTTCCCCCTCAACAGCTTTTCCCTTCCCCTTCTTCTGTTCTTCAGCTATTTCCTTCTTCTTCTCATCAGCTGACCATTTTGGCATCATCAAATGAGATAGGAACCCCTGGAAACATCCTGCGAGCATGAAATATAAGCGTGATAGCCGAAGTTCGCTTGGAGTCTGGCTGCGGAGTATCTTTGTTGGAAATTTCGAGCGGGTGGCTTTGGATTCGGCCGCCACTGGGGTTTCATTTCGGCCATAAGAAGGTGGACTTGGCATTCATATTTTCCTCTAAATGCAGAAGTTCTTTCTTGTGAAATTCTCGCAGCAGTTCCATTTCAGTGGTATGGGAGGCATACATTCTGTCAATATTTTCTTGCATCCTCTTCTTCATGTCAGCATTATCAGCGCTCCAGATCAGCATTTTGTTGTAAAATGCTTTGAAGTATCTGACTTGTTCGAATCGCATTGTACTCTGTTGTTGACATCAGCACAATCCCTCTCAAGTAAATTCGGCTGTGAGAGTGGCATCTCTGTTGTCCAGCCGCATATCCAGCGAGGCCTGGTGCCTTTCAATTTTCTCAATCTCTCCAAGGATAGTCTTGAAAACTTCACGCACCTCAGCTGTTACCTCAGTCTCAGCTGGCGGCCAAGCAGCATCAAAATCGAATTATGTTGGGACAATGGTGTCAGTGGGAATCACTGGATCAGGTTTGTGGTATCGTTTCCGCTCACGAGTTGTTTCTTCTACAAGGTCAGGCACCTCTATTGAAAAAGGAAAAGTCTCTTCGAAGGCATCATCACGAACGTAAGGTATGGAATGTATAGTCGTTCGAGCTTGTGATGTGCCTTGTTGAGTCGACTTTGCTGCAGCTTTGGGAGCCTGCGTAGATGACTCGGTTTCAGCTAGGCATTGGTGTGAGGGTTGGCCAGCTGACTGAGCCTCAGCTGTCTTAACAGCTTCTTCGGCCTCAGTGTTTTCTGCTAAATGAATTGGTGTGTCCTCAGTTGCACCATCAGCGTCATCGGAAGATGATGAAGCCTGAGGATTTGGTTCATCATCAAAATTGAAAGTTTGTCGAGCAGCCTTGAATTTTGGCTTGCTCGTACTTGGTAGAACATCCTCAGCTGAGTCCTCTTTGGCAGGGGTTGATTCAGCTTCATCTGCGGATCCCAAGAATGTTGTATGGGGATTATCCTGGGTGTCATGAAGAGCGCTGATTTCCTCCTCCGAATCAGCAATTATGTTCTGGGGAATGCTCTTATCTCCTTGATTTTTACCTAGGGAAGTCTCAACCTCCCTTAGGCCTTCATTACCTCTTGCAGTCTCAACTGCAGCGGGGCCTTGTACAATCCCTTCGGCAGGTGCAGCTGTCTTAGGGTCTTCTGCAGTGGCATCCACAGGAGTCTAAACTCCGTGGATTGCACTTTAATTGCCCAGAGTGTTAACTCCCGGGGCAATCCATCTTGTGACTCGACTGCATTAGCAGCGTCCTCAGCCTGCAAAGCTGTTGGCACTTCAGCTGAGACAGACTTAACTGTCCGAGCTTCGTTAGTGACAACTTGTTGTTGTTCTATTTCTTTTTCCTTCTCCACTTCGCCTCCTTTCTGAATCGTGGAGTCATCTATAGCATCCTCCGACCTAGCTGCAGTGGGACTGAGTTTCCCCCTCAGCTGGCTCACCAGCTGAGTCACTTATGTTGAGGTCACTTTGCTCCAGACACCCGGCTGTTTCCTTTGAGTGTTCAGCCGTGGGGCCAGGTGGTAAGACACCTTCAACAGGGGTTGGCTCAACTTGGGTGCCCAAGTTCCCAGTGTCATCGCCAGTTCCCTTAGATCCGTCCCTCCGAGTGAAGCTGGGAGGTGGTTGCGGCAATAACTGTGGCAATCTGTTGTACCACTCCCAACGGATCAATCTCCAGCTGTGATTTTGAAGACTCTCCTGGTCCTTCCATCAGCTCTTTCTCATGCATCAATGTGGATTCTCGCATGGCTTGCTGCATGTCCAACTTTTCTTATGCAGCAATAGGGTCCATGTCCTCATCACTGTCTGAGAGCATGTCAAGATGAGGATGAGTGTGATCATTGGTTCCCGTGAGAGGGCAAATGCTGGCTTTCTCACGAGCTTCAGCTTCCTCTGCTAATTTCTCATTTTTTTTTCCTTGAAGATATGCAAGATATCCAGGCAGTTATTTTCATCAAGTGCCTGAAGCACGATGGTAAATCCTATGAAATTCAGCAATTCTTCCTCTTCCTCAATGAATTCAAGGCGTTCAAACTGTACCCTCGAGTGACTCAGCTTCCATGCTCGCCATTCACGCAGACGGCGCTGAATGTCTGGGTACACAGGAGAAACCACCATCACATCATCATCTTCATCCTCTTCTTGTTGCATTTCCTTTTCAGGAATGGAAGGCAACATACTCTGCTGCTCAGCTCCTTCAGCAGCATCGGGGGCAGGTGGAGACACAACTCTTTCATCGGGAGATTTTTCTTGTCTCTTTGCCTCTTTTTCTCATTTGTTCTATCCAGTGGGTCTTCTTTTTGCCTCTGCTGATCGGCCTCGGCAGATGCATTGTTTCATCAACAACTTCCGGAGATCGCACTTCTTCAATAGATCTCGAGAGACTTTTTCCAAGCGAGATGGCGGACTTGTTTGTCTTCTCAAGCTCTGAGAGCTTGGTGATTCTTCTTCTTATTTTTGTCCTTACCAAAGGAAGTTCTGGTTCGGATACTTCTTCCTCAGCTTCCTTGGTGGCGGGGGCCGGTGCATCTTTCTTTGACTGAGGAGCTGCCTTTCTTGGCTTAGCAGTCCTCTTCTTTTTAATGGTCGGAGAAGGTATTTGGGGTTCCTTCTCTGCCTCGGCTGTGTGGGCAGGAGACACGGCTGCTCGGGCAGGTGACTCGGCTACAGGGGCAGGTGCGTCTTTTGTCTTTGCTGCAGGGGCATCAATCTTCTTTGCAGCTGCATGGGCAGCTTTCTTCTTCGGAGGAGAGGCAACAGCTGTCTCCTCGGGGTCAACTGATTCTCCCTCGCTTGTGTCCGCCCTCTTCGCATGGGCTCTCTTTTAGGCTCCTGAGAGGTTAGCCCTAAACATCTTCTTGTTCACATGGAAGGACTTTCCATGCTGAAGGGGAATGCCCTTCACTTCCATCAAGAGTCTGCTGTATACGAACTCACTAGATTAACTTTTTCTCTTGCATGATCGCAGCCATGACGATCAGCTTAGTCGTGGACAGTTGATTGAAGCTTCCAAACTTCATGTCCACACACTTTGCGACGATATCCATCAGTTTGTGATAGTCGTCCTTCAGAAATTTCTTCTCAGCTGTGTAGATGACTTTTGCAGCACATTCAGGTCTGGCTACTTCCTTCCATGCAGCAGCCAAGTTGACGCGTCGGCTTCATATATCTCCGGCATGCCCTCCGACAAAGAATAAACAAAGCGTGCTCGCAAGGTCCTGCGATGATTAATATGTCTTTGTGGTGGACAGAGGACTTAATCCCTTCGTCCTGCAGCTCGGCGTTCACGTAGAACTGGGCAACCTCCTCAACGTACGTCATCTGATATTCCATCATGAGGAATGGTTTCAGTCCGGATTTCTCGATTTTATCCGCTATCTTCTTCACAATGGTTTTATCGGAACCCTGCTTAATCATGCCTTCAAAATCCACAGTTGATCCTGTGTGGATTTGTTTTGATAACTTGACGAAATCTGTCTTTGGTGCCATTTCTAGAGAATTTTACCGATTAAATCTTGACGAACTTGCTTTGAGAACAGGTAGGGTTTCGAGAGAGAAAAGAGACTTGCTTTCTTATTTTTGAAGATGAACAGTTTTCAGTGAGAGAGAGAAAACTGAAGGAATGAGTATATATGGGTTATGAAAGGACGTGTTTTAGGTTTTTGAATTTTGATCAAGATCAATGGCTCAGATTTAGCACGTCACATTGCATTTAATTTCTCGCATTTAATGCGGCAGCATTTATATCCAATCATATGCTTTCTATGCAGCTTTTGATTGTACCCGTCATTATTACGCTGATGTCATCCTTAAAAACATTCCCGCTCATTAAAAATGACTGTCTTTTTGTCACTTAGCTCATAAATGACTCAGCTTACTCCTTAAATGACTCAACTCTTCTTCTCTCTTTTCGTATAGTGACTCATCTGTCAGCTAACTTGATACAGCTGACTTTCCGATACGGCTGATTCACTTGGCTGATTTATGAAATCTACTTTATTTTCATCTTTTCATGTTTCATCTCTTCTCATTGAGTCTTCTGGGTGTCAACTCAGCTCAATTAACCCTAGCTCATGCTTAAGTTCTTCAAATCTTGATTCACATAATGGCTTTGTGAATATGTCGATGCTTAATTTATCGGTTGAGATGTATTCCAAGGTGATGTCTTTCTTTTCAACATGATCTCTTATGAAATATCTGACATCAATGTGCTTTGTTCTTGAATGCAACACAGGATTCTGAGTGATTGCAATAGCACTTGTGTTATCACACATGATTGGAATATTTTTTTCTTAAATTTCATAATCTCTCAGTTGTTGTCTCATCCATAAGACTTGGGGACAACAGTTGCCCGCAGCTATGTATTCTGCTTCAGCTGTGGATGTGGCTATTGAGTTTTGCTTCTTGCTAAACCAGGAACCTAATCTGTTTCCAAGCATTAGACATGTACCTGAAGTACTCTTCCTGTGAACTCTACATCCAGCATAGTCAGAGTCTGAGTAACCAATTAGCTTGAATCCACCTTCCTTTGGGTACCATAAGCCAACTTCTTGGCATCCATTCAAATATCTTAGGATTCTCTTAGCTGCAGTCATGTGACTTTCCTTCGGAGCAGATTGGAATCTTGCACATACTCCTACTGCAAAGGTGATGTCTGGCCACGCTTTTGTTAGATAGAGCAGTGATTCAATAAGTGCTCTGTATCTTGTTTGATCCACAGGCTTTCCATCTGCATCCATGTCCATCTTGACTGATGTATTCATTGGTATTTTCACAGAAGACTTCTCTTCCATACCAAATTTCTTCATTAAGTCTCTGGTGTACTCTGTTTGACTTATAAAGGTTCCATCCTTCAACTGTTTAACTTGTAGTCCTAAGAAGAATGTCAGCTCTCCCATCATGCTCATTTCAAATTTGCCTTGCATGAGGTTTGAGAATTTATCACACAGCTCCTTGTTTGTGGATCCAAAAATGATGTCATCCACATATATTTGAACAAGCAATATACTCTCCCCATCTTGAATTCTAAAGAGTGTTCTGTCCACTTTGCCTTTGGTGAATCCATTATATGTCAGAAATTGAGATAATGTATCATACCATGCTCTAGGTGCTTGTTTCAATCCATATAGAGCTTTCTTGAGCTTGTACACCTTATCTCCAATGGTCTTCTGCTCAAAACCTGGAGGTTGCTCAACATAGACTTCTTCTTCCAACAAACCATTTAAAAATGCACTTTTCACATCTATTTGATATACAATAAAGTTCTTGTGTGCAGCATAGGCAAGAAACATCCTTATTGCTTCTAATCTTGCAACAGGAGCAAATGTTTCATCAAAATCTATTCCTTCTTCTTGGCAATACCCTTTGGCAACCAATCTTGCTTTGTTTCTTACCACAGATCCTTCCTCATTCATCTTATTTCTGAAGACCCATTTTGTGCCAATAACATTTTGATGGGTTGGTCTTTGCACCAATTCCCATACCTTGTTTCTTTCAAACTGATTCAGCTCTTCTTGCATGGCTTGAATCCAATGTGTGTCATCCAATGCTTGGGACACATCTTTTGGTTCTATTTGGGAAATAAAACAAGTGAACATTGCTTCTTGCTGAGCTCTGGATCTGGTTCTTACACCATCTCTTACATTTCCAATAACTAGCTCTGGTGGATGGTCTCTCAGCTATCTCACATCAGGTTAAAGTAAATCAGCTGGGTTTAGTCGTCTTGTACATTGTGTGTTGTCTTGCAGCTCTCTCATCATCATTTAGCCGCAAATTCTCCAGTTGTCTTTGAGACTCGGCGATCTCATCTTCATCTTGATTGATTGCTCCGACTTGGCTTCAACATAGGGACTTTTCTCGCATAGTTGGTTGATTGACTTATCGCCTAACTCTTCAATGTCTTCTCCATTTACATTAAGATCATCAAAAACCACATGAATAGACTCTTCTGTGACCATAGTCCTCTTGTTCAGTACTCTATAGGCTTTACTTTCAGCTGAGTATCCCAAAAAGATACCTTCATCAGCTTTAGCATCAAAAGCCTTTAGATTATCCTTGTCATTGTTGTGAATGAAGCATTTACATCCAAATATTCTAAAATACCCAACATTTGGCATTCTCCCTGTCCATATTTCATAGGAGTCTTTGTCAGCTGTCTATTGATCATGCATCTATTTTGAGTATAGCATGCAGTGTTGATGGCTTCAGCCCAAAATCTATTTGGCAATCGGCTTGACTAACATGGTCCTTGAGCTTCCTTGAGAGTTCTATTTCTTCTTTTCTTTACTCCATTTTGGTGTGGAGTCCTTTGCCGAGATAATTCATGAGCAATACCATTTTCAACACAATCGAGTTATTATCCCATTGACAAACTCGGTTCCTCTATCGAACCTTATCTTTATAATGGTTTGACTCTTCTCATTTTGAACTATTCTCATCACCGAGGTAAACGCAAAGTTTCCTTCTTTTTACACATGAAGATTGTCCATGTATATCTTGAATGATCATCCACCACTACTAAGGTGTATTTCTTTCCACTTATGCTAGCTGGCTCAATGGACCAAATAAATCCATATGCAACAGATGCAATATTCTTGTTGAAGATGGACTTGACTTCTCTTTGAATGATGATTTGATCTGTTTTCCCATCTGACATGCATCACAAACACTTTCCTTCTTGTACACTGAGTCGACAATCCTTCCACAAGTTGACTCCTTGCAAGCTTGTTGATTGTCTTGAAGTTGGATGACTAAACTTCTTGTGCCACAGACCCAACTTGATTATTTGTACTCTTTGCTAACAGACAAGTGCTAGGTGTGGCAGTAGACCAATCTACCACATACATGTTCTTTTGTCTGCATCCTTGCAACACTACTTCATTAGATTCAGTGTTCTTGATTTGGCACACTCCCATATTGAATCCAACATTATAGCCCTTGTCACGAGTTGACTTATGCTTAGTAAGTTGAAATTGATGCCTTCAACATATGCAACATCCGTAATTTCTAAACCTCGATGGATCGAGTGCCTCTAATTTCCCCGGAGCTTCATTTCCTCCAAATATGACTTTTGTGCCTCTAATCTCCTTGAATTTTTTGATTTTTCTTGTTTCTGTCATGTGTCCGGAAGCGACCACTATCCATGTACCAGGTTCCTTGGCACTCGTTGTTCCTTGAACCCGCAATCAAGGAAATTAGTTTTTAGGTACCCATATTTTATGGGTCCGAGGGGTTAGTCTTTGTAAGATGATCCAACCAACCTATAGCCAAATGATCTGACTCTAAGAGGTTGCCATTTTCTGTGCCATAATCATAACTCACTTTGCAAATTGCTTGGTTGCTTTAGGTTTATACAGCTGTCTCTTTTGTCTGTATGCCTGTGAGTGTGTTTTAGCAATTTCCTTCTTTGGGTAGTTGTGATATTTCTGAGTGTAGTGCCTGGGTGCATATGTGTGCTGATGATAGCTCTGCTGCCTTTGGAATGACCTTTGCTGAGTTCTAGGCCTTTGCCATTTAGGCATATATTCCTTAGGTCTTTGCTGATATTTCACATTATTCCAATCAGCTTGGCTTGGGTAATTTCTACCATTCCCATCATTTGTGTTTCTTTGATAGAACTTCTGGGATTTCTGGTAGCTCTGTTTCTTCTTTATAGAGTACTTTCTATTTGGAGTTTGCTTTGAGGAACTCTGCTTTGGATTTCTTCTTTGTCCTCTCAAAGATACTCAATCGGTGTTTTCCTTTTCCTTTATATCCAAGGCCAGTTTGTTTGTGATTGTGCTTTGGAGTGAATGTGGGTGCAACATTTGGTGTCTTGGGTTTTGAGATGCTTCATTACTTGAAGATCCTTTTTCCAAGATCACTCGGGAGTTTTTGTGCACAAAGGAATTGAATCCTATGCCTGTCTTATCTCCACACTCTTTTTGGCTCATAATAAGGTATCCAATGATTTAGATGCCTTTGTGAATGAAGCAATCACATTTTTTAGATCATTTTCCCTCTTTTCTATAGCGACTATCTCTGCTTTATTAGTTTAGCATTCTCAACCTTGACTCTTTGTTCTCATCGGCTATGTGACTTAGAATACTCGGCTCCTTAGTCATTTTGTGAGTTTTGGCTTTTGAGCTGGCTGTTTTCCTCATTTAATAGTGTGTGTGTGAGGACTTAATGTGCTCAAAGTCTTTCATCATTTTGCCTAATGAATCATAAAGATCAGTGGGTGATGAAGTGTGTGTGTCACAATCACTATCACTAGAATCGAGTGAGATGAGTTAGAGTGTACCTCATCTTCTTGGTCGAGTTGATCTTGTTCTTTAGCCATTAGACGGATCATTGCTTCTTCTGAGAATCACTTGAGTAGTCAGCTTTACTACTCTCTGAGTCTGCTGCTTCTTTTGACTTAGTTGTCTCAGCAGTCTCTGCAGCCAACATGGCCTTTTTCTTTTCATGTCTTCTTTCTCTGAAGACTCTTTTTTCTTCTTCATTCATGTATTTATTGACTACAGGATATGGACAAATCAATAGCGAAGTGTCTGGTTGTCTACGGTTCCAACACGGGTTCTCGGCTCTTTGGTCACTCTTTCCGTTCTTGGATTATCAGTTCTTTGATATTCAACCTTTTGATGCTCAGCTCTCTTGGGTGGCCTATCTTCCCTTGACTTGGAGGGAGCTGAATGTCTTCTAGAGGATTCACCTTTTTTTCTCTTGTAGTTCTTGTTCAAGAACTTGTTGAATCTTTTAACCATCGGGGCAATCTCTTCTTCGGTCAATGATTTCTTTGGCCTCGACTCTTTTCCCATCTTTGACTATAAGTGCGTTGATTTAGGTACAGTTGTCTCCTCCTCATCTTTTCTTTCGGCTCAAACTCGTAGGCTTTGAGGTCCGAGAATAGCTCATGATTGGATGTTGTTGTGAGGTTCATTGAATGTCTCAAGGCCATGACCTTCATTTCCCATTCGGTGGGAGGCTTTCGAGAATCTTCATACACATCCTTTCGTGTATATTCTTTCCCAAGTGCGATAATTCATTTGTGATCTCGGTGAATCGAGCATTGACTAATCCAAGGTTTCACTGCAAGCATTTTAAAATTTTAAAATTTTTGTACAAAGAACGGACAATTTGTTTTCTTTAATTTGCTCGGATCCTTCACAAATTAAAGTTAATTTATCCCGATTTGTTTTGCGGTTTGACAAGATTTGACTTTATTGAACATTGCTTTGTCCAAGATTTTGTAAAGTATGTCCTTGGCCTCATTGTCCAAGTTGTATCTTCTTCTGTCCTCGTTTGTCTATTCAGTCCTTGGTTTCTCAACCATGGCTGGTCTTGCTTCAATGACTTTCCTCTCCTTCCTTCACACCGCGTCGCTTCGCTTCTAAATGTGTTCACTTTCGAGATTTGCGGTGGCCATCCTCTATCACTATCCACATTCCATCATGTAAAGCAGATAGATGAGCCTGCATATGGATTTTCCAGTCATCAAATTCCTCAATAGTGAACATAGGAATGCGTGTCAAATTTGCTTCCATGATAGTAACTTTGTTGAATAAAAAATAACTTTTGAAAGAGCAAGTGTTAAAAGCTTCTTTGAAAGATTGGAAATCTAGTTCAGTAACCAGTGCGGAAGGCTTAATAAACCAACCGCTCTGATAACACTTGTAGGTCCCAAGGGGTGTGAGTAAGGTTTAGAATGGGGGGTTGAATAAACCTTACTACCTTTTCAATTTTAGTCCTTTTGAAATATTACAGAGTTAAATACACAGCTAAGTCCTTGAGGGACAGCTAAGTTAGTTAACCAGTAGAGTTAGCCACTCAACAGACTCGATTGAGCTATTGATAGAAGAACTCAGTTGTTTAGTCTAAACCTTAACTTGGTTGTGACGAGATTTTCAGCGGAAGACTTAACACCCTTTAATTTGGTTTAACTTTGTTTTAAACACTTGATTTTAGCACTTAGTTACTTATCAGTTGGATAGAAAATTATCAGCAGATATAGAATGTGTATGCAGAAATAAAATGCTGAAATGTAAATGAACAATAATTTTATAGAGGTTCGAAGATGGGGTAATTCTTCTACTCCTCTCTTCTCCAACTCCTGGAGGAATCCACTAAGTATTGATCAGAATACATAGTGGTTATCACCCGATACAAGTCTTGATCACACACGGTGACTTGCTCCTTTGGGACTCCGAGTTGCCTTGGTCACACACTGGCTTCTTGTCCGACTCGCCTTCTGCGGGCGGCTGCCTTGTTACTTCAGCTTACTTGCTCAAGCTTCTTGGATTTAATCACGAAGCCCTCCAATAACTTGAGACTGGTTCGACCTTGAACCTTTCTACAATCCTCCTTGGAATGTAGACCCCTTTTGATTCTTCAAAAGATTCCTCTTCAATAGTTTGAAGTTGTCCTTCCTTCACAGCGTAGTGTTGGATCGATTTCCTTTGAGATTTAGGCTTGAGGATTTGCTTGAATATACTTGAGAATATTTTGCAGGTTACAGTGTGAATAATGCTTGTTTGTTCGTGGTTCAGGTAACCTTCTCTCAATGAGATTCCTCAGCCTTTTATAGTGAACTTTCAAAAATTTGCCCGTTGAAGAGATAGGCTGATTTTTAAAAATCACTTGTGTTCGTTGGCTTGTCTTGTTGCTGTCCTTGATGTTGACATTTCCTCGTATTAAATGAATGTTCAGCTTTTCAGAATCTGACACGAGGTGTAGTGCTTCCCATTGGTTTATTCCTTTTGCATGCTTCTGGGACTGAGCACTTTAAGATATGGCAGCATGGAAGTATTACTTGATTAAGTAATATTCTTGACTTATGCGCAACGGATTCTTTTCAGTTAACTCCTCTTTGCAGCTGCCTTTTCCCCAGGTGACTTGAGTCTACTCCAATGATTGAAAGACTCATCTGTCACTTCAACTTGAGACTTGGCTTCTTGAGTTGACTTGACTGACTCTTCACACAGTTGTATCTCAGTTGATACTCCTTCAGTCGAGTCCTTAACATTTCTTCCTTGCCACACTCAGCTGCTTCACAGCGGAGTCTTCATCCTAGTCTTCAGTTGACTTCTTGTATATCCAGGCATAGCTGACTTGACTCAGCTCATACAGCCCTATCTATTATAATACAATTTACAAGGAAAATGGGGTGTCAACTTTCTAGTCTAAGTTTTACATGGCATTCATCAAAATCTAAACAATAAATTTCCCAACAATGCTGAAGTTGCAAGGAGACAAGAAGAAGAAAATCAAAGGCAAACACGAGAATGGCTCAAGAGAAAGCAAAGGGATGACCCTACTGCCAAACGGGCCTACGAAAAGAAGAAGAGATAAGAAGAGGAAAGAAAGAGAAAAAAAGGGATGATCCTGATAGAAGAAGAAAGAGGAAGGAAGCAGCAAAGGCGTTGAAGTGTTGATGCAAACCCCTCCGTGTATTTTTGTTGTAAATACATCTATGTAAGTCTTCTGTAATAAGTTTAGTTAATTTCCCTATAAATTTCACTCTTTATGTATCTTAGCTTAGATATACTATGTTGTAACATGTATGCATTTATGTTACTTTGATACCGAATGTAAACAGCTGTGTAAAGGACAAGAATGCTATGATCAATAAAAGATCTATTTTAAGCATACATTCTTTATTACTGCATTGTCTATATGTATCTTTGTTGTTTACCTTCTTTAATATTTTTAAGTTTTGGCATCATCAAAAAGGGGGAAATTGTTAGGAAATTTATTGAGTAGATTTTGATGATACCATGTAAAACTTAAACTAGAAGTTGGCACCCCATTTTCCTTGTAATTTGTATTGTAATAGATAGGGCTGGAAAAGCTGAGTCAAGTCAGCTATGCCAAGGATTATAAGAAGTCAACTGCAGACTATGTGAAGACTCTGTTGTGTGTCAGTTGAGTAATGCCATGCAGGAAGTAAAGGACTCGACTGAAGAAGAGTCGGGTGAGGAACAACTTTAAGAAGTGTCGGTCAAGTCAACTCAAGAAGCCATGTCTCAAGTTGAAGTGACGGATGAGTTATCCAATGACTGGAGCTGACTCAAGTCACCCAGGGTAAAGACAGCAGTCTAGTCAAGACAACTGACTTAGATCTATTGATTAAAATCAAGAATATTACTCAATATAGTAATGTCAAAGCTGTCAGGTCTAAAGTGTTAGTCCCAGAAATATGCAAACGGAATGAACCAATGGGAAACACTGCACCTTGTGTCAGGCACCTGCAGTGTTGCAAAGACATTTAATACGATGAAGGGTCAACATCAAATACTGCAGACCAAGACAAGCCAACGAACACAAGTGACATTTGAAATTAGCCTATCTCTTTAACAGGAAAAATTTCAAATGTGCGCTATAAAAGGTTGAGGAAGTTATTGAGAAGAGGTTACCTGAACCACGAACAAGCAAGCAATATTCAAGCACTTAAACCGGCAATATTCTCAAAAATATTCAAGCAATTCCTCAAGCCTGAAACTTGAAGGAAATCGATCCAACACAAGTTGTGAAGGAAAGACAACTTCAAGTTTGTTGAAGAGGAAACCTTTTGAAGAAATCAAAGGGGTCTACTTTCCAAGCTAGGATTGTAGAAAGATTCTAGGTCGAACCATTATCAAGTTTGTTGGAGGGCTTCGTGATCAAATTCAAGAACTTGAGAAGTGAGTTGAAGTAGCAAGGCGGTGACACTTTGTGAAGAAGTTCGAGTGATGAAGGCTCGTCTCGATCATTTCTCGCTTGTAAAGCGATCTGTTACATAGTAGATTCCTCCAGGAGTTGGAGAAGAGAGGATTAGAAGAATTACCCCATCTTCGAACCTCTATAAAATATTTGTGTCATTTACTTTAAGCAAATTTACTTTCCTGCATATATACATTATATCTGCTGTTAGATTCATAATTGTTATCCAACTGATAAATAACTAAGTGCTAAGAATCAAGTGTTAAAAACAAACTTAAAACAAATCTAAGGGTGTTAAGTTTTCCATTTATTAAAAACCAATCGACTAAGTTAAGTATTTGGCTTGCAAAATGAGTTATACTATCAACAGCTCTATCGAGTCTGTTGAGTGGGTAACTTAGCTGAAAAGCCAACTTAGATGTCTATCAAGGACACAGTTGTTTGAGTCAACTCTGTTGAATTATTTTAAAAGGACTAAATCAAAAATTTGGTAAGGTTTATTCAACCCCCCCTTCTAAACCTTACTTCACACCCCTTGGGACCTACAGTTTGGCAATGAAGCTAGGGAAGGTGACGAAGCGGGCACCCTAGCCAAGACAACTCCTGCAGAAGGTGTTGAGACACCTACCCCCATGGCTGATCACTCAAAGGGAACAATAGCCGAGTCTCCGGTGCAGAGCAACCCCACAACTCTTAACTTAGCTGGTGCGCCAGCTGAGGGGGAAGTTCTCACCACCATAGCCAGGTCGGAGGATGCTGTGGGAGACCAACAAATGGAGTTAGGAGGCAAAGGTGAGAAACAAACTGAACAGCAGGATGAAGTTGATGAAGCTCAGACGGTTGAGACTTTCTCAAATTGAAACCTCATCTCGCTGCACCGGAGCCAATAGCGTTCGATGCGGCTAAGGAAATGGATGGAATGGAGGCCATGGGAGTTGAGATTCCTAGCCCTGAAAGTGCAATCCTAGGAGTTGAGACTCTAACGGATGCCACCGAAGACCCTAAGGCAGATGAGTATGCTGAAGGGAGATCTGCCTAAGACCCTGGTGCAGTTGAGACTGCACACAGGGGTGTAGAAGGCCCTCCAGTTGTTGAGACTACTGAGGGTGTAGAAGGCCAAAGGAGGTTGAGACTTCCTTGGGTAAAGAAGTTTTAAATGGGCAAATTCCTCAAGTGGAGGCAGCTGATGAAGAAGAAGAAATCAGCGCTCTTCGTGATTCCCAGGAACAGGTTGATATTGAATTCCTGGAATCTGGAAATGAAGCTGAGTCCACCCCCTTTGATTAATCCAACAAGGACACAGTTGAGGATGCTCAAGCCCCTAGGAGTGAAGCTAGTGATAAAGTTGCTCCGATGAAATTCGTGTTGGTTGATGGGCTACCCCCAATGGCAACATGACACTCCGATGACATTGATAAGTCAGCTGAGGAACAGACAACTCATAAGTAATCCCCTATTGATACCGAGGAAGCTGTTAAAACAACTGACGGTCAGTTAGCTGAGTAGGCTCACACAGCTGCTCAAGCTGAAACTCAATCAGCTCCGCAGGATAAAACAGCTGCTCCTAATGCCGATGAAGCTGAATTAGTTGAGGCAAGTTGAGCTGAAGAAATTCGCAAGGAGAAGGGTAAGGCCCCACAAGCTGGAGTTGCGGGAATACCTCTTTACCCTGATGATTTGTTCGAGAACATATTTCCTTTTGAAGCCCAACTACCTCCCCTAGAAGCCGAATCAGCTAAGGAACAAGCCAAGTACATTGTCCACGTCCCACCAGAAGAACGCGGAACTCCAGTTGATACAACAATGGTGCCTACAGGTTTTGATTTTGATGCAGTATGGCCAGAGCATGAGTCAGCTTTGACAACCAACTTCCAGAAAGCTTTTAAAGCCATTTGTGCTGAGATCGAGAAAATGAAGCATGGCTTTGCATCATTAGACCAAAGGCTGGACAATTGTGATGCCAACATCACTAGAGATATTCGCGGAGTGGTGTTGGGAATCCGAGAATGGGTTGGACAAACATTGGCTATGAGAAGAGAGCAAGTCCGCTACTTTAAGTCTCTATTTGCAGAGTTAGTGGTCTGGAGCTCTGACAATCTCAAGTTCCAGCAGAGGCAAAGGGACCACATTATGAAGATGGAGGAATCTCATAAATCGGATCTGGAATTACTCAAGCTGCAACACAAGAACGAAATTGCCAGATTGGAGACCAACATGAGTTAGCAGATTAGTGTTCTCCAAACAGAAATAAAGCTGATGGCAGCTGAGTTGAAGGTTATGCGGTCTGAGTTCCGAGCAGCCTACTTTAAGTCGCATGATAAGCATGATTCAACCAACAGCCAACTTGATTTCATCCTCAGTGGTATGTTCCATGGCCTACCTCTACCTTTTGGTGATGATGCCAAAAAGGGGGAAGAGGAAGCTATGAGGGAATTAAAGGAAGGGCAAGGGAGCTATAAGGAGTAAAAGAAAGGAGAAGCAGCTAAGGGGGAAGGAAGTTCTGTGAAAAATCCCTCTCTGAAAATTATGTTTGCCAAAACTCCTCAACAAGGAGAAGTCACAGCTTCACTTCTCAGCAAACTACCAAAAGAGCTAACTCTGGAAGAGAAAGCTGAGTTGGCAAAATCAAAGAATCAAGAAGAGCCATCAAAGCTGAGTTTGAGAAGGTGGCTGAGAAGCATTCCGAGCGTATCAAGGATATAAGAACAAGGTTTGATGGTCCCCCAGCAGGATTATTAAAGGATTCCCCAACAATCAAACCTCTAAGAGAAATCACAATACCTGATGCAAGATCTGAGCCCAGATCGCTACAGGAATTTCAAACTCTTGATGCAGAAGGCTATTTCAAGAACTTGACTCTACCGTAGGCGTGGGACTTATATTGGGAGAAGGGCCTTGATTTGTGTGAATCGACTGATATTCAGCAGAGTTCTAGCAGTCACTCAGCTGGAAAAGAACCAGTGCAGTACACTCCCAGAGGAGGAGTTGAGTCAACGAAAGGAAGGAGAAGGTTTGGAAGTAGTGGAAAAGACTGAGGCACTCAACCAAAGCCAAGACCACATGACATAAGGTACATTGATCCATAAAAGTAAGGGATCAATTATTGGGCTGGGTACGATCATCTAGTCAATCTAGAAGTGATGCGCAAGAATGAGGAAGCTGTGAGGAGCCAAGAAGCTGAGAATGAGCGAGTAACACGCGAATGGGAGGAAAGGCAGTGTAGGGATGACCCTGCTGCTAAGAGTGCTTATGAGAAGAAAAAGAAAGAAGAAGAAGAGAGGAAAAAGAGAAGAGAAGAGGAAGACAGGAGGAGAGCTGAAGATGAAGAGAGAAGAAGGAAGCAGCCAAGGCATTGAAGATGGTTGAAACCCCTTCATGTATTTTACTTTATAGTAAATACACAGCTGTAAGTATTTTGTAATCTCATAATACTCTTATACCTATTTTGTAACTTTGCTCTAATACATATTGTAATTCAATGTATGTATAAACTCTGATACAGTATATATAGTACATTTTGTAAACAGCTTTGTAAAGGAGAAGAATGCTATGATCAATAAAATTGACATATTAAAAGCATACATTCTTTGTTATTACACTGCTTGTGTTTGTTGTCATTTTTTTATTTAAGTTTTGGCATCATCAAAAAGGGGAAAATTGTTAGGAAATTTATTATTAGATTTTGATGATACCATGTAAAACTTAGAATAGCAAGTTGGCACCCCATTTTCCTTGTATTCCTACTTTGTAATAGATAGGACTGCATGAGCTGAGTGAAGTCAGCTATGTCGAAGAATGCAAGAAGTCAACTGAAGGCTAGAGTGAAGACCCAATTGTGTGTCAGTTGAGTATGGTAAAGATGGAGGCACAGACTCGACTGAAGGAGATCCAGCTGAGGAACAGCTGTGTAAAGGTTGAAGAAGAGTCAGTCAAGTCAGTAAAGAGTCAAGTCTACCAGTTGAACTGACAGTTGAGTCTTTCCTTAAAGGATGAAGCAGACTCAAGTCAAATGGGTAAGGCGTGATCAAGTCAAGTCGATTGACATTGATGTGTTGGAAGAAAGTCAAGGATATTACTCGATATAGTAATAAGTCCAAGTTACCCTGTCTTAAAGTGTTCGTCCCGGAAATGTGCAAAAGGAATAAACCAAAAGGAAACACTGAAGCTTGTGTCAGGCCCTGAAAAGCTGCAAAGCCATTTAATACGAGGAAGGGTCAACATCACAATGTTGCAGGTCCAGAAAAGACAAGCCTACGAACAAGAAAATGTCATTGAAAATAGCATATCTCTTCAATAGGCAAATTTTCAAATGAGCACTATAAAAGGTTGAGGAAGCATTTGAAAAAAAAAAGACTGATCTAACAAGCAATTTCAAGCAAGCAAAATTTGCAAACATTCTCAAAATGTTTATCAAGAAATTCATCAAGCCTAAAACTCGAAGGAACTCGATCCAACACATCTGTGAAGGAAAAAATGCTTTAACCAGTTAAAGAGGAAAAAGTTTTAAGAACAAAAAGGGGTCTACTCTCCAAGTTTGAAGGAGCTATAGTAAGGTTCAACAAGATCGAACCAGAAGTTTCGAGCTCGTTGGAAGGTTGTGTGATCAATTCCAAGGGTTTGAAGGGAGATGAAGTACAAGACAGCTGTCTTGTGAAGAAGCTGAGTCACAGGAGAAGCTAGCTGTGTGATCAAGGTTGTCTCTAGACTGCAAAACTACTTTGTAACCTGATCTGTTACTTAGTGGATTCCTCCAGTAGTTGGAGAAAGGTGGATTAGAGGAATTACCCCATACTCGAACCACTATGAAATTTGCTTGTGTCATTTACTTTTAGCACTTTACTTTCTTGCATACTTTTACAATTGCTGATAATCTATATTGTCAACCCAGCTGATAATAACATTGCTAAAAATAAGTGTTAAAAACGTGCTTAGAATTAACAAGAGTGTTAAGACTTCCGTTGTATAAAACCAAATCATCTAAAAAGTTAAGTGTTAGCTGACGCAGCTAAGTTATACTATCAACAGCTCAGTCGAGTCTGTTGAGTGGGTAACTTTGCTGAAGTAAGCCAACCTAGCTGTCCCCCAAGGACTTAGCTAATTTGAGTCAACTCTGTTGAAATTTTTAAAAGGACTAAAATGGTAAGGTTTATTCACCCCCCCCCCAAACCTTACACCACACCCCTTCGAACCTACAAGGAGGTTGCAATGTTCTTTTTGAACGCATTTGTTCATGATGGTGACATTCAATCTTTAGTGAATGGAAAATATATTAAGTTGGTTGCGGCTGACTTGACCAAGTACTGCACCTTCCATCCAAGCGGACTCGAGAACTAGCGGTAATGAGTTCGATCTCTCGAAGGCATGGCGATATTGAAATTTTGCCTGCACTTCCTAATGATTCTTGGGAATTGGTGTTACGTAAATCTAAATGATGGTGTAATCGGTTGAACAATATGTTTAATTTTGGTATTTTTAGTAGTATGTATCTATTTTGTATTTGATTAGCTTTCTAGGGTCTTGATCATTGTTGGCTATTTTGGTTTACTATAGATTTGTTGGTAGTAGGTATTGGAGCCATTTGGAACTAGTTATGTGTTTTTGTTCAGCTAATGTTTGTTGTTTCTTGTTTTGGTATTCAAAATGTTGTGCATTTTGTTTGTTGTTTCTTATTGTTTCTATTTCAAAATGATTCGTTGTGTTTTAGAAACAAATCAAAACACGTCGCAACAAACATTTTTTTGTCAATTTAGTGTTTATTGTCAAGTCTTATTTGTTTTTCTATCCGTGAGTTTAGTTCGTGTTTGTGCGGCGATATGCTTGTTTGATTATGTTTTTGTAGCTCGCATTGTTTAATGTTTAGGAAAAAGAAAATAATTTTATGCAATATAAATAACTTCTGTTTTCATCAATTCATTACCATTGTATCAAAACATTCATATCAGTGTAAGAAACATGTTGGAAACAACATAGAAACCATTTGTTTTTTATTTTCTATACGTTGAAGCTGTATCAATTACATGTATATTTGTAATAGTAATATTCTACTATGAATTCTATTTTATTTTTGGTATATTTCTGCATGGTTTACTATTATGACCAAGATTCCCACATCTTTCACATTTGGTTTTGACATTTTTCTCCAAGTCGCCTTGTGTCTTCTTTTCTTTGGCCTTCCAGATTTTGCCTTGCCTTTTGGTGGAAGAGTCGTCATTTTTCGATTTCATGTGTCGGGATCCAAGTATCTTCATGTGGGATTGGATATATTGTTCCCAAATAAGTCGATTCCATTGTTTCCTTCATGTAGTATGTCGAGCAATATTGGTACGGATCTTCATTCAATTATTTTAGTATTGTTATAGCATGTGGGCAAGGAATTTCATCCATTTGAAACTTGTTGCATGTGCAAGTCCTTTTTCAAGTCCACAACAAATGTTTTCTCAGCTTCTATGACTTTAAAGATAAAATCATATGACCTCTTCACCTAAAGCATAAATGAAACATGTAAGAAACATTTGTGAAACAAGGGGCTGTTGAAAATTTGTAGTAAATTACTCTTAATTTGAAAGAAATGGTGTAGTTTTTCCCCATATACTCTTCAACTGTTTTTGTCATTCTAGTAAATATTGATCTTGCTTCATTTTGATAATTGCATGTCCAATCTTGAACTAAAGATCTCTCGTACTCTAGCAAAGTTGTTATAGGTAGGTGTCTCCCCGCTACAGTTGTTGCATTCAATGATTCTGCAATATTGGAAGTCATGACAAAGTATCTGTTATTCTGACAATGGAGTCGTGTCCATTTCTCATAGCCAATGGTGCACGAACTATCTTTTGATCTCCAAGCCTTTCTGTAGTCGAGATTTATTCCATGATCATCCTTCATGTCTCTTATTATATCTGTTATTTTGATGTTTTGAGGTACTTTGATTTGATAAGGTCTCCAACAATTTTTGCAGTAACTTGTCTATTGTCATTCATTCTCTTGTCGAGCAGACAAGTATGGTTGTTGTCGCATTTTCCTACTATGAACTTTATTATCCCTGTTTTTTATGAGGCTTTCAAATGCCAGTTGCAATTTTCATCCAATCACTTTACATAGTATTGCCTTTTGCACGACTTCTTGACATTATATTGGAAGTGATTTTTCAACGCATAACAATTAATATGTTTTAACAATTCATCCTTGTTGTTGTAGACATCTCCTGTTTGGATTTGTTCTTCACCATTTCTAGGTTCTTGAATTTCCATTGTTCCTTCAACTACATTTTTGCTGATGAAGTTTGCGTAGTCGGTGTAGTCAATCAGTTTTTGGCCCATGTTTTACATTGGTGAGCTCTCTACTGGTGTGATGTTTGTTCCCTCTATTGCATTTTATTTTGTGGTTACTTGTAGGCTTTGTCCTTTTGATTTTGAGAGGTATTGGTTTTCTGAATTGACAACTACATCTATGCACAGAGGAAACTTCATCCAATCTTTTCTTTGCTTATTACTTCCAAGTAGAACTTCATATTGAAGTCATTTTCAATCTTCAATGGTGGCAGAGCTTCTGTCAGTTTGTATTTAATCTGTATTGTTTCTTCATCTTTTCTGACTTGTATTTGTTGTTCCAATATTTCCTTTAGGTTGCCGAAAGTGCAGTCCATTGGAATCAGTATTCTTGTTATCTCAAAGTTGATGTAATCTCTATTTTCTTCCCATTGTCTATTGTGGTATACCACTTTCTTTGGAATTTTTTCCATGTATCTGTAGAATTCAATGAAATTATCCTACGTGAAGCATAAAAGAAACATAAGCTGAAATAAATATGAAACAAAAAGTAGTACGAGAAAGAAGCAATGTGTTGTATTATGTGAAGGATGCCCAATAGAAACAATTTTAAAACAACATTGAAACATCTTTGAAACAATTACCGAGAAAGAATTGCATCTGATTTTTGAGATTCACATAATTGGATTTGTAGATATTCATGAGAAGCAATTTCTATAGAAGTTTGGATTAGATTTCGAACAAAATAAGCATTTTATAAGCTCGAAACATTGAGTTGATCAAATTCTTATGCACAAATTCTGGTACAATGTCAATTTCATCCGATATATTTACAATTCTAATTTTTTATCCGGAAAACGATGAAAGTGATGTAAACAATGTTTTTTCAGGATGATATAGGCATTGTGTTTTCAAATCGTGTTGTTTGTTACCTTGTTTGTTCTTCTTCTTCTTCCTGAAATGCAGTATGATTATTCTTCCTTTCTGCTCGAACATTTGTCTTCTCGTGGTTGCGTACTGGTTCCCGTTGCTATGTTTGAGATCCGGAGTACGACTCTGCATTTTTTCTATTTCTTTTATATCTTTGCAGCGTATTTGTGGGAATGTGAGACTCGACATCGTGTTGTGTGGGAATTATAGTGAAAGTCAGTATTTTGCAGGGTTTTCTACTAAATAGGTGAGCAATTGTGTCCTTTTCCCTATATTAATCCGTTAAACGGTCTGATAGAAGACTTATCCCATAAATATACAATTCGCTCGCACATTGTACGATGTCTCATCTAGTTTTACTTGAAAGTTCAAGGACTCATACCAACCAACCTAATCCTACTCATTTATGAAGTGTTGAAACGAGTTATAAATAAAAATAAAAAAATATATATGTAAAACTGGAATAACACCCGTGTGTTGCACGTGATTTGTCCAAAGATAAAATTCTAGTGCCACAAATTTAAAAGATAACAAATTTTTGAAAGATAGTTTAGATATAATCTTGATTTTGAGATATTTTTTTATCCCTTAGATTTGTTATCTTTTAAATTCAAAAATATATATTCTCAAAAAAATATCTTCGGATAGTTTTGATCTTTTCCAAACTAATTGTGAAAAAATCTTTTACTTTTGAGATTATATTTTATCTTTCATAATCTTGAGTAAATTTGTTATCTTTTCAATTTGCTATATTTTAATTTTGTACATAAAATTGCCACATAGATAAATGTGAAGCTGCCACGTGGAATTGGGAGATGAGAAGTTGACAAACGTCTAAGATTAATGGGGTGATAACATGTATCAACTTGTTTTCTCTTTTAGTATATAGGGACTGGATCAAATGTGGCAGGGGGCTTACCGTGTGGCAGTGTGGATTGATCTCATCCATTAATTCAACAAATCCAAAGGTCCAGATTTTTTTCGTTTTTATTTATTTAATTTAGTTTTCGCCCTTTTAAGGGCATAATTGTCATTTTAAGTATAGAATAAATCAGTTATTTAACTGTTCATCCCAGCCGATTTTAATGGGATTTGATTTAGGATTAGTTCCAACTTTTCATCATACACGAAACATATCAATTTTTTTAGATGATATACAATTAATTATACAATGATGTACAATTAGTTATAAAATGATGCATTGTTAGATATAAAATGGTGTACAATTCAATTATTAAAATGGTGCACAGTTCAGTTATGAAAATGCGGTCTTTATCACATCCATGATTGTAAGGCGTCATTATGGGAAGATGGTTACATCATTTTGTCTTTTTAGTTTTTTAGATGATGTACAATTAGTTATACAATGATGCACTGTTTGATATAAAATGGTGCACGGTTTAGTATTAAATGGTGCATAGTTCTGTCATGTGCAATGGATTGTTGGAGGGTGAAGAGGGGATCAGAAATGAAGATAAAGAAGAAAAGGAACTGGAAAGGGGACATATGCTTGAAGAAGGTGGAGAGATGATGAGTGAACATGTGTCGTGATCAGAGTTGTTGAAGGTGGAAGATGGGGATCAAATTTAATCGTCCATTTGTTATGTTTTTATTGGTTGTTTTTATTTAGAGATTTCATATTTTAGTTTTGTTAAGTGGTCCAGGATTTTGTTAAGTGGTCCCCATTATGGATATAAATGTTGAAACAGATGCAAAAGGAATATAACAGAAATTTGTTAGCTTCATCTCCTTCCTCGTGTTCCTCTCTTAATTCCTCCATTTTTGTTCTTATTTCAGTATTTAGAGAATATAACATTTATATAATAAATTACAATCATATTAAATATATCAAGGCCATAACAACTGGTATCCAGAGCCACCAATTCTCGGATATGGCTGAAGGAACTTGCATGAAAGACCTACAAGAAGCACATAAGAAGTTAGATCAAATCCTACAGACTAAATCAATGAAAAGGGAGGCAGCAGAATTAAAGTTGCAAGAACAAATAGTGGGGGTTAGCACATAAATGCAAGAGCATTTAATGGGTTTGAATGGGAAATATGAGCATTTAACTAATACATTGGCAACAATCCAATTACAGTTACTAAACTTAAACAAGAGCAAAGCACCCATGGAGGAAGAGTCCATCCTTGGGGGACCTTACCCTGGCTACGGCAGTGATAGCACAAATTTCAGGCAGCAACAGACTACTCCCAGGAACAGGCTGCCAATGGAACACCAAGGTATGCAAGTGATCAGCCCCCTACCTAAGATAGATTTCCCAAGGTTCGATGGCAATCATCCAAGGTCCTGGATCCTAAAATGTAATGGGTATTTTAAACTTATACCCAATATTCTTGATACACAGAAAGTCACACTTGCATCTATGCATTTTGAGGGTAAGGCTGCTCAGTGGTATCAAAATTTTATCACTAAACATGGGGAAATCACATGGCAGTAGTTTATTGAGGCAGTCTCAGCTAGGTTTGAAGAACTGAAGGAGTCAAGAATTATTGCAGAGTTTAACAAGTTGAGGCAAACTAGCTCTTATTCTGATTATGTGGACGGATTTGAAGAACTTAAGTCATGTATGTTGATATTAAAAAATGGTGAGTACTTAGAAGAGTATTTTATAGCTAGTTTTATCAGTGGCTTGGGTGAGGAACTTAAGTCTTTTATCAATATGTTTGAGCCCACTACCCTTTAACAGACAATTGACCTTGGGAAGAAACAGTTGCACACCATTGAAGCTATTTCTAAGAAACTTAAACCCCAGACCAGGCACAATCCTATGCCTTACTCAGTTGTGAAAAGAGTTGAGACAACTCATACTCAGCCATCCAAACCAAACACACTTAAACCACCAGTTAAGATGCTCACTGCTGCAGAGATGGCTGCTAGAAGGGAAAAGGGACTATGTTACAATTGTGATGAACCATTTTCATATGGGCACATATGTAAGAATAGGATCACGTATATGATAATGACGGAAGAGGAAGAACTGCCTTATTTATAGGATACTAATGTGGATGAGGACACTATGGAGCTGCAGACTAGGCAAATGGATGAAATACAGATGTCCCTCAATGCCATAGCAGGGGAAGATGGCATTACAACTATGAGACTTTTTGGGGAATGTGGTCAGCATAAATTGCACATCCTAATTGACTCTGGGAGTACCTTGAACTTCATACAGGAGGCTACTGCAAGAGAATTGGGGTGCAAGTTAACTGCTGCAAAACCCTTATTGGTGAAGGTGGCTAATGGGCAAAGGTTGGTCAGTTCTCAGAAGGCTGAAGGTTTTACATGGAAAATGCAGGGGCATAGTTTTACCTATCCACTCAGATTGCTTAAGAATGAAGGGTGTAATTTGATTCTAGGGGGAGATTGATTGAAGTATTGTACTCCAATAGAATTGGACTATGACAAAATGAC
Source organism: Rehmannia glutinosa (assembly GCA_016081115.2). Taxonomy (NCBI): domain Eukaryota; kingdom Viridiplantae; phylum Streptophyta; class Magnoliopsida; order Lamiales; family Orobanchaceae; genus Rehmannia; species Rehmannia glutinosa. Next base: position 43,001,089 of record CM071932.1, on the reverse strand, counting down.
ATTTATTGTGACTTTGTTGGGAAAAAGGATAAAACTCTAGGCTCTTACATCTAAGGCCGAGTGCAAATTGATATCAGGGGCCTCATTGTATAAGTTATTTCACATGGATCATTGTGACCAAATTGAGGAATGCAACATGGTTACAGTACAGCAACCTCTGCAGGAGGATAATCCCCACCTACAGGAGCTTTTGGACAGGTTTGTTGACGTGTTTGAGGAACCTACAGGGTTGCCACCTAGCAGGGGAATTGAACATCAAATCATTCTTAAACAGGGAAGTGTACCAAAGCACCAGTATCCTTATAGGACATCACACCATCACAAGAATGAAATTGAGAAGATTGTTAAGGAATTATTGGAGTTTGGGATCATACAACACAGCAAGAGCCCTTTTGCCTCTCCAGTCATACTGGTTAAGAAAAAAGATTCCACTTGGAGGATGTGTGTGGATTACAGGTACCTTAATGATTTAACTGTGAAGCATGATTACCCTATTCCTATTATTGATGAGTTGTTGGATGAATTGTGTGGGGAAAGATTCTTTTCTAAAACTGATTTAAGGTCTGGGTATTTTCAAATCCTCATGAAACCTGAACACATATATCTAACTACCTTCAGTACTCATCAGGGCCACTATGAGTTTTTGGTTATGCCCTTTGGGCTGTGCAATGCCCCAGCAACATTTCAGTCCTTAATGAATCATGTGTTCAAAGATTCTTTAAGGAAATATCTTTATCAGAACGCCCCTAGAATTTCTTCTATAAAATACACAAGCATATTCCTAATTTTAACGATGAAAATGGACATGAATAATTTAAAAATAAAATTAAACTGAGTCAATTGTTGCGGAAGCAAAATATTTCATAAATAAAATTTAACCATCGTCTAATTGTGTCAATTATGAACTAGAAAATAAAACTAACTTAAAATAAAGTAAATAGTTCAACATTTTTTTTAAAATAAACATTCATAAATAAATTCATAGGCCTTGTCATATCCATCGCTCTTAGTCAGTGCCTATCTCCTCCACCTGAAAAGTTTGTTATATGTGGGGTGAGCGACACAGCTCGGTGGAGTATAAATTGTCCAAGCTAAATACACAGATATCTCACATAGGCATGCAAATACAATCCAATAGGACATAGCATAGATCTTTTGAAAAACCGTAGACATAGACAATAGGTAGCACTGCAGGGGTTCCACCTGAGGATACATCGATCTCGGACCTCTTGAGTCCCTGGCTCAATAGGGCCTAAGCAATTGTACTACACATTCATGCAAAATAATCTAAGTATTTAACATGGACAATAAAGTTTAGAAAACAAACTCCACCTTGAACGTAGCTTTGAAAATTAAGTAGAGCCTAGAAGTATCGGATGCAAGCACGCCTAATCCTCGCTCTATAAATCGCCTAATCAATAGAAAATAATACTACTTAAAATCCTCGAATATTCTAAACTTAAACTTAAAAAATAATAATCTAAAAATCCTAATTTAGGGGCATAAAAAAATAGAATTAAAAGTTGAATTGGAATCACAATAGAAATTGGAATTAGAGGTTAATTTGATGGTCTGGAGGTGAAAGGCAATTCTGTCAATTGTGTATAAGGACCACGCTCCAAAAACATCATTTTCCTTACTATGGACGGTCAAAGCGATCCCCCCCAAATCACCCTTTTCTTCTCTCTTTCTCTTTCTTTTTTTTTTTTTTCTTTACTCTTTTCTTTACTCTTTTTCTTTTTCTCACTCCTTATCCTACTTTTTTTCCTACTCCCAGCAACATCATCTCTTCTTTTTTTTTTTCCTTTTCATTTTTTTTTCCCTACTCTTTTTATACTTCTCCCTTCCCGGTCAAACACCTCACAAATCACCACCCAACTCCCTCTTTCTCACTCTTCTCCTTTCTTTCACCTTTCTTATTCTTTCTTCTTTCCTTATTTTTTTCTACTCTTCGGTCAACAGCAACTACCCAGCCTTCCCTTTTCTTTCTTCTATCTATTTTCTCCCTTTCTTTCTTTTTCTTTACTTCTGTTCTTTCGAACCAGTAGCCATGCCCACCCTTTTCTCTCTCTCTTTTTTTTTATATCCTCACGCGCACAGACACCGGCAACCACGGGCGGCGCGGCTGCGGCAAATTTCCGACGGGTTTGGACAGAATATAGTCGATTTCGGGCTGGTTCGGAAACTTTCCGGCGGTGGTTGGGTGGTTTGTGGCGTTCGAGTTTCCAGGGGTATTAGCCGTCCATGACTCGGGTTGGGAGTATAGGCGATGAAATTGAGGATGAAAATTTTTACCTTGTTTTTTGAAAGCTGAAAGAGATGACGTGATTTTTTTTTTGTTTTTCTTGAACTGCTGATTTGTAGAACTCCATATTTTATTTACCTGAATTATGTAAAGATATTATATTTGTATCAATTTTATTTTATTTATTTATTAAATGGGTAAATCATATTATTGTTCTCCAAACCTAGACTTGCAATTTGGGAATTAGAATTTAGGAGTATTAACTATATCACCGAGAAATTTGGGGCTTACAAATAAATATAAAGTACATTATGTACTAGTCTTATAGATATATATATATATATGAATTTTAATAATTATAATCATACAATTAAAAAAATATATATCTAGATAGGATATACACACGGTAGCAGGTAGCTACATATGTACATATTATGTTATTAACCTAATTTATATTATTCTGTATGCTTAGTATATAAATATATCATATATATCTTATATATATTAAAATTAACACTTAACACACATATGTTTTAACATATAAAAAAATAAAAATAAAAATAAGATACATCATATATATGTAGCATACGTGTTGTTGAACCCCATTTCCACCGCCTACATGTAGAAAATATATATGTATCCTTTATCACAAACACAACTACTTGCTGGTGAAGAAGATAGGAATAGGAAACATAGGGAACCGAGAACAACAAAAAGAAAAAAAAACAAGGAGGAGAGAGAAATAGAAAAGGAGAGAGAAAGAAAGGAGAAGAGAGAGGAAATAAATTAGAAAAAATAATAATAATAATAAGAGAAACATATAGAAGAAATTCAGGGGAAGGGACGACCAGCAGCAAGAGGAGGAAATAGGTATGTGAGACACATATATGATTTGTGATTCTTTCTCATATGATTTTGAATTTTAGAATCACCGTTTGTGTGAATGGATATCTAAGGAGGTTATATTAGGTTTTGATCATTAGAATTCAAGTTTGACTGATAATTAGTTAAAATTAGTATTCAAGGTCCTACGAATGATGGGGTGTCATAAGCTTGCCAATTAACATAGAATTTTTTGAATTGTTTATATGAATTATAATTACCTTCAAAAAGCAACATTGTGATTCGGGAATGAAGATTAGTATCCTATATTTTACAGGTTGTTTTACACCTAAGGCTAAGGACGAGAGACTATTATCTAGCTTTAGGATATACAGGGCAAAAGGAGATCAGATCAAGCCTGACAACTAAGACTTGCAGCCTACACCATCATTCTCTACATACACGAGGCGACCTTTTGAATCAAAGGTGGGCAAATGTTATTTCTATAACGAAATCAGGTTTGCTTGTAATTTTACGAATTTCATGTTATTAGTCATTTCATGAACTTCATGACATTTAGCAATTTTCACAATTTTATGGTATAAACTATTTTTACAAAGTTCAACATAATGTAGTGTGTTAAAGTAAACATTAATTGTGTCATTCATGATTTGAATGTACATTTATGTTCATATTGTATCTCTACTAACTGCTTGACTTGGCATTTGGGCAAATAAATATTATTTTGACAAAAATATTGACTGACTGAGTCCATTGCGGTGTGGGTGGATTAGACAATGGATCGAACAGGTTGCCTGTGGTCCCTGTTTGACTACCCATTTAATTTCTGGTCGGGCCGGAGACGGCGACAGAACTTGGGTCGTAAAACGGTATATTCATGAATATGACGATCTCTGGGCAAAAGCCCATAGCTAAAGAGACGTCAAGCCTACGGGGAGGGATAAGGTGACTGGGCTTCGGCCAAATAGAATTGGGAGCAATAAGGAGAACGGACAGGGTCAGTGTCCGATCAACACTGATCCTACGTTTCTTGTTTCGGGTTGACGGATTGACTGACTGATTGCTTGTATTTAAGAAACTTTATTTTAAATCCAGATATCTATCATTTGTTTTCAAAAACTGAGATATCTATTATTCTTGTGAAAAATAAAATCTTGACTGTACTAGATTAATTATTGCATAATGTGTTTTGCATCATTGCTAGCATTAAAAAAAATTGAGTGAGAATTATTGAATCAAACTATATTCTTTATCATTGTCGTAAATGAATCTTTTGTGCACCATTGTCATGCATACATGAATAAATTTTTATCACACTAAGTACTCTCAACCCAAAAGAAAAATATTTTAGTTTTTCAATGCTGCATTCCCCTACCCCAACTTACTGAGCTCGTTTGGCTCACCCCACGATTTTATAAAAATTTTCAGAGATCGACGAGACCAAAGATGAGACTTCCGGACTGAGAATTGACCGAGAGCTGATTCCTTCCAAAGACTTGTCCATCAGCACTTGAATCTTGTAACTATTTTCTTTTGTAATGGTTAGGTGACTTGTAACTCTATTTTAATTATATGTTATATATTTGTAGAGTTCAGTTGTATTTATGGTTTTTAGTTGTTTGTGGTTAGATAATAGCTCTTGATAAGCCTAAATTTGAATATTTGAGTTGTACCATAATGGATGATATTCTATTGTAATTGGGTGTTATTTTGATTATGAGATTGGGACATGACATGATTAATTTATATAAAGCTTAATTAAGGTTAAGTGTTTTAATCTCACAGGGTTCCAAAAAGAATATGGTAAAAGTTCTGAAGAAGATTTGATATATATATGGAAAATTGAAATTGGTATTTTGTGATTCTAGAACACTATTGGAATTGGACCTTTTAATGGGCTAAATTGGTAATGGGTTCACATTAAAAGGGTTTGTTTAAACTTGGGCTTGGGACAGGTTGGACATTGGACTGGAAGAATGGGCTTGAATTGAAGAAAAATATTATTAGCCCCTAAATAAAAAAAACTAACTAAAAATCTAAAAATTTATAATTCGTAACAAAAGCCCAAAATAAATTCCGGGTATTACATACTATCCCCCTTAAAAATAATTTCGTCCTCGAAATTAAACGTAGCTAACCAAGATTGAACCTCTGGATGTGATGCTAAAATATCCTCCTTACGTTCCCAAGTAGCCTCTTCTTGGCTATGACCACTCCATTGCACTTTGATTAACTCAACGTCTCGATTTCTTAACTTGTGCACCTTTCGATCTAGTACTGTTACTGGTTTATCCTCATATGACAATTGCCTATCTAATGATATGGTCTCATAGTTAACAATATGACTCGGATCTGGCATGTACCTTCGTAACATGGATACGTGAAAAACATTGTGTATTCCTGTAGGTCCCAAGGGGTGTAAGTAAGGTTTAGAAGGAGGGATTGAATCAACCTTACCAACTTTTAGATTTTAGTCCTTTTAAAATTATTACAGAGTTAATACACAACTAAGTCCTTGAGGGACAGCTAAGTTAGTTAATCAGCAGAGTTAGCCACTCAACAGACTCGATAGAGCTGTTGATAGAATAACTCAGTTGTTTAGTCTAAACCTTAACTTGGCTGTGTAAGTTTTTCAGCAGAAGACTTCACACCCTTGAATTTGATTTAACTTTGTTTTAACACTTGATTTTAGCACTTGTTATTTTATCAGTTGGAAAGCAAATTGTCAGCAGATATAAAATATGTGTGCAGGAATGTAAATATGCTGAAATGTAAATGACACAAGTAAATTTTATAGAGGTTCGAAGATGGGGTAATTATTCTACTCCTCTCTTCTCCAACTCTTGGAGGAATCCACTAAGTAATGATCAGTTCACAAAGTGGTTATCGGTCCAGAGACAAGTCTTGATCACGCTTGGTGGCTTGCTCCTTGGACTCGATCTAGAGATGCTTGGTCACACAGTGGCTTCTCGTCCGACTCATCTTCTTCACAGGCATTTGCTTTGCTACTTCAAAACTCACTTTCTCAAGCTTCTTGGATTTGATCACGAAGCCTTCTAATAATTTGAGATTGGTTCGACCTTGAACCTTCCTACAATCCTCCTTGGAAAGTAGACCCCTTTTGATTCTTCAAAAGTTTCCTCTTCAACAGTTTGAAGTTGTCTTTCCTTCATATCTTGGTGTTGGATCGATTTCCTTCGTTAGGCTTGAGGATTTTGCTTGAATAACTTGAGAATATTTTGCAGATTACAGTTTGAATATTGCTTGCTTGTTCGTGGTTCAGGTATTCAAGGTAACCTTTTCTCAATGTGATTCCTCAGCCTTTTATAGTGAACTTTCAAAAATCTGCCCGTTGAAGAGATAGGCTGATTTTCAAAAGTCACTTGTGTTCGTTGGCTTGTCTTGTTGCAGTCCTTGATGTTGACATTTTCTCGTATTAAATGAATGTCCAGCTTTTCAGGTTCTGACACGAGGTGCAGTGGTTCCCATTGGTTTATTCCTTTTGCACGCTTCTGGGACTGAGCACTTTAAGACATGGCAGCATGGAAGTATTACTTATTTAAGTAAACTTCTTGACTTCTGTGCAACGGATTCTTTTCAGTTAACTCCTCTTTGCGTTGTCTTTTCCCAGGTGACTTGAGTCCGCTCCAATGATTGAAAGACTCATATGTCACTTCAACTTGTGACTTGGTTTCTTGGGTTGACTTAACTGACTTTTCACACAGCTGTCCCTCAGCTGTTACCTCTTCAGTCGAGTCCTTGATCTTCTTTCTTGGCCATACTCAGTTGTTCCTCAGCGGAGTCTTCACTTCACTTCTTGATTGACTTCTTGTATTCCCAGGCATAGTGACTTGACTCGGCTCATTCAAATTTTATCTATTACAATGAGAATTACAAGGAAAATGGGGTGCCAACATTCTAATCTAAGTTTTACATGGCATTCATCAAAATCTACAAAAATAATTTCCTAACAATTTCCCCTTTTTTTGATGATGCCAAAACTTAAAAACATTAAACAAAACATAAACAACACAGATATATACAGGCAATGCAGAAACAAAGAATGTATGTGTTGAATAGATCATTTTATTGATCATATCATTCTTGTTCTTTATACAGCTGTTTACACGGTGTATCGAGCATACTCACATCTAGCAAATTTCACACATATATGCTAGAATACGATACAAAGTGAGATGATTCAAAAACACTTTATAGAGTGTCTGAGATGACTTACAAAAATGTATTTACAAACGTAAAATACATGAAGGGTTCACAAAGAACACTTCATCGCCTTGCCGTTGCCTCCTTCTTTCCTCTTGACTCTATCATCATCACTCTTTTCCTTTTCTTTTTTCTTCTTGATTTGCTTTCTTCTTCTCATAAGCTCTCTTGCAGCCTTCATCTTTTTTTTCCTTTCTTGCCTTTCTTGCCACCACGGTGATCTTGTCTTTTGTTTTCTTCTTCAATTTTTTCACGTATTCAAGATTCTTCCTAGCCACTTCCCGATTGGTTTCTTGCATCATACCCAGCCCAGTAGATCCTTCCCTTCTTGCCTGGATCTACATATTCAATGTTTTTGGGTAGAGGTCTAGGTTGAAAACCTCTTCCTCCACCACTTCTTCCTCCTCCTCTAGGTGTATATTGTACTAGAGTCTTCTTCTTACAATAGTGCATGGCTTTGGTAGTCTCGCCGCCTATCGCCTTCTTCACAAATGACTTGGACCTTCTCCCAGTACAAATCCCAGGCTTGGGCTAACGGCATATTCTTGAAATAGCCTTTGGATTCGAGAGTTTGAAATTCTTCAACCGATCTTGGTTCGTTTCCATCATTTGGAATAGCATCTATGTCCTTCCCTGCCGGAATGCCACCGAACGGTTACATCACTGCTTCAACACGGGCATCCATCTTTTTATCGAACTCTAATTGATCTGCTATTACAATCTTTATTTTCTCCGACATGGGCACAACAGAGTGATCGATCGGCAAAGTTACTGGAAGTTTGTTGAGTATCGATGCTGTGACATGACCTTGTTGAGGGGTTTCAGCATGCATTAAGGTCACATCCTTTGACCTTTCCCCCTCAACAGGTTTTCCCTTCTCCTTCTCAATAGATGTTTCATCCTTTTGCTTCTCAGTTGTTTCTTCCTTCAATTTCCTCAGGTATTCCTCTTCCCCCTTTTTGGCATCATCGAAAGAGAGAGGAACCCCAGGGAACATTCATGCGAGCATAAAATCCAGTTGGCTGAGAGCTGAGTTCTGCTTAGAGTCTGCTGCGGCATAAGCTGTGCGGAATTTTGAGCGAGTGGCTTTCGATTCAGCTGCCACCAATTTCATTTCAGCCATGAGAAGGCTGAACTTCGAATTCATGGTCTCTTCAACACGCAGAATTTCTTTTCGATGAAATTCACGCAACAATTCCATATCAGTTTTATGAGAGGCATGCAATCTCTCCATATAGGCTTGCATCCTCTGCTTCATGTCAGCATTGTCAGCACTCCAAACCAAAGATTCATTTGTATAGTGCCTTGAAGTAGCGAACTTGCTCGAGACGCATGGCACTCTGCTGTTGAGACCATTCCCTTATCCTGCCCACCACTCCTCTCAAGTCTGCTGTGAGAGTGGCATCTCTATTGTCCAGGCGCATGTCGAGAGAGGCTTGGTGCCGTTCAATCTTCTCAATCTCGTCACAGATCTTCTTGAAGATTTCACGCATCTCAGTTGTCTGACTTGAGTCAGTTGTCGGCCACTCTACATCGAAGTTGAAATCAGCTGGCACAATTGAGTCAGTAGGAATTATGGGATCTTCTTGAACAGTGTAGTGCTTCTGTTCTCTTGCAGTCTCTTCTTCTAGCACAGGCAGCTCGAGAGAAAAAGGAAATACATCCTCAAATGCATCATCTCGCACTTGAGATATTGTGTGCGAGGTGGTCACTGCTGCAGCTCTGGTAGCCTGCGCAGTTAAAGTTGTTGTTGTTGGGGCAATTTATTGTTTTTGCCACGGTGGACGAGCCTCTCATTTGTCTTAACAACTTTTTCGGCCTCGATGAGTTTTTCCATTTGAGTAGATCGGTCCTCGACTGTATCATCAGCATCATCGGATGATGATGGAACCTGAGGGCTTGGTTCATCATCAAATTTGAATGTTTGACGAGCAGCTTTGAAACTTGACTGACTCATCTGCGGAAGAACATCCTCAGCTAGGTCCTTGTGATGTGCAACAAGGGTGGACTCAACTTCATCTTCGAGATCCCGAAATGATATATCGGGTTGTCTTGGGAATCATGAAGTGCACTAATCTCCTTCTCGGTTTCTTCAATGTGAACAGGGGGGATGTTCGCATTTCTTTTTCTTTACCAGGGGAAGTCTTTACCTTCAGGGAAGTCTCAATCGAGAAAGGTCTTCTACATTCCCTTCGACAGACGCAGAATCGTCTTAGGGTCTTGGACCATGGCATCCGAAGGAGTATCAACCCCTTGGATTGCACTTTCGGTCTGCCCGAGATTGTTAACTCCGGGGCATTTCCAACCCGTGCCTCGATCGCACCAAAGGCGTCTCACCTGCAGCGGTTGGCACTTCACTGGGATAGACTCAACTGTCCGAGCTTCGTCAGTGTTAGTCTGATGTGGTTCTCTTTCTTTTTCAACTTCGCCTCCTTTCTGCAATGTGGAGTCGTCGCAAAGATCCTCCGACCTCTTTGTAGTGGAGTGAGTTTCCCCTCGTTAGCACACTAGCCGAGTGGAGTGATGTGGGGTCACTCTTCTCCAAACTCCCGCTACTTCCATTGAGTGCTCGGTAGTGGGCGGTGGTAACACACCTTCAATAGGGGTTGGCTCAACTTGGGTGCCTAAATTCCCGGTCTCATTGCCAAGTCCTTGGACCCATCTTTCGAGTGTCTTTGGGACGTGGTCGCAGCGATAACTGTGGCAATCTGCTGCACCACTCCCAACGGGTCTATCTCCAGGAGAGATTTTGACGACTCTCCTGGTCCTTCCATCAACTGCTGCTCGTTCATCAGCTTGGATTCCCTTAGAGCTTGTTGCATTTCTGACTTTTCTTGTGCATCAGCGGGATCCATGTCTTCATCACTTTCGGAGAACACATCAAAATGAGGGTGAGTGTGTTCTAAAGTTCCAGTGAAAGGACATATGTTTGCCTTCTCCAGTGCACGGGCTTGCTCTTCAGCTTTGTCTTTCTCGTCCGCCTTTATGATACGGAGGATGTCCATGCAATTCTCTTCATCAAGAGCCTGTCGTGCAATGGTAATTCCGAGGAATTGCATTAATTCCTCTTCCTCTTCTATAAATTCAGGGCGTTCGAACTGCACCCTGGAGTTGCTTAGCTTCCATGCCCTCCATTCACGCAGACGGCGCTGAATGTCTGGATATACAGGTGAGTACATGATGAGATCATCATCCTCATTTTCTTCTTCCTGACCTTTCTTTTCTTGAATGGAAGGTAGCGTACTCTGCTGCTCTTCGCCTTCAGCAGCATCTGTGGAAGGTGGAGACAATCCTTTCAGCAGGAGATTCTGTTGTCTCAGCTGCTTCTTCGTCCTCAGCTGTCCTAACTTCAGTTGGGTCTTCTATTTGCCTCTGTTGATCACCTTGGAGACTTGGTCAAGCTTTCGTCAACGATTTTTGAGACCGCACTTCTTGGCGATCTCGGGGGTTTTCTCGGTGAGTTGCGGGACTCATTGTCTTCTCAAGCTCTGAGAGCTTGAAGATTCTCTTCCTTCTCTTTGTCCTTACCAAAGGTATTTCTGGTTCGGATTCCTTTTTTTCAGGTACCTTGGTGGCAGGGGCCGGAGCATCTTTCTTGGATGGAGGAGCTGCCTTTCTTGGCTTGGAAGTCCTCTTCTTTATGATGGCTAGAAAGGGTATTTGGACTTCCTTCTCCACCACCGGCCTGCGTGGGCGGGAGAGACACTTTGCTCGGGCGGGTGACTCAGCTGGCAGGGCGGGCGTCCATTGACTTTACTGCAGGGTCAGCCTTCTTCTTTGCAGCTTTCTTCTTGAGAGGGGAGGAAATAGTTGTGTCCTCGGGATCAGCTGATTCCCCCTCACTTGTATCCGCCCTCTTCGCATGGGCTCTCTTCTGGGCTCCCGAAAGGTTAGCCCCGAACATCTTCTTGTTTACATGGAAGGGCTTTCCATGTTGAAGGGGAATACCCTTCACTTCCATCAGATGGCCAATGACTAGGCCATAGCCGAGTGATACTCCAAAGGATCCATCTTCCTTAAATGATTTATTCACTACGTTCTGGCAGAGTCTGTTGTATATAAACTCAGCCCAGTTAACTTTCTTTCCTTGAATGATCGCGGCCCGATTTATCGGCTTAGTCTTTTGATTGATTGAAAGCGCCAAACTTCATATCCACACATTTTGAGACGACATCCATCAGCTTGTGATAGTCGTCCTTCAGCAACTTCTTCTCAGCTGTGTAGATGACTTTCGCAGCGCACTCCGGTTTGGCTACTTCCTTCCATGCGGCAGCCAAGTTGACATCAGCTTCGTATATTTCCGGCGTGCCCTCCGACGGCAATAAGCGATGCTCGCAAGGTCCTTAGCAATAATCATGATGTCCTTGCGGTGGACGGAGGACTTGATACCTTCGTCCTGCACCTCGGCATTCACATAGAACTGCGCCACCTCTTCCAGGTAGGTGTGCGAGTATTCCAACGTAAGAAATGGTCTTAGACCGGCCTTTTCCAGCATATCAGCTATCTTCTTTACTATGGTTTTCATCGGAACCCTGCTTTATCATTCCTTCGAAATCCACGGTCGAACCAGAGTGGATTTGCTTCGATAACTTGACGAAATCAAGCTTTGGTGCCATTTTTGGAAGTTTCTACCGATTAAATCTTGATGAACTTGCTTGAAGATTTGTAGGGTTTCGAGAGAAAAAGGACTTGCTTTTGAATGTTTGAAGATGAACAGGTTTAAGCGTGAGAGAGAAAACTGAAAGAATGAGTATATAAGGTTATGAATGGATGTGTTTTCGGTTTTTGAATTTTGATCGAGATTAACGGCTCAGATTTAGCACGCTGATCAGCATTTAATTGCCTGCATTTAATGCGGCAGCATTTATATCCAATCATATGCTTACTGTACAGCTTTTGACTGTACCCGTCATTATTACGCTGACGTCATCCTTAAAAACATTCCCGCTCATTAAAAACGACTGCATTTTTGTTACTTAGCTATTTAATAACTCAGCTTATGTCAGAAGTGACTTAACTCAGCTTCTCTCCTTTCATTAAGCGACTCAGTTGTCAGCTACCTCGATACAACTGACTTTCCGATAAGGCTGATTCACTTGGCTGATGAGAAAAGCTTGTTCATTTCTCACGTTCTATCTTCCATCTCTTCTGATTGAGTCTTCTGAGTATTAACTCAACTCAATTAACCCTAGCTCATGCTTAAGCTCTTCAAATCTTGATTCACATAAGGGCTTGGTGAATATGTCAGCTAACTGTTTATCAGTTGAGATATATTCCAAAACGATATTTTTCTTTTCAACATGATCTCTTTTGAATGATATCTGACATCAATGTGCTTTGTTCTTGAATGCAACACAGGATTCTGAGTGATTGCAATAGCACTTGTGTTGTCACACATAATTGGAATCTCTTTTTCTTTCATAATCTCTGAGTTGTTGTCTCATCCATAAGACTTGGGCACAACAACTGCCCGCAGCTATGTATTCTGCTTCAGCCGTGGATGTGGTTATTGAGTTTTGCTTCTTGCTAAACCAGGAAACTAATCTATTTCCAAGCATTTGACATGTACCTGAAGTACTCTTCCTGTCAACTCTACATCCAACATAGTCTGAGTCTGAGTAACCAATAAGCTTGAATCCTCCTTCCTTTGGATACCATAAGCCAACTTCCTGGCATCCTTTCAAATATCTTAGGATTCTCTTAGCTGCAGTCAAGTGGCTTTCCTTTGGTGCAGATTGAAATCTTGCACATACACCTACTGCAAAGGTGATGTCTGGCCTGCTGGCTGTTAAGTAGAGCAATGAACCAATAAGTGCTCTGTATCTTGTTTGATCTACAGCCTTACCATCTGCATCCATGTCCATCTTAACTGATGTATTCATTGGTATTTTCATAGAAGACTTCTCTTTCATACCAAATTTCTTCATTAAATCTCTGGTGTACTTTGTTTGACTTATAAAAGTTCCATCCTTCAGTTGCTTAACTTGAAGTCCTAGGAAGAATGTTAGCTCTCCCATCATGCTCATTTCAAATTTACCTTGCATGAGGTTTGAGAACTTATCACACAACTCTTTGTTTGTGGATCCAAAAATGATATCATCCACATATATTTGAACAAGCAGTATACTCTCTCCATCTTGAATTCTGAAGAGTGTTCTGTCCACTTTGCCTTTGGTGAATCCATTGTCAGTTAGAAATTGAGACAATGTGTCATACCATGCTCTAGGTGCTTATTTCAATCCATATAAAGCTTTCTTGAGTTTGTACACCTTATCTCCAATGGTCTTCTGCTCAAAGCCTGGAGGTTGCTCAACATAGACTTCTTCTTCCAACAGTCCATTTAAAAATGCACTTTTCACATCCATTTAATATACAATGAAGTCCTTGTGTGCAGCATAGGCAAGAAACATCCTTATTGCTTCTAGTCTTGCAACAGGAGTAAATGTTTCATCAAAATCTATTTCCTCTTCTTGGCAATACCCTTTGGTTACCAATCTTGCTTTGTTCCTTACCACATAACCTTCCTCATTCATCTTTTTTCTGAAAACCCATTTTGTGCCAATAACATTTTGATGGGTTGGTCTTTGTACCAATTCCCATACCTTGTTCCTTTCAAACTGATTCAGATCTTCTTGCATGGCTTGAATCCAATGTGTGTCATCCAATGCTTGGGACACATCTTTTGGCTCTATTTGAGAAATAAAACAAGTGAACATTGCTTCTTGCTGAGCTCTGGATCTAGTTCTCACACCATCTCTCACATCTCCAATGACTAGTTCTGGTGGATGGTCTCTCATCCATCTCACATCAGGTTAAAGCAAATCAGGTTAAAGCAAATCAGTTGGGTTCAAATTTGTCTCGTGTTTGTGTTGTCTTGAGCACTCTTTCATCATCATTCAGCTGCAGATTTTCCAGCTGTCTTTGAGATTCAGAACATCAGTAGATATCGCATATCTCATTTCCATATCAATAACATCATTGGAGATCACATATCTCAATTCCATTTCAATGTCATCACATAGAGATCATACATCTCAATTTTATATCCATCTCATCACATCGAGATCATATATCTCAATTTCATCACAATATCCTCATAGAGAATCATGCAATTCACATTAGGGCACGATAAGCTACTAATCATTGTAGCCAAATAAGTAAATAATTCATTCCAACACATTAATCATATAATCACACAAGTCAAATAACAAGCTAACAAGCTAAAAGATTATACTCACAATTTGTGCCCTTAACTCGATGGCTTTGTCTAGTCAGCTTTATCCGCCCTTTTCTCGTGATTCTGACCTATTAATATTTAAAAAAATGCATAACCAAATTCAAACTCAACCATTTAACACTAATATCATGATTCAACAATTTATAACCTATACTATGCGTGTAAGGAAATCCTATGAGTTCAAGAGTACTAATTTATCTCTTGTAGACAATATAATATCCTCTCCCATTTAGCTCATCCAAAAATTATAATTGTCATTTTATAACTCAACTAGACATGCATCTCCATTAAGTTCCATTAGCTTGCAGTAACTTTAACTATGTATTTTTAATGTATTTCTTTCTATAGTTTAAATTTTCTTTTCTATTCTAATCTTCATGTAAAGAAAACAATGAAGAACTAATTCATATAATTTCATAACCTTAAGCTCTTCTATCCTTCTAATGTACACATAAATTTAGCCACTTGTTTATTAAAAGAAATACAAGTTTTAATCTTTAGTTCATTAAGCTTAAAAGCAACTAGTATCCTTTTTTTTTTTGAACTTTACGGTACAAACCAAGCCTTTTAATAAATCAAAGTTACATTACAAAAATTCAAAATCACATCATGAACACTAATGGTGTCTTAACTTGATTACATGCATATATTTCAATTTAATTTCATCATCATGTTGTGACTTTAAATAATTATATACAATACACTTGCAATATTTCTTTTTTTTTTCTGTATTTACATTCTGTATTACTTACTAACTTAAAATTAGAATTGAATTACCAAAATCCATGAATGATATTACATGTACTAAGAAAGCCGCCCAAACCCTTCCTTTCTCGCTTTTCTTTTCTCTCTCTCTCTCTCTCTCTCTCTCTCTATATATATATATATATATATATATATATCTCTTATCTTTTTTTTTCTTCAGTTCTACCGTGCTTGCTCCCTATTTCTTCTCCTATGTAGTTCATGTGCCCAGGGGACTAAGTTTGTTAGATAATATCTCCATTTACAAGCTTATCTTTTAATTGAGGCGGTGGATATCTAATATTAGTAGTTGAAATATCCATGTATTAGACAAGTGGCTGTACATATAGATAATTAATTAAAAGTGGGTAGCTATAATTCATGTTCTATGCGTACATGTGGCATATGTGTATAAAGTGTTGAATTGGGCTGGCATATATACAGAGAAAATTAGTGGGTTTAGTTCTCCTTAGCTTATCATTGGACGTGATCAATTGGTTGGATATATGTAAACTTTGATAACTAAATAAAAAATAAATGACAAGAATTGTTATCCACTTATGACAAATACCATGATGACAAATATTCTTTACTTTAATACTTGATACAACTATCATATATATATATATATTATGTATACACACATAAAAGTTAGATATGTAGTAAAAGGATAATTGTCTTGCTGAGTGTGTGTGTTGACTATAAAATATATTAACTAATTGAACTAAAGTCATAATTGCACCCACATATATACTAATATCGTGTATATATATATATGTATTATATATATATAGCATACATATATATATATATATATATATACAAACCACTCATGCTATCTTTAATTAGATATATATATATATATATAATACATTAGTATTTAATATAGATACCTCTATAGGCATGATTAGTAGATATATATGATTATATGTGTAGGTGAACATATATGTTTACCACATATTTATATGCCTTTTTAATTCAACTTTATCATATAGGTGGGAAGATGTGCCCGTATGTAAAGTATTTTCTTCCATATATATACATATACATATATTAAATTTGCATGTAATATAGTATGAATATGAGATGTCAAAATGCATGTAATTATGCCTATGAATAATTTACTCCATGAATTAAAATGCAAATATTCCGGGTTATGACAGAAGTGGTTATCCTTGGCTGAGTATTGGTACAACACAAACTACCACACAAGTCTTAAAATGTCTCCTTTCCAAGTCTTGTATGGCTACCCACCCCATTTGCTCTCAGTTGGTCCTTATGTGGATTCTACTAGTACAAATGCTAAGGTTGTGGTTAAGGAGAGACAAGAAATGATGCAGGAATTGAAGGATAAGGCATGCACAGGACATAATGAAATTATTTGCAGATCAGAAATGAACAGAAAGACAATTTGCAGTGGGGGATCAGGTTTACCTCAAGCTGCAACCTTTCAGGCAGAATACGGTTCAGCTTCGTAAAAGCTTGAAACTTTCTTCCCGTTACTTTGGCCCTTACACAGTTCTGGAGAGAATCGGAGAGGTGCCTACCGTCTTGATCTACCTAATGGAGCTCACATCCACCCAGTTTTCCATGTGTCCTTGCTCAAAAAGAAGCTCAGCCCTGAAGCCCTTCCCACCGCTGACATGCCTGTAACTGATGAAGACGGATAGTACAAGGTTGCTCCTCTGGGGGTTCTAGACAGCTGCACAGTAAAAAGGGGTAATGAGGAAGTTGAACAAATCTTGGTTAAACGGTCGCATTCAAGTGTTGTGCAACCTACTTGGGAGGATAGGAAGTTTATGATGAAGACGTACCAAAATTTTGATCCTTGGGGACAAGGATGAGTTCAACACGGGGGTATTGTCATGTGCAGTGGATTGTTGGAGGGTGAAGAGGGGATCAGAAATGAAGATTAGGAAGAAAAGGAACTTGTAAGGGGACATATGCTTGAAGAAGGTGGAGAGATGATGAGTGAACACGTGTCGTGATCAGAGCTGTTGAAGGTGGAAGATGGGAGATTTCATATTTTAGTTTTGTTAAGTGGTCCAACATTTTGTTAAGTGGTCCCCATTATGGATATAAATGTGGAAACAGATGCAAACGGAATATAACAGAAATTTGTTAGCTTCATCTCATTCCTCGTGTTCCTCTCTCAATTCCTCCATTTCTGTTCTTATTTCAGTATTTACAGAATATAACATTTATATAATAAATTACAATCATATTAAATATATCAAGGCCATAACAAGTTCAACAATTAAAATGGTGCACAGTTCAGTTATGGAAATGTGATTTTATCACATCCATGATTGTAGGGCGTCATTATGTGAAGGTGGTACAATTTTGTCTTTTATAGTTTTTTTAGATGATGTACAATTAGTTATAAAATGATGCACTGTTAGATATAAAATGGTGCACAGTTTAGTTATTAAATGGTGCACAATTTAAATTATGGAAACGTGATCTTTATCACATTCATGAATGTAGGGCGTCATTATGGGAAGATGGTACACCACTATGTCTTTATAGTTCTTTCAGATGATGTATAATTAGTTATACAATGATATACTATTAGATATAAAATGGTGCACAGTTCAGTATTAAATGATGCACATTTCAACTATTAAAATGGTGCACATTTCAGTTATGAAAACGCGATATTAATCAATCCCTTGATTGTAGGGCGTGATTTATGGCAGAGGTTGTTACACCATTTTGCTAGTTACTATTATGCCCTTTACACCTATTAATTATTGATAAATCATGTATTTTTGGTATGAATCTAGACCATTGATTAAAGAGTGTGGATAAATGGAATCAATCCACTGCCAAGTCTGCCACGCAAAATCTCATCCCTAGGTAGATTGCATACATTTATTCTAACACTAATACAATAAGTTGGAGCACGTGTTGTTCTTAGTTCCTCTGGCGCATGACATGTAAGCATAGACCAGCTACGCTGATGACACCTGATCCAATCTTCTCCCTCCCTTTTTTCCCTCCTTCCGTCAGCGAGGGAAAATCGAAAGTCACCCCGCGCAACCCAAAAAATATCTGACCTATTTCTTCCCATAAAATTAAAAGAAATTAAAAAATTGACGACACAAAATTAGAATAAAATATATAAATAAAATCAGAGCCCTAAAATTATTATACTAGTGTACTCCAAAAACCTCTGGTTTCTCTCGATCGTGTCAAATCCTTCCGTGGATCGCAAGTCGTCGTCTCTGATCGGCTGAATTTGAGGATAGTTGTTCGTATTTGTTTTTGTTTTTTTGAGTGGTTATTTCGAGCGATAAAAAAAATAAAAAGATGGGGAATCACCGACCGACGACGAGGAGTAAGAATAAGAGGAGTAGGACGGACGACAATGCGGAGACCACCTCTGAAATTTTTAGGTATTTCTTTTTCTCTGTCTTGATTATCTTGTGTTGTATTTTTTTGGTTTTAAAATTTTATGTGCAACTGTTATTATGTAGCTGCTGGGTTCAGTTATGGATTTATGTACATATGTGCTAGCATTTTCGGAGGAAAGATTATGATGGAAAATTTCTGTAAGGGTTTGGTTGGCGTAATTTGAGATACGGATTATTTGAGGCTGCAATTCACCAATTTTGTTCTTTTCGTTTCCTTCTCTTCCTTTTTTGACCTCTTTTTTTTGCTTATATTGGAAGCTGCATTTACTTCACCTTTGTAATTAAGGGGTTGAATTATGTAATTTGTTATATAATGACGGATTGAGAAAGAAAAACATACTCTATGAAGAAGAACTTTCTTGTTCCGTGAAGCAAAAGTTCAGTTGAATTAATTATGATTCTTTAGTTGAAGAATCCATATTAATTTGACAAATATGAACTTTTCTATCCTTTATGAAGTTGTATTTGGAATGCAGGAAGATTCTTTTAAACCAAGAGGTGACTGAAGATGATGTAAATCAGCTATACATGATACCGAAGCCTGTTTGTAAAGGATGTCGAGTAAACACCAAGGACAATCCCAATTGCTTTTGTGGGCTGATCCCACCTCCTAATGGAAGTCGAAAATCTGGCTTGTGGCAGAAGACATCAGAAATTGTAAATTCCTTTGGTCCCGACCCATCTAATGACCTTCGTGCATCCTCCAATACACCAGCAGGACTCACAAATCTTGGTGCAACTTGCTATGCCAATAGCATACTGCAATGCCTGTATATGAATAAATCATTCAGGGAAGGTGTTTTCTCTGTTGAACCTGAAGTTTTAGCTGGGGAACCTGTTTTGAATAACCTTGTAAGACTTTTTGCACAGCTGCATTCTAGTAAGATGGCCTTTGTGGATTCAGCACCATTTATCCAGACCTTGGAGCTAGATAATGGTGTTCAGCAGGACAGCCATGAGTTTCTCACCTTGCTCTTTTCTTTGCTTGAGCGATGCTTGAGCCAGTCTAAAGTTCCCAAGGCCAGAACAATTGTACAGGACCTTTTCCGTGGAGGTGTCTCGCACGTCACTAGGTAAGATGTTGTGCTATATATATCTGCCTGTATTTGTGCCCAAATAATGTCAATATCTTTCTTCT
Source organism: Rehmannia glutinosa (assembly GCA_016081115.2). Taxonomy (NCBI): domain Eukaryota; kingdom Viridiplantae; phylum Streptophyta; class Magnoliopsida; order Lamiales; family Orobanchaceae; genus Rehmannia; species Rehmannia glutinosa. Next base: position 42,981,242 of record CM071932.1, on the reverse strand, counting down.
GGACCTTGCATGTATGGGTGCAGGTATTGCTGTAAGTTGAAGTATGACTTGTCCCATGCCTACACATTTAGACTCTGAAGATCTAATAAAAGACTAAACTGCAAATAGAGAAGTTGTTTTCCATAAAGTTTGTACGGAATGTTATGAATATTTCTTAATTAAGATTAAGAAAGCACATACCAGTTACTTATGTAGCAGTTAGGAGGGCAAGACTAAAAAACAAAAACAAATGAACCCACAAGGACTAGATACATAGTCGCATTCAAGTCTCCTGTGGAACTCTAAGCTCTAGCAAGGTCTTCAACTAAATTATAATGTTTTTCTGTACTAAACTTTAATTCTGGGCTTCCACCCTATTAACTTAGACATGCTAATTAATATTCTTTATAGTCAAGATTACAGCCATACTAAAAGTATAAGTAATAATAACTTAAAATGCATGACAAGAAGACCTTTCTTGCGAATTTCTGTGCTTACAGCCCAAGAAATCAGGCACTTCCATTGTCCCTGGTTTGTTTCTTCTTCTTCTTGTTTCCTTTTTTTGAATACAAATTCGGAAAAGCCCAAAAAATATGTAGAGTTTTACCACTCGATAGACATTTTCATTATAGGTGTTCTGTTAATTTCTTGACTTAATGCAGCAGCATGATGTTTAGAACTGCCCTAGATATTGTAACACTTTATGTTTGCAATTTTGCATTTGGTCTTATTTGCATATAATGTCGCACTTCTTCCATTAAATGTTCACTTAACTGCTTTGTGCCTGGCGTTAGCCCTATCATCTTTATTTTTTTTCTTTATTTTTTCACTGGTTCTCTTGACCATCGTTACTCATTCGGAGTATGTGGCTGTATATTGTTACTTTAGTCTAAATTAACTGTAAGTTTGTTGAGGATTATTGACTTGTTTTAATCCTTCTCTATATCCTCTCTATTTGTCAGCAAGCATACCTATTATGTTTATTAGTTTTACATTTTTATTATTCTTGCATTTGTGAAATGAAAGGTTCATGATTTTCTTTTTCCTTTGAACTAGGTGCTCGAAATGTGGAAATGAGTCTGAAGCTTCGTCAAAAATTGAAGACTTCTATGAACTAGAGTTAAATGTTAAAGGTTTGAAGAGTCTAGATGAGAGTTTGGATGATTACCTTAGCTTAGAAGAGCTTCAGGGAGACAATCAATATTATTGTGATGCGTGCGCTATGCGAGCTGATGCTACTCGTAGCATTAAGTTGCGGTCACTACCTGCTGTCCTAAATTTTCAGCTCAAGCGTTGTGTTTTCCTTCCAAATGTAATTGATTTATTTTCTCATATTTGCTGTTAGTTCTTTTTCCGAAGCCATATAACTGTTTCGCTGAAGTTTATTTTATTAACTCTAGGCTGTTTCTTCCCAATATTTGACACAAAATGTAATCTGGCTTTTGCACATTGCTTCTGCTGAAAATATATTTGTTTTATTTTTGCTGGAGCGACAAAGCAGTTTAGGCAATGTTTATGTAATGTGTTTGCTTGCTTGCTTGGATCTCAGTATCATCTCATGCTTAAGCATTCAAATCTTCCTTATCATCTGCCTGAAACTGCTTGGTGTTCCTACGTTGTCTTTGGAACTGCTGTAAAGGTTATGCTTCATGTGATGTGAACTCATAATACTCTTGTAATTAGTTTTCTCTTTCAGACTCATAAGGCATTTACTTCTGTAATGAAGGTGGTTTAGTATTAGGCAAAGTCACCAGGTTCCTGATATTGCTCCTCGAGCACTCCAGTACTTTCTTGAAAAGAGTTGTCTCGAGTTGCGAGTACTTGTTTTAAACCATGTTTAGGCCTCATTATTCCTGTAAAATATTTGGCAACTAGGACAAAATCAACCATTCAATGGTTAAGTTGATGGGATTCACCATGTCGCTTATGTCAACTATATTTATGGGTTCTTGGTTCTATTTGCAGACAACCACAAAGAAAAAGATTACTTCGGTATTTTGCTTTCCTGGAGAACTTAACATGGCAAAAAGGTTATCTGAGTGTTCTCAGTTGGATTTGATATATGATTTGGCTGCTGTGTTGATACACAAGGGCTCTGCCGTCAACAGTGGCCATTATACAGCCCATATAAAGGATGAGAACACTGGTGAGTGGTGGGAATTTGATGATGAACATGTCTCAAACTTGGGTCGACAGCCATTTGGGTCCACTGCATCAATTCCTCCGGCTAAAGCTGGGCAAAATGAGGAAGTTGACTGCTCACCATCCGCGGAAGTGGCGGATGTTGTTGTGAATGGGAATCATGTAGATGCTACCCAGATTCAATCTTCAGATTCGAATGGTGTTGATCATGTGAAAACATTTTCATCCAGTGATGCATATATGCTAATGTACGTTCTTAGGCGTTCAAAGATTGATGATGAAAAAACTACTGCACAGTCTGGTGAACACAAAATGGAAATAGATGGTTCTGTATTTTCCCAAGAACTTGATAGCATTCTTCCATCCCATCTTTTGAAGGATGTGGAAACGTTAAATTCAGCATATCTGGATTCTTGTGAAAAGTACAAGTCGAAGAAGGAATTCGAGCTGAGTTGCATTATGAAGCGTCGACAGGAGGTGAGGTCAATTCTTTCTGAAGCTCCAGTTCTATCTCTCGAGCAGCCGTACTTTTGGATTTCTACTGAATGGCTGCGTCAGTGGGCAGATTGTGTCAGTCCGTCGTAAGTGAAAAACTTCTTTTCTCCTTAGTCTCGTAAATCATTTAGTTGCATCATTGGTTTTTAAATGCTTTTCCTTGTTAATGTAGCTAAATTTCCACCTTTTCCAATAATGTCCCTCTCCATGTAACATGTTTGAGGATCCACAGTTGGCATGTTTTTTTCAAATCGGCCACTAACATGCTTATATGGCCGATATTTTATTCGTAATTGTTTGTGTTGATGCATTATTTACACACACGACGGAGGATATACAACTTAAAGTTACAATCAAACTCTAATATCATAGGAATAACAATGGTCAGTGATGTCGTTTGCGGATGTAATTGCTTACTTGTGTGAACTTTTTGTGTCCGTAATCTAATATATAATAGTCAAAGTACGTCCTCCAGAGATTTCGTAATGACTTTTTATTTCTGTCTAAAGTGGACACATGTGGATAAAAAGAAGTAACTTGTGCAGGAATATTGACAACTCACCTATACAGTGCTTGCATGCCAAGGTGCCAGTTTCAAGCACTAACTACATGAAGCGTTTGTCAGCTGAGGCTTGGACTGCACTGTATTCCAAGGTGTCATTCTATGCTGTTCATTATGCATGTTATGTGATCAAATGTGAGATACCCATTTCACTTGTCAGTTAAAAGTATTTTTTTATCTTTCTGCCATAAATTCCCAATCCTATATGCACCACTGCTTTGTCTTTTTCCTGGAATATATCCCCTTTCAGTATTCTGACTGCCTAATTACTTGAATTCTTTTCATTTTTTCAAATTCGTCACAGAGTAATCTGTTTTATTTCTCTTGCATTGTCTGCTTTCATTGTGTCATGCAAATTTATTTTTTTGAAAGAGTCCCCAAGAGTGTGTTTTTGGGTAATCTGCATCAAACTTTTGAATCTCATTAAAATTAATCTTTTTGAAAGATTCCTCACTAGCATAATTTTTGGGGTTATTTTGCTTTGAACTTTTAAGTTTCACTCATTTGGGACTCATGTATTCATTTTGTTATTTTTGGCTCTCATGTTTGCTATAGTAGCGTTCTATCCACATCTCCAATCCGATTTAGGTGTAAACTTTGGTTATCCTAATCAATAGCCAATTATACTTAAAATCATATATTTCTATGAATTACGATCGTTTTCATGTAATAAACCATGATTTGGTTAGGTCAAAGAGTTAAAGACACTTGTAGGAATATAAGAGGATGTATGGCGAAGCCTATATAAGCTCCTTTGAACATTATGTAAGATTATGAAAGTTGGAGAGCTTATAAAGTGTCCTAGTGTCCAGTGAATTTTTTTTGAAAGGAGCTTGTGAACTCCACAAACCAGATTCTAGGAGCTTATAAGCTCCTCAAAATATGTTAGTTGTGACCAACTTAGTTTAAAGATCTAACAAAATGTTTCTGAATTGGCTGGTAAATCACAAATTGATATTATTAACTAAAGTAGAAGATCTTGTAAGCTCTTGGATCTTATTTTATACAAACAAATGAAGAACCTTTTTGAAAATAATTAAACATCTTATAAGCTCAGAAGCTTTATAAGATGCTTAATGTGATACAAGTTATTTTTATGAGAACTTGTATGCATATTGCATACAAAACTAACAGACAGGCAGGACTAAAGTTTATTGTGTATACCATTGTATAAGTTAATATGGATTGATTTCTAGACTTCTAGTGATTGTAATTTGTAACTGCCAATCCCTTGCATAAAATTTATCTTATGCAGGTGATAGATCTTTGTTGACATTGTAAAGGTGAAGCACAAAAGAAACCAATGGAATTTATGTGGCAAATGATTTGAAGATTCAAAATCCACATTTGGGAGACTTTTGAATTGCATTCTAAATTCAATGAATCAGGACAAATCAGACATTTATCTTTTTGGTGGAGTAGTAAGCTCCCTCACTGAAAGGCTCGAAGTGCCAGGTCAAGAATATGGTGGTTTAATACCATTAAGAACATAGAGCTGTGACATAAATTACTCAAAACTTATCCTCATTTAAAAGCTTGACCAGCTCAAATCACAAATATATTAACATGATCTCTTTCAATCAGAAGCATTACTTTGCAATGATTATGGAGCAAACTCAACTGCCTTAGTTTTAAAGTTTCTATTTTGGTGATGTGATTAACAAGATAGTAGAAAGTTGTAATGAGGCAGAACATAGACTATCAAACATGATCTCTTAATAGGTTTTAGCAATGTGAGGTACTGAGGCTGGATGCCACAAGTATTTGATGGCTGCAGTGCAAATTTTGATATTCATAAGCTTTTATTTATTTTAAATGCTTAAAACATCTTGCTGTATGCGAGCTGGCAAGTTCTCTATTGCTGGTAATACTAAATAATTCTTCATTTGTGTTTCTAAGCTATGACGCAGTTGAAGATAATATATCAACTTTGCCATTATTTGGTTCAGGCTTTTTATTAGTTTATTGTGTTGCTTTTGTGTATGTTTAACAATTTTTTTTTCTGATAATAATTTGTGATGCTTATGACAAGTATGACGGGGGTCCAACATTGGCCAAGGATGACTATTGCATTGATTGCATTTTTGAGATGGGCCGCAATATGCATCGGGCAAATGTATACAGGGATCAGAGATCATTGATGAAGGAACTTGCAGAGGCTGCACTTGCTGGGGAGCCTTTAGATGGCAAATCGTACTATATATCTAAGTCATGGTACAACAAAAAGTTGACCCTCTCAAGCTTAGTCCTAATTTTCTTGTCTTTTATCTGATCTTCTTTCATTGCATATTACTGTTAAAGATGCAGAGCTGTTAATTGAGGCTATTTATTTTGTTGAGTGTTGCATAAAGATTTCTGTTTGACAAACTTGCATGTCGTCCTGTGGATATTACTTGTTGAATTACTTATGCAGCCATGGTTTTGAAAAACGTAAACGAGAACCGAGGCGTTTTTTTCCCCATGAAGTGTGTAAGCCTCAAGGCGGGTTCAAGGCGTAAGCCTCATCATGAAAGCTCAAAATTAAAATCCATAGATACCAAAACAATCTTAGAGGTTTCCAAAGTAAATAACAAAAATAATGATAAAATAGTTGTAAATATTGGTCCATTATTCTGTTCTTCTGGAAGTGGCTGCAATTCTTCTGTTCTTCTGGAAGCGGCTGAGAGTTGCAGAAGAGAGGCACTTTTTATTTTTATTTTTTGCTTTTCTGCAGATACGATGTTGCTGGCAGAGGAAGAGTCTTTTGTTTTTCTGCTTGCAACAGGCTTTATGGTTTCTTTTTGGGTTTGGCAGCTTTTTATGATATAAACCTAGATTCCAGAGCCCTAATTGACTGCTAAAAATCAGCCTTTTCATATCCCATGGGCCTGGTGGGGGATACTAAGAGGTTTTCTAGAAAATAAAAGCCCACGCTTCAAGGCGTTCTGTTTTTTTAGCAGAGGCGCACGCCTCCCCAAAATATAACAATTAATTACGCCTCGAATCCTTCAACATGTTCCTCAATTCGAGGCGTGCCTCGAGGCGTACGCCTCAAACGATTTTTAAAACCATGTATGCAGCAAATTTATTAAAAATAAGAAAGAAAAATGTCTCAAGGCATTCAGCCACAAAATTAAGCGCATTGATTTAATCGAGAAGAGGTAATATAAAATGGTCACAGATCAAGCTATGAGCCCCCCGAAAGTGCATAGCCTTGAATTTAAGCAAAGCCAGGTCAATGTTTCTCTATGTCGAACTGAGAACTCCTTGCAGATTTATGCCTATAAACAGAAAAGGAAGAAAAGATAATACACAAATTGAATTCTTCTAGCTATTCTCTTATAGGCTGGTGTCCCGGGTACTTCCTTAAATGGCTTCTCTTCATTTTTTCAGGTGTTCTCCGTTTCAGCAGAACACTCCTCTAGGCATCTTGACTTTGTATCTGTCTGTATCCTACTTGGTGTACCAAGTGTGTGGGGCAGTTCAAATTGAGCAAAGAATAGTGCTTGTTTTTAATGGTAATCTTGACCTCATTTTCTTAGTTACAACTGTTTTTGATGTTGTGCTTTGTAGGTTGCTGCAGTGGCTACGCAGGAAAAACACAGACTTGCCATGTGATGCTGATTCTGGACCGACAGTGTCAATTAGGTGTCCCCATGGCGAACTTATGCCTGAACTAGCTCCTGGTGCTAAACGTTTATTGGTGCCTGAGAGTCTTTGGCATTTTGTACATCAAACTGCCATGACGGTGAAGCCTGATGACTCTGTGGGCTGTTCAGCTTTCCCTTCGGACTCCGAATCGTGTACTTTATGCAGTGCTGAACTTACAGAAGCTGCTTTCTCGGAAGACAGTTTAAGGTTATTTGAGAATATTTACTAATTTGGAAAGTAACATTTTTGGTGGCTTATGTGGAATATTATGCTGCAGAGAGTTGAAGTTGAAGCAGAGGCAGAACCATGAAAAATTAGCAACGAATAAGAATATAGCTCTTTATCCGGATACCAAATACTATTTACTGCCTTCATCTTGGCTTTCAAAATGGAGAAGCTACATCAATGCTAGTGGGAAAAATGCTTCTTCTGCAGAACTAGATACATTGAACACTGTTGTCGATATGCTGCTATGCGAAAAGGTTGTCCACGATACTTTCCATTGATATTTTTGCTACAGTTTTAACATACCAATTTTAATGAATATTTGCTTTTTGTTAACTTTTTTTTTCTCTTCGTTGCCTCGTTTCTTTGTTGAAACTGAGATTTTATAGGCCTGGGATAGAAACCAAATTCTTTGACAATTCAATGGTTATGTTCAGTAACGTTTATGTTCTTGTAGCTGATATAAATAGGGTAGAGCACTGTAAATGGATTGTCAACCAGTTTCTCTCTGTTTTTAATAATATGTAGGACATACACTGATATGTGTTTCCTGAATCTTTATGGGTACCAGCACTGTAAACTGCTTGAGAGGCCTCCGGAGCTCATTTGGAAGCGCGAACTTATTTTCCAAAAGTCAGCTGCTGTAAGTAGTTCTGCATTTTCCTTGAGTTCCCCTCCCATCCTTACGGTCATGTCTTCTCCTTACTTTTACAATGGATGGGCATAGTTGGCTTAGATACTTGAATCGACTTTTAAGAATTGTTGCTAGTTGGATCACCTCATTCATGTTATGTTTACCTTTCAAATCTGTATAGTTGCAGACTCCTGATTGAATACTCTAATGTGCTATTTCCTTTTCTCAATTTTCTATTTTAGACAGATGGACTAACACTCATTACTGAGGATGACTGGAGATCACTCTGTGAAGAATGGGGTGGAACAGAGTCCAAATGTATTTCTGCCAAAATCGAGATTGATAATGGTGTGGAAGATAATAGGAATGGGTCTTACAAAGAGATGCCAATATCTGAGGGCAATGTAAATATGTCTGATGAAGTTCATGTAAGCCTGTCTGGCAGGCCTATTGTTAAGACTTCTCCTCAGGTAACTTTGGGGTCCCAAATCTTCCTTATTTGTGCTCATCATAGTGAGAGGGCAAATTATTTGATTTGTTGCGCCTACTAAAAATGTTAGCTCAATTCTTGTATATCCTGCTAGGGTGATGTACATTTGTATGGGTAGCTAAAATAAGATAGTATGTAATTATCCAACTGCTTGGTGCCCATTGAACAAAACACTTGCCTTCAATAACTAACAAAATAAATATATTGGTTATTTTCTGCAGTATCTAATCCTTATTGTGTATTATGTGTTGTAAGCATCTCAAGGCTGATATCTAGAATAAAAATGTGTTCTCCAAATGACTGTTTATTAGCCTATGCCTTAGCTAAATGACCAGAATCAAAGATGTGTTGGGGGGATATGAAAGAGAAGTTCAACAGGACTCACTCTTTACTTTTCCTGATAGCTTTGCCTGCTTCTTTTATGAAATTAATTGTCGAGTCAAATCATACAGTTTCATCCTAGTGTAGTGACTTCCCATTTTTTTTTTTTTTTTTTCTGTTTTAAGGTTTGTGAAGAGTGCATTGGTGAAAGGGAAAGTTCTGAATTGATGAAGAAACTTAATTATACCAACGAGGATATATGCGTTTGTTTGATTCGTGGAAAGGATCCTCCAAAATCAATCTTAGAAGCTTCAGGGAGCATTTCAGATCCAAGTCGTCGAACTTCGAAGCGGTCAAGGAAAGCAACTTATGGAAACTCTGTAAATTTGAATGTATCTGGGTCTACATCCGTTTACCAGCTGAAAATGATGATATGGGAATCCTTTGGGGTATGATATTTACCAGTATGTGTTAACATTTACTTGTTACTTTTTCCTCATTTGATGTTTGCACAGATAATTCTTATGCATTGCCTATATTTACAGCCAAAGTTTGAATATAAGGGAGTATTCGTCTGGATTGTTCTGGAAGTTGAATCAGTAAAGTCCTAAGTTTAAGAGTAAATAGTTAAACAAATTCATTGTATAATGCACCTAAACATTCACAATTATTCTCCCGCAAGCTGTAACTGACAAATATATTGATTTCATACTCTTTATCTTGTCTTGTTCAGTTACAAACCTATTATAGCATTATCGTCTCAGCCATACATTTATGAAAATATCTCACAAAATGCGTAGCATGAGGTGGATCCTAATTTATATCTAAGTACTTTTTTCTAGACCTGCTTCCTGCATTGTGATTTCATTATACTAGAATGCTTTCACAAGAATCAGTTCACCAGAGTGGTTTGCAAAATAATATTTGAGTAATTTATATTTGAAAGTTCGTTTACAGTAAAATATTGTAGGAAGTATTTTTCTTTTTGTTTGGCGTATTGTTTTGTTTGGTAAATACTGTCTTAGATTTCTTTGTTCTTCCTTACAGATGGGCATCTGTTCAAGCCCTTTGTACAAAACACATTTTCTACAAATGACTTCAAACATGTTAAAAGGACTTACAATCTCCAAGACCAAACCAAAATCTATTCCTAGCTTATGTAGATTTTATGTTTGTGTCTAAACAAATATCTGTTGCATGTGGTGTTGGCTAAGGTGGTGGCTTTGTAGATTGAGAAAGTGATGTATGTGAAATTCCGGTACTTTCTATTGCTTATTTTGAATCTTTGATAATCGCCAATGGAGCATACTGCTGCCACCATAAAAATATCTCCACTCGTAAGGCACGTTGACTGATGGTCAAGGATAAGTAGTTGAGGATATTGGGATTGACAATAGGATGCATTGGTGAAAACAAGGGGGAGGTTGGGGAAGGGAAAAAAGAAGGCGGGTTGGGGTTGGTGGGGAACTATACCTAGAAGATTTCTCTGCTGAAGAAAATGCCAGGGAGACAGAAGAGCCAAGCTTAGTCAATGTAGGTCGTCTTGGCTATAAATATTGTGGGTAGAACTCGATATTTAGAATCATTACCGGCGCTCTGGCTGGCACTTTTGAATGTTTAGAAATGTTTCCGAGCAATTTTACCTTTTCTGTGTTCTGTGATGTTTTTTTAACATTCATTCTCAATGGTAACCCTGCTTCTAGACCCTAGCAATTGGACATGTGCCTTGTGGTTGGTTTATTAGAGAAAAAGGAAGATGGAACTTGTCTGAATTTTTTGGGAAATGAAAGAAAAAAACACTTAACAAGCTGATTACCAAATGGTCCCAACTCGCAAGCCTTCTTATACATGATTATTTATTTTTTCTGTAGGTTGTTAAGGAAAACCAGATACTCCACAAAGGTTCCAAAATAATTGATGGGGAAACAGCTTGTCTTGCTGATGTAAATATTTTTGCTGGAGATATTCTGTGGGTGACTGATTCTAAGATTCATGAGAATCGTGATATTGCTGGTAAGTCATACTAACATTCAGGTAGTTGTGACTTGAACAGCAGCGTCTGTGCTAGCTACATTTTTTTTCCCTTTAATGGAGTATGGGAATGGCTTTATAGGTAATGAACTGATTATTCATTTTAGAGGTTCCTTTCAAGTAAACTAAAAATGGTAATGAGCTGATTATTTCATTTGAGACTGTCCTTTCAAGTAATTTCAAGATGGCAAATTTTCAAGCTTAAATTGGATGAGATGGTAATATTAATTCATAATCAGTTCCTAGATTGACCTACATTTACGTTTGGTTGTGTTGTCTGCATTATGACTTGTCCTTTCTGATGTCAATCAAACCAAAGAAAGTAAATGCTGGGCAATAAAATAATTTTAAAATATTTGCATTGAAAGTGAAGTAAACTGTACTGGCAAGATCCATTAAACAATTTGTGTCATCTGTATTATGTTGAAAAAGCTATTAGAAATAAATAAAAGGAAGTCTTCATTTCTCAGCCTTGAAATAACTACTATCAATGAGACTTCTGACTGCAATTTGAATCTTATCTGCCTCATCCATCTGATCTAGTTTTCATTGTGTTATCTTAAGAACGGACACTAATTGATTGTTCCACTTTTTACATATGAGGGAATCTAATTCATATAGTTAAGTCTTGTTGAGTTTTTTCGTGGAAGCATCATTGATTCTTGATGCTAAATGTTGCTAATGAATCAGGGGCATAGCCAACCGGCTCGGCTACCCCTAGCCCAACAATATTTTCCCCTTAAAAAAACATATAAATTTTTTTCAATTTTTTCCCACAGAAAAAATGGGTTAAGAAACATTTGGGGTGCGCCGGGCCCTGGGAGGTCTCCCCTTGGATCTCGTCCATGTAATGAATATGCGTGTTTGGTTTTACTTTTTAATCAATTTCTTTATCTTCATTTCTGGGTTATACAGTTATAGTTTCTGTAGTCTTTGTTTTTTCTTATGTCTTCTTTTCCTCTTCCTTGAATGAAAGTTAACATCAGTGGACTGTGGATTTCTTTCTTTATCTGCTTTATGCTCTCGAGATCGGTTATGTAGGTTGGGGAGTGTGTGTTTTTTTGGGCCTATTTTTACCTTTGGTATTCTGATTTACAGATGAGCTTTTGGACCCAAATTTGGATGCTCAAAAGGCAGAAGAGGGTTTTCGTGGTACACTTCTCACATCAACTATTTCATCTCAGGCTGTCTCTGAAGCATGTATAAATTAATGAAGATATGGCTCTGTTGTTTCCTTTGGATTTCGATTGTGGAGAACCTTTTGCCATCATTTTGAAGGTGAGACAGTTTTTACATGAAGTTTGATGTTTTCTGGTCTATTTATTTGTTATTTATTGGGAGTGTTGCTCTTTTCAACATAATCAAATGCAAATAAGTCCGAACTCAATATATTTCTGTATCAAGGGAAGAAAATTTGCTTTCGCAATTTGCTCGTGCATGTTGTGTTTTGTGTTAGTGGGTTATAACTTATAAGGCTAATCCTTAATTGTATGTTTACATGCTCAGGATGGTCATTGTTGGAATTTAAACCATAATTAACTATTTTAAGCTAGTTATCTTCATTCAGAAGGTAGCCATCAATAAGAATAGACATTTAGATTAACATCTCTCTCCCCTTTTTTTTTTCCTTGTACGTGTAATCTGTCATGGCAATCGAACACCACCCATGTACATTTTTATGGCCAAGCATCCTTTTGTATGCTATCTGTGTCTTCAAAATAGAAATGCATTTTTCTAAACTATTGCTGTAGTGAGATTGTTATTCCCCTACCCATGTTATAGTGTTAAAATTGCCCCAAATGTTTTAGACATGCAATTATGATTTTCTTGTGCTGGATTTGATCTAGTTGCAGGGTGGAGTGTTTTATATGATTTTGTATGGGTTGAATTCATTTACTAGGGTTTAGGGTTGAAGGCTATTTCCTTGGTATTTTAACACCATTTTTTTTTCCAAGAGGTGATGCATTTTTCATATTCTTGACTACATCATGGTCCTTGAGATTGCATGATCTTGCACAAGACCATTGAAATTTCTAAGCATAGTTTACAGTTTTTATTAGGAATGTGGGTTTTGAGTAAATTATTGATAACCTTGTTTAAATATGACATACAATCTTGGCAAGATTTAGGAACATCTAGTTGGGTGTACTTGTGCTCTTCTGATCAATAGTGTTTGAAAAGTGTGCATGTGAATAGAGGAAAGTTTTAATAAATAAAAAGGGTAGACTAAAAATCTATCCTTATAGTTTAGCTTAGTTAAAAAAAAACCCAGTTATCTTTTGAAAATTTAAATTACATATATCCCCTTGCCATTTGTTTTTATTTTACAAATTCAACCTCAAGAGGGGGATATTTGTTAGGGAAATACTATACTAAATACAAACCTTAAGGGGGTGTTTGTAGCATTTGTTGGGGGTGTAATTTGCAATTTTGAAAGATAACTAGAATATTGTGTAATTGGACTAAACTTCAGGGTGGTTTTTGTGATCATCCCTAAAATCAATGCATTTGTGACAAGCAAAAGAGAGATCACCTAAACTTGCTGTTGTCTAATTTGGAAATTGTAGAATAATTTGTTATGATGTTTCTCAAAGTTAATACTTAATTAAAAATTATTATGGTACAGTAATTGCTTTGCTTTGTCCGTTGTGGTTGGACCTGAACAATCTATAAGTTTCATGTCGAGTTCCCGAAATAGTGAACATTTGATCATAGTATCCACCGACTTTGCCTTTAACTGTATATATTACATACGAGCAAAGCTCACATAAAATCCATTTATCTATGTCCTGGTACATTATACGGCAATAGACAGTCAAATGTTTAGATCTCTTTAATGATGTCTCCGCTCAAGTTATATATGTATTGTTGATGTTTCTCTGACCCGTTACTTTCACTGACATTTGTTTAGCTGCCATTTTTGATTGCAAGGAGATGAGCAAGCAGCTTTGGTCATGCATCACTAAAATCTAGAGGTTTACTTCTATGTACAGTGTATCGATATTGCTATGTCTGTTTAGGACACGGATATTATCAAGCCTGGTTGTCGATTTTCCTTGTCGGAATAGTGTGCTTTCCATGTGGGTTGATTGCATTATTCTTTTCTTGGCTGTCTTCTCAAGTACTCTGAAGACGGTTTTGATCAGGGTCCCCATTTCGTGGGGCAATTTTGTATATTTATATAAAAATAGGGGCGAAGATAATGAAAACAATCATATTGGCGGCTGGTTGTATGTTTAAACTGGTGTGGGTGTTAGTACTGCTTTATAGTTGACGTAATGAATGTTCTATTTCTATGAAGTGGTATATGTACTAGCAAACTTCATGTTTGGTATGCCCAAGAAATGAGAAGGTGAACATATAAAATATGAAGGGGCACTAAATGATCCAAAGTGGTGTGTTGCAATGAAAACAGAGCTCACTATTTAACTCGAGATTGACATGGTTTCTAGTTCCGTTATCTCCCAACCATCGTACAGTAGGGTAGGCAGTGGGTTTTTCGCATCAAGGACAATTCCTATGGCGATTGTTACAAACCGAGAAAGAAGCTTGGACTAGCACGAGGTCTTTGCCCTAGCTCCTAAAATCACCAATCAGTTAATTTGCTTTTTGGCAGTTACTCGCAATTGGACGCAAGTCCGAATGGATGTTATTATGCTTTTTTGTCATGGTCGTTTGCATGAGTGTGCGTGACCCCATCTTATGCGCTCAACAACACAAGTAAAGACAAAAAAATAATTCATCCACGACGGAGATATAAAATATGCAATCATTCATATGGCGAATCAAAGATTAGCAATAACATATCATGGAGATATAAATCTGAGTGTTTGACAAAACAAGAGGAATATTAACTCGTAAACCATAAAAATGGCTACGTACTTGTCATACTTGTTTGGAACTCACTATGGGCGAATGTCGGACCGATATTTGAAAAAAAAAATAGAAAAAGAGGCAAATATGAAGGTTGTACTTTACAAGAATTCTTTGCGGGTTTTCATAATCTCCTATTATGGTTTATCTAGAATGAATTTTTTGGATAATTGATTTATCCAAAAATATATTCTAAATTAACCACTAAACAACTAGTATTATTATAGAATAGATTTTCAGATACAAAAATTCATTCAAAAAATACTCCCAAAAAACTCGTTATTATCAAGTTTGAAACATATATCTCTGTACATAACAAACAAGACAATCATTTATTCACGCATATATCTTAATTGGACTCGATAATTCTTAATACTTTGGGCCAAACCAGTAATGTTTATTAGCTTTTTAAATTTTAACTCAATTTTTTTTTTATATGAACTAGACATTCGACTGAATTTCAGTGCGGTCCAACTCAAATATAATATGGTCACTCCGAGATCCAGTGTGGTCCGCCGACCGCACTCGTCCTAAGCTAGCTTCGCCTATGGAACTCACGACTGCTTGACTGGCCACTATTCTTCCTGGGGGACTTAGCTATTTTCATGGTGACGACATAGCATTCTCTGCATGGATGTCGCTCTCTACTTTCCGAACTTCACGGTCCACTGGAAACTTGACTTTGAAGTGGATAGTGAAAGCATGGCCGATCCTATCATTTTTTTGGCATGAGTCGAACTTTTAAAATTGGGCCCCGTTTTTTGTGCAAACTAAAAGATCGACAACATAAAATGTAGGTCCCAAGGGGTGTGAGTAAGGTTTAGAAGGGGGGGTTGAATAAACCTTACCAACTTTTCGATTTTAGTCCTTTTAAAATACTAGTAAGGTGAACGTGCGTTGCACGTGAACCAAATAGTTTTATTAATTTAACTAAAAGAATATACAATGATATATTATTAAAATTGATAAATGGATCTAACTTATAGGATTTGAAAGTTCAAATGGTGCATCCTTAAAAAATAAATAAGTGCATAAATATTAAAGAAAATTAGTTCTCAATTTTCAATTTAGCCTCAAAATTCTTAGTATTAATTGTTTTATATTGTTATTGAAATTTTTGCTGTAAAATCATTTTTTATTTATTTAGTTTTACAATAGAGATAAATATGCCAACCGTTAAAAAAGTAAAAAAAAAATTATAAATATACAGTTGTGGACAAAAATTAAACAAATATTACTCATCTCATCCACTTCACTTTGAGATTTAAAATATCATTTCATTAATTTTAAAGACATAACTCTGAGCCAAGTTTATTTCATTTTTAAATTTTAGAGTATGTACTTATAATATATTTGTTTTGCAAATTTAACTTTACATTGTCACAATGATCGAGTTTTTTTTTTATCGAAAAAATGCATGAATAAAATAAACTAATAATTGAATCTAAATCATGTTGAACCGTATATCCATTATTACGGAAAAAAACATACATAAAGATTAATGAATAGATCTTAGTAAAAAATAATATTTATTCAAAATTTTATTAAAAATTTATATTTAACTTATATATCTTAAAAACTAATTATGTTTTATGGGAAAAGCATGAAATTCCTTGAAATTTTCAATAGTCGCGAATTTCCATCTTTCCATACCTAAAAAATGTATCATTTACTCCAACCAAAAATAATATTATCTCACAATTTAGAGTGTATGATAGATGATAAATTATTATAGTCTGGATATTCTAAACCAATATTGAAGTTTAAAATTATATTTTGTCCTGTTATTTATTTTGAATAAAATAATACTAATTTTTTTTTTTTTTTCTCTTTATTTTTCTGTAAATCTTACTCCTTTTTCTTTTTTTGATGTATTTAATTATTTAAAACATTAAAGAAATATATTATAAATGTGTATTTTACATAGCACTCGACTTTAAAAGACTAATATTATCTCATATGAAGTATTTTATATATGTTTATGACATATGGTTGGAAAGCTCTTGATATCTAGTATAATATAAAATAAATATTATCTAAAAATTTAAATTATTTTAAAAATTAAAATTGAAATAAATCATATAAAAGAAGAGTTTGGAATATAAAGTGACACTTGTCAATATTATCAAACATATAAAATCAAAATCAATATGAAAAACTACTTAATCATGCTTAAAGCTAACTTTACCATGAGGACATTTTTGGCAAATCAAAATTTTCAAGAAACCTTAAAACCTATTCACACTTTTATAATAGATATAGAAAACATAATGCATTGTGACAACATGAAAATAATGTAAAATGTGCTACAATTTAGTATAAATTGTGAATCAAATTATACCATTTATAAAATTAGTTCTTAATATATTTATCGTCTAACTATTTAATTAAAGACTAAAGAACAATATTTTATTTTACCGTAAATTATAGAAGTGCGGTGCAGTGCGGTTTTTGCGGTTTTTCAAAATCTAAAATCATAACCGCACCAACAATGTGGTGCGGTTTCTATCTAATATTTTAAATCGCGGTTTTGGTCATAAATTATTATGAAAGGTGCGGCTTGGTGCGGTTCGGGCGGTCCGGGCAGTTTTTTAAAATTTATGATCACCCCTAGCTCCAGTCATTAGATAACTCAACTGTCACTTCAACTTGAGACTTGGCTTCTTAGGTTGACTTGACTGATACAATTTACAGTTGTTCCCAGTGACTCTTCTTCAGTCGAGTCCTTGACTTCCTTCATGGCATTACTCAGCTGGCACACAATAGAGTCTTCACATCGTCCGCAGTTGACTTCTTGTAATCCTTGGCATAGTTGACTTGACTCAGTTTTTCCAGCCCTATCTATTACAATACAAATTACAAGGAAAATGGGGTGCCAACTTCCTAGTTTAAGTTTTACATGGTATCATCAAAATCTACTCAATAAAATTCCTAACAATGTTTATTCAATTCCCCCTACTAAACCTTACACCACACCCCTTGGGACCTACATTCTCCTTCACCTGGAGGTGTTCTTCTCACAGCAGTATTAACCTTCAATATTTGCAGTGGTCCATCTTCTATCACAAGCCACATTTCATCGTGTAAGGCTGATAGGTGAGCCTGCATGCGACTCTTCTAGTCATCAAACTCTTCTACAGTAAACATAGGAATACTGGTTATATTGGATTCCATGATAATAACTTTGCTTTTGAAAGGAAATACTTTGAAAACACAAGTGTTATATCTTTTGAAAACGATTGTGATCTAGTTTAGTAACCAGTACGAAAGGCTCAATGAACCAACTGCTCTGATACCATTTGTAGGTCCCAAGGGGTGTGATGTAAGGTTTAGAAGGAGGGGTTGAATAAACCTTAGCAATTTTTCACTTTTTAGTCCTTTTAAATTATTTCAACAGAGTTGACTCAAATCAGCTAAGTCCTTGGGGGGACTAGGCTTCAAACAAAGTTACCCACTCACAGACTGATTTCGAGAAATTTGTTGATAATATAACTTAGTTGCGTCAGCTAACACTTAACTTTTAGTTGATTTAGTTTTATACAGCGGAAGACTTAACACCCTTGTTAATTTTAAGCACGTTTTTAACACTTATTTTTAGCAATGTTATTATCAGCTGGGTTAGCTATTTAGCTTAACAGCAAATATAAATGTATGCACAAAAGTAAAGTTCTGTAAGTAAATGACATAATTAAATTTTATAGTGGTTTGAGGATGGGGTAATTCCTCTAATCCACTCTTCTCCAACTCCTGGAGGAATCCACTAGGTAACAGATCATGTTACAAAATAGTTCTTCAGTCTAGAGACAACCTTGATCACACAGCTGTCTTCTCCTGCGACTCAGCTTCTTCACAAGATAGCTGCCTTGCTACTTCAGCTCCCTAAAAACCCTTGGAATCGATCACACAACCTTCCAACGAGCTTGAAACTTCTGGTTCAACTTGAACCTTTCTACAGCTCTTTCAACTTGGAGAGTAGACCCCCTTTTTGTTCTTAAATTTTTTCCTCTTCAATTGGTTGAGGTATTCTTTCCTTCATAGCATGTGTTGGATCGAGTTCCTTTGAGTTTTAGACTTGAGGAATTTCTTGATAAGCTTTTTGAGAATGTTTGCAGGTTTTTCTTGCTTGAAATTGATTGTTAGATCGGTATCCTTTTCTCAAATGCTTCCTCAGCCTTTTATAGTGTTCATTTGAAAATTTGCCCGTTGAAGAGATAGGTTATTTTCAAATGACACTTTCTTGTTCGTTGGTTTGTCTTTTCTTGACTTGTAGTGTTGTGATGTTGACCCTTTCTCATATTTAATGACTCTGCAGCTTTTCAGGGCCTGACACAAGCTTCAGTGCTTTCCATTGGTTTATTTCTTTTGCACGTTCTGGACACTTTAAGACAGGGCAACTTGGACTTATTACTATATCGAGTAATATCCTTTACTTTCGTCCAACGGAACAATGTCAGTCGACTTGACTTGACAGCTGCCTTTACCCCTTTGACTTAAGTCTGCTCCATCCTTTTAAGAAAGACTCATCATGTCAATTCAGCTGGTAGACTTGGCTCTTTACTGACTTGACTGTCGCTTCTTCAACATTTACTCAGTTGTTTCTCAGCTTGGTCTCCTTCAGTCGAGTCTGTGCCTTCCATCTTGACCACACTCAGCTGACACACAGTTGGGTCTTCACTTCAGTCTTCAGTTAACTTCTTGCATTCTTCAACATAGCTGACTTCACTCAGTTCATGGAGTCCTGTCTATTACAAAATAGGAATACAAGGAAAATGGGGTGCCAACTTCTTATTTTAAGTTTGACATGGTATCATCAAAATCTAATAATAAATTTCCTAACATCGCGGGTTAGAAGGAATCCGAATTCCTACCAGCAGGGTGAATCCTCACAATCTTCCTTCAACACCTTGGTCACACGAACGGGTTCGTCTTAGGAATCCAAGCATCTTCCCTCCAAAGATAGTCCACACGAATAGATGAAACCTTCAAGTAGAATTTCGCTAGCAATCCTACTTGATCTTCTAATCTTGTTGTATGGAGTGTTTATGGATTGATGTAGAAGAAAAATAAGCCTTGAGATTCACAGGGGATGGAAGGACTTCACAATTTTGAACCCAAAATTTTTGACCAAGTGAGAGAGAGAGGGGCGACAACAGACATCTCTTTTGTGTAAGATTGTGTGTACAAAATTGTTCTCAAACTCTTGTATTTATAGTTGGTAATTTAGGGTTTAATTGGAATCCTATTCCAACTTGAAAACCCTTTTTATTCCCAACAAAGTAATACAAGTTATGGTAGGAGTCTAAGGCCTTGTTTGTTTATGTTTCCAAGCCCTTATATCCAATTTCTAACTATTCATAGAAATAGAATCATGTTTATAAAATTTTCAATAGAAATCATCATTTTTATTTTCTATTTTTCACATAAAACAACATCTCAAACCTATAATTCCAATTCTCAACCCTATACACCACCTTACATCACTTATCAATCACTATTCTCTTTTTTTATCCAAATATATATGTGGGACCCTCCACTATCAACTTTATCTACTTAAAATATTATCATATATATCTAACGGGACCCACTAGCCTACAATCTTATAAATATAATATTATATATTCAATTAAAATATTCAACCACTATCAACTTTTTAAATGATTATATACATAAAAACTACTTCTAAACTACTCAACCAAACAAAATCTCATTTCCAAACCTACGTAAAACTCATTTTCATTCACCCATCCAAACATAATTCCAGTTTTCATACGAAAACCAATAAATTCTCAAAATTCATTTTCCAACACTAGAAACTAGAAATGGTCCATGGAAACATAACCATACAAGGTCTAACTCTTCCATAAGTTATTTTCCTAATCCAATTAGGAAATTTCTACAATATCGATGGGCCCTCCTACGCGGGCTTTATTAAATTGGGCTAGACCATTTAATTTTAATTAAAGGTCCATTAATTAATTCTCCAATTAATTAACTTGGCCCATTTAATTTAATTGATCTCCATCAATTAATTCCATCAAGCCCAATTAAGTAATCCAATTATTTAATTGACTAAATTAATTCAACTATTAAATTAATTTAGATTTCTTATAATTAATTAAGCGCATTAATTAATTATTTCACTCCAACTTGGGTTTTCTAACATTTATGATGTTCAATTAAATAATATTATTATTTAATTAAATATTTAATCCATCAAGTGAATTAAATTAAAACCCCATTTAATTGATCTTTATTAATTAATTGGATTCAACTCTTTGAATCAATCCAAGATTAAAAAAGTTACATCTCGTCTTTTGTGTGTGACTCTTTAGGTTCACAACTAAGCTAGCAGTGGGCTTGCAATATTTGCAACTTATAAATATCATATATATTTCGATTAATTATTCCAATTAATTAATCTGCTTGAAATTAACTCCTTTATTTCAAGAATCTCACAAATCAAGGGAAAGCACCTAGCAAGTGCATCTTGATTACCTAGTCTTAGGTGAATAGCGAGCGGACCTATTTATTATACGAATGCCGTGCAGATACAGTCTCTCTGTTATCTAATCTCCCGATTAAGTCAAGGGTATGGTAAAAGTCGAAACCCTTTTTAGACTTAATAGCTATGATCTCATTTCAAGTCACTTTGATCCTTTCATGAATCACTATTCATCATTGCCCTGGACAAGGTCTTGTTTGGATCAACGAGTATGAAAACATAGAAGATTCACCTAGTCCATAGGTGACAGATTCTTTATCGGCGACTCATTAGTCCCCATACATAAAGACTAGGCACCCAACGTAAATCCCTTACGATTGTCAAGCAACCGGGAAATACGTCAAAATGCATAGTGTTATACACAAGACTACTATGGTCCCTCAAGTCTAAGGACTAATTAAAGCACTATCGTAAATTAGGAAATTCTTTATTCGACATACAATTCCACTAAGAATTTCCACTGGGTCGTTTAGTGTACTTGTTCTCCTACAAGCGCCCATATACATGCACTAGCACTACAAGAAAAGTGAAAAACAGTGAGGAATATTTTGCAGGGAGTCTCAAATTTGTCGCCAAAAATACTGTTT
The DNA here is from genome assembly GCA_016081115.2 of Rehmannia glutinosa. Classification (NCBI taxonomy): domain Eukaryota; kingdom Viridiplantae; phylum Streptophyta; class Magnoliopsida; order Lamiales; family Orobanchaceae; genus Rehmannia; species Rehmannia glutinosa. The sequence continues at coordinate 42,959,771 of CM071932.1, read as the reverse complement.
GCGATGAAAACATCATTTTCCCATCTAAACGTAGAGACGAATGACCCAATTCTTTGCCAAAATCCTCTGTTTTTTTTAAAATAAAAAATATTTTTTTTTGGCAAGGAAAATGTAGGAAAAAAATTCGTCTCTAAATTCTTCTCTGACGAAAACTCAACTTTTCGTGGAAAACTTTTAGTGCAAATTATTAGGGCACGATTGGATATACTTTCATTTTGAAAATTTTCTTTTTACTAGAGAATAGTGAAAAATATATTTTAGTGAAAGAAATAAAAAATTCTGAGATTGTGAATGGATATGTAATGATGATAGTTGATATGATTGTTTTTGTTAGGGAAAATTGTGATTGGATTTGAGAAATTTTTGGGTGATTGGATGTGACAGTTATATTATTTTGTTATAAATATTATTCTGGTCATACAAATGTCAAAGACGTCTGCTGTTCATGCCGTTTGATTTTTACGTCAAATTCCGATTGTAGCACTAATCGGTGGCGTTCTTTTTTATTTTTTTATTATAATTTACTGTTAGTGCTCGGATGTGCTGTAATATTCCACCCCATGTTAGTGGCATCATTATTCATTGGAAGATGATATGCATCAGAGGATAACCAAAACAGCACATCCGATCTTCATCCTAATATCCCAAAAAGACTTCCACTTGGAAAATTAACCAAAAACGCTTTCAACAAATAATTATCAATAACACGCCAATGCTGTAACCTTCACATTTTTTTAACTCAACGGGAAAATTTTAAATATATTGGTAATTATGAATTAAATTAGCGATATGTTAAAGCTAGAAATAAATGATTCTTTGACCTATTTGTAAAATCCTCGTTTGTTCTTTAAATTTTTAAGATAAATGAACCAATCTCAAACTTATATCACATTTTTTGGCAAGGAAAATGTAGCTCGTTAGTAAAACTATTTCGTTCTCGTATAAATTAAAGTCAAAGTTTTATATAAATACCAGCTTTTAAAACGTTTTCTCTTGAAAAATATAAAATTATTTAAATTAAATTATTTATGTGTAAATAAAATAATAGATTTTCAAAGATATATTATGCTCTTTAGATCTATAAAATTATATTTTTGTAATAAAATTTTAAGTAAAATATAATTTATATAATTCCCACTGCCTACACATCGAATTCTTTCACTTCCTTCCCCATTTAATTCCTTTCTTTCCACATCCCAAATTCTCAAAAACCCTATCCCAATCGAAATCATTTTTCTCAAATCAAATTTCATAACCTTTTCATTTGAGAAATTCGACGACGGTGCAATAGGGTAGGGTGGTTAAGGCGCTGGAATTTTTCTTTACCTTCATACTCGCCGGAATCAGACAACGGCGCGCGTTGGAATTTCGAGGTTGAGTACAACTTTTACTCAATGTGTTTGTTCATGCAACTCACCATTTTTTTGAATATTACCTGAATCTTCTTTGTGTTTTTTGTGGTGTACATATTCTCCTATTCTCTCTCACTATCGTGTGCTTTTCGAGAGAGAAAGAGAGAGATGGTGAATTTCTTCATTGCCATGTGTGACTGCAAGTTTTGGTATGTTTTAGCAATATAATTTTAACTCTCAAGTTGATTCGACTTTAATGGTAGTGTTTCAAGTTGATGGAGAAGTAATATCATATTGCTAGGCTTATTATTTCTCCTACCATAAAATCTGTTTACAGAGCAATGTGTAATTTGTCAAACTTAGCAGAAAAATTTGACACACTTGATACTACAATAATTTGTCTAGTTCTGTATCAAATATCAAATTGTTTCTATATTAAAAAAAGTGGTAGATCAAACATGCAATTTGATGTCATAATGTAACTAGATAACATTTCTATCATATATGCATGCATTATAAGTGTGATTTTTAGGGAGACTTGTTCTGGACATGGATTGTTGTGACAGTATCCAATGTACTATATATAGTCCTTTCCTTCAATATATTATATACAAGATGATCGAATGGTAACAGTGTTTTGCAAATGGGTTGCAGATCATGGAAAAATGCTAGTTCTTCCCAGCTTTGTAGAGCTGCCTCGATGGGCTGTTGTTTGTCAGTAATTGCTTTTATTGATCCTCATAATATGATCAGCCTATTAATATTCTACTCATATTTTTTGACAGAATGGAAGGAAAATAGAAAGTTTAACCAATTTATATATAACAACACAAGTGACACATTCCTTCTTTGATGTGCCTTTTGTAAGTCCAAGCGGCTACGATAATCTAGAGGGGGGTGAATAGATTATCTCCATCTTTTCGATTTCGCCCTCTTTTTCGAATCAATTACGCCAAGCCAATAATAAAGGTGCGGAATGTAAACAACACGCGTCGATTTATAGAGGTTCAACCCACCTAGGGCCTAATCCTCTACCACCCCAGTATCTCCGGGATGGATTTCAAAAAGAAAAAAAGATTTTATTAGTTACCAAAATTAATACAACATCTTACAACATCACCTTGAAGAGCACCACACTCTTCTACAACACCACCTTTGAGATTACCACAATCTCTCTTGAAGATTACCACAATCTCCAACGGCACCTTGTGAAGATTACCACAATCTTCAACCTTGAAGAATACCAAATTCTTCAATACCTCAAGAGCACCACACTCTTGAAACACCTATCACCTAGATCACCCAAGTATATTCTTTCCACAAGAATACTCACAAGGATGTCTTGTGTTGAATGATGACAAAAATCAAGATTACAACTCAATAATGAATATTACAATTTGAGTGCAAGTGTAATCAAGAAATAAAGCCTAGACCTCAAGATGTGAAAGTGAAATACTTAGGCTATAAATACAACAAGAGTGTTGAATATGAAAGCTTGGAAATTTGCAGATTTCTTGTTGTGTATTTGCTTGTATTTGTTGTATCTTTTGTCTTCAATTCATCCTCTATTTATAGGAGAGTCTTCACCAACATAAGCTCCCAACATAGGCTCCTTCTTCTTCACTTTTGTCTACAAAAAGAGGATCACAAGATGTAGAAATATTGTACAAAATTGAAAAGCAAATTTTTTTTAAGGAGTTCAACGGTACAAATTTTTTTGTCAAAAGATTACACAAGTAGCATGACCGGTCGCTCTCGTATAAGATTTTGAACGTTTGAATGAAAATAGTGCGATCCGTAGGTAGGGGTTGCGGGGGTGCGACCGGTCAGGTGGGGTGCGGCGGCGGTCGGCCTCACCTCGACCGGTCACCCTCCCCTTTTTTTTTCACAGCATTGGTTTTGTTTCATTTTGTGCGTTCTTCAGGTACCGTTCGACCTTCTGTTCGACCGGTCGACCTCCAAATTGAAATGTTGTCCGATTTTTATCAAAAATAAACTTCAAGAAATACTCCAAAAAATAAGTAAAAACATTTTAAATTACTTGGGAGTATTTGGACAACATTTATAAACACAGTAAACTCATTTAAACAAACCATCAAAAGTGTTGTCCCTTTTTATCGAATAATAAACTCTAAGAAATACTCCATGAAATTAGTAAAAACATTTCAAATCTTTTAGGAGTATTTGGACAACATTGTTTTGGTGTAAAAACCAATTAACACAAAATCATCAAAAGTGTTGTCCAATTTTATCGAGTAATAAACTCTAAGAAATACTCCAAAAATTAGTAAAAGCATTTTAAATCATTTAGGAGTATTTGGACAACATTTATAAACATTGTTTTGGTATAAAAACTCATTTAAACATAATCATCAAAATCTTGATAAAAACATTTATCTAACAAACTCCCACTTTTTGATGATTACAAACCAAAACAATTTTAGGAAGTTGATTTTAAAACAAAACAAATTTTCCGGTCTAAAACATCAATCCATTATAAGCAAGATTCATCATAAGTACAAACACACAAGGATAGGAGTAAAGATTTTTCAAAATCATTTTTGCACAAGCTCCCCCTATCAACAAGCATAGCAAGAGTAAGTATAGAAGCAACAACTAAAAGCTTAAAGCTTAGCTTTTACAACTTAAGCTTGAATATCATGGGCTTATAAGCTCCCCCTGTCACAAAACATCATTAGTCAAGCATAAAAGTCCATAATACATCACATGGACTAAGTATTGTTCACAGCTTTTGGCTTTTAAGAGCCCTAGCTTATAGCTTTTCTTGCGAGCTTATTTTCGCTTCTTTAGGCATATGAGCGTTTTATCTGTTTCTCTCCTTTTGGAATCATCAAAAAGAATGTTAGCACGATAAAAACATCATACAATTATATTAAAGTGCGCAATTTAATCGATTTATTGGGCATATTGAGCATTTAAGCTTAAATTCCAAATAAAAGGGAAAAATTGCTCTTTGATTTGTAAAAGCTTATTTGATTGATAAAACATGATCTCTATAAACTTATAAGACTTTTCAAATCAAGAGAATCATGTAGGTGATGAGTTTTTCATTGAAACATTTTGTCGAACACTTGGCGTGCATTGAATAAAACAAGAGAAATATAACGCCTTTGTGATTCGTTTAAGCCAAAAATTTTCATCACCAATTTCAATACAACAATATTCATTCATCATCAATCATCATAAACAACATATTAATACAAGAATTTCAACAAGATATCAAGATACAAGCACATTCTCAAGGGTTCAACCCAATTGAGATTAAAAAGAGAAATTCTTACCATCTAATCGGTAAAGATGAACAATGATGATGATAATCGATCCTCATGAAGTCCAAAATATAAAATGTATGCAATAAAACAAATTTGAAGTAAAATTTGTGTGAAAGTGCGTAGGGGACGAAAAATTAACACAAAACAAACCAAAATGACAAATGCTGAGAACAGAAACGATTTTATCCAAATTTTGGGCATGGGCGACCGGTTGGGGGGGTGGGCGACGGTCGACATCATGGGCGGCATCGGTCGGCCTTCCCCCAATTAGCCCAAGCTGTTCTTTTTTGTTTTGTGAAAATTCGAGTTTTAAACCAAAAATCCGATTTTTCGCCCCTAAGTTTTAAAAATGTGCAAAATGCAAACGTAGACATCATTCAATATACATTATGTCATAATCACGCTCGAAATGGATTAAAATACTCGGCGGTGTACGATTAAAAAGTCCGCGAGTTATCCTTGAGACGAAATTAAACACATCTCAAGTTTTTGTTAAAACATGCAATCCCAAAAAAATATCGAATCTCAATATGTTTAGTTCGATTATGACGAACCATATTTTGAAAGAAAATTATTATCACCAAACTTGTTATCCCGAAAATAAGAACATTTTAAGATATTGGATACAACAAGTCATACGAAGAAGTGTCTTACAAATATTTGAAAATTTCTTTTAACGGCACTTTAATGAGATTCGTTGGGATAGTTTTTGAAGTCGAGCATATAGACGTAAGGCATATAGAATATCGAGTCTAAGGAGTAATAAACGAATGAACATACCTCGAATTTGTTTGTCAATGCCTACTTCAACCATTTTGTCAATTTTCGCATTTGTGGCCATATAGGTTGAAATGGTTCTTTCTTCTTCAATGCCCCACTTCTTCTTTTGAGTGTAGAATATAATCACTTTCTTGACATTGTTGAACTTGAATTCCAATGATCAAATTTGAACTCCTCTCATCATCTTAAGTTCACCTTGCATCAACTTAGAAAATAACTTGCACAATAATTCATTAGTAGCACCATAAATGATATCATAAATTTGTACAAGTAAACAATCTTGTCCTTTTTCAAAAACAAAGAGAGTAGTATAAACTTTACCTTTTGTAAAACCATTTAGCAAAAATAGCTAAGTCTATCATACCATACACGGGGTACTTGATTTAAACCATACAAGGCCTTTTATAAAAATCATTTGGCCTAAAAAAAATTTAAACCCCGGAGGTTGTTTTATATAGACTTCTTCTTGAATAAAACCGTTTAGAAAAGTGGATTTAACATCTATTTTGGTAAAGCTTGAAATTTTCTTAAAACAATAATGGGCAAGTAAAATGCAAATAGCTTTGAAATGTGCTACGGGTACAAATGTTACATCAAAATCAATACATTGACGATACTTTCGAGCTACTAACCTTGCCTTGGTCAACAAGCTTGTTCCAAAATTCAAAAAAAATTCTGCAAAATCTTAATCAAGATATCTTGCACAAGAGCATAGTAATGTCGAAAAATAGAGACATAATAATAAGTAACACATACTATGCTTTCAAACAAATCATCAAGAGTTTTATAAAACATGTAAGTTCAAATAAGCTTATAGGAAGCTATATAAGGTCTCTTTTGAAATTTGAAAAATTCAAGAGCATATAGTTGAGACCTCATTTACAAGAAGCATATGAACAAGAGCTTTGACAAAACAACCAAGAATAATTTTATATGTGCAATACAATGCATAACTTAAAAAATCAAATGTTTTATCAAAACAAAATATAATCCTTTACAAATCTTGGATAAAACAAGCTATGTCAAATAATGCCTTTTTAAAAAAAATTCTCTTAATAAGCACTTGTATAAAATATTTTGAAAGACAAGCACGAATGACAAAAATATATCGAAACATAGGATGAATACCAATGATGAGCGTGCCTCGATAGTTTATGGTCCTCTCTTGAGAAAATAACCATTGATGAAAATATATATGTCCTACACAATTCTTAAACACGTTTTGCACAAACATAATGATACAAGTGTTTAAGCAATAAGAGATATCATAAATGTGCTTATTGTCATAGCCATTTCGGCCCACCACAAGGCCCACCCGGGCGGCTATCCACAAGACAACCCATTGGTTTCGCCCGCTTGGGCTCATAGAATGCGGCTCCAAAGATCAGGCCGATTTGGGTAGGGATGGCGATTCAATTCCCTTCTTCACCGTCAAGTCACGACTAGCGACAAGCTCCCGAACTTAAAGGGTAGGCTCGCTGAACATCCGGGGGTCATGTACACGTACCCACAAACCCCTTTCATTCACAAAGACAATATAGTTATAGCGAAAGACACCCCAATGTCACGGGCGTGACATCCTCCCCACCCAAGATGGTGTACGCCTCGTACACGGTCTACTAAGTGCATCAAATATTTGAAACACGTGTGCCCCTCGCACACCAATCGCACTCGGAGACCGAGAGGATTCTCCCGGATGATCGCCACCCAACATGTTCCGCTCCCGCCTACTCCACCACCCTTGGTAAGAGCGCTTGGCGCAACTACGGAATACAAATGCGGGACGGCTCGATACCACTTGTCAAATAGCCATTTCGGCCACCACACGATGCCGCGCGGCGCCCCGGCCCACCCGGGGCGGCTATCCCACAAGACAACCATTGGTTTCGCCTGCCTTGGGCTCATCAGAATGCGGCTCAAAGATCCAGGCCGGGTTTGGGTAGGGATGGCCAATTCCCTTCTTCACCGTCAAGTCCACGACTAGCGACAAGCTCCCCGAACTTAACCGGGTAGAGCTGCTGAACATCCGGCGGTCATGTACACGTACCCACAAAACTGATGATCAAGCCACATACGGTCATTCACAAGACAATCCACCAAAGTGAGTTATAGCGAAAGACACCCCAATGTCACGGGCGTGACATTATCTTTATATAACTACATAGGAGATAATAAACCACATAAGTTTAATTAAATGCACAAGAATTTTAGAAACATCATGCAAGGTCTTCTTTTCAAAAATATTTTGAAACTCACAAATATATTGAAGACCTAAATTTTAAAAATATGAAAACTCATATTGCAATAAAGACACAAATAAAAACATGCAAAGAATAAAATGCATATTTAAATAGGGAGATACGGTTTACCAATTTCGCCATTTCCATGGGTTGTGTCGTTCTTATTGTTGATGATATCTTCCCGTTTGAAAATCTTCATGTTGATGGTGGTTTCTCCAATTGCTCCATTTCCAAGCATTGCGGCCTTCCCATTGTTGATAGTGTCTTTCTCTTGGAAATTTATTTTGATGTCTTCTCCTTTGATCAAATGAAATGGTCCTTTGATGTCTTCTTGGCGGTATGTATTTTCCTCGATTATTATTCCATCGGGTACCTAATATGACATTATTTTGTGGTACCCTCAAGTGTTTGGGTCCTTTGGAATTAGCTTTGAGACTTTTAGGTCTCCAATAATACTTAGAGCTATTTCTAGCCCGACAAGTATTAACCGTGTGACCCGTTTTACCACAGTAAAAACACGTAGTAATTTTGGGAGCATAATGACCAACATGCATATGGACTTGATTTCTTTTCACATAATTAACAACACTAGGCTTATGATCAAGTCCTTGTTTCAATTTATCACAACTATGAACATCAATAATATCGGTCATTTTATCCAGACTAAGTTGGATTTTGATAAATCATTTTTCATGCAATTAATATCCTCAACAAGAGTACTATTTTCTTTCTCAAGGTTTCTAACCTTGTCAAGTGTGGTGGTGTGATCACATGAAAGTGATTCATAAGAGGAAAATAAGTTATCCTTATCAATTTTCAAAATATTGAATTCCTTTTTCAAATTTTTGTATTTAACAAGTAAGTTTTGGAATTCATTTTGAAGTTCATCAAAATCATTTTGCAAATTACTATAATCATTTTGTAATTCATTATCATAAGAAGTGGAGGGTTTTGAACTTACCTCGTTTTCTTCTTCGAAGCTCATAAGACATCGTTCGTTTTCATCGACGTCGGAAGTTGTAGGAAGCTCATCCCAAGTTGGGTTTGTATCCATTTGAGAAGTAGATGCTTTTGAGTGGCTCCTTTCATTTGCATATACTTCTTCTAATTTTCTCCATACTTCATGTGCCGATTTAATTCCTACAATATGATCATATTCCAAAATGGTAAGTGAATAATACAAAATATTAAGAGCTTTACCATTTAAGGAGATGATTTTCTTCTCTTCATCATTGAGCTCTTTGAGGCTTTTGGAGGTGTGTGATGTGTCCATCATCGGAATGGATTCTTCATTTACGACCGTGTTCCAAATATCGAACCCGCAACTTTGTAGATAGCATTCCATTCTTTCTTTCCAAAATATATAATTTTTGGAATCAAAATAGTGTGGCTTGGTGGTGGAGGCGCCAGGTAAGGTAGACTTCATTCGTAGCGGTGATCGTTCCTCTTTACTCAATGCAATGGAACGAGCTTGCAAAAGAGTTTGACTCGATACCACTTGTAAGTCCAAGCGGCTACGATAATCTGCAGAGGGGTGAATAGATTATCTCCATCTTTTCGATTTCGCCCTCTTTTTCGAATCAATTACGCCAAGATAATAATAAAGGTGCGAAATGTAAACAACACGCGTCGATTTATAGAGGTTCAACCCACCTAGGGCCTAATCCTCTACCACCCCAGTATCTCCGAGATGGATTTCAAAAAAAAAAAGATTTTATTAATTACCAAAATTAATACAACATCTTACAACATCACCTTGAAGAGCACCACACTCTTCTACAACACCACCTTTGAGATTACCACAATCTCTCAAGATTACCAAAATCTCCAACGGCACCTTGTGAAGATTACCACAATCTTCAACCTTGAAAAATACCAATCTTCAATACCTCAAGAGCACCACACTTGAAACACCTATCACCTAGATCACCCAGTGTATTCTTTCCACAAGAATACTCACAAGGATGTCTTGTGTTGAATGATGACAAAAATCAAGATTACAACTCAATAATGAATATTACAATTTGAGTGCAAGTGTAATCAAGAAATAAAGCCTAGACCTCAAGATGTGAAAGTGAAATACTTGAAATTTTATAAATACAACAAGAGTGTTGAATATGAAAGCTTGGAAATTTTGATTTCTTGTTGTGTATTTGCTTGTATTTGTTGTATCTTGTGTCTTCAATTCATCCTCTATTTATAGGAGAGTCTTCACCAACATAGGCTCTTCTTCTTCACTTTTGTCTACAAAAAAGATCACAAGATGTAGAAATATTGTACAAAATTGAAAAACAAATTTTTTTTGTCAAGGAGTTCAACGGTACAAATTTTTTTTGTCAAAAGATTACACACAGCGACCGGCCGTGTCTCTCGTATAAGATTTTGAACGTTTGAATGAAAATAGTGCGATCCGGTAGGGGTTGCGGGGGTGCGACCGGTCGAGGTGGGGTGCGGGTGCGGTGCGACGGTCGGCCTCACCCTTGACCGGTCACCCTCCCCTTTTTTCGCTGCATTGGTTTTGTTTCATTTTGTGCGTTCTTCGTGTACCGTTCGACCTTATACGTCGACCGGTCGACCTCCAAATTGAAATGTTGTCCGATTTTTATCAAAAATAAACTTCAAGAAATACTCCAAAAAATAAGTAAAAACATTTTAAATCAATTGGGAGTATTTGGACAACATTTATAAACATAGTAAACTCATTTAAACAAAACCATCAAAAGTGTTGTCCATTTTTATCGAATAATAAATTCTAAGAAATACTCAATGAAATTAGTAAAAACATTTCAAATCTTTTAGGAGTATTTGGACAACATTGTTTTGGTGTAAAAACCAATTAACACAAAATCATCAAAAGTGTTGTCCAATTTTATCGAGTAATAAACTCTAAGAAATACTCCAAAAATTAGTAAAAGCATTTTAAATCATTTAGGAGTATTTGGACAACATTTATAAACATTGTTTTGGTATAAAAACTCATTTAAACATAATCATCAAAATCTTGATAAAAACATTTATCTAACACCTTTGACGAATCCATTGTTCACCACAAGGTAATAAATCCTATATCCAATTTTTTGTGGAAAGCTTATTTTGGTTCACTATTATTATATTCTAGTTTATGTTTTTGATAAGAATAATTTATGTTTATTAGGCTTGTGATATACTAAAGCTCTTTCTTATACTATTGGTTGTGAAATTAGTTTGGACATGTTATTGCTCATATATTTTTCTTCATTCTATAGGCTACTTCTACTCTGAAGTCTCTGTTTACTTCAAATTGCTAATGTTATCGTTGGGCTTGTTCTAATGCTAGAGATTTTAACTTGTAATCGGTACTGTGAGTAATTTTTTTAGGGAATAGTAAATGAATAACCAAAGGAACTATCTTGACACAAAAGCTATGTGAGATTTTGGTCTTTCCTTATTTATATCTCTCTGTCTTTGCTTATTTTGGTCTAAAAACAGAGGATTTCATGGGAGATTTTAGCTTGTTTTGGTCTAAAAATAGAGGATTTCCTTATTTATTTCTCTCTGTCTTTCCTTATATCTCTCTGTCTTTCCTTATTTATACAGAGTGCACTAAAATTCATTTTTATTCACTAAATTTTTATTTGTCCAGGTATATCTATTTGTTCAACGGGTTAATAGCTACAACAGGTTTTTGAATTATGGATCTTCAATGGTGCTTGCTTGATCAGCCTTAGGTGGGACTCGGGTGAATCTTTAAAGTATTAGGTGGTATCTCTTATGGATCTTCAATGGCCAAGAAAATAGGACAATTTTTTAGGTCTGTTAACAAATCTGATTACATGACCTTGCGCAATGGGTTTATTAGTGTAAGTTTTCTTCATTCGACATCCTTTTCCTTTTATTATGTGGTTATCGGTCATCTTTTTGCCTTTTTTTTAATAATAAATTTTACTTGTTTTTAGGTTCACTTGGCACCTGGAAGCAAGTTTAACTTCCAAAAATACATCAAAAGGTCACTAGAAGATGACTTTAAGATTGTTGTGGGAGTAAGGTAAATATTCGTAGTTGAATGCGTAGTTTTATGGAATTTTAACTCAATCGACATTTCCATGCCGTCTAGATTTATACGGCTGATTTTTCTTTCCACTTTGTTCATATGATGTTTGCAGTCCAGTATTGTGGGGTTCGTTCGTGGTGTTCTTGTTACTTAATGTTAACGGTAAGTCACTGTTACAGTTGAAAAGTGTATTTGACGTTTTCCTTATTGAGATTCGAGCAACCTTATTTGTTTTACTTTAGTATCTTGACGATTTTTTTTTTACATTGATCCACAGGATGACAGGCACTGTTTTGGGCATCCTTAATTCCTTTAATTGTAAGATCCTCATCACTAATTTGATTTCAGATATAGGGACAATAACTACCCAGAGGTTTGGGTTAATTGCAAAAAGGCCATATATTTAATTAAAAGTAATATTTGTTTTACCACTTAAAAGTTTTTTGTCCTTGTAAATGCATTGCTCTGATTATACCTGATGTAATATAGGTTAAACATACTTGCTGAACTTCTACGCTTTGGTGGTCGTGAGTTCTATAAGATTGGTGGAATGCAAAGACAGTTGAGGAGGTAGAATATTGTACACTGACATTTTGTTTTTACTGAGTTGTTTCTATTAGAACCTATTACAAGATAGAGCAATAAAGTGAATTTTATATGTATGTGTAACTATGTATTTATGCTTAAGTTGATTCATAACAGAGGGGTTGAAGAGGGCTTCTTGTTGGTAACGTTTCTTTTTGTCTCCACATAAATGTAGTTTTACTGAATATGCACTTAATCTCCAACACTGCCCAAAAATAGATTCTTTTTAATTCTTTAAATTTAAATATTTTCTTCCTCAAATTTTCAGCTTTCTTAGAAGGGCTAGCTTGTCTTGTGTGTCTTTGGGATAATGAGCACCAACGCAATCCTTTATTGTCAGAATTTAAAATAAAGTGTGGTCTAATGTTTTGCTCTAATTTATATATATTTATTCTTTCAGGTTGATGATAACTAAATCGAAGAGGATGTTTCTTCAAGGGATGACTTTTTTTAAGGGAACTTTATCTGTTGCTTTTGAAACGATGTTAGAACATATTACATTCAATGAAATTTGTTGTAATTCCCTTCAAGAAAGGAAAAACTTGTAGTGGTTGATTACAATCAACACTTGACCATAAGTCCTTAAACTCAACTTTCTTTGTTTAGTTTCTTTTGAACGAGCATTGTGATTATTTTATTGTTAATATCTTTTATATTATTGTTGCTAGTGAATAATTTACAAATAAAAATAGCCTAAAAAAATAAATAAATAACAATATACACACGATATATAGATAAAATTGTATCCATTTTAGCAAGGAAAATAATAGATTTGCGGCTAATTAATGTTCACATTGTATCCACTTTAGCGAGGAAATTAATAAACTTCTTGTTAACATTACAGCGATACGCACGAGGAATATATTTCCTCACTAAATTCCATTTGCAAAGAAATCAACAATGTTAGCGAGGAAAAATTTCCTCGCTAAATTGCAACTTTCTTGTAGTGTATTTTCCTCGCTAAATTGCAACTTTCTTGTAGTGTAGCATCCCTATGCGAATATCTATGGAATGAGATATTTCTCCGTTCGAGCATGCATCGTATGTGCGAGTCTCCTGGGCTTATCGATGTCCAATCTCAATGAACCCTTGACTCGGAACATAATTTAAGACTACAATGATAGAGACGCCATTCCATGATTACCATCAAATGTGTAACCACGTCCCGTAGCTAAATATGATCTAGGGACTTTATCTAATTGATAAAACAATTAATGATAAAGATAAATGCCTTTATTAATAAATATTATCAATAAGATTGTCTTTACAAGAGTATAAAATGTTCGCCACTAATTGGCTCGTAGGACACTACTCTAACATGTTGTTCTAGTAGTAATTGCGTTGGAGATCTTCATAATAAAAAGAGCACTTATGGAGCAATATTTATTGAATTAGGGGGCTGTACATAGTCATCTAAGAAGCAATAGCTAGTGACGGTCAACTTCTGGAGCTGAGTTTATTGTTGCAACATCATGTTCATGTCAACTTATCCGGCTAAGAAGGTTACTTGAAATATTAGATAACTAGCATCAATGTCCAAACAATTTTCTATGGTAATATCTCTATAATAAAACTCTCCAAAATCCAACCTTATATGTGAGAATCAAGCATATTGATGTGGGCTATCAATTCTTGTGTGATTTATGTAAAGATGGTATAATTGATTTCGTGTTTTGCAAAAGTAAAAATTAAATAGCATATAACTTAATTAAGGCCCTCAATCCTTCGATTCTTTATATGATATGTCATAGTATGTTTGGAGTTTGCTCTCCAAAGGAGGTTAATGTTGCTTCTGGAAATAAATTGCATATTGATTTCTGAACTGATTTTTGCAGATATGAGTTAAGAGATAGTATTAAGATATATTAACTTAGTCTAACAAGTTATTTGACCAAGTCTTCTATGATCAATATTGAGTCCTTACGTTTGTTATGTTATTTGACCAAGTCTTTCAGGTTTCTTCGCTCGTCCTGTGTACCGCGGCACGTGTCCCTGTACGTGGTACATGTGAGGTTTATGTGGTTTCCGGCTTTTTTTTTTTCACTTTTTTGGGGTTTTATATTTTTGTTTTGATTTTTCTTTTGTTTTCGCTATTTAATCGGCTTGTGGTTATAGGGTATTTTGGATACTTTGCATATTTATATTGGGGTACTATTTTTTCTTCAAATAGTTTTTCCACAAGGATGAGTTTTACCTTGAAAGATTTTAAGGAGACCCTTATTTTAGGCTAGTTGATCAGTCTTGTCATCATCATTTTTTCTTTTTTATCTATTTATCGACCTAGTGCCTTGCCCTAAAAAAAATCATGTATGTAGGAAATGGTTTAATGAATAGAGCAAGTCTCTTGTGAGACGGTCTCACGGATCTAAATCCGTGAGACGGACTTCATAAGGGTTCCGTCTTGAGAACATGAACCATGAAAATAAATTTAAAAATAATAATGAACCATGAAAAAAGAAAAATAAACCCTAAAAATATGAATCATGAAGAATAAACCCGAAAAACAAAAATAAACCCAAAAAATCCTAAAAACCCAAATCAATTAAAAATAAACCCAAAAAACAAAATAAACCCTAAAAAACAAATATAAACTCTAAGAAAAATAAAATAAAATCAAAAAACCTTTAAAACTTTCACAGAAAGAACCGTCTCACGGATCTACATCCGTGAGACCGTCTCACGCAAGTCCGGCCCGTTCTTTGAGGGTAGTGGTAGTAGTTTATTTAGGAATGTCATTTCATGGTCCTATTTCTATGTAATTGTTGTTGTGGCTTCTGTCAACCCACTTGACCATATTGCCTAAATATAGGCTATTTCAGTACAGATAAATTAGGGCAGTATTTGGAGGAAGTATTTGGAAATATAAATTTGATGTGATGTAATAGAAAATTTGTTTATTAAACTATTAATAGAAAAATACATTGAGAATGTTAATAATTGAGGAAAGGAAATGGAGAAGTGCCAAACAAACAATTTCTTGTAAAATACCATTAATTGCATGAATTTATCAATACAACTCCAAATTATTCAATTAATATAGCAAAGACTACTGAAATAGGGTGACAAGTCCAATTTGGCCGACGGTTGGGTGGGAACTGGGAAAACCAAAATAAGTTTTAGGTCACTTGTTAAAGTATTATTTACATGAGATTGTGAGATATTCAATCAAAATAAAATTATATTATGAACTAAAATACTGACATTTTTGACAAGCCCGCGTAATCTAAAGTATATATAACCCATTTAGCAGTATTCAAATGAATAGCATGAAATGAACCGATATGGCCACGTGAATACTTTTCCCAAATCTATTATCTTTTTGCTCTGGCAGTAGTAAATATGCTCTGGCATTATCATCACCTTAAAAATAAGGGTAAAATTCACTTTACCCCCTTGTACTATCGGTTTTGTATCAAATACCCCCTCTACTATTAAAACCTTCAAATACCCCCTTATACTATTAAAAAATATATTGATGGACAACAATACCCTTGAAATAAGTAAAATATTTAGTTCCATATTTTTTTCTCCTACAATTCTTAACTCTAATTTTAACTAATCCTATAATTTAATTAAAAAAACTAAATAAAACAACAAATATAATTTCAATAGTATAGAGAACTGCATTTAATTTCCCTAAATAAATAAATCTACATTACTATCATCATATATGTCTATATTATTTTAATAAGTGAATATTAAATTTAGATATTAATTTATATTGCTTAGTATTTATATTAACTAATAAGAAATTTACTTGTGAATTGGAAAGTAAAAATTTTAAAATATTAAAAAAAAATTATAATACTCTCTAACAATAAAATATTAATAATTTGGTCTAGATTTTACTTAAAATGATCTTAATAAATATTAATAATATAAAAACATATAAAATTCAAAAAACGTAATATCTCAAATAACTTTATACTTTGTTGCTTATAAAACACCTTTTAGATTTTTATTTTTTTGTAGTTCTTTACTCAGTCTTAAATGCATTAATATTTAACAAGGTTTTTTATTGATTATATAATTTTAATTTTTCTTTAATTCCATTTAATGAATATTGTAATTTAATCCATTAATATATTTCAGTTACATATGTGAACCATACATAATAAATATATGCAAAATTAAATAATATTGTTTAATTTTAATTATATATAATTGACTACCTACTTACTAAAGCTATATATTCAATATAATAGCAATATAATTTTATATAAGATATATGTTTTTTCTTTTAAAACATAACGTGTTTTCTATATAATATTTAGATTATATTTATTTTGATTCAATTTAAGATTAATTTTATTTGTAAAATTAGTTTTGAACAAAAATTCGAATCAAACTAATTGATATTTAATTTAAGAGTGGAAAAACATTTATGATTTTATATTATAGGGTGCAAAGTAAATTTAATCTTATTTAAACCAAGGGTACTTTTGTCAATAAATATAACTTTTATTGAAGTAGGGGGTATTTGAAGGTTTTAATAGTAGAGGAGGGTATTTGATACAAAACCAATAGTACAAGGGGGTAAAGTGAATTTTACCCTAAAAATAATAATAAATACTGTAAATAGATTTAAAATTCAAATTTGAAATGCAAAGTCACCTTTCATCAGTGTCTATAAAAATAGACACTTCCCTTTCTCTCTTTTCCCATTCATACCTCATTTATTTCCTCCTTTGGCTTTCCCACTAATCCGGCTGTATCAGCGAGCCAACCATTCGTCTCACTGGAGGTTGGTTTTTCGCTGAATACAGATTTTTCTTGCTCTTTCGACCAGTTCTCTCATCAATTCCAGGTAATTATTGTCTTATTGTTTTTTTTTTCTTTTAGTATGATTATTGGTGGAATATTCATTTTATTTTATTTTTTGTAGTATCGAGTAGTTTTACAGCTTGATTCGACTTGTTTTCGTGACTGATGATGAGATCTGGGATTGATCTGTGTGGATTGAGTTTGTTGAATGCAGAGATTTGATAATCATCCTGATAACTGATCCATTATTTGATTTGCCTTTTTTATAAAACAAATTTGATATTTCTTGATTATGTTATCAATTTTCGTATTGCGCAATAATTCTTTTCAATATCTTTAGGCGGATGTGTAATATAAAACAAATTTCATGTCGAATATACTTGATACGTGTGATATGTAAAGCTTTACTGGAATTATTTTTTCTTCCTCGTCGTGGATATTTAATTTCGGTTATTTGTTTATTATTTTAATTTATTGATTTATCTTCTATTTTCTTATTCAACAAAATATGAATCCTGTATGAAATTCATATTGACTTTGTAGAGATGGGATAATTGAAATTCAAGAACGGATTTATGTAAAATACAGTTTTCATTGATGCCGAATGTACTGTGGAATTCATCCTTGAACGAAATAGTTATTTTTCTCACATACAAATTGCGTGTGTTGTTTCTTAGTGTTGTAATGTTTACATGTTTTTCTCGGATCAATTATTCTTTTGACGATTGACATGTCTTCCTATGTGGTTATCATTCATAGTATGTGTCACCAATGTTTCTCATTACATTACTTATCAATTGTCCTATACTGATTATATTGGTGTTTTTTCAGTTAATAGAAAATGGCAGATGTTGAGGATATTCAGCCCCTCGTCTGTGATAATGGAACTGGAATGGTGAAGGTCAGAGTTTCTTAACAAATTCTATAAAATCCGCTTTACTTATAAAATTGTTCTCAAGTAAGTTGTGACTGAAGGTTGTTTCTATGTATAGGCTGGGTTTGCTGGTGATGATGCTCCCAGGGCAGTTTTCCCAAGTATTGTTGGTCGGCCACGACACACTGGTGTCATGGTTGGGATGGGACAGAAGGATGCCTACGTGGGTGATGAAGCTCAGTCTAAAAGAGGTATCTTGACCCTGAAATATCCCATTGAACACGGAATAGTTAGCAACTGGGATGACATGGAGAAGATATGGCATCATACTTTTTACAATGAACTTCGTGTTGCTCCCGAGGAGCATCCTGTGCTTCTTACTGAGGCACCTCTCAACCCCAAGGCAAACAGAGAGAAAATGACTCAAATCATGTTTGAGACATTCAATGTCCCCGCAATGTATGTTGCTATTCAGGCCGTTCTGTCTCTCTATGCCAGTGGTCGTACCACAGGTGAATATAAGTCTTGAAATCTTATTGTTGTTTTGTTCATAATATGCCTATCAATTTTTTTATAATTTCTTTTTCTTTAATAATAGGTATTGTGCTTGATTCTGGTGATGGTGTGAGTCACACTGTACCGATTTACGAGGGATACTCGCTGCCACATGCCATCCTTCGTTTGGACCTTGCTGGGCGTGACCTCACTGACTATCTCATGAAGATTCTCACTGAGAGAGGTTACATGTTCACCACATCTGCAGAGCGGGAAATTGTCCGTGACGTGAAGGAGAAGCTTGCTTATGTGGCACTTGACTATGAACAGGAGCTCGAGACTTCCAAGAGCAGCTCGACTGTTGAGAAGAATTACGAGTTACCTGATGGACAAATCATCACGATCGGGGCTGAGAGATTCCGTTGTCCGGAAGTCCTGTTTCAACCTTCGTTGATTGGAATGGAATCTGCTGGAATTCATGAGACAACCTACAACTCCATCATGAAGTGCGATGTTGATATCAGGAAGGATCTGTACGGTAATATTGTCCTCAGTGGTGGTTCAACCATGTTTGGCGGCATTGCTGATCGTATGAGCAAGGAAATCACTGCCTTGGCTCCTAGCAGCATGAAGATAAAGGTCGTTGCTCCACCAGAGAGAAAATACAGTGTCTGGATTGGAGGATCCATTCTTGCGTCCCTAAGCACCTTCCAACAGGTAGTTTCATCTTTCTGTTAGTATTTCTATCATGCTCTTGCATTCTTTATCTTTTGTGAAAGTTTTATGATCTTTATTAACATTCTTGTTTATACTTGAAACAGATGTGGATTTCTAAGGGAGAATACGATGAGTCCGGTCCATCAATTGTCCACAGAAAGTGCTTTTAAGGTGCTGATTAAGCATTCATGTGGGTGGCTTCGTCTTGTTAGTTCTTTATTTCAAGTTGAATTTGGTTGAGGTGGAGAAGTTTGAGTGGGGTTGTCATGGGACAGTGGATTGTGCTGTGATATATCACAATGTCTTGGTGAATATATGGTTCTCATTCATGTTAGTTTATGGATGATGATGAGAATGTAATAACCTTACCGTTTCTATTGTCCTTGAGTTAAATGAGTTGTGTAGGTCATTGAAGTTTTGAGAGTGGTTGTCATATTTCCTATTTTTTCATCACCCCTCTCTCCTAGATTTCATATTTTGGTTGCCCTACTTGGGAACAATTATGTCATATTTGTTGTATGGGAAAATTTTATCTTCACTATATAGTAAGCAGAACTTGTGCTTGAAATTTCATGGTATCACTTGGGGGCAGAAACATTTACTCGATTGCTTTTATCTGAATTAGTTGGAGAACCAAATTCTATGGTTTATGATTGAGACAATACTGGCAAGTCATGTTTCCTTAATGGTTATTTTCTGCTACTTGAGGTTTAAAATGCACTTTGCCCATTATTGCTGTCCTCATTCCCAGCTAGACGCCTAATTTAACTAAGCGGTTTTATGTTTATTTATGCATGTTTTCCCATCTAATTCCTATTCTTGCATAAATAAACATGTTGAGATTGGGGTATGGACTTTTTCTTGATGGAAATATTAGGGAAAATTGCAAAATTAGTCTTGCAGGGTTTTTGCAATACTAGTCCTGTAACTTTTGAAATTCCAATTTTATCTTTGAATGTTTTGCTTTTTTTGCAATTTTGGTCCCATAAGTTTTAAGTTTATGCAATTTTGGTCTTTCAAATTTTTTTCCCTTGAACGATAGAATAGCATTCATAAATGAAAACTCAAAATATAATTACAACTTGAAGCCAACTGACTTGAAGTCCCTCATAGCTAAATTCTCAAACTAGAGGAGGAAAACGATTCCATGGTGGGGACAACCAAAGAAAGAGATCCCAAGACAACCTGTGGGGGGAGGGGGCACAACAAGAAGAAAAACACATGAATGAAAAAAAAATATTGGGTTTATGCAATTCTAGTACTATAAGTTTTAGATTGGTATAAATTCGGTCATGAGGGCTATTTTAATATCACTTATTCCCGAAATGCCCATAGTAGCCAAATTAATCAATATCCGAAATACGAGTTTGGAGTCATGAGGGTTATTTATCATTTACACTATAGATTGCCCAATGAGAGAAGAATTTTAGAATTATGAATTCGGATCAAAATCCGAAATACGAGTTCTACCTGTAATATTTTCCATTACGGAAATCCAAAAGCACGTACGAATTCGAAAAAATTGGTTATGTTAACTAATACTAGTATATCGCTCGTGCGATGCACATAATGTAATATAATAAAATGTTGTATAATTTTGATATTAAGAAATCGATATATGGTAGAAATGCTAAAGGGGCGGGACATGGTGTGTATTTCAAGACCCGAGCCTGCTTGTCCTTTGAACGGGAAAGGGTTGCAGATTGACACTTCTTAACCCGAACAAAATAGTGCTATTACAATAATTTTAATATATTCTTATAAATATTATGTTAAATATCCAACAGTAACATAAAATTTTAGAAAAATGAAAAAAAGGAAAAAGAGAACAAATTGATTATATATTAGAAGAAATATATATATATATATAGGGTTTTAATATTTCAAGCAATATTTATACGGTGAATTATTCTTTTAAAATATTATATTATACATTGATACGTAAAATGATATATATCTAGGATCTCAATCTTTAACGGATTTCAGGCAAAATTAAACCGAGAGATGATTTTCTAAATATAATAACACATCATAATGTAAAGATAGAATTTTGAACTATCAAGTTGAAATTGGAAGGATAAATTTAAAAAAATGATCCATGCAATATTTTAACCAATTCTAGATTTCAGATTTTGGGTAAGTATGTGATAAGACCTCTTTCGCGAGATCTTCTCAAGAATCCAACTCAATCCTCAGCTAGCCTGCACAAGACTTGTCGGAGAGAACTCCGGTGTAAGCACTTCGACGATCAAGTCAGTAAAGGGAGAAAAGAGTATGCAAAAGTGTATAAAATATAAAAGCTGAATGTATGTGAAAAATAATATCCCCCATTTTCTCACCTTCCTCCTTTTATACCCAACCTATTTTGTCCTTGGTGTCCACGTGTCCGCTCTGGATTGGAAGTCAAAAGAAGGTGGAAACTCGTGCTAGGTTGGCCAAAAGAATAAGTCACATCTGTCAGGTCGGCCCTAGAAGTAGTTACTTTCTGTCGAATCAATCTCCTAGGACATTAAATACTTGTCAGGTCTTTCTTAAGAGATATTTAATGCTCGCAGGTCCGAGCTGACACTTTGTAACTTTAGTCAGGTCAGCTTCCCTCAGTATCTGGTTTCGCATACCTCTTCCTTATGCCCATTAATTACTTGCCAGGTCGATCGTACTTCCTAGTAACTATCTGTCAGGTTGGCCGTATCTTTAAGTAACTCTCTGTCAGGTCGACCAAGACTTTAGTGATTTCTGTTAGGTCGACCGTATCTCTTAGTAACTTTCTGGCAGGTCGGCCATATCTTTTAGCAACTTTTAGGCAGTCGACTGAGACTTTAGTAACTTTTTGTTAGGTCGATCGTATCTCTTAGTAACTCTCTGTCAGGTCGGCCATATCTTTTAGTAACTTTCGGGCAGGATGACCAAGATTTTAGTAACTTTCTCAGGTCGGCTGCTTCGGAGACTTGCTTTCCGATTTTCCTCCAGTAGATCATCAGGAGGTCGACTTTCTTAAAGAGCTACTCTAGCCAAGTCGGCCTTTTGCGTTTTACTCTATCATTACACCAGACCTGAACTCTTATCGGCTTCCCTACGACTCCAGGCCTGACTTTTATAGTTTCGTCTGACTGCTGAGTCTACTCCCACTCATTTGACCAGATCTGTCCTAAGTATGCCGAATCAACTATTCCCTGTACTCTCCTATCTAAACTAGGGGAATATAGTAGACCAGGTCTCCCTAACTAGTCCCCCTACTTTCCTTTGACCAGATCTATCCTAAGTATGCCGAATCAGTATGTATTAATTTCCGATTTTGAGAAAATGAAATTATTTTTTTATTTTAAGAAAATATAAAATCGGCAAGCAAACATAATCTACCTTAACATAGACAATAACTTAAAAAAAAACCAAAATTAGTGTCACAACTCAAAACTTACCAAGATTACCAGCCTTAATTATTAAATATAGATGTTGTCTATAAAATATACTAAAACTAAACTAAATTACATTTCAACTAGGACTATGACTCTTAATTAACTAAGACTCTTTAATCCGCCAATAGCTTCAACCAGCCCGTTGTGGCTCGTCCTCCTGCGTGCGTGCCACGTCCGACTTCTCCCTTCGACGATACACTATTCCAAAATGATTTGTATCAGGGTTCCCCCTCCGGATTCCCGAAGTGTGCCCAATTAAATATTTCTCCCCAACAAAGAAGTGCAAAGAAAAAGAAGTTAAAAATGGTAACATAGATGGGGAGAAGTAGGACTTGGAGAAGTCTCCAAAAGGGTGCTCCATCCAAGCTCCAGAAGGGTGCTCCCTCCAAGCTCCAGAAGGGTGCTCCATCTGAGCTTCGGAAGAGATAAAATAAAACACAAGTATCTCCAGCCACTCCAGAAGAATTCAAGTTTCCTTCCAAAAGGGAAGGGTTCATCTCTACACAAATAAAGAACAAGTCCCCACGGACAAAGAATCAGAAGTTAAACTCCCGAAAAAGACGGAGGAACGCGGAAATAAAGAAAGGACGGAATCCAAGATCTGGCCCGAAACAGGAAAAAAACTCCGAAAAAGAAGAAGAAAATACAAGAAATGAAGGACCGGGGGGCTTGGGCCGCCCCCCAGAGGGCGCCCTCCCCCATGCAAGAGGGCGCATGGGGGCGCCTTTAAGGGCCCCCCACAATGGTGCCTAAGGGGCGCCCTTGCCTGCTCCGGGGAGGCACCCCGGAACAATCTCATCCTCACCTAGCTTTCATCTCAACTCTCACCTCAACTTTCAAGAAATTTTTCTAAGTCTTTTACAAAGCAAAAAATTTCAAACTTAAAGAGTAGAAAGGAAAATATCACATTTGGAAGACATGGTCAAGGCTCTCCTTTCAAGTGTCCTCGTGTAAAAGTGGTCAAACATTTTCTGAAGGCAAGACAAGATACACAAGCAGGACAAGCCAAATACAGTACCGGTCTAGCTCCCGCACTGCTTCATTCCTCCGCAACATTGGAGCTGGGGGGCTTATTTGGGGGCAAAAATGATATTTAATTAACTATTATATAATTCAATTTATATATATTTATCTAATATTAATTGCCAATGGGCTCTTAATAAATAAATCGGCCCAATGGTGTCCGAGTCTGGCCCATAGGCCGATTTCTCCTACGGGGACTGGCCAATAGGCTGAATTCTCCTATACGGCCCACGGGGCCCACCTCCCAGGTATAAAAAGGTCCATCTAATTATCTGTAAATTAATTAATTAATAATTCTCCTACGCATTTAATTCAGTATTTGATTACTGTTTTATTCTCTCGTTCATCAAGCTGACTTGAGCGTCGGAGGAGCCTCCGTGGCAACCCCCATGGACCCCCCAAACATTTGCGTATGTGGGCAGACAAGTTCCCAGTCGAAGGATTTTCCAGCTTTCGGGGAAGAAGACTTGAAAACTTCCCATTGGGAAGAAGGATTTCGTCAATCCTATTGACTTGGAGTGATCTATACTAAAAGACAACATCAAAGATAAAAAAGAAAAGAAAATAAAAGAGAAAGGGACCAGTTAGAAGATGTAGGAAAATTCAATAAAGAACATTATCCCTGTTGCTATCTGTTAGCTAATGGAAATCAAGTTATTACAATGCCTA
Organism: Rehmannia glutinosa; assembly: GCA_016081115.2. NCBI lineage: Eukaryota > Viridiplantae > Streptophyta > Magnoliopsida > Lamiales > Orobanchaceae > Rehmannia > Rehmannia glutinosa. The sequence continues at coordinate 42,935,533 of CM071932.1, read as the reverse complement.
TAAGTCACAAAAATAGCATGAGATAAACTTAGAATTGTAGAAGCTGAATAAAGGTCATAAGACCAGCAACAAGAGGTTCTTTAAGGTTTAATATTGAACTTCATGACCAAATATCAACTGGTTTAGCTTTAAGGGACCAAGTCAACATGAGCGTAACACTGAACCAAGGAATACACCTTGAGATGAAAATTAGTTTCAAGGAACAATATTAGGAAATTGTGTCAGAAAATTCAAGGAAAAGCACTACAGCCATTCAAATTGAAAATTGCATAAAAAATAGATGCTCACGATAACATTTCAGAAATATTCCTTCAGATTTATCAAACAGCTCGTAAGATAGTGCTTAGACTTAGGTTAAACTTCAACTCAATTGAAAGATTAAAATAGTATTAAACTTGTCTGATAAATTACATGCCACAACAAACTCAAAGTCATTAACACTTGAGTAGAGATGGCAGTGGGCGGGAATCCTCGTTCCCCGTGAGGATCCGCCCCGAACGGGGCAGGGATTCCCCGAAATTTTCCCCCGTGGGGACGGGGACGGGGCGGGGAAACAGGGATCATACTCCCCGCCCCACGGGGATCCCCACCCCGTTCCCTGCGGGGAACCGCATATTAAATAGATAATATAATATTTATAATATATATAATATATTAAAAATATATCCACATTAAATATGAAAAATGACAAAATATTTAATTTATTTTATAAATGAGTGGTTTATTAGTTTTTTTATATAATTTATTAATATTAAAAATAATTATTTTTATAAACAAAATTTGTCACGCCCCAAACGGGACGCGACGATGATCCACAACCAAAATACAAATAACCAAACTGTCTAGACGAATATCATTGAGAACCCAATGAAACAGAGTCAAAATAGCAGCGGAAATAAAATAACAAGCACAACTTACAGTCCACAATCCATAATCCAAATTACATCCTCGAAAATCAACCAACGATAACAACTTAAAAGTCAAAGGGTCCTACGCCCTTCAGTTACAAACCGAATGAAAAGAAAATAGAATAGTCCAACAACAATCACAAGAAACGAGTCTATCAAGAACAACAAGAAGTAGTAAATCCAACAAGCGGAGTACAAAGGCTTAATCAAGGCGGTCAAAGATCTTCAACGAAGTCCTCATCTAAAGGTTAGAAAACGGTGGGGATGAGATAGAAATCTCGGTGGATGGGGTGATCGTGTGCAAGTGTGGCGATATACGATTAATGCGAAAAACAGATTATATGAAAACGGCGTGAGTATGATGCATGAATTCACACACGATCCACAAGCGTCGTGATAAATATATTTAAGTAATATACTTATACGATTCAAGAAAACGATTCATGGTCACACATGCACTATGTGATTGATCAAGACAAGTAGGATTGCGTACGGAAATGTAACGCCAATCCCATGCAAGCAGATAATGGTTGCGTACGGATTTGTAGCGCCAACCAATGCAAAACAAGTAGCGGTTGCATACGGATTTGTAGCGCCAACCAAACGGGTCCGATAACTCCGGAATCGTGTGGATCGGACAACGATTCCTTCGTTCTTCCTTGTAACTCCCCGAGCAAGATGGTCCAAGACCTGTCACCTTATCGCTCCATAGGCAAAGATAAATCCACAAGAGAGCTAGCTAGGCCCGGATTGTCATAATCATGATTATACCTCAAGTACTACGACCCGCTTCCCTTGGACAAACTCCGTCCCTCAGTTGCGGGATTAGGACGATGGGGCCGGAAGAGTGGAATAGCAGCCGAGCTGCCCGGTTCTATCCCCGACGTATCCATTCCGACTGTGAGCTCGACACACCAAGTTGACTCAGGCAGGAAAGTAAATACAAGTACAAGCAGTCAACCAGGCAGTCGAGTATGATTGATTCAGGGAAGCAGTTCAGGAAAATTTTGAAACGCGAGTGGCAATTATGGCGTTGGTGGAGTTTTTGGATGAATATGATTATCGGAAGGATAAGCAACCTTCGATATCTTGAAAGATTAGGTGGAACATAAGTCCCGTTATAGATTCAACATTGCAAGGCGAGGAAATCGCTCCGCGATAGGGTATTAATCGGTCAAATCGGTCCGATAAGTCAAGGGTTTTTTGGGAAAATAAAATATTTTAATTAAATCTCCAAGTCAGAGGGTCTAGGGTTGTTTTAGTAAAAGGGGAAAATAATTTGAGTTAGGTCCTTTATAAAAGAAAATTTACAATTTAGCCCCGTTTTTTAAAAACCAAGACTTTTGGGGTTAAAAATTGAATAAATAAATATCCCGATCTTGAAAAATCATGAGGTCAGTTCCTAAATTCTCCAAATTGTCCATAGATTCAGGTTTTTAAAGTTTTGAGGTCGAGGTTTTATAAAATTCTCACATTAGCCCCAAATTTGTAAAAATTGTCATTTCGAACCTTAAGTTTAAAATAATCGGAACTCACAAACCGGAAGGGCTTTTAATGTGATTCCAGTTGGAAAATGTCACTAAGGTTGATAGGATATTGGGACAAAAACAATATTTAAAATAAATAAGTGTATGTCCTTTAACTTTTGAAAATATCATTTTTGTCCCATTTTGAAATAATTGCCTTTAAGGCTTTTAGGGGTCCAATTGTTATGAAATTTGAACCTTGGGTCCAAAATATAATTAAGTTATAGTTAAGTTAGTATTTCCAGGTTCATGGGCTGCATAAGTCCTGGAAATTTCATTTGGGTCCTCAAGTTTAGTATTTCACACATTAGTCCCTCAATTTTAGAAAAATTACTTTCCAAGCCCTAAACACTTGGAATTGGAATACATTTAAAATATGTCATTTCCAGTACCTTAAGAATAAAAAATTCAAAATTTAAAGTTAAGGTCTGGTACAGTTTTAAAATTTGCAAAGTAGCCCTTAAACTTTCAAAATTTTACAATCTAGTCCTTGAGCTTTTAAAGGTTGATTTTATTTATCTTAAAACTCTTAAAACTTTATTAAAATGTCCAAAAGTCATTTTTGAACCTGGGTACAGTCCCAAAATTCGAAATTTGCAGAGGGGTCCTTTAACTTTCATTTTCTTGCAATTTAGTCCACCAACTTTCCATTTTTACATTTTTAAGTCCAAAATTGAAATTTAATCAATTATGCTCGACTTGTCCAGGTTATAAGTCATCCAAAACATGGATTTTAAAGATCATACACATGCATATCCAATACATACAAGAATTCATCAAATAGAACATTAAATTGCACATGCATGCACCAAAAATTCAATAAATAGCAATTTTGAGCAACTCTTGAGAATTTTCATGATTTGATACATAAAATTGACATGCAATACATATATTATATATCTCAAGGCTCATGATCAAAATTTCTACATGCATTTTAATAAAAACACCTAATAGTTGGAAAGTATTTTTCCACCCACCTTAAAATTGGAAAATTGTGAAATAAAAGGATAAATTTCACAACTTTGGATGAGGTCACTTAGGTCAGACCCTAAGTCAAGAAATATCAAAAATTTGGAGTTAGAAAAATGAGAGAAAAATTAAGGAGAAAAAGAAGGAGATAAGAAAATGAGAAAGACTACACTTTACCTTGTGTAGTAGGTGATTGGAGACTAGTTGAAGCTTTAAATTTGGAATTTTTGGTTCAACTCCAAAATCACCTAAGGTTAGCCCCTATTTCTCAAAAATGAAAAAGGGGTGTTAAAATTTGAAAAAAATTAGAAAGAAGAGGAAAGAAGGGTTCTAGTGTCCAATTCTTACCTTGTAGTCCAAATTTCTCTACTAGTTCTTCTTCAAGTCTTGAAGTCCTCTTCAAAATGATGTCAAGCTCTAATCTTCAAATGGTCTTCTAAATGTACCTCCAAAACCCAAAATTAACTTAAGTCAAGAAGTGAAAAGAGGTAGGTGGATGATATCAAGATGAATTGGAGAACAACATTTCTTACCTTGTGAAGGGGGGTGTTCGAATTTTTTGGCTATTAAGGAGGAAAAATCTTGAAATTTTTCTAAGTGTTGAAGAAGAAGGTAAGAAGAAAGAGTAGAGAGAAGTAGGAAGTTTAGAGAGAAGGAGGAGAAAAGGCTTGAGAGTTATAATGTGTTGGATAAAATTTTAACAAAATTTTTGAAAAATAAGGCCACTTGGCCGTCCACAATAGAGGGGGAGAGGAGAGAATTTTGTTTAATTTTGTGTCTTGCATTTTGCTTCTTGCATGGGAGACATTTTGGAGGTCAAAGGTATGGGCATGAGATGGTTTGAATGGAATGTTGGGAAGACCTCCAACATGTTGGCAAAATTAATAATAAAGAATTTATCTATAAGATGATGTGTAAATTGTTTGAATTAATGGTATAATTATACACAAGATGACTAATATGTAAGTCCAAGCGGCTACGATAATCTAGAGGGGGGGGTGAATAGATTATCTCCATCTTTTCGATTTTACCCTCTTTTTCGAACCGAATGCTCAAAGACAATAATAAAGGTGCGGAATGTAAACAACACACATCGATTTATAGAGGTTCAACCCACCTAGGGCCTAATCCTCTACCACCCCAGTATATCCGGGATGGATTTCAAAAAGAAAAAGAATTTTATTAATTTACCAAAAATTAATACAATACCAACTTACAACAACACCTTGAAGAGCACCACACTCTTCTTCAACACCACCTTTGAGATTACCACAATCTCACTTGAAGATTACCACAATCTCCAACGGCACCTTGTGAAGATTACAACAATCTTCAACCATGAAGAATACTAAATTCTTCAACACCTCAACAAGAAGATTACCACAATCTTCTCACACCTAACACCTAAATCACCCAAGTGTGTTCTTACCACAAGAACACTCACAAGGATATCTTGTGTTGAATGATAACCCAAAAATTCAAGATTACAACTCGATAATTGATAATACAATAGAGTGCAAGTGTAATCAAGAAAAGCCTAGACCTCAAGGATGTGAAAGTGATAAGCTAGACAAATTACAACAAGAAATAAGACAAAGTAAGAACAAGTGTATTCTTGAGTGTATCTTGTTGTGTTGTAGTTTTCTCTCTTATTGTGTTGCTTCAATTCTTCCTCTATTTATAGAAGATGTCTTGTACATGATAGGCTCCTCTTGGGGACATGAATTCTGTAAAAAATTGCAAGACAATTGAAGAAAAGAGCTGTTAGAAATCCATCCCACAAATTAAGGAAAAGCTATCTGCAAACTCAACGGATAGTTTGCTATCAAAAGAGGGGTTCGACCGGTCGCGCAGAGATAAGATTGAAATTGAATTCTGCGAATTTTTACACAGGGGGACCGGTCGCGGGGGGGTGCAACCGGTCGCCCTCATGTTGGACCGGTCGACCATGACCAAAAAATAGAAACAAATGAATCTGTTCTTCTTCGGGGTACGTTCGAGTCCGGTCGCCGTCGCCCCTACCGGCCGCCCTGTGGTCGCCCGGTCACCCTCCCTATTTTCCAAACCGTCCCGTTTTTGTTTCAATACTCAACTCAGTGCGGGTTGCCCCATAGAGGCGGACTTAGGTTGAGCCTAAAACAAATGTGTTGTCCAATTTTTTTATCGAAAATAAACTCCAAGAAATACTCCGAAAAATAGTAAAAATATTTTAAACCGATCGGGAGTATTAAGACAACATACAGGGACATTGTTTTGATGTAAAAACATTTGACACAAAATCATATAAAAGCGTTGTCCAATTTTGTCGAAAATAAACTTGAAGAAATACTCCGGAAAATATTAAAACCATTTTAAAACATTTAGGAATATTTGGACAACCTTTAAAAACATTGTTTTCGTGTAAAAACAAAATCATCAAAATCATGATAAAACCATTTATCAAACAATCTCCCCCTTTTTGATGATTACAAACCAAAACAATTCAACAAGGCCGATTTTGAAAACAAAACAATTTGAGAGGCGATTTCGAAAACAAAACAAGTTTTCCGGTCAAAAATAAATATCCGTTGAGAGCGACAACATTCCGCGCAATATAAACACAAGGATGGGAGTAGAGATATTCAAACACATATAGCAAATGCTCCCCCTATCAACATGCACAACAAGAGTAATATAGAAGCAACTACAACATAAGCTAAAATCTTAGCTTATCGATATTGAGCTTAAGTATCAAAAACTTAAAAGCTCCCCCTGTCAAAGAGACATCATTAGAACCGTATATAAGTCCATACTACAACCAATGGACCATGATTCATACATAACCATAATGCACCAAGTGGACTAAATATGATCCACAACTTATGGCTTTATGAAGCTAGAGCTTATAGCTTCTTTTCGTTAAGCTTATCTTAGCTTCTTTGAGCTAACGAGCTTATAACCTGTTTCTCCCCCTTTGGAATCATCAAAAAGAATGTTAGCACGATAAATTACATCATATATTCATATCAAAGTGCGCAACTAAGTCAATGTATCGAGCTATTTGAATATTGAAGCTTATAAACCAAATAGGAGGGAAAAGTCGAATCATACGACTTGTAGAAGCTTATGAAAACTCATATGATAAGCAAAACATGATCTCTATAAATATATAAGACTTTTGAAATCGAGAGAATCATGTAGGTGATGAATTTTTCATTAAAACGTTTTATCAAACACTCAGCGGGCGTAAAAAATTGAAAAAGATATATATAGCCCTTGTAAATGAAATCAAGCCAAGTTTTTCATCACCAAATGCAATTTAACAAATATCATTCATCAACAATCAATAAGCTCATCACAAAATTATATGAATTTCATCAAGAAAAATACATATAAGCTACAAACTCAAGGGTTCAACCCAATTAAGCTAAAGAGAGTGAAATTCTTACCATTCGATCGGTAAAGACAAGCAATGATGATGATAATCGAGCTAGACAATCCCCAAACTATGTAATTCATTCAACAAAACACATTTGAAGTGAAATGTGTGTGCAAATGACGAAGGGGACAAAATAGAGAAGAAAAATGCCAAAATGGCTAAGTATGGAAAACAGAACTGATTTTAACCAAAAAATCTCCAAGGGCGACCGGTCCAGGGGCAGGGCGACCGGTCGACGGCATGGGAGACCGGTCGGCCTTGCCCCAGTCAGCCCACTGTTTGAGTTCTGTCTAAAAATCCGAAGTTTGATCCAAAAATCCGATTTTTCGCCCCTAAGTTTTAAAAACGTGCAAAATGCAAATGTAGACCTCATTCAATATACATTATGTCATAATCAAGCTCAAAATGAGGTAAAATACTCGGCGGTAAATGAACAAATGTCCGCGAGTTAACTTTGAGACGGGATTTAAACACATCTCAAGTTTTTGTTAAAAACGCAATCCCTTAGAAAGTTTTTCGAATCTCAATATGTTTAGTTCGATTATGACGAACTATATTTTGAATAATTTTCACCGGACTTGTTATCCCGAAAAATAAGAACGTTTTAAAGCTTTGGATGAACAAGTCATAAGAAGAAGTGCCTTACAAATATTTGAAAATTTCTTTTAACGGCACTTTAATGAGATTCGTTGGGATAGTTTTTGAAGTCAAGCATATAGACATAAGGCATATGGAATGTCGAGTCTATAGGAATAATACAAGAAAACATACCTCGGATTTGTTTGTCGGCCGATATGCCTTTCTCAACCTTTGTCAATCTTTAGCCATAGAGGTTGAGATGGTTCTCCTTTCTTCAATGCTTAACTCCTTCAAGAGTTCTTTTGAAATATAACCATCTTCTTGGCATTGAATAATTTGTAATCCAAGCAAGAAATTGAGCTCCCCCATCATGCTCATCTCGAGTTCACCTAGTATCAACTTAGAAAAATATCTTGCACATATATTCATTAGTAGCACCAAAACTATTCTCATAAATATGCACAAGTTTAAACAATCTTGCCCTTTTTTACAAACAAAGAGAGTAGTATCAACTTTACCTCTTGTAAAATCATTTAGCAAAAATAGCTAAGTCTATCATACCATACACGGGGTACTTGTTTTAAACCATACAAGGCCTTAAAAACAATCATTTGGCCTAGAAAAATTTTAAACCCCGGAGGTTGTTTTATATAGACTTCATCTAGAATAAAACCATTTAGAAATTTGGATTTAACATCCATTTGGTAAAGCTTGAAATTTTCTTAAAACAAGAATGGGCAAGTAAAATGCAAATAGCTACAAAATGTGCTATGAGTGCAAATGTTACATCAAAATCAATTACCTTCTTCTTGAAAATACCTTAGAGCTACTAACCTCGCCTTAGTTCGACCAATGTTGCCTTGGTCATCGAGTTTGTTCCGGAATATCCTTTTTGTCTTCTTCATCACTATCATTATAGGGCATCCAATTGATCTAAGGTGTTCATAATAGAACATTTACATCCAAATATTTTGAGGTAGCTAATATTTGGAGTACTTCATTTCTACACAACTTAACAAACTCATTAACGGCATCGCTTATATAAGAAAAAATAGCTCAAGTGTAAAAACATGCCTCAATCATTAATCAAAAAATATCTTGCAAAAGAGCATAGTAGAAATAGACACTATATATAGACCATGAAGCAAGAAACACATACTATGCATTTAGAAGATCATCAAGAGTCTAACAAATCATGCAAGTTCAAATAAGCTTAAGAAAGCTACAAAAGGTCTCTTTTGAAATTTGAAAATCCGATAGCATATAGTTGAGACCTCATTTAAAAGAAGTATTTGAACAAGAGTTGACAAAGCAAATATGTGCAATCAAATATCGAATAGTGCCTTTCAAAGAATCTAAAAATCCTCTTAATGGCACTTGTATGAAATACCATGAAAAACAAGCACATAGGCACATAGCAATACATATATCGAGTCTATAAGAGCAAAAATAACACAAGTAAACGTACCTCGATAATTAATGCCTTTCTTGACAAATAATGACGTAAATGGCCATTTGTGAAAATAATGTAAATCCTACACAATTCTTAAAACAAATCTAGCACAAATCATAATGATAAAAGTGTAGGTTAAGAGATATCACAAGTAAGCTCATGCCATAAAAATCCATAAGAGATGATAACACACTTTAGTCTACAAAAATGCACAAGAGTTTTAAAAACATCATATAAGGTCTTCTTTTTCAAAAATATTTTAAAAGCACAAATATATATTGAAGACCTTAATTAAAAAATAAAAACTTGAAAACTTATTTTGCAATTAAGACACAAATAAAAGCATGCATAATAATAAAATAAAATGCATATTTAAATAGGGAGATACGGGTTACCAATTACGCCATTTCCATGGGTTGGTTGTGATGATATCTTTCTCATTGATGATGATATCTTCTTCCCATTGTTGATAGTCTCTTCTTCTTTGAAAATCACTTTGTTGATGATGGCTCCTTTGATTACTCCATTTCCAAGATTTTTGTCCTTCCCATTGTTGATAGTCTCTTCTTCTTTGAAAATCATCTTGTTGATCAACATGCTTAGAGACTTGATTCTTTTTCATATGATTGACAACATTAAACTTATGATCAAGTTCTAATTTCGAATTATCACAATAATCAATAATATCGGTCATATCATTGGTACTCAAGTTGGATTTAGATAAATCTTTTTTCATGCCTTCAATATTCTCAACAAGAGTACTATTTTCTTTTTCAAGGTTTCTAACCTTGTCAAGTGTGGTGGTGTGAGCACATGATAGTGATTCATAGGAAGTAAATAAACTATCCTTATCATTTTTCAAAAAGTTGAATTCCTTTTTCAAATTTTTGTATTTAACAAGTAAGCTTTGGAATTCATTTTGAAGTTCAACATAATCATTTTGCAAATCACTATAATCATTTTGTATAACAATATCATAGGAGGTAGAGGGTTTAAGACATACCTCATTTTCTTTTTCGATGCCCATAAAACATTGTTCGATTACTTCATAGTTGGAAGTTGTAAAAGACTTGTTCCTTAGATTTGACCTTGTATCCCTTTGAGAAGTAGATGCTTTTGAGTTTCTCCTATCATTTGCAAATAATCCATAGATGGCTTCTAATTTTTGCCATACTTCATGTGCCGATCGAATTCCTACAATATGTTCATATTCCAAATTAGTAAATGAACAATACAAGATATTGAGAGCTTTACCGTTTGAGGAGATAATTTTCTTCCCTTCATCATTTAGCGCTTTGAGGCCTTTGGAGGTGTGTGGTGTGTCTATCATCGGAATGGATTCTCCATTTATGACGGTGTTCCAAATATCAAACCCGCAACCTTGTAAATAACATTCCATTCTTTCTTTCCAAAATATAAAATTTTTGGAATCAAACCGAGGTGGCTTGGTGGTGGAGGTGCCGGAGAGATGAGCTTCGTTCGTAGCCGACGATCATTCCTCTTCACTCGCGATGTGAAACGAGCTTGCCAAAGAGTTTGGCTCTGATACCACTTGTAAGTCCAAGCGGCTACGATAATCTAGAGGGGGGGTGAATAGATTATCTCCATCTTTTTGATTTTACCCTCTTTTTCGAACCAAATGCTCAAAGACAATAATAAAGGTGTGGAATGTAAACAACACACATCGATTTATAGAGGTTCAACCCACCTAGGGCCTAATCCTCTACCACCCCAGTATATCCGGGATGGATTTCAAAAAGAAAAAGAATTTTATTAATTTACCAAAAATTAATACAACACCAACTTACAACAACACCTTGAAGAGCACCACACTCTTCTTCAACACCACCTTTGAGATTACCACAATCTCACTTGAAGATTACCACAATCTCCAACGGCACCTTGTGAAGATTACCACAATCTTCAACCTTGAAGAATACCAAATTCTTCAACACCTCAACAAGAAGATTACCACAATCTTCTCACACCTAACACCTAAATCACCAAAGTGTGTTCTTACCACAAGAACACTCACAAGGATATCTTGTGTTGAATGATAACCAAAAAATTCAAGATTACAACTCGATAATTGATAATACAATAGAGTGCAAGTGTAATCAAGAAAAGCCTAGACCTCAAGGACGTGAAAGTGATAAGCTAGGCAAATTACAACAAGAAATAAGACAAAGTAAGAACAAGTGTATTCTTGAGTGTATCTTGTTGTGTTGTAGTTTTCTCTCTTATTGTGTTGCTTCAATTCTTCCTCTATTTATAGAAGATGTCTTGTACATGATAGGCTCCTATTTGGGACATGAATTCTGTAAAAAATTGCAAGACAATTGAAGAAAAGAGCTGTTAGAAATCCATCCCACAAATTAAGGAAAAGCTGTCTGCAAACTCAACGGATAGTTTGCTGTCAAAAGAGGGGTTCGACCGGTCGCGCAGAGATAAGATTGAAATTGAATTCTGCGAATTTTTACACAGGGGGACCGGTCGCAGGGGGGTGCAACCGGTTGCCCTCATGTTGGACCGGTCGACCATGACCAAAAAATAGAAACATATGAATCTGTTCTTCGGGGGTACGTTCAGGTACCGGTCGCCCAGGGCTGACCGGTCACTCTCCCTATTTTCCAAACCGTCCCGTTTTCTGTTTCAATACTCAACTCAGGTACGGGTTGCCCTATAGGGCGACCGGTCGAGCCTGAAACAAATGTGTTGTCCAATTTTTTTATCGAAAATAAACTCCAAGAAATACTCCGAAAAATAATAAAAAATATTTTAAACCGATCGGGAGTATTAGGACAACATACAGGGACATTGTTTTGATGTAAAAACATTTGACACAAAATCATATAAAAGCGTTGTCCAATTTTGTCGAAAATAAACTTGAAGAAATACTCCGGAAAATATTAAAACCATTTTAAAACATTTAGGAATATTTGGACAACCTTTAAAAACATTGTTTTCGTGTAAAAACAAAATCATCAAAATCATGATAAAACCATTTATCAAACATAATATAAGGTGTGAGTGTACAAGAGTTGGATGATATTTTTACTCCAAAAATCATCATCATGGCCGTCCATTATAAGGGCATTGTGGTAATTCCATATTTTTTTTTGTCCCAAATTTGATGATAATAGATGAAATATATCAATCTCCAAAATAATTAGTGATTTCCTTGATCACTTATAAGTCTCATGATCACTTAATCTAAATCAAAATCTTAATTCTATAAGGTAAAAGTCTCTAAAATAAATAGTCTCTTAAAATTCTAAGGTGACTAATAAATACAAAAATAGTAATAATGATCAATCAAGTGATCATAAATGCAAAATAGAATTAATGATGATCATGATCACAAGTAATTAAATAAAATGAAATAAAATACAATATATATATATTATTAATAATTACCCGTCAAAGTGACGCGGTAAAATAGTCGATCAAATACAAAGACGACAATAAGAATCAATTATAAGCTCGGAAAAATCGGGGCTTCACAAAATTAAATTTTTGCAAAAAAAAATTTAAACGGGGAGTGGGGAATCCCCGCGGGGACGGGGATGGGGGAGAAAATTTCCCCGTTTGTCTCACGGGGACGGTGACTGGGATTCCCCACGACCGCAGGGATGGGGATGGGGATCGCTCCCCCCCCCCCCCCGCCCCTTTGACAGCCCTACACTTGAGGCGTCACTAAAGCAAGAAAACTAAAGCATATAATCTAATTTATAAAGTAGTGACCAATAGGTTGATCGTGCTCCACTGACATAATTCACTACCAGAAAACAATTAAATTCCAACAAAATAATTCCAACGAAATAAAAAATTGTTGGAATTTTTAAAATTCCAATGGAAATTCCAATGCTACATTATACCATTGGAAAATTCCAACTAAAATTCCAACGATAAACAAAACCGTTGGTATAAACTGTTGGAATTCCCGTTGGAATTTAAAATTTCAATGGAAATTCCAACAGCACAATAAACCATTGGAAAATTCCAATGGTAACTCCAACAGTAATAAAATCGTTGGAAACCATAGGAAATACTATTGGAATTTTAAGAATTCGAACATAAATTCCATCACTAAAACATTTTATTGGAAAATTCAACCAAAATTTTCAACAGTATACAAAATGTTTGAATTAATCGTTGGAATTTCTTTTGGAGTTTTTAAAATTTCAATGGTACGACAGGTTATTGGAAAATTTCGTTGGAAATTCCAATACCGTTGGGAAATTTCAATAGGGATATTTGATAATATTATCCATATCAATAAAATATATCTTCTCTTCTAGAGTCAATCATATTGAAACTACGTAGTTAAACGTGTTTGACTTGAAACAAATTGATGATGGGTGAACTACTGGGAATTCAAAAATATTAGATAATGGATAAAATGACTTAATACTCCGATGGATATATACCATTGGAATTACCGTTGAACTAAATTTTAATGGTATATTAACTCCATTGGAATAATCGTTGGAGTGTTTTCCAACTATTATATATATAAATATATATTCCAATCAATATATTGTTGGACTAAATTCCAATGGTATAACTATGTTGGAATTAGTATTGGAAAAAATATTGGAGTTTTTTTCCAACGGTTGTATACTCTAATGGATAAATACCGTTGGAAGTGCCATTGGAATATTTCTCCATAGGAATTTCCATTGGAATTTTTCCATTCCAACGGCCATTTTACCAACGATGCATTTTGCATTGGAATTTCCGTTGGAATCGATAATTCCAATGGTAATTGGCCAAATTCCAACAGATTTTTTTTGTTTGAATTTCTTTGTTTTCTTGTAGTGATTAGGGATGGCAATGGGGCGGGTTTCTCCAAACCCGGGAACTGCCTCGCCTAGAGAAGATCAAGACCCAGACTCGCCCCGCCTCAAGACCGGCCCCACTCTAAAACTGCTGGGGCGGGTCTACACCCGCCAATAATTTTTTTTAATTGCAATAATTTATTTTCTTGTATTTGTGGCCAAAATTTCAAAAGCAATCCATTGCCAATAGGTCAAAAACAATAAAACTACTATAAGGATCTTGCAATAATACTCAAATAATACTCAAAATAAATATTCAAAATACAATATTACAAGATTTTTTAAATAAAAATTACAATATTACAAGATGTTATAGTGGTAAATTAAAATTAATATAACACTCAAATCTAAAAGTAAATAACAAAAAATATCTAAATACAAATTAAAAATATAATAAATATTAATGTGGCGGGGCGGGTCTGGGGTGAGTCCTATTGGACCGGGACCCACCCCAGACCCAGACGGGTTTTGTATTTTTAGACCCATGACCCATCCTGGAACCCGTTTAATCGGGTCTAGACCCGCTCCGACGAGCCAGGTTTGATGTCATGGCGGGTTTTAACCCGCCCTATTGTCATCCCTAGACATAATAGTAGATAACCTTGGAACTGAAGAGATTGAATATTTAATACAAGTCGTCAACAGTGAAAACGCCACTTACAATAATAATTGGCTTGTGTTCATACAATTCATCCACTTTGTTCGCCTTTAACCTCTCCACTTTTCGAAGCTTATCAGAAATATTATATATTCAGTCCACTGAAAAAGGGGAAACTCGATGCAACCCACTTGCGTAGCTACCCAAGTGGTTTCGATTCCATTGGATCAACACATACACTATCCAAGTGGGTTCGATACCATTGGATCAATACATACACACACATCCACATGAGTGTGTGTTGATCCAAGGGTATATAACCCACTTGGGTAGATACCCAAGTGAGTAGCATCGACTAACCCCTGAAAAAGTAAGGTAACATGTAATTAAGTGATTTGAAAAAATCAAATAGATTCATTTTAGAAACAACGAGTATTAATTGAAAATAGAATAAATCATACATTGGATTAGCGACTCACCTCAATTTAGACCCCAAAATCTACAGAGTTGGTGGGAGCAAAAGGCACTTAGACCACAGGTTTGTGGGAAAGTAACTTCATCAAGAATGCTCCGAACAATAGACGAGGTGGAGGTGGAGGTGGAGGTGGAGGTGGAGGTGGCACGGTGGAGGCGGAGGAGGAAGCGCAACAAAGGTGGTTGAGAGAGAGAGAGAGAGAGAGAGAGAGAGAGAGAGAGAGAGAGAGAGAGAGAGAGAGAGAGAGAGAGAGAGAGAGAGATGGGAGAATGATTTTATCTTTCTTAAGACAAGTTTAATTTTAGTTTTAATTTTATTTACTTTTTTGTTTAAAGGCTTAATAGACAACAGTGTTTTTAAATTGTTGTCTCATATCTGGAAAAATTGTCATGGTAGATGTCCGTCGACAACAGTTGCAAAAACACTGTTGTGTTTGTCAAATAAATGTGCTAACAACAATTTTCTGAAAAATAGTTGTCAACACTTCAAAAGATAATAATTTAGCAAATAATCGTTGTCCTTTGAGTGTTGTCTTTCAACATTTTTCTTATAGTGACGGGTTAGGCGAGACTTGTGTAGGATTAGGTGGAGTGTAATCCGAAGAATACTGTAGGCAGAAAAAAAGAAGCCAAGCGCCTTGGCGGAGACTAATTGGGGTTAGGCAGAGTTTTTTAGAAATTAGCTTAGAAAAGTGAATGACTATGAGGCATGTGGAAGTAGGGATGACAAAGGAGCAAGTCTAAGCCCGGGCCCGTAAGGCCGTAATAAACCCGCCTCGAATGTCTAACGGATCCCGGAGCGGGTCTTGGGTCCAATATTTTGAACTGGCCAGGTCCAGGGCAGGTCTTAGGCCCGATCAAACCTCTATATATATATATATATAATTTTGACAATTATACATATTAGTTGAGTGTTTTTCTATTTTATTGTTTAGTGGACATATGTCATTTATTCATTTACTATTGTTTCCAACCCTTTCACTTTCTGCAATCTCTCCCCCCTCAGCTATGCTCCAACCCTATACATGAAAACATTTTCTGCTTTTCATCTCGCATCTGCCATGTATGTTCGTACATCCCATATTTGATATAGGATCTTGTGTTCCTTCTAACGCTGATTAGCTTACTTTTGTGTTTTTAGATGTGAATAATGGAAGATATTTGATGCTGCCTTTTAGGGCAGGTCACTCCAAGTTAAGGTTTCTGAATAAGTCTAAGTCTTCTTTGTTAGTCCAAGTGGCTACGATAATCTAGAGGGGAAGTGAATAGATTATGTCGGTTTTTCAAATTATGCCCTCTTTTTCGAGTGATCAAGCAAAGATAGAAACTGTAAATGCGGAAAATAAACAACACACGTTGATTTAAAGAGCTTCACCCCACCTAGGGACTACGTGCTCTACCACCCAAATATATCCGGGATGGAGTCCGAAAAAGAAAAAGAAATTTTATTAATTACCACAATTAATACAACACCACCTTTGAGGATTACCACAATCCTCTTACAATACCCTCAAGGAGATTACCACAATCTTCCTTCAACACCTATGAGAGTACCACACTCTTCAACACCTAAGATGTAGGTCCCAAGGGGTGTGAGTAAGGTTTAGAAGGGGGGAGGGTTGAATAAACCTTACCAACTTTTCGATTTTAGTCCTTTTAAGATACTTCAGAGTTAAATACACATCTAAGTCCTTGGTGGACAACAAAGTTAGCCACTCAATAGACTCGATTGAGCTGTTGATAGAATAACTCAGCTGTTTAGTCTAAACCTTAACTTGGTTGTGATGAGATTTTCAGCGGAAGACTTAACACCCTTGAATTTGGTTTAAGTTTGTTTTAACACTTTGTTTTAGCACTTTGTTAAATATCAATTGGAATGCAAATTATCAGCAGATATAATGTAATATACAGAAAGTAAATGCTGAAATGTAAATGACACAATAAATTTTATAGAGGTTCGAAGATGGGGTAATTCTTCTACTCCTCTCTTCTCCAACTCCTGGAGGAATCCACTAAGTATTGATCAGAGTACAAAGTGGTTAACAGTCCAGATACAAGTCTTGATCACACAACTGACTTCATCCTTTGGGACTCAGTCTGGAGATGCCTTGGTCACACAGTTGTCTTCTCGTCCGACTCAGCTTCTTCACAGGGCGGCTGCCTTGCTACTTCAGCTCACTTGCTCAAGCTTCTTGGATTTGATCACGAAGCCCTCCAATAACTTGAGACTGGTTCGATCTTGAACCTTTCTACAATCCTCTGTGGAATGTAGACCTCTTTGATTCTTCAAATGTTTCCTCTTCAACTGATTGAAGTCGTCTTTCCTTCACAGGTAAGTGTTGCATTGATTTTCTTCGAAGTTTAGGCTTGAGGATTTACTTGAATAACTTGAGAATATTTTTGCTTGGTTACAGCTTGAATGTTTGCTTGAATGTTCGTAGTTTTGGTATTCAAGGTCTCCTTTTCTCAAATTGATTCCTCTGCCTTTTATAGTGCTCTTTCAAAAATCTGCCCGTTGAAGAGATAGGCTGATTTTCAAAAGATACTAGTGTTCGTTGGCTTGTCTTGTTGTAGTCCTTGATGTTGACATTTCCTCGTATTAAATGTCTTGCAGCTTTCCAGGGCCTGACACAAGTGCAGTACTTCCCATTGGTTTATTCCTTTTGCACGCTTTTGGGACTGAACACTTTAGAATATTGCAGCATGGAAGTATTACTTATTTAAGTAACTTTCTTGACTTCTGTGCAACGAACTCTTTTCAGTTGTCTTGACTTGACTGCAGTTCCTTGACTTCCCAGGTGACTTCGAGTCAGCCCACAATCATTGGAAGACTCATCTGTCACTTCAACTTGACTTGGCTGTCTAGAGTTGACTTGACTGACACTTCTCACAGCTGTAGCCAGCTGATACTCCTTCAGTCGAATTCTTGACTTCTCCTCCTTGCCATACTCAAGCTGATACTCCTTCAGTCGAATTATTGACTTCTCCTCCTTGCCATACTCAGCTGCTATACAACGGAGTCTTCATTTTAGCCTTCAGTTGACTTCTTGCATATCCATGCATAGCTGACTTGACTCAGCTCGTACAACCCTATCTATTACAATGCAAAATACAAAGAAAATGGGGTGCCAACTTCATAGTCTAAGTTTTACATGGAATTCATCAAAATCTAAACAATAAATTTCCCAACAATTTCCTCCTTTTTGATGATGCCAAAACTTAAAACATACATGCAAAAATGTAAGTATCAAAGATACATACAGGTAGTGCAGTAACAGAGAATGTATACGAAGAATCAATCTTTTTATTGATCATAACATTCTTGTCCTTTACACAGCTGTTTACAAAGTGTATCAGAGCAAACATCTATGTCTACGTAAAAAAAATAGAGAAATTACAAATTTCTTATTCAATGTACAGAAGACTTACATACTTATGTCTTTACCAGAGTAAATTACATGAAGGGGTGGACAGCAACACTTCATCTCCTTCACGCTCCTTATTTCTTCTTCATCACTCTCGCTCTCTTCGACCTTTTTCTCTTCTTCTCTCTTCTTGCTTTCTTTTTCTCATAGGCTTTTCTGGCAGCTTCATCTCTTCTTTTTCTTTCTTGTCTCTCTTCCCACAGCTGAGTTTGTCTTTGATTTTCTTCTTCGATTCTATTTACATATTCAACATTGTTCTTTGCCACTTGCAGGTTGGCTACTTCATCAAACCCAGCCCAATAGATCCCTCCTTTCTTCCCTGGATCTATATATTCAATGTTTTTGGGTAGAGGTCTAGGTTTGAAACCTCTTCCTCCACTCGCTCTACCTACCTCTTCTCTCGGGTGTGTATTGTCTTTGGGGCCTTCTTCTTTCCAAAGAGAGTGACCAGCAGAGTGGCCAGCAGAGTGATCGCTAGAGTCTGCCGCCATCGCCTTCTTCACACAGCTTGAGGCCTTTTTCCCAATACAAATCCCAGGCTTGGGCCATAGTTATGTTCTCGAAGTATTATTCGGATGCGAGCGTCTTGAATTCATCAATAGATCTAGGCTCGGTTCCGACGTCTGAAATGGCATCAGTGTCTCTTCCTGCCGGAATACCTCCATATTGTTTCAGTATATCCATCGCACGGGCATCCATTTTTCTTTCAATCTCCGACATCTCTGTTTCTACTATCTTCCTCTTTTCAGACATGGTCACAAAGCAGTGTTGGCGGAAGAGTCTTTGGAAGTTTGGTGATTATGTCAGCTGTGACAAGTCCTTGTTGAGGGGTTCTAGCAACCATCAAAGTCATATCCTTCGAACCTTCCCCCTCAACTGATTTTCCCTTTTCTTTCTTCTGTTTTTCAGCTGTCTTCTCCTTCACAGCTGCGTCCTTCTTCTCAGCTGCGGACCCTTCCAACGTCTTTAGGTATTCCTCTTCCCCCTTTTTGGCATCATCAAAGGAGAGAGGAACCCCAGGAAACATGCCAGCAAGCATGAAATCTAGGCGACTGATAGCTGAGTTTTGCTTGGATTCTGCTGCGGAGTATGCTTCTCGAAATTTTGTGCGAGTGGCGTTGGATTTAGCTGTTACCAACTTCATTTCAGCCATAAGAATGCTGAATTTTTCATTCATGTTCTCCTTTACGCGCAGAAGTTCTTTTCGATGAAATTCACGCATCAGCTCCATTTTTGTGGTATGAGAGGTATGCATTCTATCAATGTTTTCTTGCATCCTCTTCTTCATGTCAGCATTGTCAGCGCTCTAGATTAGCATCTTATTGTACAATGCTTTGAAATATCGAACCTGTTCAACGCGCATTGTCTTCTGCTGTTGCCACCATTCCCGAATCCTGACTATGATTCCACGCAGATCGGCAGTAAGATTAGCATCTCGGTTATCCAGCCGCATATCTAATGAGGACTGGTGCCTTTCCATCTTCTCTATCTCCGCAAATATAGCCTTGAAAACTTCTCGAACCTCAGTTGTTACCTCCGTCTCAGCTGGTGGCCAAGCAACGTCAAAGTGAAAGTTTGCTGGAACGATGGTATCTGTTGGAATGACTGGATCAGGTCTATGGAAACGTTGTTGATCTCTAGCTGATTCTTCATCAAGATCAGGCAGCTCTAGTGAGAAAGGGAAAGTTTGTTCAAACGCATCATCATGGACATAGGGAATCTGTTCAACTGTGACTTGCGGCCGTGATGTGCCCGATGGAGTCGATTCTGCTGCAGCTATGGGAGCCTGCGTAGTTGACTGTGATTTAGCTGGGGTCTTTTGTGGTATGGACCCGGTGGCCGAGCTCTCATTGTCTCAACGGCTTCGTCGGTCTGTTGGTTTTTCCATATGAGTTGTCTTGTCTCGGCCGTATCGATGGCGTCATCGGACGATGATGAGACTTGTAGGGTGTGACTCATCATCAAAATTGAACTTTTGACGAGCGCCTTGAATTCGCTTACTCGTCTTTGGGAAGAACATCCTCAACTGAGTCGTTTGGACTTGCAATAGGGGATGACTCAACTTCATCTTCACCTTCAGATCCCAGAAATGTTACATCAGGGTTGTCTTGGGAATCATGAAGGGCACTTATCTCCTTCTCAGATGCATCGATGATAAGCGGGAGGGATGTTTACGCTTCTCGCTTCTTTACCTTGGGAAGTCTCAACCTCCCGTAGGCCTTGCACCTCCCGTAGTCTCTCAACTACGCAGCAGGGCTTGGACATTCCCTTCGACAGACTCAACTGTCTTGGGGTCTTCGACGGTGGCATCCACAGGAGCCTCAACTCCGTGGATTGCACTTTTATTGCCCAGAGTGGTAACTCCCATGGTAGATCCTTCCTGTGCCTCGACTGCATCAGCAGCGTCCTCAGCCTGCAGAGCAGTTGGCACTTCAGCTGAGATAGTCTCAACTGTCCGAGCTTCGTCAGTGATAACTTGCTGTGTATCTTTTTCTTGTTCCTTCTCCACTTCGCCTCCTAGATTCGGTGTGGAGTCATCTGCAACAACCTCCGACCTAGCTGCCGTGGAGGAAGTTTCCCCCTCAGCTGACACACCAGCTGAGTGACTTGGAATGGGGTAACTCTTCTCCAAACTCCCGGCTGTTTCCTTTGAGTGTTCAGCCGTTGAGGCAGGTGGTAAGATACCTTCAATAGGGGTTAGCTCGACTTGGGTCCCCGAATTCCCAGTTTCATTGCCAGTGCCCTTAGATCCGTCATCAAAATGAGTTGGGGAAGTGGTCGCAGCAACAACAATTACAATTTGCTGCACCACTCCCATAGGGTCAATTTCCAGCTGTGATTTGGAAGACTCTCTAGGTCCTTCCATTAGCTGTTGCTCATGTATTACTCTGGATTCCCGCATGGCTTGCTCCATTTCCAACTCTTCTGTAGCAGCAGCAGGGTCCAGATCCTCATCACTTCCTGAGAGAACATCGAGGTGAGGATAAGTGTGATCAATGGTTCCAGTGAAATGACAAATATTGGCCTTCTCTCGAGCTTCAGCTTCCTCCGCCAATCGCTCATTCTCCTTTTCTTTGAAGATATTCAAAATATCTATGCAGTTCTCGTCATCCAATGCCTGGACCACTATGGTCAAACCGAGGAAATCCATCAGTTCTTCTTCTTCTTCAATAAACTCAGGTCTTTGGAACTGTTCCCTCGATCGACTCAGTTTCCACTTCCTCCATTCTCGCAGACGATTTTGAATGTCTGGATATGGTGGAGATAACATGATCACATCATCATCATCATCTTCCTGTTGAACTCCTTTCTCAGGAATGGACGGTAGTAGAGCTTGCTGCTCTTCACCCTCAGCAGCGTCTGTCGCAGGCGGAGATGCAGTCCTGTCGACAGGAGATTTAGCTGTCTCAACTGCTTCTTTTTCCTCAGCCGTCCTGTCGACAGCTGGGTCTTTGACTTGCCTCTTGCTACAACTTTAAGGTTGCAAACCCAAGTGCACGTTGTCTCAAGTAATAAATTTCTCGGGAGTCCGAGGTCGATCCACAGGGAAGTTGATGGAAGTTTACAGGATATTTCTTATTTAAGTGATGAGTAAATAGATTTTTAACTAGTAAGAATATATATTTTTTTACAAGAAATTTAATTAATAGAAATGTTGAGGATTCGGATTCACTCTTGACTTCGGATAAATGAATGATTATATTTTCTTACCTCTTAGATTGCCACTATTGGAATCCATACACAAAGAAGGTTCCAATGGGAAGATATTATACATATAAATCATGCAATGGGGTAATCATGTTATATCATCAATTAAAATTTATCTTATAACATCAATACTTGTTTATGGGATCAAGTATTTATGTATTCTTTTGTCTACAACAAATCAAGGTATCCACATTAGTAGTCGGTTGAAATAAAACCAGACATTTAACTAAATGGAACCAAGTATTTGTTGTGCCAATAGATATACATAAATCAAGAAACACCACCAAACAAAAATGTATAAGCTAAAAACAAATTGATGATACAAACAATGAAATTTAATATGAATCTACAATCATTCCTTATCCTTCATCAAGAGTTTCACCCCATTTCCTCAACAAAATAAACCTAGAATAACATGAAGAAAGTAGAGAAAACAAAAGATTGAAGAAAAACTAAAGCAAACATTTTGTAAAATACTAGAAATCTTACTATAATTTAAGAAAAGCAAGAAAGAAAAATTTTTTTGAAGTTTCTAACTCTAACTTTATCTACATAAAACTTGCTCTTGGCTAATGCTAATGACCTCTATTTATAGCCAACTCAAAATCAATTTACAATTATTTTATTCTTTATTTTTATTACAAGTAAGAAAATAAGGAAATCAACACCAACTTTGCCACCTTCTTTGACTGGTCATTTTGTCCATGATATCAGCCATCTTTGCTCAATTTTCTTTCACAAATCAATTATCACATGTGTTAGCTTGAATTTCCAACTGATTTCATTGAATTCCAACAACCATGGGCCAAGATATGGTTGAATAATTGAGATGTGGTTGGCATACGAGATTGACTAGTGCAGCAGCCTCTTGGATTTTTTATAAATTCATCCAATACGAATCTGACTTTGGGGTCTTCATCAATGTTGTAGCTCTATGATTTATACATACTCAGTACAAATTTCAGATACAAATACCTTGTATTTTCCGAGTTATGTCCAAAATACCAAACTTGGTCAAGTCTGGAAATTAAATGAGCAACCCTTCAATCTTCATTTTATGATGAATTTTTTATCCAAGAAAATATCATTCCAAACTTTGATTTTTGGTTTCGATATCTCTAAAAACTTGTAAATGAATGGATTGTGAATCCATATCTTCAAGAATCATCCCAAAATCATGTCGGAAATGAAAGTTATGCTCGTTGATCCAAACCTGCACTAAAAAAATGCTTCCAAAAACAATTCTATGTCAATTTCCTATTTTATTCCTAACATATTAATAATACTATAAATTTATTTTATTAATAATATTAATAAGGTAAAATAATAATATAAGCCTAAAATAATTATACATTTTTAACGTTCATCACACCCCCCAACCAGCTTATTACTAGTCCCTAGTAATTAAAGCATAAAAAAAATACAAAAGAAATTTGATGAATATGGCACGTTGATCATTATTTTTTTAAAAAAAACCTTATGAAATAGTCTGACAATCAAAAAGTTTATTGTCAGTCATCATAGATGCTATCAAGAATAAATATTATAATTTTTTTTTATTATTTTTTTAGAGAAGAAATATTGTGTATATATGTACAAAACCACCGTTTCATTCCACAAACCAAAATACATTAACTTCAAACTTGATCATGAAAAAGCCTCAACTCCATATCCTCACAGGTTAGTGTTTGTCGTGTAAATTGGCGAGATGTTCACTCTTGGAGTTGGAAAACAGTCAAAACTCTCAAGGAAATGGCCAATATGATTTAGGACAAGCATTCAAACTAAAATTGAGCATAAGATAGGTAGTTATAAAATTTGAAACACCTAATTTTTTTCATACCAAATTATGTCTCGAAATTTCATTGGTTTAGAACTGCAAACAAAATGATAATATTTTTTTTTGTTTTTTCTATATTTCTTTTTCTTTTTTTTTTTTTTTTTTTTTTTTTTTTTCTTTTTCCTTTCTTTTTTTTTTTTTACAACATGACTAACAATGAATAATACTCATCACAAATTATGTAATGGAGTATTTTTACAACATGACTAACAATGATAACATAACAATGAAGAATACTCATCACAAATTATGTAATAGAGTATTTTTAACAGAAATTGACAATGTGGGTGTTAACCAAATCATTTCTCCACATGTTAGGTAGAATATTTAAGTATTTCAAATCACAATATAACCATTTCAAACGACCAATTAAAGTTCAGAATGCTTGTTTTCTCAAACTCACCACTCATTCACAAAAGATGTGTGAATATTAAAAATAAAATACTTTATCATGATCAAACTTTCAGTTATATGTATCACAACCAATCTTTCCACAAAACTTAGAATGTGCACAAAACACTTTCTTCTCTTCCTTTTTTTTGTAGTTTTTTTTTTTTTTTTTTTCCAATTTAATCAAGATAGCATCATTGAATTCAACAATAAGACTATTTTCATGTTTTGACAATTCACAATATTTTTTTTAAAAACAAAATTCACAACATGCCATGTTTGAAAAGGGAATTACTAGAAAGATAATAAAAATAGGGATGCGTCTCAAGAATATCAAAATGATATTCTTTACTCTGCCATCAATGTTTTTTTTTTCTTTCAAAATCACACATTGCAAACTAGATAAAAAAAACACGTTTACCAAAAATAATATCAATTATCCCTTCCCCCCCAACTTATCAAAAACATTGTCCTCAATGTCATTTTGATGTTCTTGAGACGCATCTCTATTATGGTGTTGTTTTGTTCTTTTCTTTAAAAAAAAAAACATGGCATGTTGTATTTGGTTTAAAAAAATTTGTGAATTATCAAGCATGAAAATAGCTTTATTGTTGAATTCAATGATGCTATCTTGATTAAATAAAAAAAAAGGAGAAGAAATTGCTTTATGCACATTCTATGCTTTGTGGAGAGATTGGTTGTGATACATATAACTGAAAGTTTGATCATGATAAAGCGTTTGATTTTCAATATTCACACATCTTTTGTGAATGAGTGGCGAGTTTGAGAAAACAAGCATTCTGAACTTTAATTGGTCATTTGAAATGGTTATGTTGTGATCTGAAATACTTAAATATGTCTACCTACCATGTGGAGAAATGATTTGGTTAATATCTACATTTTCAATTTCTATTACAATACTCCATTACAAAGTCTGTGATGAGTATTTCTCATTGTTATATTATCATGTAAAGTCATGTTGTACAAATGAAGAAAAAAAGTGAAAAAAAATGAAAAAAAGAGAAAAAATGGAAAAAAAAAAGAAAAAAAGAAAAGAAGAAAAAAATGAATACTATTACTTAGTTTGCCATTCTAAACCAATGAAATTTCGAAACATATTTTGGGTATGAAAATTTAGGTATTTCAAATTTTATAACTACCTATCTCATGCTCAATTTTTGTTTGAATGCTTGTCCTAAATTTTATTGGTCATTTTCTTGAGAGTTTTAACTGTTTTCCAACTCCATGAGTGAACACCTTACTAGCTTAAATGATAAACACTAACCCGTGAGGATATGGAGTTGAGGCTTTTTCATGATTAAATTTGATGTTTATGTATCTTGGTTTGCGGAATGCAACGGTGGTTTTGTGCATATATACAATATTTCTTCTCTATATAAAAATATATATAAAAAATTATATTTATTCTTGATAGCATCTATGATAATTGACAATAAACTTTTTGATTGTTAGACATTTTCACAAGTTTTTGTTAAAGAAATAATATCATGCCATGTTCATAAAAATTTCTTTTGTATTTTGTGCGCTTTAATTACTAGGGACTAGTAATAAGCTGGTTGGGGGGGTGTGATAAATGTTAAAAAATATATAATTACTTTCGATTTGTAATAATATTTTATCTTATTAATATTATTAATAATATAAATTTATAGTATTATTATGTGTTATAAATAAAATAGGAAATCAATACAAAATTGTAGTAGGAAGTATTTTTTTAGTGCAGGTTTGGATCAACGAGCATAACTTTCATTTCCGACATGATTTTGTGATGATTCTTGAAGATATGGATTCACAATCCATTCATTTACAAGGTTTTAGAGATATTGAAACCAAAAATCAAAGTTTGGAATGATATTTTCCTGGATAAAAAATTCATCATAAAATGAAGATTGAAGGGTTGCTCATTTAATTTCCAGACTTGACCAAGTTTGGTATTTTGGACATAACTCGGAAAATACAAGGTATTTGTATATGAAATATTTACTGAGTATGTATAAATAATAGAGCTACAACATTGATGAAGACCCCAAAGTCAGCTTCGTATTGGATGAATTTATAAAAAATCCAAGAGGCTGCTGCACTAGTCAATCCCGTATGCCAACCACATCTCAATTATTCAACCATATCTTGGCCCATGGTTGTTGGAATTCAATGAAATCAGTTGGAAATTCAAGCTAACACATGTGATAATTGATTTGTGGAAGAATATTGAGCAAAGATGGCTGATATCATGGACAAAATGACTAGTCAAAGAAGGTGGCAAAGTTGGTGTTGATTTCCTTATTTTGTTACTTGTAATAAAAATAAAGAATAAAATAATTGTAAATTGATTTTGAGTTGGCTATAAATAGAGGTCATTAGCATTAGCCAAGAGCAAGTTTTATGTAGAGAAAGTTAGAGTTAGAAACTTCAAAAGAATTTTTCTTTCTTGCTTTTCTTAAATTATAGTAAGATTTCTAGTATTTTACAAAATGTTTGCTTTAGTTTTTCTTCAATCTTTTGTTTTCTCTACTTTCTTCATGTTATTCTAAGTTTATTTTGTTGAGGAAATGGGGTGAAACTCTTGATGAAGGATAAGGAATGATTGTAGATTCATATTAAATTTCATTGTTTGTATCATCAATTTGTTTTTAGCTTATACATTTTTGTTTGGTGGTGTTTCTTGATTTATGTATATCTATTGGCACAACAAATACTTGGTTCCATTTAGTTAAATGTCTGGTTTTATTTCAACCGACTACTAATGTGGATACCTTGATTTGTTGTAGACAAAAGAATACATAAATACTTGATCCCATAAACAAGTATTGATGTTATAAGATAAATTCTAATTGATGATATAACATGATTACCCCATTGCATGATTTATATGTATAATATCTTCCCATTGGAACCTTCTTTGTGTATGGATTCCAATAGTGGCAATCTAAGAGGTAAGAAAATATAATCATTCATTTATCCGAAGTCAAGAGTGAATCCGAATCCTCAACATTTCTATTAATTAAATTTCTTGTAAAAATATATATTCTTACTAGTTAAAATTCTATTTACTCATCACTTAAATAAGAAATATCCTGTAAACTTCCATCAACTTCCCTGTGGATCGACCTCGGACTCCCGAGAAATTTATTACTTGAGACAACCTGCACTTGGGTTTGCAACCTTAAAGTTGTAGCAAAAACTTGCTACAACTTTAAGGTTGCAAACCCAAGTGCAGGTTGTCTAAAGTAATAAATTTCTCAGACCAAACAACATGAGCCAATTTTGGATTAGGTTCAGCAACAAATGCTTGGAGTTGATCGATTAGTTCACTTGGTGTTGTTGCACAAATTATGATTCGTTTGGCAGATGGTGAAATAAAACCTTTCTCGACATCATAATCTATGAAAGACAACAAACCATCAGAGAAACCATTAACTTTAAGAATACCTATAGGCTTCTGGTGAATGTTGAGTTGTGCCGAGGAGATCACTTGGAATAACTCCTCCAGTGTACCAAAACCACCAGGTAAGGTGATAAAGGCATCTGCATTATGCATCATATTCACCATTCTGTCTTGCATGTTTGATACTCTTAACTCATCTCCAATGGTTTGCCCGGTGATTTGTCGGACAACTAAAGGTTTCGGGATAACTCCTAAGACTCTGACTCCTCCCAAATAGGCAGAACCAACAACACGCCCCATTAACCCAAAACTACCTCACCCGTATACTAAGTTAATGTGCTTTTCTGCTAGAAATTTACCGAGATTATCAGCTGCCTCAAGAAAACAACTGTCTTTCCCAGGATTTGCACCACAGAATACAGCAACACTGTTAATTCTACGGGAAGAAGAACTCTCCATTTTTTTTCTCTCTTTTTTTTCTTTTTCTGATATAATCTGAATGGTGTAAAAGAAAGGGTGAATGCAACGCTATTTATTGAGGTATGAACAGGGAATGCAACAGTAAACGTAATTATTGGAACTTTTATTTTGTCAAAAAGTTTGAAAATAAAGACAATAAAGTCAAAAAAAAATGCTAACATGTGAATGAACAGAAAAGTAGTTGTGATTGTGGCTCACATCTTCCTCAGGTTTTACGTCCAGAAACGGCTTAAACGCCCTCTATGGGTCGGGGATATGCTTCCCATCCAATTTTCTTATAAATTGGCAAACAGGGTCTTTTAACATCAGATTCCCAAGACGATGTTCACATTCATTTCGAAATTGGTTCCATAAACGGAGAATTTCACG
This sequence comes from Rehmannia glutinosa, assembly GCA_016081115.2. Classification (NCBI taxonomy): domain Eukaryota; kingdom Viridiplantae; phylum Streptophyta; class Magnoliopsida; order Lamiales; family Orobanchaceae; genus Rehmannia; species Rehmannia glutinosa. The sequence goes on along the minus strand of CM071932.1, from coordinate 42,907,149 downwards.
GTGCACGAATCCACAAGGATGCGTATCAAGAGTCAGTAGAATGTTATCCAAAGACTCCTTACTCAGCCCATCCTTTATGAATTGAATTTTATCTTCTCGATTTTTGGAAACCATACCTAAAGAACGACATCTTGTGTCACAAGTCAATCGAGCACATTTGTGACACACTTGTAGTCTTTTGGCCCTTCGTTTTTTTGAATATGAACTTTTCCCTACACCAGGCATGCATTTGGTAGGAAAAATTGAAAATTCACCTCCTAATCTTACCTTCGCTTCAATTATCCAACGTATATCTTCTGGAATGCTTTTGTGCATAAGCATCCTTAACCTTTCAAGCCTGGCTTTGTATATTTTCAAAATTTCATTTGTAGAAAGAAAATCAAATCGCTTTTTGAGAGTGGGGGGAATGCTTTTATCCATATTATGAAAAAGCAAATGAGAAATAATTCAAACAAAATATTTTATGTACAAATATCAGTGTTTGTGGGAAACTGATGAGTCCGACTTCAATAGTCACGGAGTACCGTTATCCGCCATTTAACCGGGAAAAGAAATAAAGAAACCCTACAAAACAAACAAATTTACAAAAAACAAATATGTATACTAATTATAACAAGGATTAGAAAGAAAAAGAACTTCCTCTGGAAGAAATTGATTCTCTAGAAATAGTTTAAGTCTTTGTCCATTAACTTTGAATACATTACCATTTCTAGGATTCTCAATGTCAACAGCCCCATAAGGATACACATATTTCACAATGAAAGGACCACTCCACCTTGATCTCAACTTTCCAGGAAATAAATGCAATTGAGAATTATAAAGCAAAACTTTTTGACCAATCTCAAATGTTTTTCTTGCAATTTTTCCATCATGAAATTTTTTGATTCTTGCTTTATAAATTTTTGAATTCTCGTATGCATCATTTCTCAATTCTTCAAGCTCATTGATTTGCAATTTTCGCAATTTCGAAGCATCATCAAGGTTAAAGTTAAACATTTTAATTGCCCAATAAGCTTTATGTTCCAGTTCCACAGGTAAATGGCAAGGTTTTCCATAAACTACTCTATAAGGAGACATTCCCAATGATGTTTTAAAAGCGATTTATGTATGCCCAAAGTGTATCGATAAGTCTAATGAGACCAATCTTTACGATTTGGGTTAAGCTATTTTCTCCAAAATTTGTTTTATCTCCCTATTTGCAAGTTCAACCTGTCCATTTGTCTGTGGGTGATAAGGGGTTGCAACTTTATGTGTGATTCCATATTTTTTCATTAAAGTTGCAAAACTTTGTTACAAAAATGTGTTCCCCCATCACTAATAATGACTCGAGGAATTCCAAATCTACTCAAAATATTTTCTTTCAAAAATCTTATCACAATTTTATGATCATTATTTCGACAAGGAATTGCCTCGATCCATTTTGAAACATAATCTATTGCAACTAAAATGTAAACAAAACCAAATGATACTGGAAATGGCCCCATAAAATCAACAAGTCAAAGATTTCAATCACCAAAATAGGATTCAAAGGCATCATGTTTCGTTTTGAAATTGATCCTAACTTTTGACAATTTTCACAACTTTTGCAAAAAGTGTAGGTATCTTTGAAAAGGTTTGGCCAATAAAATCCACTTTGCAAGATCTTTGCCTTTGGTTTTCTTTCTTGAAAAGTGACCACCACATGCTTCAGAATGACAAAATTTGATAATGCTACCTACCTCATTGTCAGGTACACATCTATGAAAGATTTGATCTAGACAATATTTGAAAAGGTAGGGATCATCCCAGTAAAACCTTTTTACCTCAGTCAAAAATTTCTTTTTGTCTTGTGAATTCCAATTTGATGGCATCATTCCTGTCACAAGAAAATTAACAATATCCGCAAACCAAGGCACAACAGTAACATTAAACAATTATTCATCGGGAAAAGTATCATTGATAGGTGGAGTTTGAAACGAATCATCACAAATAAGTCTTGATAAATGATCAACTACAACATTCTCTACTCCTTTCTTATCACGAATAGTAATATTGAACTCTTGGAGTAAGAGAATCCACCTAATCAATCTTGGTTTGGAATCCTTTTTTGACAAAAGATTCAAAGCTGAATGATCACTGAAAACGACAATTGGTGAACCAACAAGATAGGATCGAAATTTTTCCAATGCAAATACCACAACAAGTAATTCTTTTTCAGTGGTTGAATAATTGATTTGAGCACTATTCAAAGTTTTACTTGTGTAGTAAATGACATATGGTTTCTTTTCTTTTCTTTGCCCTAACACGGCTCCAAGGACATAGTCACTAGCATCACACATTATTTCAAACGGTAAAGTCCAATCAGGAGGTTGGATTATTGGGGCAGATGTAAGCATACTTTTAAGTTTGATAAAAACATTTTCACAATTTTCGGTCCATTCAAAACCAATATCTTTTGTTAGAAGATTACACAAAGGTTTAGATATTATACTAAAATCTTTGATAAATCTTCTATAAAAGCCAGCATGCCCTAAAAATGATCTTACCTCCTTCACAGATTTTGGTACAGGTATTGGCAATTAATTCCACTTTGGATTTATCTACCTCAATACCTCTTACTGAAATAATGTGTCCAAGAACAATACCAGTTGCTACCATAAAATGCCATTTTTCCCAATTAAGCACAAGGTTCTTTTCTTCACACCTGATCAAAACTTTTTCTAAGTTTAACAAGAAATCTTCAAATGATTCACCAAAAACTGAAAAATCGTCCATAAAGACTTCAAGAAAACGTTCTACCATGTCATTGAAAATGCTAAGCATGCATCTTTGGACTGTAGCTGGTGCATTACATAATCCAAAAGGCATCCTTCTATATGCAAATGTACCAAAAGGACATGTAAAAGTTGTTTTCTCTTGATCTTCAAGTGCAATTTCAATTTGATTATACCCAGAATATCCATCTAAGAAACAATAGAATTTATGACCTGCAACTCTTTCTAATATTTGATCCATAAAAGGTAATGGAAAATGATCCTTTCGAGTAACTGAGTTAAGTTTCCTGTAGTCAATGCACACACGCCAACCAGTAACAGTTCTAGTTGGAATTAACTCATTATTTTCATTTTTGACTACAGTAACACCAGAATTCTTTGGCACAACATGAATAGGACTTACCCATTTACTATCAGAAATAGGATAAATGATCTCATTATCTAATAGTTTAATGATTTCATTTCTCACTACTTCTTTCATATTAGGATTTAGTCTCCGCTGCATTTCTCTAGAGGGTTTCGCATTTTCCTCTAAATAAATGTTATGCGTGCAAATCAGAGGACTAATACCTTTTATGTCAGCAATGGTCCATCCTAAAGCATTTTTACGCATTTTCAAAGTCTCAATCAGCTTACCTTCCTGAGATGCATCAAGCTTGGAAGAAATTATTACAGGAAAAGTCTCATTCTCACCCAGAAAAGAGTATTTCAAATCAGATGGTAAGGGTTTCAAATCGATTTTTGGAGCTTTCATGCATGAAGGAACAGGTTGCACTTTTGATGATGACAACTCTTCAAATTTTGGTTTCCAAAAATGATTTTCCAGTGCTTGTAAAAATTCAGTTGAAACCTCAGAACATTTCTTTTCACACATACCCTCACTTTCGAAACACGTTTCATCAAATTCAAAAGAATCAGTGAAATTTTCATGAACAAGTTCTTCAATTGAATCCACTTCATGTAATTCAGCGTCACCAGTAGGTTGTTTGCAAACATTAAACACATTTAATTCCAAAGTCATATTTCGAAAAGATAACTTCAAAATACCATTCCTACAATTTATCAAAGCATTTGAAGTTGCAAGAAATGGACGACCTAAAATGACAGGAAATTTGTGTATTTGTATTTACAACCGGCTGAGTATCTAAAACAATGAAATCAACAGGAAAGTAAAATTTGTCGATTTGTACCAACACATCTTCTACTATTCCTTTTGGAACTTTAATCGACCGATCAGCTAATTGGAGTACAATTGGAGTTTCTTTAAGTTCACCCAAACCTAACTGTTCATAAACTGAAAATGGTAGAAGATTTACACTAGCACCTAGATCAAGCAAAACACGTTCTATTCTGGTGTCTCCTATGATGCATGAAATTGTTGGACAACCAGGATCTTTATACTTAGGTGGAGCAAATTGTTGGATAATTGAACTCACATTCTCCGTTAAAAATGCCCTTTTCTTCACATGATGCTTTCTTTTGATTGTGCACAAATCTTTCAAAAACTTTGCATAAGGTGGGACTTGTTTGATTGCATCCAACAAAGGAATATAAATTTTGACTTGTTTAAACAATTCAAAAATCTTAGTATTTGAGTTTGATTTCTGAGTTGGTTGCAATCTTTGAGGAAAAGGGGCAGGAGGTGAATATGTTTCATCATTTTCAAACTTACTTCCAGTCAACTTACCTTTTTCATCATTGTTATTTTCATTCTTCATTTCTGAAGATGAACTAATAACTTTCTTGGGATGAATTGTTTTATCAACAACTTTCCCACTTCGAAGTGTTGTGACCGAATTAGCCTCATTATTTGGACTCTCACCTGAGTAGAAGAAACGTAACACGTGTGGAAGGATTAGGTTGAGGTTGAGCAGGAAACTTACCCTTTTCTTGAGTTCGCAAAGAAGTTGTGAGTGTTGAAAGTGAATTCTTGATCTCATTGATGGCTTGAGAAGTTTTATTATTGATGCTTGTTTGCTCATGCATAAATGCTTGCAAAGTCTCCTCAAGTGATTTTACATGTGGGGCTGGATTTGAAGGAAAATTCGGTAGCTTTTGTGAATATATTGGTTGAGCTTGATTATTATCACGCCAACCAAAATTGGGATGATTTCTCCATTGTGGATTGTAAGTTTCAGAATATGGAGATTGAAAAGGTTTTCTGAATCCATTCATGACATTAGCCTCAACAGGAATATGAGGACAATCCTTGGTGGAGTGTTCATTACTTCCACAAATATCACAAACCTTTTTATCTTGCACAGATTTTACTTCCTTATCTTCCATGTCATCTATTCTTTTAGCCAAAAGTGAAAGCCTGGCACCTAAACTGTCCTCTTGGTTAAGGTGAAATTTTCCTTTATTTTCATTAACACTATGCCAAGATTGAGAATTTTCTGCCAAATAATCAAGATATTCAAGCGCTTCAACGGGTTCTTTATCAAGAAACTGACCATTACACATTGACTCAATGAATTGTTTTGTTTCAGGAGTTAAACCTTCATAAAAGAAACTGATGATACGCCAATTTTCAAAACCATGATGTGGGCAGGAATTCAACAAGTCTTTAAACTTTTCCCAACATTCAAAGAAAACTTCTTTAGGATTTTGGGAAAAATTCTGAATTTGTCTTTTCAAAGCATTAGTTTTGTGAGTTGGAAAGAGCTTTTTCAAAAATTCAGTTTGCATTTCTTGCCAAGTGCCAATTGATCTAGGTTTCAAAGAGCTAAGCCAAGTTTTTGCCTTATCTTTTAAAGAAAAAGGAAATAATTTGAGCTTAACAATTTCATTTGTACAATTTTGATCATCAAATGTGGCACATACTTCTTCAAACTCCTTTAAATGTAAATATGGGCTTTCAGAATCCATACCATGGAAATTAGGAAGTAAATGAATCATCCCTGGCTTGAATAGAAAGTTGTTTGCATTTAGTTGAAAAATAAAACACGAAGGAGTAGAATTTCGAGGGGGTTGCAAGTAGTAACGCATATTACGTACTTCTTGATTTTCCGCTCGATTTTCCGCTCATTGAATCTCATCATGAACAACTTCATTTTCAACCATAATTGGGGTGTGTGGAGGTGAATCAAAATTTTCAATCAAACTTTCTGAATTATTTCTAACTAAACGACGAGAATTGGGACTACGACACCATGTAACCATGCAAATACACAATATTTACAATTTAAAAAAAATATTCACAACCCTGGAAACTTACCGTGCCTTCCCCGGCAACGGCGCCAAAAACTTGCTACAACTTTAAGGTTGCAAACCCAAGTGCAGGTTGTCTCAAGTAATAAATTTCTCGGGAGTCCGAGGTCGATCCACAGGGAAGTTGATGGAAGTTTACAAGATATTTCTTATTTAAGTGATGAGTAAATAGATTTTTAACTAGTAAGAATATATATTTTTTTACAAGAAATTTAATTAATAGAAATGTTGAGGATTCGGATTCACTCTTGACTTCAGATAAAGGAATGATTATATTTTCTTACCTCTTAGATTGCCACTATTGGAATCCATACACAAAGAAGGTTCCAATGGAAAAATATTCTAAATATAAATCATGTAGTAAGGTGAACATGTTTTATTACCAATTATAATTTATCTTATAACGCCAATACTTGCTTATGGACTCAAGTATTCATGCATTCTCTTGTCTACAATAAATCAAGGTATCCACGTTAGTAGTCGGTTGAAGTAAAACCAGACATTTAACTAAATGGAACCAAGTATTTATTGTGCCAATAGAATGCATAAATCAAGAATACCATAAAACAAGAAGGGTATAATCTAAAAAATAAATTGATGATCAAAACAATAAAATTTAATGTAAAGCTACAATCATTCCTTTTCCTCCATCAAGAGTTTCACTCTATTCCTCAACACAATAAACTTAGAAAGACATAAAGAAAGTAGAGAAAACAAAAGATTGAAGAAAAACTAAAGCAAACATTTTGTAAAATACTAGAAATATTACTATAATTTAAGAAAAGCAAGAAAGAAACATTCTTTTGAAGTTTCTAACTCTAACATTCTCTACATAAAACTTGCTCTTGGCTAATGCTAATGACCTCTATTTATAGCCAACTCAAAATCAGTTTACAATTATTTTATTCTTTATTTTTATTACAAGTAAGAAAATAAGGAAATCAACACCAACTTTGCCACCTTCTTTGACTGGTCATTTTGTCCATGATATCAGCCATCTTTGCTCAATTTTCTTCCACAAATCAATTATCACATGTGTTAGCTTGAATTTCCAACTGATTTCATTGAATTCCAACAACCATGGGCCAAGATATGGTTGAATAATTGAGATGTGGTTGGCATACGGGATTGACTAGTGCATCAGCCTCTTGGATTTTTTATAAATTCATCCAATACGAATCTAACTTTGGGGTCTACATCAATGTTGTAGCTCTATGATTTATACATACTCAGTAAAACTTTCAGATACAAGTACCTTGTGTTTTCCGAGTGATGTCCAAAATACCAAACTTGGTCAAGTCTGGAAATTAAATGAGCAACCCTTCAATCTTCATTTTATGATGATTTTTTTATCCAAGAAAATATCATTCCAAACTTTGATTTTTGGTTTCAATATCTCTAAAAACTTGTAAATGAATGGATTGTGAATCCATATCTTCAAAAATCATCCCAAAATCGTGTCAGAAATGAAAGTTATGCTCGTTGATCCAAACCTGCACTAAAAAAATGCTTCCAAAAACAATTCTATGTCGATTTCCTATTTTATTCCTAACATATTAATAATACTATAAATTTATTTTATTAATAATATTAATAAGGTAAAATAATAATATAAGCCTAAAATAATTATACATTTTTAACGTTCATCACCTCTGCTGATCGGCCTCAGCAGACTTGGCAGTTGCATCAATAATCTCTGGAGACTCTACTTCTCCAATTTGTTTCAAAATGATCTGTTCGGTGAGTGGCAGACTCAGCTATTTTCTCAAGCTCTGAACGCTTGATGAGTCTTCTTCTTCTTTTAGTTTTCACCAGAGGAACGTCTGGTTCCACTTCCTCCGGTTCCTCGAAGGTAAAGGCCTTCAGCGATTGTCTTAGAGGACTACCTTTTCGTCTTGGCGATCCTCTTCTTCTTCACTCCAGGAGAAGGTACTAAGGATTCCTTCTCTGCTGGCTGCGGGGCGGGAGACACGGCTGCGCAGGGGGGTGACTCCATTTGCGGGCAGGGGCAGGTGCATCTTTCATCTTCTTCGCTGTTGGGGCAGCAGTCTTCTTTCCAGTTGCAGGGGCAACTTTCTTCTTGAGAGGGGAGGAGACAACTGCATCTACAGGGTCAGCTGATTCCCCCTCACTTGTATCCGCTCTCTTGGCGTAAGCTCTCTTCTGAGCTCCGGAAAGATTCGATCGGAACATCTTCTTGTTGACATGGAATGCCTTTCCATGTCGGAGTGGAACACCCTTCACCTCCATCAACTTGCCAATCACAAGGCCGTACCCCAAGGATCCTCCGAACGATCCATCTTCCTTGAAAGACTTATTTCCAACATTTTGGCAGAGTCTGCTGTATACAAACTCAGCCCAGTTTACCTTCTTCTCCTGCATGATTGCAGCCATCACGATCAGCTTAGTTTTGGATAGCTGATTAAAGCTTCCAAATTTGATGTCTACGCACTTGGCAACAATATCCATCAACTTGTGGTAGTCTTCTTTCAGCAGCTTCTTATCAGCTGTGTAAACCACCTTCGCAGCATGGTCAGGTTTGGCCACTTCCTTCCATGCAGCAGCCAAGTTTACATCAGCCTCCAATATCTCCGGCTTTCCTTCCGACGGAAGCAAACAATGCTTCGCTAGATCCTCAGCAGTGATCGTAAACTCTTTTCCATGAACAGAGGACTTAATGCCCTCGTCGTGATCTTCAGCATTCACGTAGAACTGAGCGACTTCTTCAACATAAGTCATCTGAAACTCCATAGTGAGAACGGGTTTTAGCCCAGATTTCTCAACTTTCTCAGCTATCTTCTTCACAAGGGTTTCATCCAACCCCTGTTTGATCATACCTTCAAAATCCACAGTAGAGCCAGTGTGGATTTGCTTTCCCAACTTAACAAAATCGTAAGTGGATGCCACTTCTTGAAGTTTTACCGAACGAAACTTTTGGAAAATTACTCTGGAGATCTGTAGGGTTTCGAGAGAAAAGATGCTTTCTTTGCTTTTGAGAGAGATGAACAGTTTGTGTAAAGTGAGAGAGAAATGGACAAAAGGGTATATATGTGGGTTATGAAAGGACGTGCATACGGTTTTTGAAATTTGATCGAGATCAACGGCTCAGATTTAGCACGCGGATTAGCATTTAATTGCTCGCATTTAATGCGGCAGCATTTATATCCAATCATATAGCCCATTTGTGCGACTTTTGATTTGTACCCATCATTATGACGCTGACGTCATCCTTAAAAACATTCCCGCTCATTTAAAAACGTCTGCGTTTTTGTCACTTAGCTCATAAATAATTCAGCTTACTCCCTAGCTGATTCAACTCTTCTTCCCTCCTTTCACATAGGTACTCAGCTGTCAGCTAACTCGATGCAGCTGATTTTCCAATACGGCTGATTCACTTAGCTGATTTACGAACTTAGCTCCATTTTCATCTCTTTTTGTTTCATCTCTTCTTCTTGAGTCTTCTGAGTGTTAACTCAGCTCAATCAACCCTAGCTCATGCTTGAGTTCTTCAAATCTTGATTCACATAATGGCTTTGTGAATATGTCAGCTAACTGCTTATCAGTTGAGATATATTCTAAGGTGATGTCTTTCTTTTCCACATGATCTCTTATGAAATGATATCTGACATCAATGTGTTTTGTTCTTGAGTGCAACACTGGATTCTGAGTGATTGCAATAGCACTTGTGTTATCACACATAATTTGAATTTCTTTTTCTTCAACATCATAATCTCTCAGTTGTTGTCTCATCCATAAGACTTGGGCACAACAAATTTGCCGCATGAGCCTATGTACTCACCACAAATTTGTGGATGTGGCAATTGAGTTTTGCTTCTTGCTAAACCAGGAAACCAATCTGTTTCCAAGCATTTGACATGTACCTGAAGTACTTTTCCTGTCAACTTTACATCCAGCATAGTCAGAGTCTGAGTAACCAATAAGCTTGAATCCACCTTCCTTTGGATACCATAAGCCAACTTCCTGGCATCCCTTCAAATACCTTAGGATTCTCTTAGCTGCAGTCATGTGACATTTTTTTGGAGCAGATTGGAATCTTGCACATACACCTACTGCAAAGGTGATGTCTGGCCTGCTTGCTGTTAAATAGAGCAATGATCCAATAAGTGCTCTGTATCTTGTTTGATCCACATGCTTGCCATCTACATCCATATCCATCTTGACTGATGTATTCATTGGTATTTTCACAGAAGACTTCTCTTCCATACCAAATTTCTTCATTAAATCTCTGGTGTACTTTGTTTGACTTATGAAGGTTCCATCCTCCAGCTGTTTAACTTGAAGTCCTAGAAAGAATGTCAGCTCTCCCATCATGCTCATCTCAAATTTGCCTTGCATGAGGTTTGAAAACTTATCATACATCTCTTTGTTTGTGGATCCAAAAATGATGTCATCCACATATATTTGAACAAGCAGTATACTCTCTCCATCTTGAATTCTGAAGAGTGTTCTGTCCACTTTACCTTTGGTGAATCCATTATCTGTCAGAAATTGAGATAATGTATCATATTATGATCTAGGTGCCTGTTTCAATCCATATAGAGCTTTCTTGAGCTTGTACACCTTATCTCCAAAATTCTTCTGCTCAAATCCTGGAGGTTGCTCAACATAGACTTCATCTTCTAACAGTCCATTTAAAAATGCACTCTTCACATCCATCTAATATACAGTGAAGTTCTTGTGTGCAGCATAGGCAAGAAACATCCTTATTTCTTCTAATCTTGCAACATGAGCAAATGTTTCATCAATATCTATTCATTCCTCTTGGCAATACCCTTTGGCTACCAATCTTGCTTTGTTTCTTACCACAGAACCTTCTTCATTCATCTTGTTTCTGAAAACCCATTTTGTGCCAATGACATTTGGATGGATTGGTCTTTGAACTAATTCCCATACTTTGTTTCTTTCAAACTGATTCAGCTCTTCTTGCATGGCCTAAATCCAATATGTATCATCCAATGCTTAGGACACATCTTTTGGCTCTATTTGAGAAATGAAACAAGTGAACATGGCTTTTTGCTGAGCTCTTGATCTGGTTCTTACACCATCTCTTACATCTCCAATGACTAGCTCTGGTGGATGGTCTCTCAGCCATCTCACATCAGGTTGGAGTAAGTCAACTGGGTTCAGTCATCTTGCAGCTGTGTTATCTTGAGCAGCTCTCTCATCATCACTTAGCTGCAGATTTTCCAGCTGTCTTTGAGATTCAGCTATCTCGTCTTCACCTTGATTAGTTGCTCCAGCTTCAGCTTTAATATAGGGACTTTTCTGCATGGTTGGCTGATATAGTTTATCAGCTAACTCTTTAATGTGTTCTCCATTTACATTAGGTTCATAAAAAACCACATGGATAGACTCTTCTGTGACCATAGTCATTTTGTTTAGCACTCTATAGGCTTTGCTTTCAGCTGAGTATCCCAAGAAGATACCTTCATCAGCTTTAGCATCAAAAGCCTTTAGATTATTCTTGCCATTGTTGTGGATGAAGCATTTACATCAAAAGATTCTAAAATATGCAACATTTGGCTTTCTTCCTATCCAAATCTCATAGGGAGTCTTTGTTAGCTGTCTATTTATCATGCATCTATTTTGAGTATAGCATGTTGTGTTTATTGCTTCAGCCCAAAATCTTTAAGGCAGCCCTGCTTCAGCTAACATGGTCCTTGCAGCTTCCTTGAGAGTTTTGTTCCTTCTTTCTGCAACTCCATTCTGCTGTGGAGTCCTTGCTGCAGATAAATCGTGAGTAATACCATTTCCAACACAATACTGAGTTATTATTCCATTGACAAACTCAGTTCCTCTATCAGATCTTATCTTTATAATAGTTTGACTCTTCTCATTTTGAACTCTTTTCATCAGCTGTGGTAACTTCTGCAAAGTTTCCTTCTTTTTACACATGAAGATTGTCCATGTATATCTTGAATAATCATCCACCACTACTAGAGTGTATTTCTTCCCACTTATATGGCTCAACAGACCAAATAGATCCATGTGTAACAGATGCAATATTCTTGTTGAAGATGGACTTGACTTCTCTTTAAATGATGATTTAATCTGCTTTCCCATCTGGCATGCATCACAAGCACTTTCCTTCTTGTATACTGAGTCTGGGAGTCCTTCTACAAGACCACTCCTTGCAAGCTTGTTAATTGTCTTGAAATTCAGGTGACTCAGCTTCTTGTGCCACATCCAACTTGATTCGGTTGTACTCTTTGCTAATAAACAAATGCTTGGTGTGGCAGTCGACCAATCTACCACGTACATGTTCTTTTGTCTGGATCCTTGCAACACTACTTCATTTGATTCAGTGTCTTTGATTTGGCATACTTCCATATCGAATCCAACATTATAGCCCTTGTCACAGAGTTGATTGATGCTTAGTAAGTTGAAATTGAGGCCTTCAACATATGCAACATCTGTGATTTCTAATCCATTTTTCTTGATGGATCCAGTGCCTCTTATTTCCCCTGGAGCTTCCTTTCCTCCAAATATGACTTTTGCGCCTCTAATCTCCTTGAACTTTGATAGGTTTTTCTTATTTCCTGTCATATGTCTGGAACAACTACTATCCATGTACCAGGTTCCTTGGCACCCAGCTGTTCCTTGAACCTCATCTTCTTGGTCAGGTTGATCTTGTTCTTTAGCCATTAGACAGATTAAAGCTTCTTCTTCAGAGTCACTTGAGTGGTCAGCTTCACTACTCTCTGAATCTGCTGTATCTTTCGACTTAGCTATTTTGACTTCAAGCACCAACATTGCTCTTTTCTTTTCTTGTCTTCTTTCTCTCAAGACTTTTCTTTCTTCTTCATTCATGTATTTATTGACTACGAGGATATGGACGATCAATAGCGAAGTGTCCTGGGCATGCTGCAATTCCAACACAAGTTTTCACTTTTTGATCGGCTCTCTCATTTCTTGGGTTGTCGGCTCTTTGATATTCGACCTTTTGATACTCGGCTCTCTTTGGTGGCCTATCTTCCCTTGACTTGGAGGGAGCCGAGTGCCTTCGGAGGATTCACCTTTATTTCTTTTGTAGTTCTTGTTGAAGAACTTGTTGAATCTTTTAACCATTAGGGCAATTTCCTCCTGGTCAATGACTTCTTTGGTCACTCTCTTCCTTGACTTGAGAAATTGTTTTGGTCAACTATCTCTCTTCTTTCCTTCAAACTTGACTTTATGAGAGTTCATGATTGGAAGTTTTTTAGGGGTACAACTATCTCCTCTTGATCCTTTCTTCATACATATGTCCTCAAACTCAGTCTTTGAGCTTTGAGGTCCGAGAATAGTTCATGATTGGAAGTTTTTGATAGTCCATTTTTGAACAAGGTTAATTTATTTTCCTTAATTTGCTCAGATCCTTCACAAATTAAGGTTAATTTATCCCAGATTTCTTTGGCTATTTTGCAAGATTTGACTTTGTTGAACATGGCTTTGTCCAAGGTTTTGTAAAGTATGTCCTTGGCCACATTATCCAGATTGTATCTTTTTCTGTCATCATTTGTCCATTCAGCTCTAGGTTTTTCAACCATAGCATTTCGGGTCTACAGGAGAGAAGCGACCTCCTCTCCTTCAAGATGTGAGCAGCCTCTCTCTCCTTTGCATTTGTGTTCACCTTCATTATTTGCAGTGGCCCATCCTCGATCACTATCCACATCTCATCATGTAAAGCTGATAGATGAGCCTGCATACGTATTTTCCAGTCATCAAATTCCTCAATGGTGAACATAGGGATGCGTGTCAAATTTGCTTCCATGATAATAACTTTGCTATTTAAAAAATGACTTTTGAAAGAACAAGTGTTAATTTTTTTTTGAAAGATTGGAGATCTAGTTCAGTAACCAGTGCGGAAGGCTCAATGAACCAACCGCTCTGATACCAATTGTAGGTCCCAAGGGGTGTGAGTAAGGTTTAGAAGGGGGGGTTGAATAAACCTTACCAACTTTTCAATTTTAGTCCTTTTAAGATATTTCAGAGTTAAATACACAGCTAAGTCCTTGGTGGACATCTAAGTTAGTTAACCAGCAAAGTTAGCCACTCAACAAACTCGATTGAGCTGTTGATAGAATAACTCAGCTGTTTAGTCTAAACCTTAACTTGGCTGTGATGAGATTTTCAGCGGAAGACTTAACACCCTTGAATTTGGTTTAAGTTTGTTTTAACACTTGATTTTAGCACTTTGTTAAATATCAATTGGAATGCAAATTATCAGCAGATATAATGTAATATGCAGAAAGTAAATGCTGAAATGTAAATGACACAATAAATTTTATAGAGGTTCGAAGATGGGGTAATTCTTCTACTCCTCTCTTCTCCAACTCCTGGAGGAATCCACTAAGTATTGATCGAGTACAAAGTGGTTAACAGATCCGGATACAAGTCTTGATCACACGGTGACTTCATCCTTTGGGACTCATCCGGAGATGCTTTGGTCACACGGTGGCTTCTCGTCCGACTCGGAACTTCTTGTGGGGCGGCCGCTTTGCTACTTCTTGACTCACTTGCTCAAGCTTCTTGGATTTGATCACGAAGCCCTCCAATAACTTGAGACTGGTTCGACCTTGAACCTTTCTACAATCCTCTGTGGAATGTAGACCCCTTTGATTCTTCAAATGTTTCCTCTTCAACTGATTGAAGTCGTCTTTCCTTCATAGGTAAGTGTTGGATTGATTTTCTTCGAAGTTTAGGCTTGAGGATTTGCTTGAATAACTTGAGAATATTTTTGCTTGGTTACATCTGAATGTTCACTAGAATGTTCGCAGTTTTGGTATTCAAGGTCTCCTTTTCTCAAATTGATTCCTCTGCCTTTTATAGTGCTCTTTCAAAAATCTGCCCGTTGAGGAGATAGCTGATTTTCAAAAGACACTAGTGTTCATTGGCTTGTCTTGTTGCATTCCTTGATGTTGACATTTCCTCGTATTAAATGTATTACAACTTTCCAGGGCCTGACACAGGTGCAGTGCTTCCCATTGGTTTATTCCTTTTGCACGCTTCTGGGACTGAGCACTTTAGAATATTGCAGCATGGAAGTATTACTTATTTAAGTAACTTTCTTGACTTCTGTGCAACGGACTCTTTTCAGTTGTCTTGACTTGACTGCAATTCCTTGACTTCCCCAGGTGACTTCGAGTCAGCTCCCAATCATTGGAAGACTCATCTGTCACTTCAACTTGACTTGGTTGTCTAGAGTTGACTTGGTCGACACTTCTCTGTCCAAGGTTTTGTAGCGGTGATACTCCTTCAGTCGAGTTCTTGACTTCTCCTCCTTGCCATACTCAGCTGCTATACAGTGGAGTCTTCATTTTAGCCTTCAGTTGACTTCTTGCATATCCAGGCATAGCTGACTTGACTCAGCTCGTACAACCCTATCTATTACAATGCAAAATACAAAGAAAATGGGGTGCCAACTTCCTAGTCTAAGTTTTACATGGCATTCATCAAAATCTAAACAATAAATTTCCCAACTTAAGATCACCCAAGTGTGCTCTTACCACAAGAACAACAACAATGATATCTTGTATTGGATGATGGACAATATTCAAGATTACAACTCGATAATGATAATACAAATATTGAGTGCAAGTGTAATCAAGAATGAAAAGCCTAGACCTCAAGAATGTGCAAGTGAAAGTACTTAGGCTAATACAACAAGAGTTTTTGACAAAGTGTTTGCTTGTATGCTTTTGCTTGTATGTTGTGTTGTGTCTTGTTGCTTGAATGGTTCCTCTATTTATAGGAGAGGTCTTGGTTTGATTTCCAGACATTGGCTCCTTCTTGGAGAGTGATTTCTGCAAAAAATAATGTAATTAAACTCAAGAAACAACTGTTAGAAATCAACCCCTTAAATTGGGGAAAAATTGTCTGAAAACCCAACGGATAGTTTGCTGTTAAAACCATATAGCGACCAGTCATGCGAGAGATAGAAGTTTGAAAGTATTTTCACAAAAATACACAGGGGGACCGGTCGACGGGGGGTCCGACCGGTCGACCCCTATCGGTTGGGGTCCTTCAAAATGTAATATAGGGAGTTATGTATTCAAAAGCTCACTCCCAGGCACTGGTTGCCCTTAGGTCGACCGGTCGCCCTACCCTATTTTTATTCCGTCCCGTTTTCTATTTTAAATCTCAACTTCAGGTACGGGTTGCCCTATAGGGCGATCGGTCCAACACGAGACAGAAGTGTTGTCCAATTTTTATCGAAAATAAACTTCAAGAAATACTCCGAAAAATTAGTAAAAACATTTTATATCGATCGGGAGTATTTGGACAAAATTTAGAAACATTGTTTTGGTGTAAAAACTCATTTAAACAAAATTATCAAAATCATGATAAAAATATTTATCTAACAAACTCCCCCTTTTTGATGATTACAAACCAAAACAATTTTAAGAGGACGATTTAGAAAACAAAACAATTTTCCGGTCAAAGAGTAAACTATCCATTTAGAGCAACAATAAACTATGCATAATAACCAAATAGATGGGAGTTAAGATTTTCAAAAATATTTTACAAAAGCTCCCCTATCAACAAGCACATCAAGAAGTAATTAATCAAAAGCTAGAAGCTTTTAGTTTTTACAATGTAATCATGCAAAACATGAGCTTAGAAGCTCCCCCTGTCAAAAATTATCATTTAAAATGCATATAAGTCCATAATACATCCAATGGACTAAGTATTCTCCATAGCTTTTGGCTTTAAGGAGCCATAGCTTAAAGCTTCTTTCGCGAGCTTTTATTAGCTTCTTTGAGCTAATGAGCCAATTTCCTGTTTCTCCCCCTTTGGAATCATCAAAAAGAATGTTAGCACGATAAAAACATAATTCATGTATATCAAAGTGCGCTAAGTAGTCGATTTATCGAGCTTTTGAAAATTTAAGCTTAAAATCCAATTGACAAGGGAGAAGTCGATCATTTGAAATGCAAAGGCTCATTTGAGTATAAAACATGATCTCTATAAGTGTCTAACACTTTTAGAATCGAGAGAGTCGTGTAATTTGAGAAATTTTCTTTGCGACAATTCATCGAACATTTATAATCAATTCATCACCAAATCAATTCATACAACATCCAATCAACAACAATTAATGAGCTCATCACAATCATTTATAATTTGCAACAATAAATGAACAT
Source organism: Rehmannia glutinosa (assembly GCA_016081115.2). Classification (NCBI taxonomy): domain Eukaryota; kingdom Viridiplantae; phylum Streptophyta; class Magnoliopsida; order Lamiales; family Orobanchaceae; genus Rehmannia; species Rehmannia glutinosa. The sequence continues at coordinate 42,890,042 of CM071932.1, read as the reverse complement.
ACAAGTCAAGTTCTCAAGAGTTCAACCCAATTGAGAAAAAGGAGTGAAATTCTTACCATGTAATCGGTAAAGATGATCAACGATGATGATAACCGAGTACTAATAAGTCCAAGATAAAGAATTTATACAAGAAAACTCTTTTGGAGTGAATTTTTGTGTGCAAATGACAAAGGAACGAAAAATGTGGTAAAAGAGCCAAAATGGCAAAGTTTGAAGGAAGAAACGAATTTATCCAATATATAGCTTAGGGCGACCGGTCGAGGCCGAGGGCGATCGGTCGAGGGCTAGACCGACCGGTCGACCTCAGCCCAGTCAGCCCACTGGATTAGTCTGTTTTTCAAAAATCCGAAGTTTGATCCAAAAATCCGATTTTTGCCCCTAAGTTTTAAAAACGTGCAAAATGCAAACATAGACCTCATTCAATATGCATTATGCCTAACTGAGCTCGTATTGACGCAAAAGTCTTGGAAGATAGCGGTTTTGTAAAAATGTCCGCCAATTGATCTTGAGATGGTACGAAAGATGTCTCAATTTTTCATTTTGAAACACAATCCCTTAGAAAATGATGTCGAATCTCAATATGTTTAGTACGGTTATGATGAACCGGGTTTTGAGCAATATTTATAGCGGATATGTTATCAAAAAAGATAGGAACATTTTCAAAAGAACCTTTGTAATCCGCTAAAGTTTGTTTTATCCAAAGAAGTTGAGTACAACAAAAAGCTGCGGAAATATATTCGGCTTCGTCCGTTGAAAGTGAAACACAATTTTATTTCTTTGAAAACCAAGAAACTAGGTAATCACCTAAAAATTGACATGATCCGGAAGTACTTTTACGATCATCAATATTACCCGCATAGTCCGAATCACTATAACCTTTAAGAGAAAATTTTTCATTTTTTGGATAAAATAAACCATATTGAATAGTGCCTTTCAAATATCGAAAAATCCTTTTAACGGCACTCATATGAGATTCTTTTGGATTGCTTTGAAAATAAGCACATAGGCATACGACATAAAGAATGTCCGGTCTACTTGGGGTTAAATAAAGTAAACTACCAATCATACCTCGATACTTTGATTCATCCACGGACTTGCCTTTTTCATCTTTGTCAATTTTGACATTGGTTGCCATAGGGGTAGAGACGGTTCTTCCTTCTTCAATGCCGAACTTTTTCAAAAGTTCTTTTGTATATTTTGATTGCGAAATATAAATACCTTCTTGGCATTGCTTAATTTGAAGTCCAAGGAAGAAATTAAGCTCCCCCATCATGCTCATCTCAAATTTACCTTGCATCAACTTAGAAAATTTCTTGCACAAAGATTCATTAGTAGCACCAAAAATAATATCATCAACATAAATTTGCACAAGTAAACAATCTTGCCATTTTTCAAAAACAAAGAGAGTAGTGTCAACTTTACCTCTTGAAAAACCATTTTGCAAAAGAAAAGAGCTAAGTCTATCATACCATGCACATGGTGCTTGTTTTAAACCATATAAGGCCTTCTTAAGTTTATAAACATCATTTGGCCTAGAAAAATTTTCAAACCCCGGAGGTTGTTTTACATAGACTTCTTCTTGAATAGAACCATTTAAAAATGCGGATTTAACATCCATTTGGTAAAGCTTGAAATTTTTAAAATAAGAATAGGCAAGTAAAATGCGAATAGCTTCTAAACGTGCTACGGGTGCAAATGTTTCATCATAATCAATACCTTCTTCTTGGCAATACCCTTGAGCTACTAATGTTACCTTGTTTCGAACGATGTTGCCTTGATCATCGAGTTTGTTCCAGAATACCCATTTTGTACCAATAATTATTTGAGATGGGGGACAAGATACCAATTCCCAAACATCATTTCTTTCAAATTTATTCAACTCCTATTGCATTTCCAAAAACCAATCCTCATCTTCAATAGCCTCCTTAGCATTTTTAGGCTCTTTTTGAGATATAAGAGCTTTTTCGGCAAATTTTCTTCGGGTCATCACTTTATCAAGGGGATCACCGATAATAAGATTTTTTGGGTGATCTCCCTTAAATTTCAATGCCATGGGAAGATCCGAAGTATCACCTTTGTCTTCTTGAGGAACGTTTGAAGTGGATGGTTGATCATTTGAGGTAGAAGGTTGATCATTTTGAGCATCATTTTGAACAATGGGTTCAATGGTATCCTCTTCATCACTTTCATCATTGGGTATCCTTTCAACACCCGAGGCTTCATTTAATTTTACATGGATGGATTCTTCAACAATCATACTAGTCTTATTGTAAACCCGATATGCTTTGCTCTTGGTTGAATTCCCCATAAATATTCCTTCATCGGCCTTAGGATCAAGTTTGTCTAATTGATCCTTTGAATTCAAAATAAAACATTTACATCCAAATATTTTGAAGCAACTAATATTTGGAGTTCTTCCTTTCCAAAGCTCATATAGAGTTTTATTCATTTTGGGACGAATATAAACTCGATTAATGACATAGCAAGCGGTACTTACGGCTTTGGCCCAAAAATATTTTGGAAATGAAAATTCATTAAGCATGGATCGATTCATCTCTTGAAGTGTCCTATTCTTCCTCTCGGCTACTCCATTTTGTTGAGGTGTCCTTGGAGCCGAAAAATTGTGTGCATATCCCTTGGTTTCACAAAAGACTCTAAATTCACCATCAAATTCTCCACCTCGATCACTTCGAATAGACTTAATAGTATCTTCCTTTTCATTCTCAATAAGTCTACACAACTTAACAAACTCATTAACATCATCGCCTTTTATTTGCAAGAAATAGAGCCCAAGTATATCTAAAAAATCATCGACAATAACGAACGTGTAATGTTTTCCACATACACTAGCCGTACCAATATCCCCATACAAATCTAAATGAAGAAGTTGTAGAGGCTTGGTTGTGGAAATTTCATTTTTGGGCTTAAAACTACTCTTAACTAATTTGTTCTTTTGACAAGTGTCACATAAACCAAGATTTTCAAAATTCAATTTGGGTAGTCCTTTTACATGTTGGTTTTTGTAAATATTTTTCAAATTCTTGTATTCAACATGTCCAAGTCGCCTATGCCATAAACTCGTTAAATCATTATTGGCGACAAGACAAGAAACATTTTGACTAACCAAATCACTTGTACAAATTTTGTAAAGATTGCCTTTTCTATTTGCTTCACAAATAATTTCATCATTTTTAAGAATAAGACATTTTTCTTTATTGAAAACAACATTATAATTTGAATCACAAAGTTGGCTAACACTTATCAAATTAAACTTAAGCCCTTCTACTAAAAGAACATTACTAAGAGAGAAAGAAGAGTTACCAATTTCTCCATTTCCAAGAATTCTTCCTTTGCCATTGCCGAACATGACCATACCCTCTTCTTGGAGCTTGATGTTGGTAAAAAGTTCTCTCTTTCCGGTCATATGGCGTGAACACCGCTGTCCACGAGCCATTTTGAATCCTCCATGGTTGTTATAGCCCCTATTACCTACAAATGGAGCACTTTTAGGTACCCTATAATTTTGGGGTCCATGGGGGTTAGTCTTGAGACCTTTGTGTCTCCAAACATAGCTAAAATTATTCTTCAATTTACAATGAGCAACATAGTGACCAACTTTACCACAATAAAAACAAATAAGATTGTGGGTACTACAAGCACGAACAAAAGTCGGACCTTGGTCATTTTTCTTTGAAATAGGTTGAAAAGGTTTATAGCCAAGTCCTAATTTGGAATGCTCACCTCTTTGTGCATCTAAACGTTTTGTAACTTTGTCCGTACTTATGTTAAAATGATGCACATCCTTTTTTAAACATTCAAGATCATTAGTGAGCGATTGTTTTTCGGTTTCAAGAGTATGAACTTTAGTAAGAGTAATAACGTGAGCTTTGTCAAGAGATTCATAAGAAGTAAACAATTTTTCCTTTTCAATTTTAAGCTCTTTATGCTCCTTTTTCAAAGTTTTGTATTTAATGATCAAATTTTAAAATTCAATTTGCAATTCATCAAAATCACATTGCAATTCATCAACTAAGGAGGAAGTTGAGGAGTTAGAGCGTACCTCGTTATTTTCATCGTCTATGGCCATAAGACCATGTTTGGTTTCACCTTCCTCGTCGGATGTGGCGAGTAGTTCATCCCAAGTTTTGACATCCGCATTTAGAGCCTTTTTTTCGGAAAATGCTTTTTCTTCTTTTGTTCCTCCTCCTCAAGTTTTGGGCAATCGGCTATGAAGTGCCCGGATTTTCCACATTTAAAACACGAGTTATCTCTCAGTTTTCTTGCCTTATTTTTGTTCACAAATTTCCGGACAAGTGTGGTCGTCTCTTCATCATCCTCATCATTGTCATAATATGAATTATTAGAAGAAGATGCTAGACCTTTAGGAATATTTTGCATACCCGATTGAGTGATGGATGGTTTGGGATTTTTCCTCTCCTTGAGATAGACTTCAAAAATGAGGAGGTTCCCGATGAGCTCATCGAACTTGAGTGTTTTGAGATTTTGTGCTTCCGTAATAGCCGTCACCTTTTCGGACCATGAATCGGGGAGTGCATTTAATACTTTGGTCACCTTGTCTTCTTCGGAGATGACTTTACCGAGGGCCACAAGAGGATTGACAATGTTGTCAAACATTTCCACCATTTTTGATATGCTTTCACCATCATGCATATTGAAGTTTTCAAAGTTTTTAACAAGCATGGTTTTTCTTGCTTGTTTGACCTTCTTGGTTCCTTCATATAGTCTCTAATTTTTCCCAAACTTCATGTGTCGACCTTATGCTTCTTATGCGATTATACTCGGTGGCGGTAAGAGAGCAACGTAAAATATTTAAGGCCTTACCATTTAGAGAGAAAGCCTTCTTGTCATTTTCATCAAACTCCTTGAAAGGTTTGGGAGCCGAGGTGCCGTCCTCCAATTTCTTGGTTGGTTGAGCAACTCCTTCAATAACCACATTCCAAATGTCAAACCCGCACCCTTGTAGAAAGCACTCCATACGGTCTTTCCAAAATGCGTAGTTGTTGGCGTCGAATAGCGGTGGCTTGTTGGTGGAGGTGTCGGTGGTGAGATAAGCTTCATTCGTAGCCATGGATCTTTCCTCTCTACTCGGAACGAGCTATCCAAAGAGATTTGTCTTTGATACCACTTGTTAGTCCAACTGGCTACGATAATCTAGAGGGGGGGTGAATAGATTATGTCGGTTTTTCAAATTCCGCCCTCTTTTTCGAGTGATCAAGCAAAGATAGAAACTATAAATGTGGAAAATAAACAACACATGTTGATTTAAAGAGTTTCACCCCACCTAGGGACTACGTGCTCTACCACCCCAGTATATCCGGGATGGGTTTCAAAAAAGAAAAAGAAATTTTATTAATTACCATAATTAATAAAACACCACATTTGAGGATTACCACAATCCTCTTACAACACCTTCAAGGAGATTACCACAATCTTCCTTCAACACCTATGAAGAGTACCACACTCTTCAACACCTAAGATCACCCAAGTGTGCTCTTACCACAAGAACAACAACAAGGATATCTTGTTTTGGATGATGGACAAAATTCAAGATTATAACTCGATAATGATAATACAAATATTGAGTGCAAGTGTAATCAAGAATGAAAAGCCTAGACCTCAAGAATGTGCAAGTGAAAGTACTTAGGCTAATACAACCAGAGTTTTTGACAAAGTGTTTGCTTGCATGCTTTTGCTTGTATGTTGTGTTGTGTCTTGTTGCTTGAATAGTTCCTCTATTTATAGGAGAGGTATTGGTTTGATTTTCAGACATTGGCTCCTTCTTGGAGAGTGATTTCTGCAAAAAATAATGTAATTAAACTCAAGAAATAGCTGTTAGAAATCAACCCTTTAAATTGGGGAAAAGTTGTCTGAAAATCCAACGGATAGTTTGCTGTCAAAACCATATAGCGACCGGTCGCGCAGAGATAGAAATTTGAAAGTATTTTCACGAAAATACACATGGGGACCGGTCGACGGGGGGTCCGACCGGTCGATCCCTGTGTGGACCGGTTGGGGTCCTTCAAAATGTAATATAGGGAGTTTTGTATTCAAAAGCTCACTCCCAGGCACCGGTCGCCCTTAGGTCGACCGGTCGCCCACACCGGTCGACCTCAGGGTCGACCGGTCGCCCTCCCCTATTTTTCTTCCGTCCCATTTTCTTTTTTAAATCTCAACTTCAGGTACGGGTTACCCTATACGGCGACCGGTCCAACACGAGACAAAAGTGTTGTCCAATTTTTATCGAAAATAAACTTCAAGAAATACTCCGAAAAATTAGTAAAAACATTTATATCAATCGGGAGTATTTGGACAACATTTTGAAATATTGTTTTGGTGTAAAAACTTATTTAAACAAAATCATTAAAATCATGATAAAAACATTTATCTAACATTCTTCTCCTCAAGCAAGAAGTCCTCTAAGTCTTCTTCTCTTTGAGCTGGAAATACTCTACTGGGAACTTACCTGCACACACGCAAATGTTAGGGGGGTCCCTAGGGGTTGCCTAAGGAGGATCCTTCGACGCTCAAGTCAGCACGGTGAACGAGAGATAGTATAAGATAGTAACTGAATACTGAAAAATGATTTAGTGAGATTATGAGAGATTAACTTACAAATGAAGAGAAGGGACTTTTATATACATGGGTAATGGGTCTTGCGGGCCGTGTAGGAGAAAGTCGCATGTAGGACAGTTCTGGACTCCTTTGGGCCGGGTTATTCTATCTGTTGCACATTGATTATTGGAAAATTAATAAAATTATTCCAATATATAAACTGAATTATATATTAAATATTAAATGACATTTTTTAACCCAACATAAGCCCCCAGCACCAATGCTGCGGAGGAATGGAGTAGTGCAGGAGCCAAATTGATATTGTGTTTGGCTTGTCTTGAGATTACTTGAAAATTTACGGGGACCCCCGTGTAAGGGAGCCCTTCCCCTCCAGGAGCACCGGAGGAGATTTATTTACGAGGACCCTGTAACAGCCCGCCTTCCAGATCGACAATTGTCCCCACAAACTAACACGAGTCTTTCCAGCGATTTTTGTCCTCACTCACGCGCACCCTGAGAGCAGCTTCCCAGAGGGTCGCCCATCATATAATTGCTCTTGGCCAAGCATGCTTAACTTCAGAGTTTTTATATGATGAGCACCAGAAAAGAAGATGCATCTTGTTGGTATGAGTAGTACCTATCAAATTTTTTAAGCTCTCCTCAACTGTATAGTCCTATACCTACAAAGTCTCAGAATATCCTTTTCTTCGGGTGTTAGATTGGTTCATTCATGTCTCCGTCCGCCTAGAAGCCTGCCAGGAGCCGCTCCTTGTTTGTGCCTTCTTACACGGGCGATCACCCCCGCCCTCCTCGGCCCGGGGCATCACATGCCCACCAGCTTCACGCTTTATCCTCACTCACGCGCACCCTGAGAGTAACTTCTCAGGGGGTCACCCAACATAAAATTGCTCTAGGCCAAGCACGCTTAACTTCAGAGTTTTATATGATGAGCACAAGAAAAGAAGATGTATCTTGTTAGTATGAGTAGTACCTATCAAATCTTTTAAGCTCTGCTCTACTGTATAGTCCCATGCCTACACAGTCTCAGAATCTCTTCTTCTTTGGGTGTGAGATCGGTTCATTCATGTCTCCCTTTGCCTAGAAGCCTGCCAGGAGTCGTCCTTGTTCGTTCCTTCTTGCACCGGCAATCAGTCCCCGTCCTCTTCGGCCCCGGGCATCACAGACCCGCCCGTGAGGGTGCCCCTCTTCTCCCCGAGCACCGGAGGAGGTTTAGTTTACGAGGACCCCCCTTGAGGGAGCCCAGCTTTGACCATGTCTTCCAATTCCTTTTCTTAGTAGAACACTTAGTGAAATTTTCTTGAAAATTGAGGAGAGTGTTGTAACGCCCTAGAATTTCTTTAATAAAATACACAAGCGTACTCCTAATTCTAACGATGAAAAAGGACATGGACAATTTAAAAAATAAAATTTAACTGAGTCAATTGTAGCGGAAGCAAAGTATTTCATAAATAAAATTCTAACCAACTTCTGATTATAACAATTTCAAATAAACTGGAAATAAAAAATAATAACTTAAAAGAAGTAAATAGTTCGACATTTTTTTTCAATAAACTAAACATTCGTAAATAAATCTTTAGGCCTTGTCATATCCACCACTCTTAGCCAGCGCCATCTCCTTCACCTGAAAAGTTTGTTATATGTGGGGTGAGCGACACATCTCAGTGGAGTATAAATTGTCCAAGCTAAATACACAGATATCTCACATAGGCATGCAAATACAATCCAATAGGACATAGCATAGATCTTTTGAAAAACCGTAGACATAGACAATAGTTACACTGCAGGGGTTCCACCGGAGGGATACATCGACCCCGGACCTCTTGAGTCCCTGGCTCAATAGTGCCTAAGCAACTGTACTACACATTCATGCAAAATAATCTAAGCATTTAACAAGGACAATAAAGTTTAGAAAACAAACCCCACCTTGAACGTAGCTTTGAAAATTAAGTAGAGCATAGAAGTGTCGGATGCAAGCACGCCTAATCCTCGCTCGATAAATCGCCTAATCAATAGAAAAATAATACTAGTCAAAATTCTCGAATAATCTAAACTTAATCTTAAAAATAATAATCTAAAAATCATAATTTAGGGGCTTAATAGGATATAACAATAGAATCGAGGGCTGAATTGGAATCAAAATAGAAATTGAAATTTAGAGACTAATTTGATGGTTTGGGATTGAAAAGGGTAATTCTGTCAATAGTGTATGGGGACCACATCCCCAAAATCCTCCTTCTCCTTTTTTCCATACGTAAACTACCCCAACCTTCTCATTTTCTCTCTTTTTTTCCCTCTTCTCTCTCCTCTTTCTTTTCTTTTCCTTTTCTTATTCTTTTCTCTTTTTTTTCCCTCTATTTTCTTCCTACTTTTTCCTATCGGTCAACACAAATGCCCCACCCCAACCCCAACTCTCTTTCTTTTTCTTTTCTTTCTTCTTTCTCTTTCCTTTCTTTATTTCCTTTTTCTTTACTTCTGTTCGAACCAGTAGCCACCCATCCTCTTCTCTCTTTTTTTTTTCTCAAAAAATCAAATTTCTCCCTCAAACAATAATCTCCATATGAAACTCCAATCAACTCCCTCCATCTAACGTCTGCCTATCTCGCTCTCTCCTCTCTATTTTCGTTTTTTTTTTCTAAACCTCACACGCACAGACACCGGCGACCACGGGCGGCAATTTCCGATAGGTTTGGACGCTGGGAAGTTGGTTTCGGGCTGAACCGGAGACTTTTCGGCAAGTTCGTGGGTTTGAATTTGGGCAGCAACAAATTGGATTTTTCGGTAAGGTTGGGTTTGGGCGTCGATGGCTATGGGTTTTGGTATTCCGGCGGCGGCGTTGGGAATAAACTTACGGTTGTTGCTCGATTGAATTGTTTTTGGGTTGGGGAAGTGATTGTTGATTTTTGGGTGTGGCCGTGTACATAGAATAGAAAAAAGAGGTTGTACCTTTTTTTTGAAGTATAATTCTGGGATGAGAATAGAGCTCAAGATTTGCAGAGTATGGTTCACGTGAATGAAGTATTAGGGTTGGGGGTTATATTTATAGGTTTAATAAAAATTAAGAGTCCTATTCTAAAGAAAATTGGATGATCTTCATCAGTTATGATTTTTTTTTTATCTAATATGAATAGGATACGTGAAGATGGATTTTGCTGGATTGACAAAAATTAAGAACGTGTATATCTGAAATTTTGGAATCCTACTTGGAGTAGGACTTGTGAATAGGCTAGATTGGGCTTATAATAGTTTGGGCTTTGCCTGAAATTGGGCCTGGCTTAAAATTTGGGCTAAGGTAATTAATCGTTTGATTGGATAATTGGGCTTGGATAAATAATATAGCCCCTAAATAAAACTAACTAAAAATCTAAAAATTCATAATTCTTAATAAAAGCCTTAAATAAAATTCTGGGTATTACATACTATCCCCCTTAAAAATAATTTCGTCCTCGAAATTAAACGTACCTAACAAAGATTGAACCTCTGGATGTGATGCTAAAATATCCTCTTTACGTTCCCAAGTAGCCTCTTCTTGGCTATGACCACTCCATTGCACTTTGATTAACTCAACGTCTCGATTTCTTAACTTGTGCACCTTTCTATCTAGTACTGCCACTGGTTTCTCCTCGTATGACAACTGTCTATCCAATTCTATGGTCTCATAACTAACAATATGTCTCGGATCTGGCATGTACCTTCGTAACATGGACACATGAAAAACATTGTGTATTCCCGACATTGCTGGCGGCAAGGCCAATCTATACGCTACTCTTCCCACTCGCTCCAAAACCTCGTACGGTCCAACATATCTCGGATTGAGCTTACTTCTCTTACCAAATCTAAAAATTTCCCTTAAATCGGCGATACTCGGAAAAAACTTTTTCGCTACAAAGAAATTGTAACTCTTTTCTTTTTGGATCGGCATAAGACTTCTTTCGATCTCGCATCGCTCGATTCTTTTTCTTATCTTTCTACGGCTTCAAATGACGCAATGAAATGTCCAGGACCCAAAACTTTCTTTCTCCAACTTCATCCCAGGTGAATTGGCGAACACTTCCTCCCCGTATAATGCCTCGTATGGTGCATCCCAATAGTTGATTGATAATTGTTATTATAAGCAAAGCAATTAGTAGTGTCGTTTCTCTCGAAATCCAAATCTAAAAATTTCCTCTCGGATTGTCCATCTGTTTGGGGATGAAATGTCGCATTGAATTGTAAAAATGGCTCTTTCGAACCCTTCCAAAAAAGTAAATTGTAACTACTCCGTTTTCTCTTAATGTTTTGGATCGAAAGTCATCTTAAGACTTCTTTGTCAATTTCGATAACCCATATAGCCGTTCCCTCTCGACCTGATTCTTTCACAAAATCCGTTGTAACATGTTCCCACTTCCACTCCAGGGAAGTGGTTGTAGCAATCCCGATGATCGTTGGTGTTTGGCTTTGTTTTGTTTTGCGAACGATGCAATAGATCATGTTTCTCCACCAAAAAGTATTTTTTCAAGTCACGATACAAGTAAGGGTGTACAATGAGACTCTTCTAAGATCTCCTTTATTAGGTCCTGTCTTTTGGATAGACTCTAACTTCATAAGTAATCGTCCAGGTGCTTCAAATAAACCTTAATGCGCTAAAGCTCGCTTCATTTGCACAAAAACTTATCCTTCGTTTGTGCATCATTGATCCGATTTCTCAAATCACTTTGCCACCATAGCGGATATGATAGTACTACCACATCGATTCTCATGTTTTAAAATGATCAATCACTCTTGCTCGTGATAACACCTTAAGCGCATCCTTACGTTGGCTTTGCCTGGGTGATAGTGGATAGTACAATCATAATCTTTGACTAACTCCAACCATCTTCGTTGTCTCATGTTCAATTCTTTCTGCATGAAGAAGTACTTGAGACTTTTGTGATCTGTATAGATATCACATTTTCCTCCGTACAAGTAATGACGCCATATCTTCAGAGCGTGTACTATGGCTGCTAACTCCAAGTCATGCGTGGGATAGTTAAGCTCATGTTTCTTCAATTGTCTCGAGGCATAAGCTATCACTTTCCCCTGTTGCATGAGTACACATCCGACACCTTGTTTTGATGCATCACTATAAATAACGAACCCTTCCGATCCATTAGGTATCGTCAAAACCGGTGCGGTAACCAATCTCTGTTTCAACTCTTGGAAACTGGTTTCGCATTTCTCAGTCCACTGGAATTTCTCTCCTTTTCTCGTCAGTCGAGTCATTGGTCCAGCAATCTTGGCAAAACCCTCAATGAACCGTCTGTAATATCCAGCAAGTCCTAAGAAACTGCGTACCTCACTTATGGTCGATGGCGCTTTTCATTTATTTATGGCCTCCACTTTGGCTGGATCCACTTCAACACCTTGGGCGGTGACTACATGACCCAAGAACACCACTCGTTCCACCCAAAACTCACACTTCTTGAACTTCGCATAAAGTTTCTCTTTGCGAAGTATCTCAAGCACGATCCTCAAATGTTCTTCGTGTTGTTGTTTATCCTTTGAATAGATCAAGATATCATCGATGAACACAATGAAAAATTGATCTAAGTAAGGATAAAACACTCTATTCATCAAGTCCATAAAGACCGCTGGTGCGTTGCTCAACCCAAATGGCATCACAGTAAACTCGTAATGTCCATAACGGGTCATAAACGCTGTTTTGGGTATATCCGCTTCTTTGATCTTATTTGGTGATACGATCTCGAGATCAATCTTCGAGAAAACTCCAGCTCCTCTTAATTGATCAAACAGATCCTCAATGCGGGGTAAGGGGTATTTGTTCTTGATGGTGAGGTTGTTCAACTCTCGATAGTCGATACACATCCTCATCGTACCGTCCTTCTTCTTAACAAACAACACAGGAGCTCCCCAAGGAGACACGCTCGGTCTCACATAACCCTTATCCAGCAACTCTTGTAATTGCACCTTTAGTTCTTGCAACTCCTTAGGTGCTATTCTGTAAGGTGCCTTTGACGTTGGTGCTGCTCCCGGCACCAGATCAATCGTAAACTCCACTTGTCGATCTGGTGGCATTCCAGGTAAATCCTCTAGAAAAACTTCAGGGTACTCTCAGGCGATCGGGATATCAGCAATTGTTCTCTCTTCAGTCGGGGTAACCATTACATTTACCAAGAATGCTTGGCATTCTCCTTTCCTTAGCATCTTCATGGCTTTCATTGATGATATAACTCGTGGCGAAACACCCGATCTAGTCCCATGGAAAGTGAAATTCTCTTTTCCTGGCATATGGAAATCTATTTCCCTCTCATGACATCGGATGTTTGCGCGGTTCTGACTTAACCAATCCATTCCTAGGATTACGTCAAAGTCCTTCATCTTTATAACGTATGGTTTCGCTTCTATAGTTCTCCCCTCTATGTTCAGTTGTACCCTGTTCACTCTATGATCAACCACTATAGTTTTACCCAATAGTATACTAACCCCCAAAGGTTCCACAGACTCGCATATCACATTATTTAATCTCTCAATGAATTTTGCAGATATGAAAGAATGTGTAGCACCGGTATCAAAAAGTACAAGAGCAGGTACATTAAAAACTCGTAACATTCATGTCATTGTCTCAGGCTCCTCTTGTGCATCCTGTTCGGTCATGGCATACATTCAGGTTTCCCTCCGTGGGCTTGGGCCTTCTCTCTGCGCTGATTGGAATATTTCTTACGATCCCAACCCTGATGCCCTGGCTGATGGCATCAGTAACAAACATCTTTTCCCAGCAGGTACTCACCATAATGATATTTCCCGCAATTCTGGCATTGTGGCCTCGTCTGCTGACCTTGCTGATTAGGAGCACCATCGACTTTTTGTTGTTTGTTGTTATTAACAAACTTCCCAGTGTTAGGACCCTCCCATTTCCTTTTGGGAGCCTCAAAAACCTTTTTACTACCTCCTTCCAATCTCATATTGGAGGCAACCGATTCGAGCTCCTTCCACAAATGTGAGAATATGATGCGTTTCCCAAGTATGCTCACTACCCCACCCAACTCGGGCGTAAACGGACACAAATCTCTTAACCTTCTTATAAATGGTGTATCATTAAGTGAATAGCATATCTCGCTAACTGGTTGAACTTTCGCTCATACTCGAGCAACGTCATCGTCCCTTGTTGTAGGTTTAGGAATTCTCTTTCCTTCTTATCTCTGTAGGACTGCGGGAAACACTGTTGCATGACTAGTTCCTTGGAACCAGTCCATTGCATATCAGCTCGTTGTTGGTCAGTGATGGTTTGTCGGTGTGAATCCCACCAATGTCGCGCATCTTGTTTGAGCTGATAAATCACACATGACACCCTTTGTGCGTCAATGCACTCGATCAATTCAAATATGCCCTCCAATTCTGCTATCCATTCTTCCACGGTGTGCGACTCTTCCTGTCCCGTGAGAGTCGGAGGTCTATACAGGCAAAACTGTTCCACCACATGTGAAGTGTTATTTGTGGGAGCCGGCTGGTTCTATGGGTTCAAAGCACCCCCTTGAGTTAGACCCTCAACGACTGTGGCTAGGCGCGCCACTACGTCTCCCAAATTTTCTAGTATTGAATTTGTGGCAGTCCCGATTCTAGGGGCTCTAAGATTTATCCTATAACCATGAATATAAAATTAAGTCAATCTCCAATTGGAATATTTTTAAGCTCAACATATATAAAAAACATTAAACCATAAACGATAACAAGTACTCAGGGCAATTTTTTCTAAAAAAAATGATCATTCATTAATCTCAATTTTTTTACAACGAAACCAATGAATGAAGAAACGATTGCTAGTTTGAAAATCAAAACATAAACTAAAATACTAATGAAAGGAAAATATAAAATTCCAAGCATCAACTACTAAAATAAATAAAACAAAAGCTAGCTATTCAATATCTTCTTCTGGATCCTCCTCCGGATCTTCCTCCGGGTCTTCCTTTGGATCTTCATCATCACTGGAATAGGTGGAGGGGTATCATCGTGTATGTCTTGCTCTTCGGGCCAGAAGTCAGAAATGTCCATTGTGAGTTGTACATGGTCCAACCACCACTGTCGGAAAACCGAAACGAAATTCTCATAGCTAACTCACGACTGAACTCCCTGGACATTATCTATCATTTGATTGTATATCTCTCTTGCTCTTCGCAGGGGTAACTCCGAAAGGTATTAATAAATCTAAGTATGCCCTGTCGATCAGATACCGAGTGACCGACATATCTAGCCTTTACCCATAATCCAAACATTGCATTAAGATGCGCCCCAAGGTTATAGTTAGGTTCCCATTGGTATTGTTCATATCTCTCTATCCTTGATCTCCTATCAACGCTAACAATATCGGACTTCCGTGTTGTATACCTTCTACGAGCCATCTATATATCATAAGAATAATTAAATTCTCTAAGTTCTTTCTATTGTCCATAAAGTTCACAATTAACATAATATCTCAATAGTTCAATGGCATTCTATCGTGCTATGCATCCAAGAAAACTTAGCATATTTCTTTCATTTTTCTCTTTGCAATAGGAATTGTAAAATTCATTACAATGATGTTAAAACACTTTATCAATAGCATTTGACAATAGCGATGCGATGGCAATAAGCGAAAGAATAACAATAGCGATGGCATTAACAGTAGAAAGCGAAATCCTTAAAAAAAATTTGTACCTTGGCTTCGGAGTTGGCGTGGCATAGCGGTGGTGGATACGTAGACGCTTTTTGTTTTATTAAGAAAAATTCTAACTCAGTTATCAGAGTACACACACGAAAATTACACGTTTTTTTTTTGCAAGTCTACAGAAAGGTAGACCCGCTCTGATACCACATGTAACGCCCTAGAATTTCTTTAATAAAATACACAAGCGTACTCCTAATTCTTACGATGAAAAAGGGCATGGACAATTTAAAAAATAAAATTTAACTGAGTCAATTGTAGCGGAAGCAAAGTATTTCATAAATAAAATTCTAACCAACGTCTGATTATAACAATTTCAAATAAACTGGAAATAAAAAATAATAACTTAAAATAAGTAAATAGTTCGACATTTTTTAAAATAAACTAAACATTCGTAAATAAATCTTTAGGCCTTGTCATATCCACCCCTCTTAGTCAGCGTCATCTCCTTCACCTGAAAAGTTTGTTATATGTGGGGTGAGCGACACAGCTCAGTGGAGTATAAATTGTCCAAGCTAAATACACATATATCTCACATAGGCATGCAAATACAATCCAATAGGACATAGCATAGATCTTTTGAAAAATCGTAGACATAGATAATAGTTGCACTGTAAGGGTTCCACCTGAGGGATACATCGACCCCGGACCTCTTGAGTCCCTGGCTCAATAGTGCCTAAGCAACTGTACTACACATTCATGCAAAATAATCTAAGCATTTAACAAGGACAATAAAGTTTAGAAAACAAACCCCACCTTGAAGTATCGGATGCAAGCACGCCTAATCCTCGCTCGATAAATCGCCTAATCAATAGAAAAATAATACTAGTCAAAATCCTCGAATAATCTAAACTTAATCTTAAAAATAATAATCTAAAAATCCTAATTTAAGGGCTTAATAGGATATAACAATAGAATCGAGGGCTGAATTGGAATCAAAATATAAATTGGAATTTAGAGACTAATTTGATGGTTTGGGATTGAAAAGGGTAATTCTGTCAATAGTGTATGGGGACCACATCCCCAAAATCCTCCTTCTCCTTTTTCCCATACGTAAACCACCCTAACCTTCTCCTTTTCTCTCTTCTTTTTCCCTCTTCTCTCTCCTCTTTCTTTTCTTTTTCTTTTCTTTTTCTTTTCTCTTTTTTTTTCCCTCTATTTTCTTCCTACTTTTTCCTATCGGTCAACACAAATGCCCCACCCCAACCCCAACTCTCTTTCTTTCTCTTTCCTTCCTTTCTTTCCTTTTTCTTTACTTCTGTTCGAACCAGTAGCCACCCATCCTCTTCTCTCTTTTTTTTTTTCTCCAAAAATCAAATTTCTCCCTCAAATAATAATCTCCATATGAAACTCCAATCAACTCCCTCCATCTAGCGTCTGCTTATCTCGCTCTCTCCTCTCTATTTTTTTTTTTTTTGTTTTCTAAACCTCACACGCACAGACACCGGCGACCACGGGCGGCCGGACGGTGGTAATTTCCGGCGGGTTTGGACGCTGGGTAGTTGGTTTCGGGCTGAACCGGAGACTTTCGGCAAGTTCGTGGGTTTGAATTTGGGCAGCAACAAATTGGATTTTCCGGTAAGGTTGGGTTTGGGCGTCGATGGCTATGGGTTTCGGTATTCCGGCGGCGGCGTTGAGAATAAACTTACGGTTGTTGCTCAATTGAATTGTTTTTGGGTTGGGGAAGTGATTGTTGATTTTTGGGTGTGGCCGTGTACATAGAATAGAAAAAAGAGGTTGTACCTTTTTTTAAGTATAATTCTGGGATGAGAATATAGCTCAAGATTTGCAGAGTATGGTTCACGTGAATGAAGTATTAGGGTTGGGGGTTATATTTATAGGTTTAATAAAAATTAAGAGTCCTATTCTAAAGAAAATTGGATGATCTTCATCAGTTAGGATTTTTTTTTAATCTAATAAGAATAGGATACGTGAAGATGGATTTTGCTGGATTGAGAAAAAATTAAAAACGTGTATATCTGGAATTTTGGGATCCTACTTGGAGTAGGACTTGTGAATAGGCTAGATTGGGCTTATAATAATTTGGGCTTTGCCTGAAATTGGGTCTGGCTTAAAATTTGGGCTTGGGTAATTAATCGTTTGATTGGATAATTGGGCTTGGATAAATAATATAGCCCCTAAATAAAACTAACTAAAAATCTAAAAATTCATAATTCTTAATAAAAGCCTTAAATAAAATTATGGGTATTACAAGTGCCCCTAGTTCGTCCTTCATTCCATATTCCTTCGTCTTCTCTGGAGTTTTCTCATATTTACATTGGATTTCCGATTTCGGCCTTTCTTCACTTCCGCGATGTCTGTCTATGATTTTTGGTTCGTGTGGAGACGGATACTTCCCTTGGGGAGGAAGCCTTCGTTCTTCTGGAATGGTCTGAGATGTTTGTTCAGAGATTAGGGGGTGTCGTTCGTGGCCCGAAGGGGATGCCCTTCCGCGGCCTAGAGAGGGCGCCCTTCAGAAGCTCTTACTTCGTTCATTACTTTGACTGTTTATTGGTTCCTTACGCACATGTGTTACTATTTTTGCATTCAATTCATTATACATCCATGTGTTGTATGTTGGTGAGGAATGGAAATTTATGAGAACTCCCCCGTGAGGGAGCCTCTCCATTCTGGGAGCGCCGGAAGAGGTTTATTTACGACGACCCCTGTGGGGCAGCCCCTCCCCTCCAGGAGCATTGGAGGAGGTTTATTTAAGAGGACTCCTGTGAGGGAGCCCCGCCCCTCCCGGAGCGCCAGAAGAGGATTATTTATGAGGACCCCCGTAAGGACGCCCTCCCTTCCGGGAGTATCGGAGAAGGTTTATTTACAAGGTTCCCCATGAGGGAGCCCCTCCCCTCTGAGGAGCACCGGAGGAGGTTTATTTACGAGGACTCCGGTGAGGGAGTTCCAACCCTTCGGAAGCACCGGAGGAGGTTTATTTAGGAGGACCCCCCGTGAGGGAGCCCCTCCCCTCTAGGAGCACTGAAGGATGTTTATTTATGATGACCCCCGTGAGGGAGCCCTCCCATCTCGGAGCACTAGATGAGGCTTATTTACGAGAACCCTCATAAAGGAACCCCTCCCATTCGGGAACGCCGAAGGAGGGTTTCTTTTCGATAACATCGAAAGGATCCCCGTGAGGAGACCCCTCCCCTTCGGGAGCACTAAAGAGGGTTTAAATTTCCGACAATGTGAGGATCCCCGTGAAGAGAGCCCTCCACTCCCAGAGCACCAAAGAGGATTTAACTTTTTGATAACATCGAGAAGATCCCCGTGAGGAGACCCCTCCCCTCTGAGAGCACCAAAGTGGGTTTAAATTTCCGATAATGTGAGGATCTCCGTGAAGAGACCCTCCTCTCTGGGAGCACCAAAGAGGGTTTAAGTTTCTGATAACATTGTGAGGAGACCCCTCTCCTCTGAGAGCACTGGAGAGGGTTTAAATTTCTGATAACATTGAGAGAATCCCCGTGTGGAGACCCCTCCCCTATGGGAGCACCAAAGAGGGTTTAAATTTCCGATAACATCATGAGGATCTCTGTGAGGAGACCCTTCCTCTCCGAGACCACCAAAGAGGGTTTAAATTTTCGATAACGTGAGGATCTCCATAAAGAGACTCCTTCCCTCTGGGAGCATCGAAGAGGGTTTAACTTTTTGATAACATCATGAGGGACCCCGTGAGGAGACCCTTCCCCTCCGGGAGCGCCGGGGAGGGTTTAAATTTCTAATTAAATTGTGAGGATCCCATGAGAAGACCCCTCATCTTCTGGAGCACCAGAAAGGGTTTATTTTTGTTGAGGGCAATGCCCAAATGATCGTATATTCCAGTCATATTTGGCAATTAAGTGCATGGAAGTAATGAGAACTATT
Source organism: Rehmannia glutinosa (assembly GCA_016081115.2). NCBI lineage: Eukaryota > Viridiplantae > Streptophyta > Magnoliopsida > Lamiales > Orobanchaceae > Rehmannia > Rehmannia glutinosa. The sequence goes on along the minus strand of CM071932.1, from coordinate 42,870,907 downwards.
AAAGAGCGAGAGATCTGGAACTTGAGGGAGGTAGCGAGATCCGTGGTTCCTAAGGCAGTGTGGCACTCTCACTGTCTGGTCGGTGGAGCTTGCTTATATTCAATGTGGATATTCCCGAGCAGTCTTGATATATTTCCACTAGTCTCGCCCACTTCAGACTATGTGGGGAATTTTAGCTTGAGATGAACCATAGAGGGGATGGCTTGGAATTGGTTTAGGCTGAGCCTTCACAAAATCATGTTGTAATGTGCATGGGGGTGGAAGTATCAATCGGTAGGCCAAGGCGTTGGACAGCGGAGTCGGAAATAAAGCAATGATGGCACCGCTATCAATCAGAATCTTAACTTGCTGGTTATGGATTGTGGTCAATATCTTCATGGTGCGGGGCCTGTCAAAACCCCTAGCGGCGAGGGCCGAAAGTTCCAACTATTGCAACCCCGGTTTGGAAATCGTGGTGCCCACATCCGTCAGTGGCAATGGGTCATTGTCTCCTGGAGGGTCATCCTCCTCTCCCTCCACCACAATTAGTACACGTAAGGATTTCCCAGAGCAATTATGCAACGGATGATACGGCTCACGACATTTAAAACACAATCCTTTGGCGTGCAAATCGAGATAATTAGTGTGGGATAATTGGCGTGTACTCCGGGGTGGTCGAGAGGAGCCGGAGGATACCACGGAGTTCGTCGTGGCACGGGACCCCTTGAAAGAGGAAGTCCGACCAGAAACGAAGCCCTGTGAAGGGGGCAACCCGCTGGCTTGGCCTGATAGCTTGGCGAGCGGAGGCCCCATGCGAAATTCCGGCATGCCTGGACCAAGAGTAGATGACGGGGGACGCGTAGGTGAGCCACCAAATAAATCCGATGCATCATTCGACCGGATGCGTACACGTATGTCCTTGCAAAGTCCATTAAGAAACAAGCCCAAATTGTGGGAATCGGACTGGCAGTGGACGTGCGCCACCCTCGAGATAAAAAGATCGACATATTCGTCAATAGTCCCAGTTTGTGTCGTTGCTGCGAGGAGTTCGAAAGGGTTGGTGTTGGGGTTATCCCCATAACAACAAAGGAGCTCCGCCGAAAATTGTTTCCAGGTAAGTGAGGGTAGGTGGCCAAGCACCCACTGCATCAAGTGGAGTGCTGCACCGTCCATGGCAATCAGGGCAAGTTTAATCTTGGAGGATTCCTCAATGTGATGGATACGAAAATACTGCTCGTCTCGAGATAACCAGGAGATCTGATCCTCACCCCGAAAGGAGGGAATCTCCAGGCGGCGACCAACGACATGAGAGTTCGGGACGGCGGTGGGAAAGGGGGCAAGCCTGGCGGCAGAGACGGGTGATCCGGACTCCCCACCAGCCGTTGTCCGCGTCCCCCTATCACGCATCACAGTCTCCAACATCTCCTCGATGTGGTCCAACTTCGACAATTTAGGCTGAATTTTTGCAAATTCCACCCATAAGTCATCCACACCCTTCTCTATTGTATCGACACGGGATTCCATGCAAATTGTTGGCATGAATATAGATCAGACCAATTTGATAGAGTCAAGGGCGTACAACCCAGAAATTAATGAAGAAAGCAACTAACGTTGGATATGCACAGTAAAACGAAAAGAACTCTGAAATTAACTCGGGAAAATACCCGCCCAGCTGATAGCCGCAAAAATACTTTTGTCCAAAAAAGATGATCCCTTCTTACACCTAATGGTCTACTTAAATACTCATAATCCATATGGGCCACAAGCCCAATTCAATAACAACTGTAATACTGAAATAATAGAAATAGAAATAATTAATTATATCGGATAATTAAATTTCTATTTTTACACCATGTTTTAGGCGAGATATTTTTTGACTGTTCTCTAAATAAATAGATGACTGAAATTTATCAAATCCTAAAAGTTACATGATAAAATTGTTATTTTTGCTATCTTAAAAAAAATATGTTTGCCGAGTGACACATGACTAAAATTACAACTTCAAAGTTACGGGACTAATATCGTAATACCCCTATATATACAGGATCAATTTTGCAATTTTTTCCAGAATTTTTATATCAAAAGAAACTCACAATTAAGCATTTCTGTACCCAAGCAGGTGTATGTTGTGGACCCAATATTCATGACAATTATGTATATTACAATAGTCTCTCTTCATAGATAGCTTGAATCAAACTGCTTTTAGCATGTTCTCATGAACTAACTTCAATAAAAACTAAATGGAAGCTCACATAGTGGTACATTAGACCATTTATATGTAATAAATAACAAAACCATAAGAAATTTTTTTCCAATGCTTCTCTAAGCTAAAACAGCAGAGGGAGATGCCGAAGATGGAATAGATTTCCTGGTGGCCTCTGACTTTGAGCACTGAATGTTACCTTTTGTCCTACCAAGAGCCATCACAGCCACCCCTCGAGCTCCATCAACCACAGCGAGAACACGGTGCCCTAAGTTCATTATACTCTCGGCTTTTCTTGCTTCATTAGTTGTATGAATTCACCAAATACTGTGAGAAAATAGTTTAGTCAGCACCATAAATAAGCATATAAAAATTCCTAAGTTCAGATAAAGGTAATAACTATTAAGCTAGACCAGTAAATTAGCACTTCTCAAATTAACATTTTATACAAGAAAAGTTTAAGACAGATGAGATTCATTTATACTAATTGAAACTGATTGCTAGGTGTAAATCAACAAAGCTTAACCATTTATCAAGTGTTTTGTTAGAATTAATTCAGAAAATGAAAACCATACCAAGATCCGAATCATGGGGTCCAGGGGAAGCTTCAGGATGATATTGAAGTGACATGAGCTTTTGCTGAGAAAATGCAAGCCCCGCACAGCTTCCATCATTTAGATTGACATGAGTAACCTCTACTCCTTCGGGAAGTGATTCAGGGTCAACGGCGTAATTGTGATTCTGCACAAGACAGATTTAAGTGAATTAATAGTACATGTTTATAACCTAAAGAAAAGGGCAAAAGGAAAAGAGAAAAATACAACGGTACACTACAGCTGCAGATTTCAAATATTAATTTCTCATCATTTTTTTTCACTTAAATAAAATATAAGTGTACACAAGTTCAAGGAAAAAGAAAAAAAAATGTACTAAGCTTGGAGTTTAGTATCTTTCAACATATTTTAATACGCCACACAGTTATGTAAAAAGTATCCCATGAATGAACAAACCTGAGCACTGATCTCAACACGGCCGTTTCGAATATTACGAACAGGATGGTTTCCTCCATGGTGACCAAATTTCATCTTGAAGGTTTTACCACCAAGTGCTTGACCAAGCAATTGGTGACCCATGCAGATACCAAAAACAGGAACTTTTCCGATTAGCTCCTTGACAGTTTCAACAGCATAAGGAACTGCAGACGGGTCTCCTGGACCATTGCTGAACAGTACACCATCTGGTTTCATTTTTAGAGTCTCAGATGCAGGCCATGTTGAAGGAACCACAGTGATTTTACAGCCATACGATGCTAGGCGCCGGAGTATATTATGCTTGATACCAAAATCATATGCGACAACCTTCATAAACAAAAAAGGAGGATAAATTACTCCAAATCTGCAATCACTTCTCTATAGATTAAACTACACTCAACATGTGACACTAACTTGAAACGTCTCTTCATTACTTCTGTTGAAGTTAAATTCCCATTCTGAATTTGTACTATCAGCCCATTCATAAGGAGCCTTACAGGAGACATCACTTATCAAGTCCACTCCTGTACAGTTATATAGTAAAGCCAGTCACATTCTATCTTGCCATAGTGACTTAAATCATCCGCAGCATTTATTAGCAAAAGGAAGAAAATTACCAACTATATCCCAAGTTCGAGACATTTTCAGAAGTTCTTCGTTTGTTCTAGATTCTTCCGTGCTCAATACACCAATAAGGCTGCCATCTTGTCTCAATCTACGGGTAATTGCACGAGTGTCTACGTCATCTGCAGCACAAATAAAATTATAAACAACCGACATGCCACTCGATGACTAATATGTGCTAAGTAAGACCGAGATACGAAATCACAACTTACATATCCCCATAATGTTTCTTGATGCCAAATAATCTCCAAGTGTTTCTTTGCATCTCCAATTTGAGGTGCTGTAGTATAATAAGAAGTAAACATACAAGATAAAAAAAATGCAAGGTGGAAGTAATAAGAAGAAACATACATGGTTAGAAAAGCTTAAACTAACACAAAGGGGCAGATATCCGAGTTACCTTACCAAAAAATTAAATAAAAATAAAATAAACAAATAAAAAGACAGTTAGACGTGGAAAAAGGCATGGTTAAAACCCAAGTCTAAAAATAGACTACCTAATACTCAAACTCCGAATAACCAGTCCTGCTAGAAAGCACTGCTGAGATTCTTCATCATCTGTCAAGAAAAGCATGCCAAATCAGATCCTTTTCAAACTACAGTTTGTCAAAACATAAAACAAGCAACCCACCTACCAAAATTAACACCAGTGTTGCCAATGTGTGGGTTAGTCATCAGCACAAATTGGCCAGCATAACTAGGATCTGTAAGGATTTCTTGATACCTGCAACACCAGGAAATGGAAATATGATGCAGAACCACATTCAACTATATAAATACAAGCACAATATTAAAGCCACAAGCACTTTTAATGTGTGATTTGATTGATTTGGTTATGATCTTATGTAAATAAAAACAGTATTGGGCTTATCCCTTAATCTTAATTTTTAGTTGGCCCAAGCTTCTTACTTAGTCTAAAATAACTCGAATTTAGAAATTTTCAGTTCACTTATTAACACCCAAGATTATTCAAAGGCATTCTCGAAAGACATTAAAATAGCATCACCGACATTAATGTTTTGAGTTCGAAAAAATATACTTCAGGATTCATCCTTAATGTTTTGACCTTCGGAAGACATTAAAATAGCATCACCGACAAAACTTTCTTGTTATATTTGATGAAATAGGGTAACATCTGACTATTTGGTTTAGTTTGGGCAATGGAGTATTCTTAATCACTCTAACAGAAAAGCTGGCAAAACAGATATGTATGAAATCAAAACATAAAGTCAATCGTTCGAAATTGGGTTGCTCCTTAGAACTTTCGGTAAGGTGAGCACAATTCAGGACATACTTCTGTACAGGTGCTCATTGGAAATGAAGGTCCTACTACTCACATTTGTGATTTGACTTCCTATTCACATTGTATAATATTATAATAAAAAATTAAAAGGACATAAACAACATAACAACTTGATCTCACTTTTCAACATCTGTTTCCATGAACTATTCATTTGAGTAATTGAAATACTCATATATCTTTTCCTTTTCTTTTGTGAGTTCTCTTTCTCATTGGTTAGTTTCAACATTACTGACCCATGAAACCAAAATCTTTGTATAACATATTTTTCTGAATCTCGGACAAGGAAAAACAATTGGTACTTACAGGCATGATCGGCTGTGAGAAGTGTGACTCGTATCTCCAAACATCACCACCCCTTAGCTTACAGGTGCGAGAATTGATACTTACCAGTTTTATTTCCTATAAAGTATCACTGACTGACACCTTCCGAGTAAATCAACAAGAGAAACAAATAAAAGGAAGATGACTATTAAGGAGGAGGTCCGAGACAGTAGCTTTCAGCCCCAATTCATATTTAACACTTTGCCAACACATAAATTTTCCGTGTAAAATCAGTCTATTAGTCAATGTTCTTCCAATTAATGATGCAACTCATGAGAAACATATGCAACGATAACAACTACTCTGGAGTATACCATTGGGGATGCAGAAGTGCATAAACTAACAAAGGATTACACATCATATAAATGGGGGAAATTAAGATAACAAAAGACAATGACACAAAAAGGAAATACAAATATACACAAATATAAATTTACCCTGTTAATGATGTATTAAAAACCACTTCCCCAATTTGGGTTCCAGAAGCACCAAACGACTTAGCCCGCCAAACAGAACCATCTTCCAGCACCAGCCTTGCATCCGCCAACTTCCATGGCCTTTCCACCAATCCTAAAACACAATTTTTTTTCCAGAAAATATTACACAGCAAAAATCAATAACCAATATTACTTCAAAAAAATCAAGTTAAAAATTCAATTCTGAGAATATTTCGAACCCAAATACACACACATCCACACGCATACGAATGAATGTACATACCAGTGGGTGAATTCTCGGAAGCTGAGAGAGAAATAGAATGGCAATGAACAGTGACGAGCCGGACTTTTGGTGAATTTGGTCTAAAGCACAACGGAAACTGAGTGGCCGCCATCCCCAAAGCACACTCCATCAAAGTTGAAGCTGTAAAATGAAACGAACAAACTAGGTCCGACTAGGTCCGCGGCTGGATATGGCTATGGTGCTGCGTCAGTAAAAGAAGTGGGAAGGTGGCAAGCGTAGTACAAAGGAGTCAGAGCGGCTAGGGATTTTGTATGAATGAGAAGTGTGAAATAGGTTTGGTGAAATGATGCGTGATATATTATAACTAATTTATTAGAAATTCAATTACTAAAAATAGCAAACCAAAATAAAATGACAACACAAAAACTCCTGTCAGACCGTCTAACGGGTCTGATCCGTTAGACAGATCTGACCCGCGGACCCGGTGGTATTTCCGTAATATTAGCAGTGGTATTTTAGTAGTTTTCAGGGACTACCAGTATTAGCCGTCCTTCTGAAAAGTATTAGCCGTCCTTCTAAAAAGTATTAACAGTTATTCTGAAATGTATTAGTAGTTTCCTGAAAAGAATTTTAGTATTTCTCCTAAATATACTCCCGAAATGTATTAGCAGTCCCTCAAAAAAGTATTAGTAGTTCCTCGAAAAAGTATTAGTATTTCTCTGGAGAGTATTTTAGTAGTTCCCCTGAATATAATTAAATTTTTCTCCCGAAATGTATTAACATTCCTTCTGAAAAGTATTAGTCGTCCTTCTAAAAAGTATTAGCAGTTCTTCTGAAATGTATTAGTAGTTCCCTGAAGAGTTTTTTAGTATTTCTCATGAATATACTACTGAAATGTATTAGCAGTCCCTCAAAAAAGTATTAGCAGTCATTCGGAAAAGTATTAGTAGTTCCTTAGAGAGTATTTTAGTTGTCCTCCTAAAAGATCTCAAGTTTTTCCTCACAAAAAGTATTACTAACCCACCAAACGTATTAATAGGTGTCCTGAAAAGTATTAGTTTTTTCCATGAAAGTTTTTAGTAATTCTATTAAAAGTATTAGTACTTTCACTAAAAAGTATTAGTATTCCCACTAAAAAATATTAGTTTTTTTTTCTTGAAAAGTTTTAGCCCGCTTTTTCATTAAAAGTATTAATAATCTCCCTCAAATGTATTAGTTATTTCCTGAAATGTATTAATTTTTCTTTCAAATAGCCCCTAAATTTCAATGCATATTTTTCTAGATAAATTAATCTTTTCCAATTTGTCCACTCATGCCAACCATAATTCCACCCCTTACCCCTACGGCCTACCACTCCCAAAATATTCATAACCGCTAAAGAAGCTCATCCACCACTGAAAACAATTCCCATTATCTCTACCGTCGTCAACAATTAAGAGTTGTCCGCTTGATGCTGCCAGTTTGCGAAGGCACAACCTGGTTAAGGTTTTTTTGGGGGGATACATCGGATATATATAAGGGTGACGTCGATTGTGATGGTAAATCTGATGTCGTGACGGAGAGAGAAAGAACTTTGTGTGGGCGATGAGGAGGCCATGTCGGCGGGACAGCGCGGAGTATTTGGAAGAGACTTTCGATTTGCTTGCCAACCTTGAGAAGACGATGATTTGTATATTTTTTTGTGTGCGTGTGTTTTTCTTTTGGGTTGGATCAATTCGGATGTTGGGTATAGATATGGGTTAGTTGTTGGGGCTCCGTCTGACAGATTAGATCCGTTAGACCGTCTAACAGGAGACGAACTCAAATGACAAAGACTTACAGAGGATTGTCTCTCGGGTATTTATCCCCAAGACGGGATGGGTCAGACAAGTCAACAAAAACCCGCGGGTTAATAGGAGTCCGCGGGTCAACAAAAAGTCAAATGTCCGCTAAAATAGTGCGATAATACTTTTGAGCAAAAAAATTAATACATTAATTAGTAACATTTAATATTTTTGATACAAATAGTGATACTCATGGTTAAAAATGGTGCTTAAGATGATAAATATTTGTATTACAACAAATAATATTTTTTCACTTAAATATTTAATACGTGTAACATTTTTATACGTAAATGTGTAATACTTTTCACTTAAAACTGTAATACTTTTTAGTTCAACATGTATATTTTGTAGTTCAACATATAATAACTTTCTCTTAAATAAGTAACATTTTTCGTTTAAAACTATAATATTTTTCAGTTGAACATTTAATATATTTTACTTAAAACACTATTATTTTTCAGTTCAAAATGTAATACTTTTCAATTTAAAATTGTAATACTTTTCATTTAAACTATAATATTTTTCAATTAAAATATAATATTTTTTCCAATGGTGGTTTTCAGCAATGTTTTTCTTTTACCTCTTTTTTTCTTTTTTTTTCTCCTTTCATTTTTCTTTTTATTCTTCTTCTTTTATCTTCATTTTATGGCAAGAATCAAAATTCCAAAAGAATGGAAAAAGATTCATATTGGAAACATAAAACTTCCATTAATGGAGTATCACGTCCTCATGAGCCATTAGCTTCTTCTCTATAGTTGAATGTGATTTTGCTACTTCATTGGCAGATCCACGATTGCACTTTGCTCATTGGGGCCCTGATCCACCCTTCATTAAATAATTACATGTATAAAGGCCCCAATTTTAGCACATATTCAACGTAGTGTATCATTTTTTATATCAATTTGCTCAAAAGTATTATGTGTCTTAAAAGTATTACCTTTTTGTCAAAAAGTATTACCGCTCTAATTTTGGCGGAATGCTAACTTTTTGTTAAACATGGATTCATTGTTGACCCACAAATTTCATGGTGATCTAATCCGACACGAAAACGATTTCACAAGAGACCTTCTAAAAAAGTAGATGTTTTTCGAAAGGAACAAAAATAGATGTTTATATTTATAATATTTGACAAATGAAATATAAATATGATTTCAATTTTGGACATAATGGATGAGTTTGATAATAAAACAAATTACACGAGAAAAAAAATTATATGTTGTTGGAAAAATTGGTTGGTGTATGTCGAAATGGCTATGGAAATTTGAGCAGAGTAACGATATATTAACGAGATGTCGAGGTAAAAGTTAGACTCTTTCTCTTTAAGACGAGATTGCCCCGCTCTCGGTGCGTACATAATACGGCAATAGTCTCCCAAGATACAACGACAACTTTCTTGCGACAGTTGCACTACAAATCCCAAGAACGACTTACACTATGATGCTTTTGAACTCTCTTTTACAGACTTACACAGGAAAAAAAACGACATAAATTCGATATATTTCAGATGCCAAAATGAGTTATAGGGGACTCCTATTTATAGAACTTCGGGTGCCCCTTCAAACTGGGTGCAACCTCTAGTTCGGATCGACTAGGACTGTCAGACCGCGCCTTCACCGAGCCACTGGACCGAACCTTGATTCAATTTTTCAAAACTTTTAAAGCTCCTCAAAGCTCCTCGCGATGATGAGTACGTACGAAGTGCATCTCTAAAGCACCCAATGTGACTATGTGCGACGTGCGTAGGCCCAGCTCGGCTCCGGCTCGGATGGTGCTCAGCACCATCTTCGGTGCTCTTTGAGCTAGACAAAGGCTAGTCAAAATTGACTTGGTCCACTAGGGTGTACCATAAGAAGTCCCACATGATTACTCCTTATTATTGGTGAAGTTCTATATAAATAAATCAAGCATTTGAAAATGAGTTTCCATGTGGGATGTGTTTTTCCACATTCCCATCCTTTTATATTTCCTATATAAAAAGACATTTAAGTGGCTTACTTTAAGCATTAATTTCTCATTCACCTAATATTGGTTTTGAGAAATTCAAAATTCTAAACTCATCTACCCACTGTGTAGATTATGTTTATCTCATTTATTTTCTATAATAAATAAATGATAGTCAAAATTGGGTCAAAACCCAATTTATCATAAACCAATTTCAACATATGTTTATATGAAATTATAGTTAGTTATTTGTGTAATTTTACATGCTTTAGGATAAAGGTAGAGATTGGCATATTGTATCCGTTCAAATTTAACAATCACGAAAAACTATCAGGAAATATATTAGATTTACCTTGGCCCCAATGCATCGCCATAAATACTATTTCTTTATAACTAAAATACTAAATTAAATAACAAAATGGTTAAATTCTAACAGTCATTTTCTTCGTACATCAAACTAAATTTAAATATATTTAAATTGAAATGTATCATTTACCAGTTACAATATATTTAAATTAATGATGTAACATATTTTAATCCATTACTTATGTTTATATTTTTGTCCTCGTCACTAACAATAGTTCAAAGGGGAACACTAAATCATTTTCAGATATAGGCATCGAATTTTGTTTAGAGACTATATCATCCGAAACTATATTGGATTTATGGTTTACCATCTGGAGCAGCATAAATGATAAATATTTCGTTGGAATTATATCACACGCAGGACACACCTTTTATTTGAGTATAATTTGATCAAATTCCTGTTGTTTGATACATATGTTACTAATGGTATATATTATATCTAAGATAGTTACTTAAAAATTAGTTTTTAGTATATTCAATTATATTATTTTATATTTGTCTAGTTTAATTAATTATTTTATGTCAATAGGTGGAAAAGAGTAATAAAGTTGAAAAAAAATATTATATTTTCTTAATTGCAAGAGATAAAATATTATATTTTTTTTGAGTGGTTCTGGGAATCGAACCCGGACTTCATAGGATAAAATGTTAAATATATGTATATGAGGAGTCGAAGGGCAAAGCAAAAATTCACCCAAAATTCGAGCCAAAAAAACTTGTGATGTTTTAAGTTTGAACCATGTTAAAATATCAACAACGAATCACATTCTCTCTTCTTCTTTTTTATATTTTGAGTTGAACTTCAACTCAATTCACATGCCATCTCAAACCTAATTCTGAGTAGAAGAAACTAAAAATTCATCTTAAAATTTCAACCGAACATAACTATGTGATACTTTATGGTTGGATCATATTTCTTTTCTTTTCCGAAACGATAGAAAGATTTTATTAAATAACTCAACAAATTCATATCCGGGAGTCAAATGATTCAACATCCTTTTGGACACAAAGAGCAATTATCCAAATGAGAGCAAGGAGAACCAGTGCGACGAGAGTGGTCTCAACAGACGGAAAAACAATAGAGGGAATCATCCCAATCCTGCCAAACAAAAAGGCATGAGGCCAACCAAAGAAAAAGGAGCTAAAACAAAAGCATAAAGTAAATCAAGACAGTGGACTGATGTTTTTGGTTGCAGAGTAAGGAACCACGATCCCAAAGGAACACCATCCCCAACATCCTCACTCGACCAAAATCAACGAGAATCAGCTATTCTCCACAAAAACCAATAAAAAAGAGAATCAACCAAAACACCAACAAACAAACAAACTTATTCTCCACTCCACTGTGCTTAAACATCACCTAGATATCATTGAAGGAGGAAAAGCAAGAAGAGAGATTGCACATTGCCTTACTGAGCAACATTTCCATTGTTAATTTGTAAAGCTTCATTGTACTCTAACCATTCTGCTAATGCCATTTCCACTGTATTTTCTCCGGCATCCAAATTCCTTTAAAGATCCATAAGTTACATGCTTTCCAGAGCCACTATAAAATATATTTTGAGAGTTGAATTCTGCATTGAGAGATTGAATATGTCCTGATTTTGTACACTTTGAACCAACAATCCGAAAATGATTCCACACCTTTTACTAGCCCATCCCGTTGAACCGGTGCAATCTTCCAAGTAGTTTTATCTTTGGAACAATGAAAGAAAATGTGTTCTTAAGTCTCAATATCGTCACCAAACATACGACATTGAGAATTCTGAGAGATTCCTTTGGTTTGGAGCTTAGCACTTATGGGGAGTATGTCCATATAATATCTCCAAAGAAAGTGTTTGAGCTTCTCTTTAATCTTCAATTTCCCGCTTACTTTCCAGATATGACTGAATTTACCCGACTGAGCACTACTTTTTGCAATTTTGAGATGTCCCATTTTCTCCTTGATAAGCAAATTATATGCAGACTTGACTGATATTTCCTATTTATTGTGAAATTCCAAATCAGCTGGTATCTAGTGTTTTTTTGGGAGGCTTCATCCTTTTGATTCTCTGTGCATTTGACTGACCAAATGCTTCTAAAATAATAGTCTCATTCCAACTTACCCCATCTTCTGCTATTAATTCACTTACCCAGAAAGGTCCTAGAGGATCTGTAGGGTCTTTCTCATGCTTAAAATGTCTTGAATCCAAAATCCAAGGGGATCGCCTTATCCAGATGGACTTCCCATCTCACACCTTTCTTCAGAACTTGTCTTGTTTCCATCAAATTCCTCCACAACCATGAAGCTCCTTGATTGATTTTAGCATCCAAAAGGCCTCCGTTTGGGAAGTACTTAGACTTAAGCACTTTACTCACTAATAAATCTGGACAAGTGATGATTCTCCAAATTTGTTTGGCAATGAGAGCATCATTAAAGAGCTTAATATCTAGGAAACCCAATCCTCCAAGCTTCTCTGGCAAGGTTAAACTCTCCCAGTTTTTCCAGTGGATCTTGTCATTATTGTTATCTTTTGTGCCCCACCAAAACCTTGCTATAATCTCGTTGAGTTCTTTGAAAATGGAGACAATAAGTCTAAAGAAAGACATCACAAAAGTTGGAAGGGCATTCTGAATTGCCTTGATTAAGACTTCTCTGAAAGCTTGGGTAAAAACTTAGGTTGTGCTTGCCTATCATAATTTTGTATTTTCGTTCTGCTAGAGAAATATTTTTAACTCAAAATGTGATTGTATACCAAAATTTTCAAAAAATACACTATTTACTCACTCTCACTTTTTCTTTTACTTTATCTTACACTTATCACATCTACTCACTTTCCAAATTTTTTTACACATTTTCCATAAATTTCATTCCCCCGCTCACATATTTTTAATTATCAATCATTATTTTACTTTTTATATATCACGTAATAATTCATCATTACATTTTAATTTCATATCCATTCACATCTCCAAGAATATTTCTTATTTTCCCTAAAAAAATTCACATTATTATCTAGCAAAATGAAAATTTCCAAAATGAAAGTATCCAATCGCAACTTTATTCTTCCAGCTTTGAGTTCTGTTTTGTGCAGCTTCAACAACAAAGTGAAAAACCTCTCTCTTAGCTTTCCCAATGCCAAAGGGCAACCACAAGTATCTGCAGGAGCTTTGCTTCTTGATTCCCTCTAATGCTTTGCAAATAGCTTCTTGAACTGGCCCATGAGTATTTATGCTGAAAAAGACTTGGGATTTATCCCAATTCACTTGTTGGCCTGATAACCTTCAATATTGGCATAGTAATTCCATCACAAGTTGAGCCTGAGAATCACTAGCTTCACAAAATAAGAGAGAATCTTCAGCAAACAAAAGGTGGGTTATCACAGGACCTTTCTTACAAATCTCAATCCCTTTAAACAATCCACTTCTAATAGCTTGCCTAATCAAGTTAGAAAATACTTCTGATATGAGCAAGAATAAGTATGGAGAGGTTGGGTCTCCATGCCTAAGTCCTCTAGAAGGGGTGATGTAACCACATGTTCTACCATTTATATTGAAAGAGAAAGAGGATGAAGACACACAAGTCAATATCCGGTTAACAAATTTGGAATCCAAGCCCATTTTTCCATCACCATTTTTATCCCCATCCATTCACCTATATCATAGGCTTTTGCCATGTCAAGTTTCACTGCCAATAGCACTTATTTCATGGCATGTCTATTAAGAAAGTGAAAAACCTCACAAGCAATAACGTCATTGTCACAAAGTTGTCTATCACTAATAAAGGGAGATTGATTTTCACAAATGCATTCTTGAAGGCAAAATTTAAGTCTATTAGATAGAATTTTGAATATAGTTTTGTAAAAGATTGAACAGATAGGCTAATTGATCTATAATGAGAGAGGGAACTAGGATTTTTGCATTTTAAAATAAGAGTGATGAGACTGTGATTAATAATATATTTAAGCATTTTCCCAATTTTAAAAAACTCCTTGATAGCTTTACACAAACAAGGACCAATGATGTGCCAAAGTCCTAATTTTGTTGAGTCCAATAGTGAAACGAAAGAGGTTGAGAATTGGTATACATATACTCTAATATGGCTATATCAAACTACCAACTGGACATGACATAGAGACCAATAGAAATCTCTGATTTTAGGCCCCTATTCTAACCAGTGGACTGAAATTGAAGTTCAGTTGGATAGCAAATATTATACATATACAATATTTTAGAAGTGACATTACAAATACAATTATGTTTGGCCCAAATCCATGTCGCAATTCATTGCCAAAATAAACACCAAGAGAGTGAAATAAACAGAAAATTCAAATGATCGAACATAACAAGGACAAATTGTTCTCCATAAAATTAAACTACTACAAGGAGAAGTGATCTCAGAGACTAAAAACCCAAACATAGGCGTCGATCAATGATTTTCTCATCTCATCGACGAGAGCTCTAGGTTGAGATTCTCTCAACTTGGAAACACTCTCAAGAACAGACAACTCAGTAGCTGTCGTATCTGACCCACAAAATGCCGTCCAATCATTGACCGCCAAGCCAATAACTATGACTTCACTACCATGGTTTACAGTCCCGGTCATCAAAAGGGACTTGAAGGAGGGTTCTAAATCCTCTATGGATGTATTAGGATAGACCTCATCCACAAGTATTAGCAAATTGGGATGTCGACTTTCTATTTAGAAAAAGTTTATTTACAGTGGAGAATTAAAATCTTACCAAGCCACCTTTGCTGGAAAATGCACAATAACTTCCCACAAATATATTACCGACAACAGTTTGCCTGAAAACCTCCACCCAAAGAACATCAGCAATCATCTCCTCAGTTTCCTGTCAAAAACATTGAACATTAGTCTTACTTCCATATTTCAAGACCACAATGTTATTGCATATTAACAATGGCATCACAAGAAACACTAATATGCAACAAGTAAACTTGACACTGTAGATGAATTAATATACATATGTAGTTTCATAAAGAAGAAAGTAACTAACAAATCTAAGAAGAAAAATAATTCAATATGGAAAGATGCTAAGAAGATTTTCGATGAAAATTATTTTATCCGAAAATCCAAGAATGGTTTTTCACAGGAAGAAAATATAAATTTTAAGTGAGATTTGATTTCCTTAAACCTATGAATTAACTTATACACTTTATAGAGGAAATAAATCTCTCATGGACCATGAAAGCCTATTCAAACCAAAACCATTATGGCACTAAAAAGGTCTATTTCACCTTCGGCTTATAGTATTTTTGATAAAATATTATTGTGTGTCAATCATTTTAGCAGGATGGGGGATATGAAAGCAAAAGAGCAAGAAATTAAATTGATGTCCCTCAAAGATAGAAGTGTGAAATCTTCCAGCCGTTGTTAGTAAGCAATTTTGATATATTCTATTTTAACTCAACGATAGCAAACAATTTATTCAAGGCTCAACCCACGAGGCCACCAACAAATGATGCCATGATTAGTCAAAACTTGATTCAATCAGTTTTGGATTTAGGTATGTTTTAGATAATCTCTTTTCTTAAGCTGTTTTTGAACTTTTTCTTCTATGATCAACAAAAAAAAGGGATTTTCTTTCTTTTTTTTTCCCGAGAAAAACAGAAACATGGGGTTTGAAACATACATATACATATCATAAATCAACATTTTTTGGACTTTTTATTGAGGCAACATAAACGTATAGTTTCTTTATTAGGATATCATGTTTATATTAAAATATTATCCAAAACATTCACAAGAAATCAGGGATCTCTACGTTTGCGGTTTGTTAATCAAACCAAGTATATAACTGAAAGGCATGTCTTCAAGATACTCAAGTGCTGATTGTCCAGTTCCAGTGCCACCCCTAAGGAACTGCCAATGATAACTGATTCCACAAACATTAAGCGATAGTATACAACATTTCCAACTTATTCGCCATATTTTCTCTCAATCATTGAAAATTCTCAAACAACTAGGAGTGGAAATATTTCTGCAACGAAGATGATATGATGTGGCCGGTATAAAAACTGGACCAGATATCTCTAAAATGCATATGGGTGGGTTAAACATAATAAAAATAAATGGCAATAGTCATTTTAGTAGAAAAGACATAGCTTCAGTGATAAATACCATCTAACTAATATGGTTAAGCGAAAGAAATCATTTAACATGCACACAAAAAGAGATAAGTTTTGCTACCCAAAGGAAATAATCACCAACAGTGATTACAATCGTATTGGTGCAACAACAATATTAGCTAATATTGCATATTTGGATACAAAAAATGATAACAGTCCTTGTGGAAAAAACACAGGTTCAAAAGTGCCATTTAAGTAGTATGGACAAGTGACAACAAATATTTATTATGCCTATAAAAGGAGGATAAGTTTTGCTAAACAAAGGAAATGATCACTAAAGGTGACTAACCAATCATAAACGTGCAACAATAATATCAGCAAATAATGCCCATTTGAATAAGAGGGGACTTGCTTAAGTAATATAGAGATATGGTAGCCCTTTGGTATGGAAGGGAAGACTACTTTCTAAATAAAAGGAGAAATGATATGAACACATCATGTAAATGACAATTGAGTATTGAAAAGAAGATGCGGCTGAAAATAAATGGACAAGAATCAAGACTTTTAGAAGTTTATAATAATAAGAGGTAAAGCAGACAATATTTCAGAATCATGCATACTTGTGGCAATGATAAAGTACTAATACCAAACAGACAATTAACAATGAACAATAAGATAATACAATCAACTCAATGCTAGATAATAAAATCAATGAAGTTCAAATGAGAAAAACAGAAGGAATATACTTTTCTCCATATTACAAGTGGAAGGTGTAGCTTAGTCTATTTGCATGGTGTTAAATCCAATATACTACAGAGCGTAAAATAGGAGCTTTCCCTAGAAACTCATAAAGAGAAGAAAAAAAAAAGCTACATATACCAGAATAGATACACTGAAAGCATTGCGATCATCCAACAAAAATACACGTAGAAATATACAAAAGTGTACCAAAATAACAAAATTCTAGACACGGTAGGTATTTCATATATATCTAAATGTTTACCCTGTCGAGACCAGGATACGTAAGAGAAACATGATCATTGCACGAAATGCAGTTCTGAAGAGAAGAGAATCTATCGTCAATTCGCTAAACAACTACTGAATCTGGTAGACTGTTCCTCAAATGTTGAAGCCCTGTAATATCATAATACTAAGATCAACATCAAGTCTAAGAAAACCATAAAAACAAACAAAATGTAACATTCTTGTTATAAAGACAAATACCATTATTATATCAACATAGTCAAGTGTGCCTCAAGGAAAAATGAACAAATGGATCAGCAAAATAAAATCAAATTCATCAGCTTTGTGTATTTTAACTGCCTAAGTGATGACAAGTTAGAGTGTTAGACATCAGTCTGTCCAAAATTTAATGGTTCAAAGGTATGCATTCCCTAACTCCACAAGCATTTAGTAGGGTCATAAAGTCGAGATATATACAACAAACGTGCATGTAGAAATCATGAGTTATGGGATCACCTTGATCGGTAGTATTGTGAGGCAAAAGCAACCCATTTTTGTTTCCTGCCAATGGAGTATTTTTGGGGGAATGGGAGGGGGGAGGAAAGAATATCAGACTAGATGAGTAAAATCAAAGCATCAACACATAAAATACAGCCATCAAAATAGAAAAATATTGAAAGTTCACCAGCATAGATATGTCCAATTATTATAGTGCCGGCAATGGAGGTTTTAACCACTGGAATTATATCAGCCAACTCAGCTTCAAATGTGTTGTCACCAAACATCAAGTCTTAAACAATAAACTATAATTACATGACCACTGTAAAAAGCTTTTATAGAAAAGATACTTGTAGAAGTTTTCAGAATCCCCAATTGCGACCAGACAATATGCATTAGTGAGCTTATAGAAAACCCCAATCTCACTATTATTCTCGTACTGCAATCCTGTGCAAAAAATTAAACCCCTGTGATATTTTTTTATTTATTAATTGACAAAGAAAATAATTTAACCATAATTAATATTGTATACATGATGGTACTTACGTGGAAAAGGTCGGAACAGACACAACAAGACCTGCATAACTTAAAAGAACAGATAAAATTGATTGACCATTGCCGATTCAAAATGAACTCGAGGAAAGTTAAGAATAAAACTGCAGAGGTAAAGGAATTAAAGGAAAATAAATATGTTTTATGTATAGCTCGTTGAGTTGGGATAGTAAAGAAAATGTGGGCATTAGATTAAGAGGAATACATCTTGTCAGTAATTCATCACTTTTAAAGTTTTGTTCTTCTCTTTGGAATATTAAGAAAGATTTTGAGCTTAACTCAAGCTTGAATGACATAAAATAAGTTCTACTTCAATCTAAGCCCAATTACTAGCACCCACTTAAATACTTGAGCTCGATTCAAATAGTTCAAGCTTGAGCTTTTAACCGATCAACTTGAGTTATAACTTACCTTAAATGTATTTTATAGTAGATGCAATCATTCAAATATAAAGAAAACTACTTACACTAATCAAACTACAAACTCAAAAGCACAACTTATTCCCCAGTCTCGAATCAGCTACCATGAATATGTATATAAAGGAACATACTATTGGCATTAATAAAAAAATATAATATTACAAAAACAAGGAAATTCATTACTTAAACTTTGTTTGCATAATAATATTTATTGAGATAAAATGCTTAATATATGTACTCTTTTTTTAGTGAAGTGAATGTTACATCATTGTAGAAATTTGTGCTGCCAGGGATTAACTGAGTTCGATCCCATATGAGTGCATGTGTCTCTTCCCCAACTATCCTCATTGTACAAAAAAAAGTACATCATTGTATCAATATCAAGATATCAGTTAGTTAATTACCATATCATCAATAAATAATTTTTAGAATCTAAATATCAACAATCAACTAAAAAGTATGTGAGAAATGATTTAAAGTATGTAGTAACTCAAACTTATTCGAAAGACTATTAATTCATTTTCTATTAAAAGTTTAAATCCCTCAATATGATTATATAAGATTAATATGCTGGTCTTGAGCGGACAAGGGAAGAAAATAGTCAAAGAATACAAACTCAATTGATTGTTCATGTCATACTTAGAAGTCAAACTTCACATACGGGTTATGATTAAAAATTTGATCCACAGCTGTGAGCCTCATATTTTGATAACCATGGAACATTGTATACTGACAAACAACAGTAAGGATCAATAAAGGCCAAATACTGACCAAAAAGATAGGATATGTCTAAAAATAATAATTAAGAAGAAACAATGAAAATCATATAACAAAAAGCCCGTGAAAGAAAGGGTCTGTCCATGATGGAAGGAAAAAATAATATACAGGAAAACATAAATAGAATTCATGCTGGAAAAGTAGAGTCTAAATTTTGATGTTGTTGCTTTAAATTTAATTAAACATGTATCATTCAAATGTCAAAGAAATATAATTGTATTTGGTATTACAGCCAACTATAAAGTTGCTATCTCCGTAAACCATAACTCAACTATCTATAATCCCATGAACCAAATTTCTATCAAGGAGATTGCATACGGAAACAGAACGAAGTTCATAAAAGTAAGTCCTTCAGTCTCACTATTTTGCAGAACGAAGTTCAAATCAACGACCTATAGATGATCGGTGTGGCGCCAAGGCGCGACTGTGGGCGGCGGAGATGGCGGTGCTAAGCTGGTGAAGTGGCAGAGTTTGGGTTAGGGAAAGAGGAGAGGTTGGAGGCTAAAAAGGATGCATGTTAAGCTCAATTATTGAATTGAAAAGAAATTCTCCAGTAAAATGTGAAAATAAAACTATCAGTATCGTTTTACATTTTTTAGGAAAATAAAGATAAATTGAAAAAATATAAATAAAGATAAATTGAAATATATATATATACACACACACTAGAGCAACACCCATGTATCCGAATTGTAGTGACGGAATTTTGTTTGTGAAAGTTATAAGATATTTAAAATATCAAAAAGGAAATTCAAAATTTAGATGAGCATCATACAAATCGTTCACTTCAAATTCTGAAGAAGAAAAAATGTAAACTATATTCAATAAAAATATCAAGTGTCGTCAATGTGTTTTGACCTTTAAAGAATCACTTTTATTAACCAAAATTATCCAATAAAAATATCTTTTATTTTTTTTTAAAATCTATAAGATTTCAATAGGTAGCCAAATACTATTCATTTAGCTTTGCATACAATGTAGTTATGTAAGATCACTTTAATTGAATTTGCATGATATTTGGTAAGCAACAAATAAATTTTATTATTAATAAATTTGAAAAATTTATTTATTTTTGTTTTGGCTTGTCAATACATATCATGTATGTAGACTTTTTGATTTATAAAAAGAAAAAAGATTGTATAGATAGAATCTTTGATTTCTTTTTAATTTGTTACCTTTTAGATTAAATAACTTGTATAGATATAATATATGATTTAAAAAAATAGATTGTATGTAAAGCTAAATTAATAGTATTTGGCTACCTATTATAATAAATTGTATAGATTGAATTTGCATTATTATAATCCTTGATTTTTGGATTAATAGTTATATTTTAGATTATATATGGAAAATATGAAAAATATATATTTAGGGTTTCCACATGGATATTTGTGAGGTCAACATGTGGACTTGGGGAGATGAGGAGTTGCCACATGTCTTAGAGTAGCGAGGTGATGACATGTGACATATTTGTCTTTCTTTTAGTTTGTAGGGTTGATATCAATATTTTACAAAATCGAATCAGTAAGCAAACTGGTCTCACTATTGATTCACAGTTTAATCGATTGGACCAATTTAATCAAACTTAATTAATCTTTTTGTTATATTTTATTACATAATAATTTAATACATTTTTAAAATGAGAAATATATAAATAAGCACCTAAATAAAATCTAATATAGTTCAAAATAATCACATTATATAACAAATTATCAAATATAATGGTATTTTTTTTATTAAAATTCTAAACGAATAACAAAGAATTCAACCGATTTAAGTCGTTTTAACTGGTTTGACCGATTCAATCGCTAAAATGGTTTTTGGAGGCTAATTGGATTGGTTCGACCACTGGTTCTTGATTCAACTGATTGAACCAACTGGTTTGTCTTATTTTTAAAACATGGATATGTATATATATATATATATATATAGATATTGATATTAATTGGTGGGGATAAATGATATGTATTATTATTGTATTTTACATGTTGATTAGAGATGACAATAGGGCAAGTTAAATTAGAACCCATAAGGAATCCTTCCCCATTCGAGGCGAGTTTAAACACAATCGATAAATCTCGAGTCTAAATATTTAACCTCGTGGGTTTGAGGCCCCGAACCAACCTCACTATAAATAATCTTTATTTTTTTAAACATTATTTACTTCATATATTATTTTGTTTTAATTTTTACTTGAGCAACAAACAAATTACTCTCTTCTATTTGTTAATATTCTATATTTACGTTGCAAATATGATTAATTATAATTCATGTGATATTTTAGTTTTGGGTATAATATAATTTTTTTAATGTGAATTGTATGTGTAAGTTTATGTAATACCCGAACCTCTCACTACTCACTAGGCTAATAATGCTATCTATATAACATTTGCATGGATATTGACATCGCATGACGCACTTCATATTATACATCCTTTTAAATATAATTTTTTTACATTTTATTAGTTCTTAGCTTCTGATTGGTTGACCGTGTATTCAAATAGAAGGGTTTAAATGTCAAACTATTAAATATCGGTAGCTTACACGTGGTAACATTAGAAGTATGAGAATCATTAGGTACACGTGATAAAACTAGAGGTGAAAGGTAACATTGACGTGTTTATTAGGATGGGGTTCATAGGTAAAGTATTGAGGAATGATATACTAAATGTAAATATATATATAAATATTTTTATATGTAATAATATATATATATATATATATATATATATATAATATATATGCTAACCATCTATAGAAATGGGTAACTCGTATGATATATATATATATATATATATATATTATACCATATACATAGTAACGAGTAGAAGAAAAAAAGGGAAAATGATAAATATATATAGCTTATCGAAGTAATAGAGGTTGATTTATTACATATATTTACACAACTCATTAATATTTCTTTACATCAAGCCAAACCCATTTAGCTATGGAATAATTTGTATATATATATGAATTAACCCACACACCCGTGACTGGATGCAAATAATATATATACATATAATAAACACACCGTCTTAGGCAAATAAGGATTAATTAGCATACTTGTATATCTGGAGACCCACACACATATACACAAGAACCAACACACCAATAGTAAAGAGAGTAACATAACGAGAAAGATAAAAATAGAGTGAATACATGTAAGTTTCTTCACTCCAAAACTTAACTTTGAATTTCTAGAATAAACCATTAAAGAGAAAAAGAAGACAGAGACATAGGCTTAACATTAGAATTTAAAATGGGAGAAATGACTCTGTCATAATTTGATATAAAGTGAATAACTTAACGTTTGAGGTTAACTGTGGGGAAAAGGATTCATAGAAATTGATATATAGGAACTGAGGGATGACAATTATTCATGGGGAAACTATAATGAGAACTCAGTTAATTTATTCCAAATAATTTTTAGCATTTTTCCCTCAAGAATTAAGGGTATATGTATTTTCAGTTATAAGAGTGGTAGTTAATAAACTAGGCTAGACATAATAATAAACAAAGTACTTTTGTAACTTATAGTAAATGAAGTAATTAAATGCATAAGTATATTAATATTTCAGATTACAGTAAGATATCAGATTGATATAGAATTTAATAAAAAGTATTTGGAATTATGTCTAGAATTTAGGAATTTATCGCAAGGGCTAAAATACAATAATTTAATGGTGTCAAATAGATTCAAAACGAGTAATTAATTAAGGTCTTTGTGAGATCTGATTAGATTTAGTTTGGAAATCACACCTGTAAATTATCGATTGGTTAATATGTAAGAATTAAAATCTATTATGAAATTCAGTGAAGTAAACTTGTTGGTTTGAGAATGAAAATTGACACCTTATATTTTTACAGGTTTTCTTACACAACAGATTAGGGAAGAAAGACAAGTATTTAACTTTCAATAGAATATTGAATGGTGAAAATTAAATAAAAATCCATCTGCAACTGTAATGCATGAACATAGTATTGTTTGAATTAATTGTATTATATGTGACTGTGGTATCTTGTTGAATATATGTAGGTATTATATGTGTCATAATTGGCTTGCATGGTATTGCAATATGGTGCTTGGTAAGCAGTTGAACATGCGATTCAAAGCATTTGCATGTGCATGCATATTACAAGAGAATATTCACATGCATGAAAATATTTTCAGATGGAAAATTGATGTTTGCTAACCACTGCTAGGGCACTGAGGCATGTGTTAGATAAATGTTCTTATTATGATTTTGATGATTTTATTTAAATGTGTTTTTACACCAAAACAATAATTTTAATGTTGTCCAAATACTCCCAAACGATTTAAAATATTTTTACTAATTTTTCGGAGTATTTCTTGAAGTTTATTTTTGACAAAAATTGGACAACACATAAATGTTTTATCATTATTTTGATGAATTTGTTTTATTGTGTATTTACACTAAAACAATGTTTCTAAATGTTGTCCAAATACTCCCGATTGATCTAAAATATTTTTACTAATTTTTTGGAGTATTTCTTGAAGTTTATTTTCGACTAAAATTGGACAACACTTCTGTCTCGAGCTCGACCTATAGGGCATCCCGTATCTGAAGTTGATTTTAGAAATAGAAACAGGACGGACACAAAACAGGAGGAGGCCAACCGGTCGCCCTATAGGGTATCCGGTGGCATCGACCGGTCGACGTGTAGGTCGACCGGTGTCTGAAGTTTGGTTTGAATTTGCAAACTTCTCTGTATTGATTTTTTGAAGAGGCGGACCGGTCCAAGGGTATGTCAACCGGTCGTCCTGTGTAATTTTGTGCGAAAATTTTCAAACTCTTATTTCTATTCGACTGGTCGCCCTATGGTTTTGACAGCAAACTATCCGTTGACAGCAGACAACTTTTCCTTGTTTTATGGAATTGATTTCTAACAGCTATAATCTTGATTTTAATTACATTTCTTTTGTAGAAATCAATCTCCAAGAAGGAGCCTATGTCTGGAAATCAATCCAAGACCTCTTCTATAAATAGAAAAAGATTGGGAGCTACAAACAAGAGACAATACAAAACAACAATAGATATTACAAGCAAACATACATTGTTCTTCATTTTCTATATTCTTGTTGTAATAGCCTAAGGTTTTTCAATTTGACATCTTGAGGTCTAGGCTTCATTCTTGATTACACTTGCACTCAAATATTGTATTATTCATTATTGAGTTGTAATCTTGAATTTGGGTTCATCATTCAACACAAGATATCCTTGTGAGTGTTCTTGTGATAAGAACACACTTGGGTGATCTTAGTTGTTAGGTGTAAGAAGATTGTGGTAATCTTCTTGGTTGAAGAGTTTGGTGCTTTTTGAGGTGTTGAAGAATTTGGTGTTCTTCAAGTCGGAAGATTGTGGTGATCTTCACAAGTTTCCGTTGCAAGAAGATTGTGGTAATCTTCAAGGGAGATTGTGGTAATCTCCAAAGAGGTGTTGTAAGGTGATGTTGTAATAATTTTGGTATTTATTAATAATATTCTTTTTCCTTTTTGAAATCCATCCTGGAGATACTGAGGTGGTAGTAGATTAGGCCCTAGGTGGGTTGAACTACTATAAATCAACATGTATTGTTTACTTCCCGCACTTCCATTCTTGTCTTTGCTTGTTTGATTCGAAAAAGAGGGCATTATCGAGAAAATGGGCATAATCTATTCACCCCCTCTAGATTATCGTAGCCACTTGGACTTACAAGTGGTATCAAAGCCAAACTCTTTGGCAAGCTCGTTCCACATCGTGAGTAAATAGGAACGATCATTGGCTACGAATGAAGTCTATCTCACCGGCGCCTCCACCAGCAAGCCACCACTATTCGATTCCAAATATTATGCATTTTGGAAAGAAAGAATGTTATGCTATTTACAAAGTTGTGGGTTCGATATTTGGAACATGGTTATTAATGGAGAATCTATCCCGATGAAAGACGGACCTCACACCTCCAAAGTCCTCAAGGAGCTCAATGATGAAGACAAGAAAATTCTCTCCATAAATGGTAAAGCTCTAAATATTCTTCATTGTTCACTTACCTCAACGGAATACGGTCATATTCGAGGAATACGATCGGCACATGAAGCATGGGAGAAATTAGAAGCTATCTATGAGATATATGCAAATGAAAGGAGCCATTCAAAAGCATCTACCTCTCAATCGGATACAACATCAAATCCAACAACATGGGATGAGCTTCTTGCAACTTCCGACGATGAAGAAGCCGAGCAATGCTTAATGGGCACTCTTCACCTCTTTTAGTAAGACAATGATGATTTGCAAAATGATTTTGATGAGCTTCAAAATGAACTCTTTCTTTAAATACAAAAATTTGAAAAAGGAATTCAATTTTGAAAAAGAAAATGAATTTTATTCATGATGATTTGCAAAATGATTTTGATGAGCTTCAAAATGAATTCCAAGCTTTTCTCTTTAAATACAAAAATTTGATGTTAAGAAAAAAGGTCATTAATTCAATACTTGCTTTGAAAAATGAAAAGAAATAATCTAATTATTATTGGAGACCTAAAAGTCTCAATGCTAATCCCAAAGGTTTACCACAAAACAATGTCATATTTATTTCAATCAAAGAAAAGTATTCAAGAAGACGTCAAACCGTATTTTTGTGCTCAAATATCATCCATTACCATTTTTACAATGGGAATGTTCTTGTGAAATGGAGTAATTTGTTAAAATGATTTTTTAAATATCTTGATATACATGTGAAAATGGTCAACATAAATTATATCTCTTATTTATGATTGATTTTGTTATTATGCATGCATGAATTTTTGCCTTAATTGTCAAAATAATTTTTCAAATATTTGAGGTCTCTATTATATATGATTTTCAAAAATCAGATTATGGACATTTTTTTAATCTCTTGTATATTTACAAGTTTTATCACTCTATTATGGGCGAAAATATTTTCTTGCTAATATTTCCTAATTTTTCCTAGCCATTTTTGTCCATTACCATTTTTACCGTTTATAAGTTTGTCAAAATTTTAAATATCTTGATATACATGTTCGTCAACATATTATCTCATTTTGATTGATCAAGATGACATAAACATTTGAGGCATGATCATTATTGCTATTTTAAATACGAGATATATTTTATTTTTCTTGCAAAATATTTGGATGTAAATATTTTGAGGATTATGAATTCCAAAATTTGTTATCAAAATATTTGGATGTAAATATTTTATTATGAATTCCAAAGATCAATTGGATACCAATGATGATAGTGATGAAGAAGACAACATTGAACAAAATTCTCAAATGATGCTCTAAGATGAATATTGGTTTATAGAGTTGCAAGAGGAGCCAAATCAATTCGGAAGAAATGACATTTGGGAATTAGTACCATCACATACGATTATAGGTACAAAATGGGTATTCCGGAACAAACTCGATGACCAAGACAATATCATTTGAAATAAGGCAAGTTAATGCAAGGTGAATTCGAGATGAGTATGATGAGCATTAAGGAACAAATGATCGAAGACTTATCCATGGCCATCTACGTCATTAGATGTCAAGATTGCGAAAGGCATATTGGTTGACAAACAAATTCAAGGTATGCTAATTAACTTTTATTACTCCCATAGACTCGACCTTTTTTATGCCTTATGTCTATATGCTCGACTTCAAAACAATCCCAACGAATCTCATTAAAGTGCCATTAAAAGAAATTTCACATATTTGAAAGACACTTCTTCTTATGGCTTGTTTATCCAAAGTTTTAAAACGTTCATATTTTTTGGGATAACAAGTCCGGTGATAATAATTTCTCAAAATACGGTTCGTCATAATCAAACTAAACATATTGAGATTCGATATTTTTTTCTAAGGGATTGCGTTTCTTAAACGAAAAATTGAGATGTGCTTAATTCCATCTCAAGGATAACTTGCGGATATTTGTTTTTCACTGTTAACCGTCGAGTCTTTTGCCTCATTTTGAGCTTGCCTAGGCATAATGCATATTGAATGAGGTCTATGTTTGAATTTTGTGCGTTTTTAAAACTTAGGGGTGACAAATCGGATTTTTGGATCAAAATTCGGACAGAACTAAAAATTGGCTCCAGGGATCGGATGACCAAGGGGTCGACCGGTCGACCAAGTGCCTGGACCAGTCGACCCCCACCTTGACCTGTCGCCCAGGCATATTTTAGTGATTAAATAAGTTCTGTCCAATACTTAGCCATTTTGTGCTTCTTCTTCAAACTCAAACCCTTTTGCAAATTTCACACACAATTCACTCAAAATGATTTCTTTATTGTAAATTATATATTTTTGAGTTTATACTATTGATATATCATCCAGATACCCGACTTCTCCGATTAATTGGTACGTTTGATTCCTTCTTTATCTCAATTGGGTTGAACCCTTGAGAATGTGCTACATTTTTTATATTTTGTTGGAATTCCTATGTACTTGTGTTGGGTATGATGATTGTTGTTGGATGGTATTTGTAAAATTACTTTTGGTGATGAAAAATTTGGCTTGATTAATTTTACAAGGGCTATACACAACTTCTTTGTTATTTGACGCCCGCCAAGTGCTCGATAAGACGTTTCAATGAAAAATTCATCACCTACATGATTCTCTCGATTTCAAAAGTCTTATATATTTATAGAGATCATGTTTTGCATATAAAATGAGCTTTTACAAGTCATATGATCATTTTTTCTCTTAGCTTTTGGAATTTTAAGCTTAATGATCATTAGCTCGATAAATCGATAATATTGCGCACTTCGATACGAATGAATGATGATTTTATCGTGCTAACATTTTTTTGATGATTCCAAAGGGGGAGAAACATGAGATAAGCTCTTTAGCTCAAAGAAGCTAAAATAAGCTCGCGAAAGAAGCTATAAGTTGTGGCTATTAAAAGCCAAAAGTTGTGGATCATAGTTAGTCCATTGGATGTATTATGGACTTATATATATGTCTAATGATGTTTCTTTGACAGGGGGAGCTTTTGAGCTCATGATATTCAAGTTTCCATTGTAAAAGTTGAGCTTCTAGCTTTTGTTTGATTGCTTCTATACTACTCTTGTTGTGCATATTGATAGGGGGAGCTTTTGCAAAATGTTTTGAAAATCTTTACTCCCATCTTTGTGATTATTATGCCTTGAATGCTGTCGCTCAAAACGGATAGTTATTTTTTACCGAAAAATTTGTTTTGTTTTCAAAATCAACCTCTTAAAATTGTTTTGGTTTGTAATTAGGGATGGCAGTGGGGCGGGGAATCCCTGTTCCCCGCGGGGATCCGCCCCGAACGGGGTGGGGATTCCCCAAATTTTTCCCCCGTGGGTGCGGGGATGGGGAAAATTTTATCCCCGTTGGCGGGGACGGGGCGGGGATGGGGATGGTATTCCCCGCCCCATGCCCCGCGGGGACCCGAAGATATGCTATTACAATATTTATGTTACTTTTGTTTGAAAAACGTGCTTTGTTACTTTTGTTTGCAATTTATGTATTTTTGTTAAATATTTATAATGGTTGAAAATGCTAGAAAATATTATTTTTTTAAAAGAAAAAAATTAAATCGGGGGACGGGGATCCCCGCGGGGATGGGGAAACCCGCGGGGACGGGGATGGGGACAATTTTTTCCCCGTTTGTCTCATAGGGACGAGGACGGGGATTCCCCGCGATTGCGGGGATGGGGATTGCTCCCCGCCCCCGCCTCGCCCCGTTGACATCCCTATTTGTAATCATCAAAAAGGGGGGAGTTTGTTAGATAAATGTTTTTATCATAATTTTGATGATTTTGTTTAAATGTATTTTTACACCAAAACAAAATTTCTAAATGTTGTCCAAATAATCCCAAACGATTTAAAATATTTTTACTAATTTTTCAGAGTATTTCTTGAAGTTTATTTTTGACAAAAATTGGACAACACATAAATGTTTTATCATGATTTTGATGAATTTATTTTATTGTGTTTTTACACTAAAGTAATGTTTCTAAATGTTGTCCAAATACTCTTGATTGATCTGAAATATTTTTACTAATTTTTTGGAGTATTTCTTGAAGTTTATTTTCGACTAAAATTGGACAACACTTTTGTCTCGAGCTCGACCGGTCTCCCTATAGGGCATCCCATGTCTGAAGTTGATTTTAGAAATAGAAACAGGACGGACACAAAACAGGAGGAGGCCAACCGGTCGCCCTATGGGGCATCCGGTGACGTCGACCGATCGACGTGTTGGTCGACCGGGGTCTGAAGTTTGGTTCGAATTTGCAAACTTCTCTGTATTGATTTTTTTAAAGAGGTGGACCGGTCCAAGGGTATGTCGACGGTCGGACCCCCAGGTGACCGGTCGCCCTGTGTAATTTTGTGCAAAAATTTTCAAACTCTTATTTCTATTCGACCGGTCGCCCTATGGTTTTGATAGCAAACTATCAGTTGACAACATGCAACTTTTTCTTGTTTTATGGAATTGATTTCTAACAACTATAATCTTGATTTTAATTACATTTCTTTTGTAGAAATCAATCTCCAAGAAGGAGCCTATGTCTGGAAATCAATCCAAGACCTCTTCTATAAATAGAGGAAGATTGGGAGCTACAAACAAGAGACAATACACAACAACAAGAGATATTACAAGCAAACATACATTGTTCTTCATTTTCTATATTCTTGTTGTAATAGCCTAAGGTTTTTCAATTTCACATCTTGAGGTCTAGGCTTGATTCTTGATTACACTTCCACTAAAATATTGTATTATTCGAGTTGTAATCTTGAATTTGGGTTCGTCATTCAACACAAGATATCATTGTGAGTATTCTTGTGGTAAGAACACACTTGGGTGATCTTAGGTGTTAGGTGTAAGAAGATTGTGGTAATCTTCTTGATTGAAGAGTTTGGTGCTGTTTGAGGTGTTGAAGAATTTGGTGTTCTTCAAGTCGAAAGATTGTGGTGATCTTCACAAGGTGCCGTTGCAAGAAGATTATGGTAATCTTCAAGGGAGATTGTGGTAATCTCCAAACAGGTATTGTAAGGTGATGTTGTAATAGTAATTATTAATATTATTCTTTTTTCTTTTCGAAATCCATCCCGGAGATACTGGGGTGGTAGTAGATTAGGCCCTATGTGGGTTGAACTACTATAAATCAACGTGTGTTGTTTACTTCCCGTACTTCCATTCTTGTCTTTGCTTGTTTGATTCGAAAAAGAGGACATTATCGAGAAAATGGGCATAATCTATTCACCCCCCTCTAGATTATCGTAGCCACTTGGACTTACAACATGCTGGGCATGCTTATGATATATGTTTAGGTACAACAGGTGGGATACTTCCTATGAACATAGGGCTAGAAAGGAAATGAGCTCTTGGTGGGTCACAGGAGGATGGTCCATTTGTGAGTACCTATGTATAGCCCTGTGGGATGGGATACTTTTTGGCGGACACAAGGAGCGCAAGTAGGGGACCCTTGGCTAGGCCGCGAGAGGATGGTCCACACGTAGATCCATACTGATATTATTGGCTATTTGATTATTGCTGTGTGCAGAGCTCTTTTTCGGTGCATAGTAGTTGGGTCAGGGGCCCAAATGAAAGAAAAATGATTTGAGTAAAGTATTTTGATTCATGAATTTACATTTTAGCATTACATGTTGGAAAATCATTGCTATTCCTTTGACGTTCATGATTTTCACTTGTTGTGCTTTAACTCATGTAGTTCATGCATTACAGGTGAGCTTGAGAATGCCTGAGTCTCTGACTTACTGTGTGATGCTGGAGCTTCTTCAGGTTTTGTGGATCATAAACATGGATGACGACCTATCGGGTTTGTTTGTGGGTTCATTTTGGTTTTGCTTCTGTTGTGTTATATGTAGGAACTCGTATTATTTATAACTTTTCAAACTCTATCATAAATATATATAAATAGTGTTCTAGTTTGAGTTTTGAGCTTGTATATGTAGTCATCATGTTTACTTGCAGGCAGTGTTGACTGCCCTTTTGCTTTTAATTGATAAAATCATTGTTGTGGTATACAATTGTCTATTATTAAATTTACCTAGGAAAAAGATAAAAAAACAATTACACGTTTTAAATTGAGTTTGTGGCTGAGTTGTGGTATTTATATATTTCCTAGTAGTAGTAATAGGGGTGGGCATCACATAGTGGTATCAGAGCTGGGCTACAGGTTATGTAGACTATCCATGTACATGAACTCAAAACTCGTGGAGCGTAGCAATGCTAGTATGTTTTATTTTATTGTCTGATGCATTTTATGTTTCATGAAATTATATTGGTCTTATGTTATTAGGTTATCCTAAGACAGTGTTTCAGCCATGGTGAGAACTAGAGCTGAGAGTAGTGGTGCGGATAGATACCAAGGAGGGGAGACACCTATACCAATTGGTGATCGAGATAATGTCATAAATCGACTTACGGAGCTCATCCAACGACAATCTGAACATATTCAACAACTCATCCATAAGAGGGATATAGCTGGAGAACAAAGAGGAGAAATGAATCAACCACACCAAAAGGGCGGATCAAGTTGAGATAGTAGGGGAAATATTCTGAAAGCTAAATCCACCGACCTTTGAAGATGCAGCAGATCCTACGGCTGTAGAATATTGGTTGCGAACTCTAGAGAACATGTTTCAGTACAGCAGGGTCCCAGAAGAAGAGAAGGTAATGCGTGCTTCATTTATGCTTCGTGGAAGTGCATGACATTGGTGGGATACGAGAGAAGCATAGAAGATGTTATGACAATGACCTGGGAAAGATTCAAAGAACTATTTAGAAACAAATATTTCATGGCTCCTGTTCGTGTAATGAAGATGAACGATTTCATACAACTACACCAAGTAACTATGACTCTCGGGGATTACATTCGAAAATTTGAAGAATTATCCAGGTTTGCCACTCATATGGTCAGCACTGACACACTAAAAGTAGAGAGATTCCTTGAAGGTATGATGCCAGAAATATACAGAGATGTTAGTATGGCAGGAATTCAAGTAGTAACATATTTACAAGTTGCTGAGAGAGCACTGGTGGCATAGCAAGCTGAATTAAGGATTTTAATTTTTCGTGCCAGGAAGCTAGACGCCAATTCAAACAGGGACAGGGACAGAGATGGGTTAGAAGCCAAAAGAAGAGAGTTTTCCAAGTTCAACAGCAATATAAACCCAACCTTCAACCACATCAAGGACAACAACAGTGGGAACAAATTAATCGTCAAAGAGCTGATCAGGGTAAAGAACCTATAACATTACCTTTTTGCCCTAGGTGCAAGACTCAATATACTGGAAGTTGCATGGTAGATACCAGGAGATGTTTTACGTGTGGGATGCCAGGACATTTTTCTAGTGCATGCCCAAATAGGCTGAACTCTATAGGATAGAATAATGTGTCAACCAGAGCATTTACTATCACCAGAGCAGACGCAGAGGCAAATCCGTTAGTGGTAACATGTAAACTTCTTATCTTTGACACCCCAACATTCGTGTTATTTGATTTGGGAGCTACACATTCATTTGTATCCACTGAATATGTAAGGAGACTGGGTAGGACACCTGATGTTGCTGAAGTGGGTTACAATGTAACAATTACCTCCGGTGATTCCAAACATACTAATCAAGTTTTAAGAGCTTGTTCTATTCCAATCGAAAATAGAGAGCTTTACGCTGATCTAATTATATTAGCCATGAACGACTATGATATCATATTGGGTATGGATTGGTTGTCAAAGTATGGTGCTACAATTGATTGTCAGAAAAAAACAGTGACATTTCAACCCCCAGGAGAAGATCTATTTACCTTCGTTGGAATCACGACTCGTTATAGATTTCCAATAATATTAGCATTAAACGCACAACGTTTACTGAATGCCAACTGTGAAGAATACCTAGTAAGTGTAATGAGCATCGACAAACAACACCAACCAGCTCTTGATGAAGTTCCAATAGTGCGAGAATATCCCAATGTATTTCCAGATGATCTCCCCGGATTACCACATGACCGTGAGATTGAGTTTGTTATTGACCCACTTCCAGGTGTCTCCAATCTCTAAAGCTCCATACCGCATGGCTCCATTGGAATTGAAGGAACTGAAGAAACAATTACAGGAGTTGCTAGATAAAGGCTTCATTAGACCTAGCTTCTCGCCATAGGGTGCGCCGGTCCTGTTCGTGTGAAAGAAGGATTGTACGATGAGATTGTGTATCGGCTACTGGGAATTGAACAAAGTTACAATTAAGAATAAATACCCATTACCTCGAATCGATGATTTGTTTGATCAACTTCAACGTGCAGCAGTATTTTTGAAGATTGACTTGCGATCCGGGTACCATCAGGTGAAAATAAAAGAAGATGATATACCCAAGACAACTTTCAACACGAGGTATGGACACTATGAATTCTTGGTGATGCTATTTGGATTGACTAACGCCCCAGCAGCCTTCATGGACTTGATGAATCAAATAATTAAAGATTTTCTAGATAAATTCGTTATTGTATTTATCGATGATATCTTGATCTACTCTAGAACAAAAGAGGAGCACCTTGAACAATTGAGAATGGTATTAGAGATTCTGAAATAAAAGCAATTATATGCTAAATTTAAGAAATGTGAATTTTGGCTAGATTGAGTAGTATTCTTGGGACATGTTGTGCCCGGAGTAGGAATCTCAGTTGATCCAAGTAAAGTCGAGGCTATCAATAATTGGCCACAACCTACAAATCCTTCAGAAGTACATAGTTTTCTGGGATTAGCCAGCTACTACTGTCGATTTGTGGAAGGATCAAGATTGCTTCTCCTTTAACACAATTGACCACAAAAAGTGTGGCATTCAAATGGATGGAGGCAAGCGAACAAAGTTTTCAAGAACTGAAGAAGAGATTGACTTCAGCACCTATTCTATCAATTCCACCAGGTACTGGAGATTTTGTAGTTCATAGTGACGCGTCGAAGAATGGTCTAGGATGCATATTGATGCTAAACGGTAAGGTGATTGTATATGCGTCTAGACAATTGAAAGACTATGAAAAGAACTACCCTACGTATGATTTAGAGCTTGCTGCAGTGGTATTTGACCTTAAGTTATAGAGGCATTACCTATACGGGGAACGATGTGAGATCTACAAAGATCACAAGAGTTTAAAATACTTCTTCACACAGAAGGAATCAAATATGCATCAACGATGGTGGTTGGAACTAGTGAAGGACTACGATTGTGTGATCAATCATCATCCCAGTAAAGCCAATGTTGTAGCAGATGCGTTGAGCCGAAAATCAACATAAAATAGTGCAATTGCGATTCACCTTCTAAAACCAGAGCTAATGGATCTTCAGAAAATGAACATAGAGGTTGTATCACTGGGGTCCATTGAGGCTAGGTTGGCAGCGTTAACACTCCGATCGACGCTACTTGATCGAATTCAAAAGCAACAACAAGGTGATGATTACTATGCCAATGTGAGGAAAGACATTGCCTCTGGAGTGTCTTCTAATTTCAAAATATCCAAGAATAGAGTACTACTATTTAAAGAATGATTATACGTACCCAATAGGGATAATCTCCGAGAGAATGTTCTAGCAGAAGCGCATTCAACGCCATATTCTGTACATCCAAAGAGCTACTAAGATGTACAAAGATTTGAAGATGCATTACTGGTGGCCAAGTATGAAAAGAGGTATCACACAATACGTGGAACAATGTTTAACATATCAACAAATAAAGGAAGAATGGTCTAGGATGCATATTGATGCTAAACAGTAAGGTGATTGCATATGCGTCTAGACAATTGAAAGACTATGAAAACAACTACCCTACGTATGATTTAGAGCTTGCTGCAGTGGTATTTGACCTTAAGTTATAGAGGCATTACCTATACGGGGAACGATGTGAGATCTACAAAGATCACAAGAGTTTAAAATACGTCTTCACACAGAAGGAATCAAATATGCATCAACGATGGTGGTTGGAACTAGTGAAGGACTACGATTGTGTGATCAATCATCATCCCAGTAAAGCCAATGTTGTAGCAGATGCGTTGAGCCGAAAATCAACATAAAATAGTGCAATTGCGATTCACCTTCTAAAACCAGAGCTAATGGATCTTCAGAAAATGAACATAGAGGTTGTATAACTGGGGTCCATTGAGGCTAGGTTGGCAGCGTTAACACTCCGATCGACGCTACTTGATCGAATTCAAAAGCAACAACAAGGTGATGATTACTATGCCAATGTGAGGAAAGACATTGCCTCTGGAGTGTCTTCTAATTTCAAAATATCCAAGAATAGAGTACTACTATTTAAAGAATGATTATACGTACCCAATAGGGATAATCTCCGAGAGAATGTTTTAGCAGAAGCGCATTCAACGCCATATTCTGTACATCCAAAGAGCTACTAAGATGTACAGAGATTTGAAGATGCATTACTGGTGGCCAAGTATGAAAAGAGGTATCACACAATACGTGGAACAATGTTTAACATCTCAACAAATAAAGGAAGAACACAAACGGCCAGCTGAAACATTGCAACCTCTGCCTATTCCAGATTGGAAATGGGAAAATATCACCATGGATTTTGTGATAGGTTTGCCCAAAACTATCAAGGGACATGATGTTATTTGGGTGATCATAGATAGATTAACCAAATATGCTCATTTTATTCCTATTTTGTCAACCTATTCCATGGACCGATACGCATAACTTTATATACAAGAAATGGTTAGACTTCACGATGTGCCACTATCTATTGTTTCAGATAGAGACTATAGATTCTTATCTACTTTTTGTAGGAGTCTACTGAAGGCGCTGGGAACACGATTGTCGTTTAGTATTGCGTATCACCCTCAGACCGACTGACAATCAGAACGAACGACACAAACTTTAGAAGATATGCTTAGAGCATGTGTTCTAGATTTTCAAGTATAATGGAGTAAATATCTACCTTTGATAGAATTCTCATATAACAATAACTATCAAGCCACAATTGGGATGGCTCCCTATGAAGCACTATACAATAGAAAGTACAGATCGCCGATTCATTGGGACAAAGTCGGTGAAAGGAAACTTTTAGGCCCAGACATGATTCGAGAAATGACAGAGGTTGTGACACAAATTCGACAGAGGATGGAGACTGCTCAGAGCGGATAGAAAAGTTACTCAGATCAAAGAAGAAGAATATTAGAAGTTTTGGTAGGAGATCAAGTATTTCTTAAGGTGGCGCCGATGAAAGGGGTAATGCGATTTGGAAAGAAAGGAAAATTTAGTCCTAGATATATTGGTCCATTTCACATCACGGAAAGAATCGAGGATGTTGCCTATAGACTCGACTTGCCCGTATCAATGGCTCAAGTGCACAATGTCTTTCATGTATCCATGCTGAAGAAATACGTTGCAAACCCATCTCATATTTTGAAGAACGAGCCCATAGAGTCAAAAGCAGACTTGAGCTACGAAGAAGTACCTGTGGAGATTTTATTACAAGAAGTAAAGAAGTTAAGAAATAAGGAAATCCCATTAGTTAAAGTACTCTGGAGAAATCAATCAGTAGAGGAACCTACGTGGGAAAGAGAAGACGAGATGAGAGCTAAGTATCCTAATCTATTTCGGTAAGTAAAATTTCGA
Organism: Rehmannia glutinosa; assembly: GCA_016081115.2. Classification (NCBI taxonomy): domain Eukaryota; kingdom Viridiplantae; phylum Streptophyta; class Magnoliopsida; order Lamiales; family Orobanchaceae; genus Rehmannia; species Rehmannia glutinosa. The sequence continues at coordinate 42,833,737 of CM071932.1, read as the reverse complement.
GGATGAAATTTTTATAAGGAGGGGATGAAGTAATACCCGTGCCTCTCACTACTCACTAAGCCAATATAGTTCATGTATTTCATGCTATCTATATAACATTTGCATGGATATTGACATCGCATGAGGTGAAAGGGGACATTGACGTGTTTATGAGGATGGGGTTCATAGGTAAAGTATTGAGGAATGATATACTAAATATAAATATTTTTATATGTAATAATATATATATATATAAGTGAACATATGCTAACCATCTATATAAATGGGTAACTCGTATTATATATATATATATTTTATATACTATATGCTAATTCTAATCTGTATATACATAGTGACGAGTAGAAGAAAAAAAAGGGAAAAAGATAAATATATATAGCTTGTAGAAGCAACATAGGTTGATTTATTACATATATTTACACAACTCATCAATATTTCTTTACATCAAGCCAAACCCAATTTAGCTATGGAATAATTTGTATATATATATATATATATATATATGAATTTACCCCACACACCAATGACTTATAGATATGGATGCAGATAATATATATACATATAATAAATACACCGCCTTAGGCAAAATAAGGATTAATTAGCATACTTGTATATCTGGAGACCCACACACATATACACAAGAACCGACACACCAACAGTAAAGAGAGCAAATGAACGAGGAAGATAAAAATAGGGTGAATACAGGTCAGTTTCTTCACTCCAAAACTTAACTTTGAATTTTTAGAATAAAGCATTAAAGAGAAAATGAAGACAGAGACATAGGCTTAACATTAGAATTTCAAATGGGAGAAATGACTCTGGTCATAATTTGATATAAAGTGAATAACTTAACTTTTGAAGTTAAATGTAGGGACAAGGATTCGTAGAAATTGATATATAGGCACTGAAAGATGACAATTACCCATGGGGGTAACTATAAACTCAGTTAATTTATTCAAAATAATTTTTAGCATTTTTCTCTCAAGAATTAAGGGTATATGTATTTTCAGTTATAAGAGTGGTAGAGAATAAACTAGGCTAGACAGAATAATAAACAAAGTACTTTTGTAACTTATAGTAGATGAAGTAATTAAACGTATAATTATATTTATATTTGTGATTACAATAAGATATGAGATTGATATAGAATTTAACAAAAAATATTTAGAATTATGTCTAGAATTTAGGAATTTATCGCAAGGGCTAAAATACAAAAATTTAATGGTGTCAAATATATTCAAAACGAGTAATTAATTAAGGTTTTTGTGAGATCTAATTAGATTTAGTTTATAAATTACACATGTATATTATCGATTGGTTAATATGTAAGAATTAAAATCTGTTATGAAATTCAGTGAAGTAAACTTGTTGATTTGAGAATGAAAATTGACACCTTATATTTTTACAAGTTTTCTTACACGACAGATTAGGGAAGAAAGACAAGTATCTAACTTTCAATAGAATATTGAATGGTAAAAAGTAAATAAAAATCCATATGCAACTGTAATGCATGAACATAGTATTGTTTGAATTAATTGCATTATATGTGACTGTGGTATCTTGTTGAATATATGTGGGTATTATATGTATCATAATTGGCTTGTATGGTATTGCAATATGATGCTAAGTCGTTGAACATGCCATTCAAAGCATTTGCATGTGCATGCATATTACAAGAGAATATTCGCATGCACGTAAATATTTTCAGATAGAAAATAGATGTTTGCTGACCACTGCTAGGGCACCGATGCATCCTGGGCATGCTTATGATACATGTTTAGGTACAACAGGTGGGATATTTCCTACTGAACACCGGGCTAGATAGGAGATGGGCTCTTGGTGGGTCACAGGAGGATGGTCCATTTGTGAGTACCTATGTATAACCCTGCGGGGTGGGATACTTCTTGGCGGACACAAGGGACGTAAGTAGAGGACTCTGGCTGGGCCGCAGGAGGATGGTCCACACGTAGATCTATACTGATATTATTAGCCATTTGATTATTGTTGTGTGCAGAGCTCTTTTTCAGTGCATAGTAGTTGGGTCAGGGGCCCAAATGAAAGAAAAATGATTTGAGTAAAGTATTTTGATTCATGAATTTACATTTTAGCATTACATGTTGGAAATGCATTGCTATTCCTTTGACGTGCATGATTTTTACTTGCTGAGCTTTAACTCATGTAGTTCATGCATTACAGGTGAGCTTGAGAATGCCTGAGTCTCTGACTTACTGTGTGATGCTGGAGCTTCTTCAGGTTTTGTGGATCATAAACATGGATGACGATCTATCGGGTTTGTTTGTGGGTTCATTTTGGTTTTGCTTCTGTTGTGTTATATGTAGGAACTCGTATTATTTATAACTTTTCAAACTCTATCGTAAATATATATAAATAGTGTGCTGGCTTGAGTTTTGGGCTTGTATATGTAGTCAACGTGTTTACTTGCAGGCAGTGCTGACTGCCTTTTTGCTTTTAAATGATAAAATCTTTATTGCAGTATACAGTTGTCTGCTAATAAATTTACACATGAAAAAGAAAAAAAATTACACGTTTTAAATAGAATTTGCGGCCAAGTTGTGCTATTTATATATTTCCTAGTAGTAGTAATAGGGGTGGGCGTCACAATTTGTTATTTTATATGTGTGATATTTTATCTTTATAAATATAAATGAATATAAACAAAATAAATAATATTTTTTAGGGCCCAACTCTGCGGCATGGTATGGCGAGTCTCGAGTTTTGGTCAAACTTGTTTCAGAAGTCAGACCCCCCTCCCAACCTGAAAGGAAAAATATGTTGGTGGCATATAACTATGGAGAAATTAACCCAAAACTTATGTACAACTAGTAATACCTTTAAGTTAGGGTCATTTTCAAATATCAAAATGTAATCATATTTTGATATTTAGCTTTTAAAGTTCAAGTGAATTCAACCTCATTTTACGTGGGTTCAAACTAGTATTTTTAAAGTAATGTGTGACGAATCAATTAGTATCCATTAAATAATCCATAATAAACATTCTTTCTTTGCTTATTTGTTTTTGTTTTTGTTTTTGAAGAAACATTCTTGTTTTGTTAAATATTAATAAACAAAAAGACAATCTTCGTTTTAAATTTATGTTGTTAAATGATGTGCTTTTTATAGTAGATTACCCAAGTCAACTGAGTTGACCAAAATCCTCTTCCCGAGAGGAAAATCTTTGAGCTAGTCCTCTTCTCGAGGGGAAAATTTTCTCGTCTTCTGCTCCTTGAACTGCTAACTCATTCGATTGGGAACTTGCCTGCACACACGCGCAAACGTTAGAGGGCCCCGAGGGTTATCCCAGGGAGGCCCCTCCGACGCTCAAGTCAGCACGGTGAATGAGAGAAATAAACAGTAATCAAATACTGAATGCGTAGGAGGAGAATTAATTATGAGTTAATTATTTACATATAATATGAGGGACATTTTTATACCTGGGACATGGGCCCCGTGGGCCATGTAGGAGATTTTAGCCTATAGACCAGTCCACGTAGGAGAAAACGACCGCTTGGGTCAAACCCGAACTCCTTTGGGTCGGTTTAATTATCAAGAGCCCATTAGACAATTAATATTAAATAAACAAATATAAAATGAATTATATTTAAATTATGAAATACCGTTTTTGTCCCCAATATAAGCCCCCCAGCTTCAGTGTGCTGCGGTGGAATGAAGCAGTCGGGAGCTAATCTGGTGTACAAATATCTGGCTTGGCTTGTGGTATATGTTGTTTTGTCTTTGTAGAATTTTTGACCACTTTGCCCAAGGATACATTGGAGTGAGGCTTGTGACCATGTCTTCCAAAGGTAAATTCTCTCTCTCCACCTTTCAACTTTTGAAATTCTTTTTTGTAGAAGACTTAGGAATTTCTTACAAGTGAGAGGTGAGGAGAGACTTGAGATGAGAGTTGAGGCGAGACTTCAGGTGAGAGTTGATGAAGAGGTGGAGTGCATCGCGCAGAGAAGGAGATTAAGGCCGTAGAGGGTGCCAAGGGTGCGCCTCCCCGGACTGGGCAAGGGCGCCCCTTTGGCACCATCCCCGGGCGACCACAAGGGCGCGCCCTCCCCGGCGGAGGAGGACACGCCTCCTGGGGGGCGTCCCGAGCCTCCCAGTCTATTTTTCTTCCTATTTTCCCACATCTTCCCCCGAGTTTCGTATGTTTCGAGCCATGTCCCTGATTCTGGTACTTCTTCCATTCCACTTGGAGACTGAGGTGTTACTGGGAGATCTAGTTTTAGTTTAGTTGTTCCATGTCCATGCTTCTCCACAGTGTTTGATATTCCTCCCCTTGCTCCAGACTTATGTTTGGATGGTGATGAGGGGGTTGAGCTTGAGCCGGATTTGAGCCCAAGTGATGAGTCTTCTGAGACGGAGCCCGAAAGTGATAATCCCCGAAGAGGTCCGCCCCACCAAGTATCAGCATAAGCCTCCTCCTGGGAGTCGAGCAGTTGTCCTGGGAGAGTTAGCTAGTCGAGTACTTTCTCTTGTGTTCGTAGGCTACGCGGGCGGCTGGAGCTTCCTTCGACTTTTGTGATGCTCACCTCGGGTCTTGGTGACATGCTCACTCATCCGCCCGAGGACTTCATCACGGTATACCTTCACAGCTTCTCAGTTGGCTTCGTGCTTCCTCTCGACACTTTCCTCTACTTGATCCTTAGGTCGGTTGGAGCGTGTGTTGATCAGATGATTCCCCAGGCCTATGCTCGTATACGAGGATATCAACTTGTTATGCAGTAGTTGGGCTTGATCCTGACCGTAGACGGGTTTCATTCTTTGTTTTATGCCCGGAAGTCTCCGGGTGACACCTTCTTCCACTTCTTCCCACGGCATCAGTGCCAGTCCCTAGATGGATTTCCTTCTCCTGGTGGACTGTGGAAGGAGGACTTCTTTTATTTGAGGGATAACGGTTGGGAGCTTCCTCACGAGTGGGTTTCAGAGGTTAAGGTTGCTCGAGGCACTCCCATTTCCTGGAAGGAGATGGTGGAAGCTTATAGGCCTCGGGGCTTGTTTAAAGATCTTCTGAATGTTAGGGAGTTCTTGGGTATCCCACGTTGCTTTACTTCTTTATATGCTTCTTGTTTTACTTGTATATTTTAACTGTTTCCTTTTCTGATATTACTTCTACTTGCGTTTTAGGTATGGAGAGTTACAACATCGCGGAGTTGATGGCTTTCAAGAAGAATGAGAAGGAGAAGTCTAAGGGAAAATCTGCTGCTGGCGAGAGCTCAAGTGTCCCGCTTCAGAGTGATAGGCCGCCCCTTCTCCCAAGAGGGTCAGAGGCGCCCTTCCCGTCAGGAGGGTGATAGGCGCCCTGGCTCACTCTCCAGTAATCGTGCTGATGTTCCTCCGACTCCTCGTCCTTCTACTGGTTCTTCGGGAGGGAAGAGGCCGAGGTTGGAGCCCGAAGTTGCTGCTTCTGAGAGTGTTGGTCCCCGAGCTCTCTTCTCCGGTGAAGTGAACCATCGTGAGAGGATCCAGTCCCATTGGGACTACACTGACTCTGGTTTGGGCTATGCCAGTACCCGAGCAGCTCTATTTGCTGATGACCAGTCCCGCCTTGGGTCTTTGTCCTTCTAGGGCATTGAGACTCACATTTGCGGGGACCTTACTTGGGTAAGCTTCCATAGTTTTTTCACCTTTCCATCCTTCATGATTTGTCTCTTTACTTGCTTAAGTTTTGTACAAATTATGTTGTAGGCCTTGAACCTTGCTGCAGCTTCGAGCCATCGAGGTGAGGTGACTATGGCGGAGAACCGTCAGCTTCGAGATAAGGTAAATAGTTTGATAGATGATGCACCGCAACTTGGTGGCAAGATGTCTGAGTTGTTGAAGGAGCTTAAGTGGGTGAAGTCATAGCTGGCCACGAGTCGAGGATGGGCAAGGTCTTTCTTCGTACTTCAGTTGGTGCCCATATGCTAGCTCAGGAGAGGTCCTGCTTGATTGAGGCTTATAGAGCTTCTCCGGAGTATCACTCTGAGTTGTTGCAGGAGTTTTCAGTCTACTTTGACAGAGCCGTTCGCCATCGCCATAAACTTCTACAGCGGAGTGGGAAGGCTTCTAGCGAGTTGATCGACATCTTAGACTGCGGCATTTCGGATGAGGAGGGACAGATTAAGGCTTTGGTGGATCTTCCTAACGACGTCGGTAGCGATGAGGTTGAGCCTACAAAGAATGTTTCTGCTGCCAGAAATGTGTAAGTCCAAGAGGCTATGATAATCTAGAGGGGGGTGAATAGATTATTTCCATCTTTTCGATTTTACCCTCTTTTTCGAACAAAACAAGCCAAGACAATAATAAAGGTGCGGAATGTAAACAACACACGTCGATTTATAGAGGTTCAACCCACCTAGGGCCTAATCCTCTACCACCCCAGTATATCCGGGATGGATTTCAAAAAGAAAAAAAAATTTATTAATTACCAAAATTAATACAACACGAACTTACAACAACACCTTGAAGAGCACCACACTCTTCTTCAGCACCACCTTTGAGATTACCACAATCTCTTCTTGAAGATTACCACAATCTCCAACGACACCTTGTGAAGATTACCACAATCTTCAACCTTGAAGAATGCCAAATTCTTCAATACCTCGACAAGAAGATTACCACAATCTTCTCACACCTAACACCTAGATCACCCAAGTGTGTTCTTACCACAAGAACACTCACAAGGATATCTTGTGTTGAATGATAACTAAAAATCAAGATTACAACTCTATAATGGATAATACAATTTGAGTGCAAGTGTAATCAAGAAATGAAGGCCTAGACCTCAAGATGTGAAAGTGATAAGCTAGGCAAATTACAACAAGAATAATAACTATGAAGAACAAATATTTGCTTGAAGTGTATCTTATTATGTTGTATTTCAATTGTTGTATTGGTTGCTCCAAAACTTCCTCTATTTATAGGAGATGATTGATCAGGCATAGGCTCCTCTTGGGGATTGAAAATCTATAGAAAAGTACAATTAAAATCAAGAATATAGCTGTTAGAAATCAATCCCACATTTTAAGGAAAGTTTGTCTGCTGTCAAACGGTCAGAATTTTGCTGTCAAAAGATAGGCGACCGGTCGCACAGAAATAGACGTTTGAGAAATACACAACAAAATAATACAGGGCGACCGGTCAGGGGGGACTTCGACCGGTCGACCTAGACCCTGACCGGTCCCCCTCAATGATTTTTCGAAGAGCAATGTTCTGTTTCAATTTTTGCTCCCAGGTACCGGTCGACGGGGGGTCGACCGGTCGATGCCCTTGTCGGCCGTTCGACCTGGCTAATTTACCTTCCGTCTCATTTTTTGTTCCAAAATTCATCTTCAGATACGGGTTGCCCTCTACGGCGACCAGTTGACCTCGAGACAGAAATGTTGTCCAATTTTTGTCGAAAATAAAACTCAATAAATACTCCAAAAATTTAGTAAAAACATTTTAAACCAATCGAGAGTATTTAGACAACATTTAGGAACCTTGTTTTGAAGTAAAAACTTATAAACATAAAATCATTAAAAGTGTTTTGTACAATGAATTAATTATCAAGAGGCCATTGGACAATTAATATTAAATTATCAAGAGCCCATTGGGCAATTAATATTAAATTATCAAATATAAAATGAATTATATTTAAATTATGAAATACTATTTTTGTCCCTAACATTAAAGTTATATGAATTCTCTATATCATATATGGCTACAAGACATTACTATGTATATGATGATGATCATGGAACATGTCTCCACGAACGTGTCTTTAAAATGTTCAAGTCAAAGGCTTTTCAAGAAGGGATCAACTAGCCTAAGGCATTGTGCATGTTTGAAAGGAGGTTGCCTCATTCCATGGACATGGGTTAACAATACTAGTGCATATATGCAGGTTCTTATTGGAGAACAAGATCATTGAACAATCCCACTGGAAATTCCAAAGGCAATAATTGTCGATTAAGAAATTTTCGATCGTTACAATCGTGCATAAATTAATCATTTGACTTGAGCATCGTAAAAATCTTATACTCAATATGATATATTTCTATTTTTTCCCTGATAACTAAACAATAAAAAAGAGAATATTGTAAAGTGCATAATCTTCATTTATGTAGATCAATCAATAGCCAACAATGAAACATCCCTCATCTTATTGAATAAGCGAATTTCTTAAGATTTCACCGTACTTGATTCTAAAATCCATGGTCATGGGTGGAATGAGTAATTAGAAAAGAGGTTTCCTAGAATAGCATCAACAAATCAAAATACTACGAATGTTCTTGTAGAATTGAGCTATTATGATTTTTGAATGTAATCTGTGCTTTAAGCTCAATCCGAGGATTAGTTGACGTAAAGATCGAACATGAATGGTAATTGGAACTAGTGTTTTAAATACCAAACCCGTGACCAAACCGGCCAAGCCATCGGTAAGTAGTTCAACCGGTCGTATCGATTCAACCTCCGATTTTACTAATTTTAATAAAACTCTTTATATTTTTTAATTATATTAATAAAATATTAATGTAATATTTAAGTTCTGGAAATATTTCTTCAGGTGATATCACATCATGCTTCTTGTTGTCCATCGTGATATCTCTCTTGGTGTTCTAGCTTTTGTCAAACTCCATAGGATTTTAAGGATATTTTTTCTGAGTATATTCATTTCCAAGAGAAGCTAACTGATCATTAATAATTTCTGTGAATCGTGCATCAAGTTGTTCAAGAGTTTCATTTTCTCCCATCTTGAAATTGTCAAACTTTTGCTCCGCAAGATCCAACTAGTTCTCCTTGATTTATTCAAAGCCTTCTCAAATTTCAGTTAATTTGCTCCAGAACTTCTTTGTTATCTTGCACGATTTGACTTTTTATATATGACATTGTCGAAGGTTTTGTACAAAATATCTTTGGTAACATTCTCGAGGTTATATCTCTTTCGATCATCACTTTTCTACTCATGGTTTGATTTCTCAACATATTCTGGAGCACCAGCACCAATGGCAACATCAGTGTTTTGCTTCATGATTTTGATTGGTCCATTAGTGAATACATCCCATATTTCGTCATGCATAACACACAAATATGCTTGGATTCTGATAATCGTAGTCAGCAACTGAAAACATTGGAATTCGAGCTAGATTAGCTTCCATGATATAAGATCAAATTAGCAACAAAATATCAGTGTAGTGAGTTTTTAAAAAACAACAGCAAACTTAAGAACTTTGGATCAAGCTCAGTTACCAGCATGGATGGTTATATAAACCACTGATCATTAAAATCTTTTCACTATACTGCAAGTGTACGGTGTAGCTTATAGACAATGGCGAGCAAGGTGTATTCCTCGGGGATTGATACGAAGCACATAAATTATAGTAAATATCGTATCCCAATTTTATTGAGACTATCGAAAATAAAAGTGATCTCTAAATTAATCCTAAAAATTATTAACTAAAATTTCTAAGTATGATTAATCATCAAACTTCACAAGAAATCAAACAATTACGAAAAGCAATCCTAGGACTATGATCTTAACATGCTTCATCAATATTAATTCCAATTAATATTACATCAAAACCAGTTTTCGTGTATCTATGGATTCAGTTCCAAAGATAGTTTATTCCCTCTCCGAAGCAAACAAACGTAGATTAAGAATTGCTAGTATCCCTACTCAACAATTAATATCAACTCCTAAAAGTATATAGAATTGAAGTAAAACCCCACAAATGATATAAGCCTCCTGACTCTATACCCGTTTATGTCATGAATTCGTTTATAGAGAGTTAGATCTCATGTTTTCAATTATGAACTAACAAATAAGACATGCAAATTATTGGCCAGATAATCTACAAGAAGTAAGCACACGAATTCATAAATAGAACACACGAACCCAATTAAGAAGAAATAATCAAATTAGAACTAACATGAATCCACAGTTTCGATCATGCCCTATGATCAAGAGATTTAACCTAACATGTGAGGCCCCAAATTTTGTAAACTTATAATTATAATTTTGTGATAATATTGGATGATGTACTACTTGACTATGTATCACAATATTTATTCTAATGAAATGTGTCACTAATTTCGAATTCCTTAATATTTGACTACATATTTTTTTATTTATTTTATTTAATTACTAATTGCTACTTACTAATTAATTACTTAAGTATTTTTATTAACTTGTACATTAGAACTTTTATTAGAATCCTAACTATAGAGGCTTGAGATTTAACTTATCTATATAAATAGGATATATATATGAGACTTGACTTATATAGGAGAACTAGTGTATAAGAAATGTGATAAATAATTTGGGAGAGGTGATACGGGGACCCAAATATTACCAATTTATATAAAAAAAAGGAAAATTGAAGGATGATGCTCTGGGCAAGAGGCCTAGGAGAAGCAAGCCAGTCAATGCCCACTCTATTCTTACCCACACACTCATTAATCATGCAAACATTTCCTCCATTTCAAGGCAAGCTTTACTCATTCCAAGGCAAGCATGCTAACTAGCCCACAAATAACACAAGAACCCAAACAATAGGCACTTGAGTGTGCGAAGGGGAGGGGAGCATATGAGGAGGAGGAGGAAGAAAACCCAACCTTGTACCAAGAAACCTCCATTCTTGTCTTTCCCACACTTAGACAAATTAAAAATCATCTCTTTCCTCTCCACAAAAAGGGCCAAAAATTTGAGCCAAATGTAAGAAAACTCTTCTCTTTTCACATCATTTCATCTCCTTAAACTCAAGACCATTCCTTATCTTTTAACTTGATGAATCCTACCTCGTTGTAGCAAACTAAGAGACCAAAAATTTGAAGAGGATAGGTAGAAGAAGAGATCTTGGTTTTGTTGTGGTTGAGAGCCTCAAATAGCCCAAGTGTTAAGGTAAGAAAAACTCTTTGAGGGATTGGGTATATTTTTTTTTCCTTCTTACCTCAAAACCTCCATTTTCTTTGACACTATATATAATTCTTTTTCACCACCTAGAGGCTGTCTTGAGGTCATTGAAGCCATAAGAGAGGGTGCTAGATGAAGAAATCTCTTATTAAGGCTACTACATTTGAAGACTAAGAGGTGGGTGAAAAACTCTTCTAAAATCTACCATATTTCCTAATAAAATGCATATAAAATCATGTTTATATGTTAATATGTCAAATTTATGAGCTTTACAAGTATTTTAGTGTATCATGTTCTAACTAGATTTTTAAAAGTTGGACATGATTTTATACCTTGTGAAAATATGGATTATAATGCCTATTGTCATGTTTTTATGGTGGATCTTCATATGCATGTCAAAAATATGAGTTTGGAATGCTTAAATTTTTTTTTACTTGAGTTTTATTCTGGACTTTTGACTTGGTAGCTAAATCCGAATCTTGGGCCATTTGTGCAATATTGGCAAAATATAGGGTCTAAATTATAATAAATAATAATATACAAGACACCCTTGTAATTTCGAAATTTTGGACTTAAAAGTACTGTAAATTTAAAATATTAAGTGACTTGGTAATTTGGAGACCCTTCGAGTTAAGAAATGTGATAAAGAACAAATTTGGTACTAAAATGTATAACTTTAAAACTTGGAGGATCAACCTGCAATTTTTGGAACTCATACAGTCCCTGTACCTAGAAAATTTACGAACCTATATATTATGACCTTTGGGATCCTAAATTCAAATTTCATAACAATCGTACTTGAAATGAGTCATCAATGACAAAATCTTTTTCGGGCTAAAATTATAATTTTTGAAAATGGAGTACCTAATCTACAAATTCTTCAAAAATGCTTTTACCTCATATTCCTACTGAACTAAGAGTAATTTTAAGCTTGGAATCACATAAAAGTCCCTCCTAGTTCAAGAGATACATATTTTTAAGTATCGAGTCAAAAACGTAGTTTCTTGGAGAATGAAGGACTAAAACTGTAAATTTCAAAAATCTGGCCCCCAATTTCTTAAATTCAAACTTTTCGAAATTTATAGAAAATTTAAGAACTTACCTCACTTCTTTTCAAATCTGGTTTTGGAACTTATCGAATTTTAATACCCGATAAGAAAATATCTTTCTTAGTAAAACAAAATATATATTTATATATATTAAATAAAATTACCAAGGACCTAGAAAACTTATATTTTCAACTTTAATCAACTTATATTATATTAAAGTATATTTTATAATAATTATCCAACGAGAATTTATTTATTTCTTTAATATATTTGAGCCATTAATTGGACATCCTAACCCCAACAAACGCGTCTATAAAGAGACTCCCTGGCCCTGAATAAGTCTATTTTATTAAAACTATGGACTTATGAATAATATATCAAACCAAATATCATCTCCAGCTAGATTATCCACCCGATAACTAGACTGCAAATTTTTAACTTAGTTAAACTCGATACCGGATGCTGCGTGACTATATCACGCTGTTTTTTCGACCAACTTGCTATGAACCGCTGAAACACTTGAATGAGTTGACCTCTAATGTGTTTGTGGAATGGATAAGTCGCGTGTGGGATGGGATAGCTCGGCAGCAGTCCCGTACCGTCCTCCATCGTCCAAATCCCAACCTCGAGTCGGATAGGAGAGTTCGACGGGGATTGGGTCGTAGTTTGGGTATAATCATGATTATGACAATCTCGGGGCCTTGCAAGCCTTCTTGTTGGAGAAGTCATGCCTTCTAGGATACTGGCTCCGGTCATATCCATTGGAGGGATGAGGTGATCTGTTAAGGGAACCGATGTTTGATCGACACGTCTCCACTGTATAAGGCTGGTTTGGTTGACATCACACTTCCATGCGCAACCCCTGAACAAATATTGGTTGGCGTCATACTTTCATGTGCAACCACTACCGCTTGACTGCTTACTAATTGTTCTGTACTTACTCGAATACATGGATAATTATTATTTATTAAAAATATGATGATGTTGAATTCATGACTCATGCATGAATTTCACGAAACTGTTTTCCTGCACTAATGTAAGCCACACTCGCACACTCGCACCCATCCACTGAGAATTCTTGTCTCACCCTCATCTTTTTAACGACCAAAGGATGAGGCTCCGTACCAGGTGGATGGCGATGAGGACTTCCAAGCAACGAATAGTTCTTTATTGTAATTCTGACCGGCGTAGGGCCCTTAAGAATGATTGATGACATTGAATTGTATATTCCGTTATTTCCATTGTGAGCCGTACTCTAACTAGGTTGATTATGATAACTATTCTTATTGAAGATTATTATTATCTTTGTTGATATTATGATGATGGATAAATGGGACGGCTTAGTAAATCGGCATAAGTTTGATTATCTGTATCGCGACTCCCATTTTGGGGTGTGACATAACATGCTTGCAAATTCATTGACAAATTTCAAAATAAATAGTCAAACATGGAATTAATTACAGAACAAAAGCCCTAGACAATGATGATAGAAACCTCTTGTGTATATGGATCCGTCTTCTCAATCTCGAACTTTCGCGCCTTTGTAGTTGGTAGAGATCTTGTGTTGTTCTTTGTTGTCTTGTGTCTTTTCTCTCTTTGATGTGTGTTTATCTCCTAGATGTGTTATATCAGACTTTACGGTTAGGTCCTCCTTTTATAGTTGCCTTGAGAGATCCCTTGTAGAGTCCCGATGAAATTAGGAAATAAAAATTAGCCCAGGTACAAAATGCACGACCGCATGCTTTCACACGGTCAGACCGTGTAATCGATTTCTGTCTCTATTTTGGCATGGTGCAAATCCAACGGCCGAGTACATTAACATAGGCAGGCCGTCTGAAATATCTCTGAAAAGTCTTCCTTCTGCATATCACACGTCCATGTAAAATGCCACGATCCACAACCCACACGACCGGGTAATATCACACAGTCTGGTTGTGTGCTTTGTACTTCGCAGTTTTCTTCGCGTATTTGATCATCACATGGTTTTCAGCATTCGTTCCGGGTCGTTCCATTGATATCTTTTCACAATAAGATATGTTTCCTGCAAAAGTATACAAGAATAGGGAGTATCACGCCCAACAAAGGAACTAACCTAAACACATTAAATATCCATGCAAATGTATCAAATATGTACCCAAATAAACCTCTAAATGTAAAGTCTAGAGGGGGTGAATAAACTTTTATATTTATGCCCAATTTATAAAAATACACTTGGAAACGGCTTAATCAGGTATTAACAGCTAAGTTCAAAGCTTTTGATGCACAACAAAATTTTAGTAAAGCAAGTTTGTTGTTTATATAAAGTGATTGTGCAAATATTAAGAAAATAAAATAGATATTAAAAGCAATAGAGTAAATGATACAATCAAATATAGAGGTATCAGGAGTGGCGTAAACTAATCATCTCTTCATTATTTACTATGGGATAAAATCCACTAGATACTAAGGTTGTTATACAATTGCTAAAACTCTACTAGTAGATAGGAACACGACTGCTTCTCACAATAATGCTTGTTTTCTTCACAATCTCTTCAACTTGAATAAGCCCTCAAAGTTTTCTTCATCAGGTCTTATCAACTTGGCTACTACAACCAACAGAGTTCTTCACTAAATCTTCTCAACTTATTTATTGCAATTCATGCTTTAGAATGATTGAATAATCTCTTGAATTTTCTCTACTTGAATAATTCAAAGTTTCAGCTCAAGAAGAATTTATGTAGATTATCAACTTGATAGTTTCTTGTGTTAAATCGTTGGCTCGTGTGTTTGCTAAAAATCATCCCTCTATTGATAGCTGGGTTTGAATTTTCCCGTTGAGAGATTGGAGGCAAATTTTAACGTTGATTGTATCAAGTGTACAATGCACGTTCTTTGCAGAATAGTGTTTGTCCTTGTGCCATTTGGCATTTCATTGTTCTCTATTCAACTTTCGCCACATGTTCTCTGTCTAATGAAAATATGATAGACTTATTATCAGACTTTGGGATTAACAATGGGTCTTTTTTAAAATTATTCTTTTGACATGGCTACTCTAGTCTCAGAAAATATATTTAGCTATCAGATAATGACTTAGTTGATAGATGTTACTCTGCTGCTCGGTTTGCTTATGAGAATTGTACTAAGCTGATTTCTTGCCATAAGGACTGGATTGCTGGAAAAATGCTCTGATGCAATCTTCAATTAGCTTCTATGCACTACTTTGCTGCAAAATACTTTGACTTTACTTGGCTGCCACTTCTTGGCTTGGCGGACTCCTTCCCTGATTGTTGTCCAAAGTGACTTTGAGATACAAAATCACTTAGTTGAACATGCTAAAACTTTTACAACTCAAATGAGGGGTTTCTATCCTATTACAAAGCTTTATCATCAAAATTTATACAATTTTCCTAACAATGACTCTTAACATGAGATGTCTCATAAAGAGAGGTCTTTCTTTCTGGTTATGAAACCGCTTAGGTTGAAAAGCAAGTCGGGGTAGGAGAAGAGCATCCAACAGGCATATTATTAGCCTCAGAATGAGGCAGGCTATTAGAACTAAGCTAATACTCAGGATGGAGCAAATCAGTGGGAGGCAGGTTATCAGTAGATGTACCTGCCTGGGTCTCCTTAACTACCCCTGGATCATTTTAACTTTTACCCCTTTTTCTTTTAGGAGGCTTGAGGGCAATACCTACAGTGTATCAATGATTAATATCATGTCCAATATATGAACAAGCAGTGCAAAATGAAGGAAAAGATTCAAATACCACTTTCCGTGATATCAATTTAGAGTTTATTCTAAGAAAAACATGTTCTTTTTGGGTAAAGACACATAAACTCTAATGGATATTCGTGCAACAGATTCTTCAACAATTAGCAGTAGAAGGGTCAATTTGAAGCAGATCCCCTATCATTTTTAGTAATAACACATAATGCATCTTTGTCAAATAAGTTAGGTAAACCAAGCCACCTAATCCAAATCAAAACTACAGATGATTCTTTAGAGAGAAAATTGAGGACTCCAACGAAATACCCGCATAAGCAGAGAATTCACCAACTAAACATGTTTCAACTGTTCGGAAATTTACTGTATAGATTTTGATGATGTTTAGAAACTTTATATTAGGAAGTTCGCATACCCCATTTTCTATGTAAAATCTACTTTGTAATAGATAGGATATTAACTGAATCAAATAGTAGCTAAGTAGATTTGCAGAAGACTTGCTGAAGAAAACAACAGAAGGCTTGCAACCAAGTTTGCATCAGAAGACTCTCAGCCAAGTGCGATAGCTAAGTCTTTCAGAAGACTTACAGTATAGTCCATCAGAAGAATGATTGAGATGGCTCAAGTCTAAGTCAAATGGGTAAAGCAGCTGAAGGACTCAGAGACAACTGAATAAGTCCATTACATTGAAATCAAGGAAGTTACCTATTTTGGTAAAGAGGACACACCTACAACCTTAAAGTATTCATACTAAAATGATGCAAAAAGGAATGAGCAAATGGGAAGCTCGCAGGCACTGACACATTATCAGAGACCTGCAGAAAGCTGATAAACAATGTTGGGTCAACATCTAAAATCTGCAAAATCTGAGAAGCATTACAATTGAGAAAGCAAAATCTACAAATACTCTCCCTCGAGAAATCTAGAAATCCTCAGGCTAAATCGAAGACATTTCAACCAACACTTTCAAGTGAAAGATCGAACTTGTTCAACCAGTTGAAGAGGAAAACTTTTGTGAAAACAAAAAGGGCTATACTACCAAGGATTGAAGTAAGCATAGTGAGGTTCAAGGTAGAACCGATTTTGAATCTAAAAGAGGGATGTGTGATCATATCCTTAAGATTCGAAGAGCTGAAGTAGCTAGGCAGTTGCCTTGTAAAGAGTTGAGTCCCGAAAGAATAGCTAGCTATATGATCAAGGCTATCTTTGATTGTGCTTTTGTAACTAACGAAATTGTTGCATTAGTGGATTCCTCCTGAAGTACGAGAAGAGTGGAGTAGAGAAATTACCCCATCTCGAACCACTATAAATTTCGGTGTTCTTTTCATTACTGCTTTACGTTTCTGCATTATATTTTATTGTTTTATATTTGCTATCCATCAAGTTAATAACTCTCCAAAAGTATAAGTGTTAATAAAAATCTATTTAACAAACTTAAAAATGGTGTAAGACTTCCGTTGTTTAACAAGAAAACCGAGTTTCTAAAAGGTTGACTTTCTTCAGCTGAGTTACTCTATCAACAACGCTTTCAGTGAATTGTTGAGTGGTTAACTCTCCTGCCGAATCTCAACATAGCTATCTTAAAAGACGTAGCTATTTTCTTGATAAATCTGATTTTAAAAGATCGAAAAATTTGGTAAAGTCTATTCAACCCCCCCTTCTAGACTTTACTTTGCACTCTTTGGGATCTACAAGTGGTATCGGAGCGGTTGGTTCAAAGAACCTTCCGCACTGGTTACTGAACTAGATCTCCATTTTCAAAAACATCAACACTTGAGTTTTTCAAAGTTTCTTTAAGATTTATTATCATGGAAGCAAATCTAACTTGTATTCCCATGTTTTCCATTGAAGAATTTGATGATTTGGAAATACCTATGCAGGCACATTCTCTGTGTAACATGATGAAATGTGGTTTGTCATTGAGGATGAACCCATCAGAATCACAAAAGTGAACACAGGTGTAAGAGCAGTAGGAGATGAAGCAGTGAGAGTTGCTGAGGTTGAAAAACCTAGAAGCGAATGGAAAAATGAAGATAGAAAGAGATACAACTTGGATAATGTGGCCAATGACATCTTATATATTGGACAAAGCCATGTTCAATAAAGTCAAGTCCGGCAGAATATCAAAAGAGATTTGGATTAAGTCGACTTTAATTTGTGAAGGATCTGAACAGATAAAAGAAAATAAGCTTACAGTTGGAGTCCAAAAGTCTGAGAATTTCAAAATGAAGACTAGACAGTCATTGGAAGCGATTGGATGCGGTTTCGAGATAACAAATTTATCGCCTTAGGTGAGATAATGAAATGAGTTATCTTGAGAGCCTTGGGAAATGAAGGTGATGGGAATATAACAAAGATTTCAAATCATGAGTTATTCTCGGACACAAAGCCTAGAATGAAATGTGTATGAAGATCTTGAGAGCACTCCCAGCTGAGTGGGAAATGAAGGTGATGGCTCTGAGGCATTCAATGGACCTAACAAAGATTTCAAAAATCGCCAAGTATTTTTTTAAATTATAATAATTTATATTTTTCGACCAAATTTTCAAAAGTAATCTAATGTCAATAGGTTAAAAAATAAATAAATATAATTATGCAACTTATTATAACTATTTTTTTAGAGCTACTATTAAGATTTTTTTAAAAAAAAGTACTAAGTATACTACAATAATACTCAACTACTATTTAAAATAAATATTCAAAGTAGAATATTACAAGATATTATATTAGTAAATTAAACTTTAAAAGTAAATAATATTAGGACTCAACTAATATTTTTCATATAACACTCAAATTTGATAGAAATAACCGGACCCGGGCGGGTTTTGTAATCTTGGATGGAAGAGATTTTGACATCATTGATAAATCCCTAACTACAAGGACATCATTGATAAAGAAGAAATAACCTTGATGGTCAAGAGATTCAACAAGTTCTTCAATAAGAACTACCAGAGAAACAAAGGAGAACCCTCAAGAAGGCATTCAACTCCATCTAAAGGAAAAGACGAGAGACCCTCCAAGAGTGCTGAGAAGAAAGTGGAAGACTTGTACTGGAATTTCAGACAACCAGGTGACTTTGCAGTTGACTGCCCCTATCCACCAGTCAACAAATATAGGAATGATGAAGAAAAGAAAGTCTCCAGAGTAAGAAGAAATGAAATAAAGAAAGCTATGATGGTTGCTGAGTCTGAGACAACCAAGTTTAAAGAAGTAGTAGAGTTAGACAACAGTGAAGCTGACTACTCTTATGACACTGAAGAAGAGACATTGATTTGTCTCATGGCAAAAGAGCTAAAAAATGAGATAATTCCTAACTCATCTAATTCAGATTCTAATGATCGTGATCATGACACACACACACACATCATCACCCATTGATCTTTATGATTCATTAGGCAAAATGATGAAAGATTTTGAGCACATAAAAACCTCTCACACACTCTTAAATAAGGAACAACCAACTCAAAAGCCAAAACTCACATCTGACTGAAGAGTTGAGTGATTTAAGTCATTTAGTTGATGAGAATAAAAAGTTAAAGGCTGAGATAGCAAAGATAAAAACAAACATTGTTGCTAAAGAAAAGAGAGAACTAGAGCTTAAAAATGTAATTGCATCACTCAGTAAATCATCTAAAACATTGAATGAATTGATGATGATCCAAAAAGAGATTGGATATAAAGCAGGATTAGGATTCAATTCCTTTGTCAATGCTCAAACTCCAAGAGTGATTTTAAAGAAAGGATCCTTAAGCAATCGGGAAATCCAAAAATCTAAAACTCCATATGTTGCACCCACATATCATCAAAAGCACACACATGCTGGCCTTGGATACAAAGACAAAGGTAAGAAACCAGCTTTGTATACTGAAAAACTATTGAAACTAAATTTAAAAGAGTTCATCAGTAGACTCCTAATAGGAGATATTCTGTTAAATCAAAAGAGAACTTCCAAAGACCCCATAACTTTCAAAACAAGACAGCTTGTGATGGGAATGGTAGAAATTACCTAATTCAAGTTGATTGGAATCCACCTATGAAATATCAGCAGATTCCAAAGAGAAACAAACCATAATGGCAAAAGGCCGAAAAATCAATATAGGTCATTCCTAAAGAACAAAAATCAGCACACATGTGCACCTAGAAACTGTTGGACCTCAAGCGCTTTAGTGGATTGACGACTGTCCCCACAAACCAACACGAGTCTTTTTTAGCACACTTCTCCTCACTCACGTGCTGCCTGGAAAATTTCCCAGGAGGTCACCCATCCCATGTCTACTCCAGGCCAATCACGCTTAACCTCAGAGGTTCTAGTAATGGGCACAAGAAAAGAAGATGCATCTGTTTGTATAGGTAGTCCATATCAAATCCTTTAAGCTCTCCTTTAACTGTGCAATCAAACGCTCACAAGTTCGAATCATGGATCGCGCCTCGCGCCTCTTTTAAAGCCTATTGCAGGCAGGATGCTGGACCAAAGCCCAACAATCCCCCTCCCAGCACCTGCCAATATCTCAGCTCCAGTGTTTGGCAACCTCCACTACCTACGAGACTTCCTCAGTTCTAACGCCAACTTCTTTAGTTTAAGCATCGCCCCACGCCAACCTCTCAGTTCCGGCCACCCAGCAACCTACACCTTCAGTTCCAGTCTGTTTACCTCAGTTTCAACCACCTGGCAACCTACCTTTAGTTCTGGCCCATTTATCTCCGCTGCGCCAGCATCTCAGTTCCACCACTCCTGGCAACCTCCACTACAGTGTGCTTCCAAGGGAATTCAAACTCGTGACATGTTCTGATACCAGTTGTTGGACCTCAAGCACTTTACTAGATTGACGACTGTCCCCACAAACCAACACGAGTCTTTTCTAGCACGTTTTATCCTTGCTCACATGCTTCCTGGAAAACTTCCCAGGAGGGCACCCATCCCATCACTACTCCAGGCCAAGCACGCTTAAACTCACAGTTTCTATATAATGGGCACCAGAAAAGAAGATGCATCTATTAGTATAGGTAGTCCATATCAAATCCTTTAAGCTCTCCTTTAACTGTGCAATCCAGTGCTCACGAGTTCGAATCGCGGGCTGCACCTCGCGCCTATTTTAAAGCACATTGCAGGCAGGATGCTGGACAAAAGCCCAACAAAAACAATGCACAACATTTTTCATACCATCACAAGAATGCAAACACACAAACGCGCACATAGACAAAAGAGACAGTTGTATGTACCAAAAGCACCAAAATAATTTGCTAAAATTCACTATGATTATGGAACTGAAAGGTAGGAACCCCTTAAAGTCAGATCTTTGGCTATAAATTGTTTGGAACACCTTATAGTGCTACCCCTCAGGACCCACATATGTACGGGTACCTAAAGTTTGATTTCCTTGATTGCAGGTTCAGGAACAACTGAATGCCAAGGAAACTGGTACATGAATAGTGGTTGACGTTCCAGATATATGACAGGGAATAAAAGCAATTTATCAAACTTCAAGGTATCAAAAAGAGCCAAAGTCATATTTGGAGGAAATGAAGCTTCAGGGAAAATCAAGGGCACTGGATCCATCAAGAAAAATGGTTAGAGATCATAGATGTTGCATATGTTGAAGGCCTGAATTTCAGTTTGCTAAGTATCATTCAACTCTGTGATAAAGGATATAATGTTGGATTATGAGTGTTTTTCAAATCAAGGATGCTCAAACAAATGAGATAGTGCTGTCAGGAATCAGGAAGAAGAACATGTATATAGTAGATTGGTCAACTGCCACACCAAGCACATATCTTTTAGCAAAGAGCACAGCTGAAGCAAGTTGGTTGTGGCACAATAAGCTCAGTAATCTGAATTTCAAGACTGTCAACACTTGCAAGGAGTCATCTGGTTGAAGGATTACCAGACTCAGCATACAAAAAGAAAAGTATTTGTGATGCATGTCAGAAATGAAAGCAAGTCAAATCATCCATTAAAGAAAAACTGAGTCCCTCATCAACAAGGATTTTGCACCTATTGCATATGGATCTATTTGTACAAGTGGAACTAATAAGTGTCAGTGGAACGAAGTATACCCTTGGTAGTGGATGATTTTTCAAGACACAAATGGACCATATTTATGTGTAAGAAGAAGGAAACACTGCAAAAGCTTCCTCAACTAATGAAGAGAGTTCAAAATGAAAAGGATCAATCCATTATCAAGATAATATATGATAGATGAACTGAGTTTGTCAATGGGATTATAGCTTAGTACTGTGTAGAGAATGGGATTGCTCATGAGTTATCAGCTGCAAGAACACCACCACAAAATGGAGACCTGGAAGAAGGAACAAAATACTCAAGGAGCTGCGACATGTTAGCTGAAGTTGGTTTGCCAAAGAGATTTTGGGCTGAAGCTATTAATACAACTTGCTATACTCACAACAGATGCATGATAAATAGGAAAATGTCCAAAACTCCCTATGAAATTTGGAAAGCCAAATGTGGGATATTTTCATATCTTTGGAACAAAGTGCTTTATTCATAACAATGGAAAAGATAATTTGAAGGGATATTCCTAGGATACTAATCTGAACGCAAAGCATTTAGAGTTCTAAACAAAAAAACTATGGTCATAGAAGAGTCAATTAATGTGGTATTTGATGAACCAAATGTCAGTGTTGAAGACATTGATGAGTTAGCTGAGAAGATGAATCACCCAACTATTCAGAAGAGTCCTTATACTGAGACAACTCCCTAAAGACTTGATCCTGATGAGGATAAGTTAGTTGAATCTCAAAGAGAGCTAGAGACATTGCAGCTCAATGCAGATGATCAAGGGTAAGTTGCTCAACATATCTTAGCTGCAAGAACTAACAACCCAACTGACATACTCCAACCAAATATGAGATGGTTGAAAGACCATCCACCTGAGTTGATCATTGGAAATGTAACAGAATGAGTAAGAACAAGATTAGAAACTCAACATGAAGCCATGTTCACTTGTTTCATTTTATAGATCATTAAACCAAAAGATGTGTCAGAAGAATTAGATGACACATAGCGGATCTTAGTTATGCAAGAAGAGTTAAATCAGTTTGAAAGAAACAAAGTTTGGGAGTTGGTTCAAAGACCTACTCATCAGAATGTTATTGGTACTAAGTGGGTATTCACGAAGAAGATGAATGATGAAGGAACTGTAGTCAGAAACAAGGCAAGATTGGTAGCCAAAGGATATTGCCAAGAAGAATGTATAGATTGTGATGAAACATTTGCTCTAGTTGAAAGATTGGAAGCAATAAGGATGTTTATTTCCTATGTTGCTCACAAGATCTTCACAGTTTATCAGATGGATGTGAAGAGTCCATTTCTTAATGGACTATTAGAGGAAGATGTTTATGTTGAACAACCTCCAGGTTTTGAGCAGAAGACTAATTGGAGATAAAGTGTACAAGTTAAAGAAGGCACTTTATGGATTGAAACAAGCTCCAAGGGCTTGGTATGGTACATTGTCTCAATTCCTCATAGACAATAGATTCACAAAAGGAAAGGTTGACATGACCCTCTTCAGAATTCAAGATGAAGAAAGCATCTTACTTGTTCAAATCTATGTAGATGACATCATCTTTGGATCCACAAACAAGGACTTGTGTGATAAATTCTCAAAACTGATGCAAGAAAAGTTTGAGATGAGCATGATGGGAGAATTAACTTTCTTCCTAGGACTTCAAGTGAAGCAGATGAAGGATGGAACCTTCATAAGCCAAAACAAGTACACAAGAGATTTGATGAAGAAATTTGGTATGGAAGAGAAGTCATCTGTCAAAATACGAATGAATACATCTATTAAGATTGATATGGATTCAGAAGGAAAATCAGTTGATCAAACAAGATATAGAGCACTCTTTGGATCTTTGCTCTACTTGATTGCCAGCAGATTTGACATCACCTTTGCAGTAGATGTATGTGCAAGGTTTCAATCTACACCAAAAGAGAGTCATCTGACTGCAGCTAAAAAGATTTTGCGTATCTGAAAGGAAGTCAAGAAGTTGTATTATGGTATCCTAAAGAAGGAGGCTTCAAGCTGATTGGATATTCAAATTCAAATTATGTTGGATGTAGAATTGACAGAAAGAGTACATCGGGTACATGTCAACTGCTTGGAAATAGGTTAGTTTTTTGGTTCAGCAATAAACAAAACTCAATAGCTACATCTACAGCTGAGGCAAAGTACATAGCTGGAGGCAGCTGTTGTGCCCAAGTTCTATGGATGAGGCAACAATTGAGAGATTATGATACTGAGGAAAATGAGATTCCAATTATGTGTGACAACACAAGTGCAATAACCAGAACTCAAAGTCCAATTTTGCACTCAAAGACAAAACATATTGATGTTAGATATCATTTTATCATAGATCATGTTGAAAAGAAGATGTCATGTTGGATTATGTGTTAACTGAGAAGCACTTAGCTGATACATTCACAAAACCCTTATGTGAATCAATGTTTGAAGAGTTGAAGAATGAGCTTGGTTTGATTGAGCTAAGTTAACAAGCTCAGAAGAGTCATTCAACAGAGTTTCAAGTGAAGGAAATTGCATTTAAGAAGAGTTTTACTCTTTCAGCAGAATAAGATCGGCAGATTTGTATGCTCAACTTAGTTAAGTTATCTGATAAGCTGAGTAGTCCCAACAAACTTGAGAGAAGAAGAGTCTCTTATCAATCAAGTATGAGTCAACAGACATATTTATTAGCTAAGAGATAAA
The DNA here is from genome assembly GCA_016081115.2 of Rehmannia glutinosa. NCBI lineage: Eukaryota > Viridiplantae > Streptophyta > Magnoliopsida > Lamiales > Orobanchaceae > Rehmannia > Rehmannia glutinosa. The sequence continues at coordinate 42,809,365 of CM071932.1, read as the reverse complement.
ACGAGGTCTTGTTTATTACGCAGTAATGTTTCTGAGATAATGTTAGCATCATTTAATGTAACACAATAAAGCTGCAACAAAAACCCTATGATTGGTCATAAATGTTGGGGGTATTTAGTGCGGGAATTAAAGGCTAAACTCATATCATATCTCAATCGTTGATCAAGTTTCAAATTTGACGATTATCATCACGACGTATCACTGTTCAACTGCTAAACACGTAAATTAATCTAATGACGCTCGCAAGAGTACGAGATTAATTGTAGGGTAGCAAGTTAACCACAAGTCGTCTCTCAAGGAAGACTTAGCCGACAAATAATTATTATGTATCACAGTAAACAAAATGTAAATCCTAAACACTCTAACCAGATTTGTTTGATTTTAATAAACTAAAGAAAAAACAAGTAAAAAGACAAATTAAAACTAAACACGATTAAACTCGACGAAAAATGATATGAATGAAAGTCTCGGATTCCAAAATCATCTCATGAAACTTGCAAGAAGAATATCAACTAATTCATCATGCAATTAACAAATATAACAAACATGTAAAAACTAGGCCTAGATCTGATACCTCACGTATTCACAGATTAGGGCTATCCCAACATAATTTACTATTTTCATTAAGCCAAGTTAGATAATACATCTCTGAATCATATCTTACCCCCTGAATAAACTTAGTCCAGGAATAATATCTTCTCTCGATCTCAATCATTCCCTCAAACAATCAAAAGTTGGCCAAACAATTAATCAACAAGTAAAGTAATTTATTCAGGAAAGCAAATCAATTAGTCAATACTCATGCTTGTTTGTTTAAATCAAATCATCCTAATCCTAGAACAAGGAAATTAGTTCATGCTTGGGGGTGGGATCATAATCTCAACTTAAGGGAAGAAAAAAATCATAAATATCATCATGCAACAACAATAATCACCCAACAATTGAAATCAGACAAAAGAGATGAAGAATTATTACCCTTTGATTAAGCCACAAAAATAACTTCGATGGGAAGAACCCAAGCAATCCCAATGTTGAAAAGCAAGAGAAAAAAGAGAAAACTAGAATCTAAAAGTGCTAAATAATTAAAGTGTACGAAATTATGGATCCCCAAGTGTTATTTATAAGCCTAAAATCCTATACAAGGTGGAAGAATCCAAAAAGGAGAAGAAAAACGAATAAAAAATCTGGAACATTCCAATGGTGCACGCCCGCGCACATTGTGCACGCCGCCCAGTGCGTTGTGCATGGTCCCATGCATATTCCTTCTTGCGCGCACCCGTTGCATGCCGCGCAGCCCACTCCGTGTGTTCTTCCTCGCGCACGTGCCCGCGCCTCTGTGTGCGTCCGTGCAATCGTGCATGGCGCGCACATTTCTGTCAAACTTGACGACTTGCGCGCTATGATTTCTTCAGTGTTTCATGTGCGCGCCGAATGCACATGCGCATTTTTCCATACCGTCTGCCCGTAATGTCCATTTTGCTCGTTTTAGCCCATTTTCTAGATTTCTTTTTACGAAAACCTACAAACAAACATACCCTATGTAACATACGATACTATAAAATGGGATGAAAAGACACAATATTACGCACAATCACACACAAGAAAAATAGAAATCGCACAAAAATTACACATAAAAACATGCAAAACAACTCCCCCACACTTAGCCTTTTGCTTGTCCTCAAGCAAATAATAAATCCCATAAACTCAACAAGAAATATTATGCTTATTTTGAGAATCAATTACTCCATAACATCAAGTTCTATCACCTCGGATTATTCCTCATCGATCCCCAACTTTCGCAATAGACTCATTCGGCTAAAGTTAATGTAACACCCTGAAATTTTGAACTATAAATTATGTGCAAATATTCATTTTTCCGTATATATTTTTTTTTCCATAAGAAACTTGAGAAAAACAACTCGTTATAGCGAGCCATTTAATTTTTCAAAAGAATAATAATTATAGCGGAAGCAATCGCATAACATATTTGGAATAAAATTTGACATTTACATATAATTCTAACAGACCACTTGACAGTGAAAGACTTTGAAAAATATCGCGTTCATACTTTTATTTATAAGAGAAAATAGGCCTGTTAATATATTTCATTTTAAAATTCAATAGCAATAGCGGAAACAATTTATAAAGTGTAGAAAATTAATATATTCATTTATTTATAAGAAATTCGCACATTTACAAAAAAAATATCCCGTTTAGTCTATTTGCATAAATAAACTTAGAAAATCATAATAATTCAATAATTTCTTGTTTAATTAAAATCACCATTTAAAAATAAAAAGGACATTACTCCAATAGTTTCATAGGCCACCCATTATCCACCGCCAATAACCATCGCCGACTCCTGAACATGAAAAGTTTGTTATATGTGGGGTGAGCGACACAGCTCAGTGGAGTATAAATTGTCCAAGCTAAATACACAGATATCTCACATAAGCATGCAAATACAATCCAATAGGACATATCATAGATCTTTTGAAAAACCGTAGACATAGACAATAGGTAGCACTGCAGGGGTTCCACCTGAGGGATACATCGACCCCGGACCTCTTGAGTCCCTGGCTCAATAGGGCCTAAGCAACTGTACTACACATTCATGTAAAATAATCTAAGCATTTAACAAGGACAATAAAGTTTAGAAAACAAACCCCACCTCGAACGTAGCTTTGAAAAATAAGTAGAGCCTAGAAGTGTCAGATGCAAGCACGCCTAATCCTCGCTCGATAAATTGCCTAATCAATAGAAAATAGTACTAATCAAAATCCTCAAATATTCTAAACTTAAACTTAGAAAATAGTAATTCAAACATCCTAATTTAGGGGCTTAGTAGAATAAAATAAGATTGAGGGTTAAATTGAGATTTTGTTGGTCAAAATAAGGATCAATCAAAATTTAGAGTGAAATGGGCTATTTTGGAATAAAAGAAAATTGGAAGGGGTGAGAAAGTAATTCTGAAATACATTGGGCATTAATTCCCAAATTGAAACTAAAACTGATCACTAAAATTCCATGCCCACATATTGCTGCAACATCAGCTTTTAAATTACTCCCATCGACCAGCCCTCTCTTCATCATCTTTCTCTCTTTTTTCGTTTTTTTTTTTTTTTTTTTTTTGGTATCTCTCTACCCACAACACATCACACCCTCGTACACCTCTGACGCCAACAAATCCAGGCGGGACAACGGCAATTCGTGATTGGGTTTTTGAAGGATGGCAACCGTGGCTCTCGATTTGGGGCTGATGATTTGACTCGTCGACCCGAGGAGAATTGCGGGATGGTGATTCGGGGTTCGGGTTTTTGGCGGACTATATGTGGTGATTTTGGGTTCCGACGGTGCCAGACGGTGATTCTATTACCGTGATTCTTCTCCCCTTATTTTTTCTTTCTTACTACCGCACGCACAACTCGGCGGATGGCAGCGAGCTTCGACGGTGACGGGCAGATTGGCCTCGGGCTCTGGGTTTTGGTTTCGGGCTGAATCGAAGAAGTACGAGTCGATTTTGAGCTGATTCCGGAAATTTTGCCGCGGTGGCTAGGTTGTTGGCTGGTTATATTGTTTGGATGGTCGGAAGGTGGGTCAGTGGTGGCGGCGGTGGTATGAATTTGCAAAGTGGTTGGGTTTCTTCTATTTTTTTTTTTGAATTGAAATTGATTATCTGGGTTTGGAATTGAAATTTCTAGGCTGGAGTGTGTTTGAAACTTTGGAAAATATGGTGTTTGATGAGGTTGCTGGAGATAGGATTTGGCCTGGAAAGATTATAACAAAATTTGCAGACGAGTTTTTGTTGGCGATTGAGATGATGATTTGCAGGGGATTTGTGTAGGTGAGAATAAGATGAGTAATACTTTGCTGGAAGAGGAAGAGAACTTTTGCTACTAAGCATTCATTCACGTAAAATATTTTTTTATGGAATAATAAATAAAAGGTTTTGCTTAAAAAGGTTTATACCTAGAATCACATAATAATAGGAGTCTAATAGGAGTCCGATTAATCCGACTAATAGATGAAAGTGAATCTGTTAACTTTAAAATTTTGGTAAGTCTATAGGAGAAGATAGGTTTTTAATGAGATTTTGAAGGCAAAAATCTTTATCCGAAAATCTTTAGAGTTTCAGTTGTAAAAGGAATGAATAATTGGGGTAAAATAAATAATGGGCTTACACTTGGGCTAATGAGAATTTTGGGCTTAAGAAAATTGGACTTGAATTATAAGGGGTTTGCCCGAAATTAGGCCTGGCTTAAAATTTAGACTTGGGTAAATAGACATTTGACTGGAAAATTAGGCTTGGATTTTAAAATAAGAAATTTAGCCCCTAAATGATAATAACTAAAAACTATTTTAATTCTGATCTTAATAAAACTTATACTAAAATCTCGGGTATTACAGTTAAACATTAATCAAAGTGTTTGGCCTGCCTCACTAAATCTCAAATTTGTGTCAAAAGTTGCAACCCTTTTTTCTTCACAAACAAATCATGCAATTTACTAGCCATGAATTTATTTATTTTCCGCTAGAACTCGAGAGATATTCTTCCACTAGGTATAAACTTTGGATGTTTTCCAAAGGCTCCTAGGGTGGTTTCCCACACTCATGTTTGAGCCGCCGTTTTACGTAAAAGTCAAACATGGGGCTCATGAATGTTCCTAGTTACTAAGCAGCTCAACCAGCGGAGTATAATCTCGATTGTTCTATTTTTTTTATAATAGCGTTCTATAATGCATTTGTTTTTGTTGTTTTTTTTAGTGCTCTATAAATATATTTTTTTAACTTAATTCACATCAATGAAATCTCATAACTCATATCCCACAACCTGGGTTACTGTTTAACCATCGCCTAACTCGTTCATCACAACAGTTAAGTCACGACTTAGTCAAATCCTACGCATCAAGTTCACAATGTCATTTCCTAATTGAGGCTCAAATTAATGCATCTATTTCAAGTTAATTAAACAACACTATTATTAAACTTGGGATAATCGGTAGGCAAAGTAAAAATATAATCACAAGAAAAATAGAAATCGCACAAAAATCACACACAAAAACATGCAAAACAATCACAATTCCGTATAAATCTCAAACATTTTTCTCTCTCATCTCTCATTTACATTCAAACCCTCAGAAATTCCAAAAACCTCTCAGAGAAAAACCTTTCATTCGAAACTGTTCAAAGCTTCAAAAATCGCAATGGTACCTAAGAAATCACCTGGTTCTACTTTTCAAAACACTCTGAGAAAGTGTACTCCGATGCAGTGATCGACGTTGAAGGTTTGGTCAATAAATCTTCAGACCAAGTTAGGGCTCAGAAGATCGTGGAACACATAGAGAAATTGGGGCTCGTCCAGTTTCTCACGCTGCAGATGCCACAAACGTACCTTGAAGAGGTGGCAATGTTCTACGTGAAACCCTATATTCATGATAATGACATTCATTCATCTGTGAATGGCCAAGAAGTGATTATTACGGCAGCTAACCTCAGTAAGCTGTTGCATCTTCCCAATAGCGGACTCACTGAGTTGAAGGATTATGAGTTCGGTTTCTAGAAGATTTGGGAGAAGATAGTTGTCTAGGAGGAGGCTTCAAACTACAACCCTTTAGCTACGAATGTTATAGTGAAGGAAGAGTTCCATAAGCTGATGGACATAGTGTCTAAATGCGTCAATAGAAAGTTGAGATCTTACAATCAGCTGTCTGTGGCTAAGCTGACTGTAATGGCAGCCATCATGGAGGAATCGGAGGTAAATTGGGCTGAGTTTGTTTATGACAAGCTATGCTTGAATGTGCAGAATGTAGAAGTTGTGGATGGGATGTTTAAGAGCACCCTTGGATATGGGTTAGATTTGGGTTATTTGCTGAAAATGAAGGTCTTGCGCCTAGAGAAATGGAAGCTATTCCACATCAACAAGAGGCAATTTAGGGAAACCTCTTAGCTACTCAGAAATAAGGCCCATGCGAAAAGAAAGGGTACTTCTGAGGGCGAGACAGCTGAAACTGTCCCACTTGTCCCCGTCCCGAAGAAGAGAAGGACAGCTACACCTAGGAAGCTAGCTGCCAAGAAGCATAAGACCCAGAGAGGGCTACATGATGAGCCTGATGAGTCTGCTATCAGGGTGATTATAGCCAATTCAGAGAAAATGGAATCAGTTGAGATCCTCTGGAAAGGCGATCCAAGAGAAACCAAGATAGACCCATTGTTGTAGTAGAGTCAACTATTGTAGAGAGGGTTGAGGAACATGTTGTTAAAAGGGTTGATGAAATAGCTGCCACGAACATTGAAAATGTAGTTGTGGAGACCATTGCAGAAACAACTGAGGTAAGGCATGTTGCTGAGGAAAGCTTACCCGCAGCCATTGCTGAAGTTTTGAATACAGCAGAATCATTTAAAGCACACTCTCCACCATTCTCTGATGTAGAGGCCAGATTGTATGCTTGGTGGCAGTGGAAATTGTGCAAGAGCAGATATCAGTTTGAGAATCCTGAGATGATAGAAGAAGAGTGGCTTCTTGACTTCTTGGAGGATGCATCAGTCCCACAAGCATTGGATGACACTTATACAATAAGAGTGTTGTATAAGAAGAAGAAGGAAGAGAAAGATAATATGATGGAGAAGGGAAATGGCACAACTGAGACGCACAAATGTCTCTTTGGACACTCAGCTGCCCTCATCCCTAATTTTGAGGATGAACAACATGTAGAAGAATTGATTGAGGAGGTTGAAGTTGCTGAGTTACGATAAGCCCTACAAGAATCAAGAGAACTAGCTGAGTTGAGATAGCAGGGTGGGCCTGGGGAAACATCATCCCCCACTCAGATTATCGGTGATGTGGTGAGAGACACAACTGCTCTTTCATCACCAACTCACTCTCAATCACCTGGAGTTCATGTAAATCTTGTAGTTGGCGGTGAAGCTGGATAAGTGATTATGGTTGACTTGGTCGAAAATGATGATGATTTGCCAATCACCATACCGGGGAACCTAGTTGAGCCAACCCCAAAGACTGTTATAGAGACATCAGAAAAAGAAATAGCTGAGGATGTTGAAACAACTAAGTCCCAGTGCCAACTGACCTTGTGGAAGTCCAAAATCCAACAGTAGTTGAGACAACTTATGGGGAAGCTAAGCACACTACAACACAGGAAATGGCTGAAAATATTGAAAGGGTTGTAGGGGGAGAGGAAGAAATTGAATTAGGAGGCGAAGTGGCTGGTGAAGCAGCCAAGTCTGGTGAAGGTGTGGAGAAAGAAGTTGGAGTTGATGTGCAGGCCAATGAATTTTCAGTGGTTGAGACTGCTGAAATAGAGGTGCAGGCTGGAATGGATGTTGGAGCTACAACAGTCGAGACTGATGTTAGCATTGAAACTGCAATCCCAGCAGTTGAGACTATTGTAGATGACAGCTCTGTCGAAGACCCAACAACAGTTGAGACTACTGTAGGGATTGTTCAAGACCCTATAGCGGTTGAGATTGCTATATGGGATATTGATTTGGGTAAGGCAGAAACTCAGAATCAGGGTTCAGAGTCAGTTGCGCCAGCATCAGATCATAGGCAAGAAGAGGAAACAACTGAGACATAAATTGAAAATTCTCAGAATCCAGCTGAATCAGAAAAGAAAATATCTAAGGCAACTGACTCAATAGACAATGAAACAGCTGAAGAGATTAAAATTGATGACACAGCTGAATTCGAACCAAAAAATGATGATCAAGCATCATGGTTCAATTTGACCAAACATAGGTTTGTGCTTATGAACCCACCACCTCAAGCTGCTAGATCACCCGCAGATGACATTGTTAACACAACTGATGCATAGACAACTCAACAGGAAGACATAACTGCTGCTAATGAAGTTGTTAACACAACTGAGACACATTCATCTCAACAGACTAACACAACTGCTACTGCCAATGAAGCTCAATCAACTGAGGCACAAAGAGCTGATAGTCAGGGGGAAGAGGCAAGAAACCCTCTTGGTGATTAATAAGGGACATCCACAACTTATATTGACACTTTCGGTCCCAAGGACTTTACATTTCTCGAAGAAATTCCCAGTGATGACTTTCAGGAATTGCCATGTTTCAGTTATCAAGTAGTCGAACCAGCAGACTCAGAAGAACGAGCCTTGATTCTCTACAATCCCCAATAATACATTCCAATTTATGAATTTGCTCCCAGAATCGACATCCAACTCGCGTCCTAACTCTGCAAGGTATTCAAATACATGTTTGGGGAGATGGAATAGATAGAACAGGGTTCGGGCCTCTGTGAGCACATCAACAATTATGATGCTCATGTTTGCAGTGAAATCCGTTGTGCTCTTTTGAAAATAAAAGAACAGGTAGCTGAGACTAAGGCACTACGAAGGGAACAAATTGGGAGTTTCAAGAGATTATACACTAAGTTGCTTACTTGGGGTTCTAATCAGGTGGGTTTTCAGAATCGCCAAAAGGATAACATGAACAGAATGGATGCAAGCCACCGGAGTGACATGGAACTACTCTATACCAAGGTTGAGAAGAAATTTGAGTACATGGAAGCTACAATGAATAATCAATTCTCATCCTTGCAGAAATAGCTGATTGAATTCAGCACGCATCACTCTGCAGCAGATTCTATAACCCAGATGAATTTGGACTTCATCTTGGAGAATATCCAGCCTCCCTCCAGTGTTGATACCAAAAAAGGGGGAGGAAAGGTAGTGCCCCCTATAACATATGAAAAAAGGCAAAGGCACAAGCTCCTCAATTCTGTCACAAATTCCACCTTTGACTTGGTAATGAGAATCCATGGACGAAATACCGTATGACAGTTCCAGTTGGGCTAGTGAAGAGAGCTCGAGTGAGAAGGTTTAAGGAAGCACTCAACGGGTTGATGCAAGTCATTCAAACGGATACTGTGAGTGCGTTACCAAGGAGAAAAATATTCGGGCGGTTCAGTTTATTCGCATCGTCAACATTCAAGAGACCACCTCAGACTGAACAAGTAAAGGATGCAACATCAAGAATACAAGTCATTTTGCATCTTGAAGACTTTGTAATCAAGTTCTCAATAGTGTCTTGTATTCTACTATCATTGTTAGTTGTTATTTGAGTTGTTTTGAGTTAATTTTATGTTTTGGAGGCCAAATAAACTTTTAATACCGCGTGTTAAGTTGTTATTTCAAGTTAGGGACGAGAACAAAGTCACACGGATCGTCGAAATGAAAACAAGACCGTGGGACCATTCCCACGGCCCCCGCGGGATTTTACACGCCCATGGGAATCATCTCATGGCCAAAACAGAGGGCATTTCACACGTGAACATTCCCACGCCTGTTAGAACCAATCCCACAACGTGTGGTTGGTCGTGCGGCCAGTCTGCGTCTGGGTTTTTGCTTTTTCAGTCTATTTTTGTTTCCTTTTCGTTTTTAAGTTGTTTCCTAGTTGGTTTGGGGTTTCGGACCTCTATATAACGGTTGGCATTTGTTCTTTTTCATTAATCAATCAATTGAATTCATATTTTGCTCCCAAAATTGAGTGTTTTTCCAAGTGCTTCAAGATTCAAGCTTCTTGTTGCAATTACTGACTTATCAGGCAATAATCCATAATTGATTGTGGCATCTTCGCATAGGAAGGTTCTTGTTTTGCTAAGCAACGGCTTGATGTTTCACCATCTTTAACCCAACTAGTGATGATCTTGATTAACAACATATTGTTGTTTGGGTCGTATGCATGTTTGTTACTACGGTTCACATCAGTTGGTAATCAGAGCCATCTAGCAATTTTAAGTCTATCCTTATTTTCTTTTATTTTCCAGATTTTCTATGTTATCCATAAACCATTGTTCTTCAAGGGTAAAAACATAAAAATTCAAAATTTGTACTATAAAAAAATAAGCGGGTAAAGAATCGTAATCTGCGTGCACAAAAAATAAATCAAAAATTCTAGAATTGGGATTTACAAACCCTAGTCTTCTAAAGTCGACTTATTCAGATTCGTTGTTCACGTAGTAATTGTCTTGGTTTGTTGGGGCGTACTTGCGATTGACTGATAGGTTTATAATCGTAACAAGTGCGAGTACTTGGAAATTGTGAGTTGAGTGAAACCTGAATATATACACGTGAGGGAATGAACCAACCATGTCTAAAGAAAACCGACAACCATTAGATTTGAGTAACAAATTGCATATGGAGGCACTTGCAAGCCTCATGAAGAAAGTGATGATCGAGGCGTATTGGGATCCGAGTGATGCACCAAAAATAAAGAAACCTAGGGCACGGAGGCCTAGGAGGATCAAATTGCAGGAATGATGATATGGACGCTTTTGATTCTGAAATGAAGCAATTACAATCTGGGCAGAGATCGGCGTGGAAATAGAGGTGATAGAGGACGGGAAGATGGCAATTTTAGTAACATGAGAATGCAAATTCCATTGTTCCAGGGAAAGAGTGATCCAGACGCTTATCTGGATTGGGAGAGAAAAATTGAGAATGTGTTTGATTGCCAAAACTATTCCAAATTGAAAAAGGTAAAATTGGCATCAACCAAATTCTCAGATTACACAAGTGTCTGGTGGGATCAATTAATGGTCTCGAGAAGGAGAAATGGTGAATGGCCCATTTCCACATGGGAGGAGATGGGAAATTTGATGCAATGTCGTTTTGTACCAAATCATTATTACAGAGGTGTCTATCAAAGATTGTAGAGGTTGATATAGGGGTATAGGAGCGTAGAGGATTACCATAAGGAGATGGAGATGTTGATGGAGAGGGCTAATATAGATGAAGATTAGGAAATTACGATGGCAAGATTCATCGTGGGAATACTCCTATAGCTGATGTCATTAACTTACGTCATTATGTCGATCTTGTGGAAATGGTGCACATGGCGGTGAAGGTTGAGCAACAGCTCAAGAGAAGGGGTCTTAACCAACGGACTCCGAGTTCTTACTCCAATGCATGGAAACCGAACACCAACAAAAAAGAAGAGCAGAGTTTGAAACCCATGGAGCAAAAAGGGAGGGCGGTCGAGCCTAAACCCGCAGGTAAATTCGAACCCTCTACTTCCCAAGCGATGGATACTAAGTGTTTTATATGTCATGGTTTTGGGCATATTGCTAGTATGCCCAAATAAAAGGGTGTTGGTGTTGCGTGATAATGGGGAGTTGGAGTCAGAAAGCGAGGAAGAGCTGAATTACAGTGATATGCCAGAGTTTGAGGATATTCCGAAAGTAGTGGAGCCATTAAGAGGGGAAGCGTTAGCGTTAATGTCCCAGAGGTTGCTGAGTATTCAGCCTAAGTTAGATAGGGGAGTCCAACAAGAAAACATCTTTCATACAAGGTGTTTTGTCAATGGAAAGGTGTGTAGTGAAATTATAGATGGTGGTGGTTGTACTAACGTGGCTAGCACGCCATTAGTGGAAAAGTTGGGGATTCCAATGTTAAAACACCCACATCCATATAAATTGCAGTAGTTGAGTGATTGTGGGGAAATCCGAATCACAAAGAAGGCATTTGTAGCATTTCAAATTAGGGAATATAAATATAAGGTATTGTGTGATGTTGTGCCAATGTAAGCGGGGCACATCTTGTTGGATAGGCCGTGGCAATTGGATAGGCGAGTGCAGCATGACGGCTACACCAACCAGTATACTCTTGTACTTGTACATAACCAAAGGGGTTTTGTCCTTATGGCTTTGACTCCAAAAGAAATTTATGAGGATCAAATGAAATTGAGAGTGGCAGAGGCAACAGAAAAAAAGAGTTTGGCTAGTGAGAAGAAAAATCAAAATAGCTGAGAAAAAGGAAAGCATAAAGGAAAGCAAGAGTGAGGGTCTGGCTAAGGGTAGAAGTGAGGTTCGAGAGATAGCTAGGAAGAAGGAGAGTAAAATAATTGAGAGGGCTGAAAAAAGAAATGGGGGAACGAATGGCCATGAGGTAAGAAACGAGGGGAAAATATATTTAATGGAAAAAGTGAGTGATCTTAGGAAAGCCACATCGAGTGATTATTCGATGATACTCTTGGTCTACAAGAATAATTATTTTTCTACTAGCAATCTTAACCCCGATTTGCCTAATTATGTGTTGTCTTTGTTGCAGAGATTTGAGGATGTATTTCCTCATGAGATGTCAGATGGATTACCACCTATTCGAGGGATTGAACACCAGATTGATTTCATCTCGGGTACCTCATTGTCAAATTGGTCGGCGTACAGGTTCGACCCGGAGGAGACCAAGGAGTTGCAACAGCAGGTTGATAAATTGTTAAGTAAGAAACTTGTTCGAGAAAGTATAAGCCCATGTGCAGTTCCAGTGTTACTAGTCCCAGAGAAATATGGGTCTTGGAGAATGTTTGTGGATTGTTGAGCTATTAATAACATCACAATCAAGTATCGACATCACATATCCCATTTAGATGACATATTGGACGAGTTATATGGATCGAGTATCTTCTCCAAGATTGACTTGAGGAGCAATTATCATCAGATTTGGATGCGGGAAGGAGTCGAGTGGAAAACGTCATTCAAAATGAAACATAGTTTGTACGAGTGGTTAGTTATGTCGTTTGGGTTAACTAATGCACTGAGCACCTTTATGAGACTAATGAACCATATTTTGAGGGCTTTTTTGGGAAATTCATGGTGGTCTACTTTGATGACATTCTAATCTATAGTAAATCACAATACGAACACTTAGAACATTTGTGAGTCGTATTAGAATTATTGAGGAAGGAACCACTATATGCAAATATGAAGAAGTGCACATTTTGTTCGGGTAGTTAATATTCTTTGGTTTTTAGTGAGTCCGGCGGGAATCACGGTGGACGAGGAAATGATCAAAGTTATTCAGGATTGGCCTAAGCCAACCACGGCCAGTCAAGTCCGTAGTTTCCATGGGAGTTTTTATCGGAGGTTTGTACGGGACTTTAGCATGATTAAAACACCATTGACGGATACTATTAAAAAGAGTGTTGCTTTCAGTGGGGTAAGGCACACGAATAGGCATTCAAGTTACTTAAAGAAAGGCTAACACATGCACCTTTACTAGTCTTGCCAGACTTAACCAAAGTTTTTTAGACTAAGTGTGATGCTTCGAAAGTTTGGATTGGAGCAATGTTAATGCAAGAGGGACAGCCGCACACATTCTTTAGCAAAAAATTGAGTGGGGCTGTCTTGAACTATCCGACGTATAACAAGGAGTTGTATGCATTGGTTCGAGCTTTGAAAACATGGCAACATTATTTATGGTTGAATGAGTTCATAATTCACATTGATCACGAGTCATTAAAATATCTCAAGGGGTAGCAAAAGTTGAACAAGTGGCATGCACAATGGCTTGAGTTCATCGACACATTTCCTTATGTCATTCGATACAAGCAAGATAAGACTAATGTTGTAGCAAATGCAATATCTCGAAGGTACACTCTTATCTCTACTTTAGATGCTAAAATCCTTGGTTTTGAGCATGTTAAAGAGTTGTAATTATATGATCCTGATTTTGCTGAGCCATTTGTTGCGTGCGAAAATGGGGCTATGGGTAAATTTTATCAACATGATGGGTTTTTGTTTCGAGAGGATAAATTGTGCATTCCTGAATGTTCATTGAAAGACTTGCTAGTAAGAGAGTCACATGGTGGGGATCTTATGGGATATTTTGGGGTAGCTAAAACCTTAGCGGTCTTGCAAGAGCATTTCTATTTGCCACACATGAAATGTGATGTTGAACGAATTTGTACTAGGTATGTTACTTGTAAGCAAGTTAAGTCTCGGGTACAAATCCAAGGCCTTTATATGCCTTTACATATACAGACGACACCTTGGGTTGATATTTCTATAGATTTTGTTTTAGGACTTCCGAGAACTAAACAAGGGTCTAATTCTATTTTTGTTGTCGTGGATCATTTTTCAAAGATGTCACACTTTATTCCATGTCATAAAACTTATAATGCATATTTGATTGTTGATTTATTCTTTTGAGAGATTGTGAGATTGCATGGTATGCCTAGGACCATTGTTTCTGATAGGGACCCTAAGTTCTTAAGTTACTTGTGGGGAAAATTGGGTACTAAATTGTTGTTTTATACTACTTGCCATCCCCAAACTGATGGTCAAATTGAAGTAGTTAATAGAACTTTGTCTATGTTGTTGAGGGTTGCCATTAAAAAGAATATTAAAACGTGGGAGGAGTGTTTACCGTATGTTGAGTTTGCTTATAATCGTGTTGTTCATCTGCATCAAAGTTCTCCCCATTTGAACTTGTTTATGGATTTAATCTGCTGACCTCGTTTGATTTATCACCTTTACATGTTTCTGAGCATGTTATCTTAGATGGTTGAAAGAAAGTTGAACTTGTTAAGCAGTTACATGAGAAAACAAGGCTCAACATTGAACGACGAATAGAGCAGTACACTGCACAAGCTAACAAGCATCATAAGAAGATGGTGTTTGAGCCAGGTGATTGGGTTTGGGTACATATGTGTCCCGAACGATTCCTGGCCCAGTGAAAGTCCAAACTGCAGCCTCGTGGAGATGGTCCATTTCAAGTGCTTGAGTGAGTTAATGACAGTGCTTATAAAATTGACTTGCCGGGAGAGTATGGTATTAACGCTTCTTGTAATGTCACAGATCTTACTCCATTTCATGCAAGTTCGGATTTGAGGACTAATACTTCTCAAGAGGAGGGGAATGATGAGAAACCATGGACGAAAGAACCTGTAACAGTTCCAGTTGGGCTAGTGACGAGAACACAAGCGAGAAGGTTCAAGGAAACACTCAATGGGTTGTTAGGAACTTTTTCTATATTAGGAAGTTCGCATACCCCATTTTCTATGTAATTTCTACTTTGTAATATATAGGATATTAGCTAAATCAAATAGCAGCTAAGTAGATTTGCAGAAGATTTGCTGAAGAAAATATTAGAAGACTCGCAACTGAGTTTGCATCAGAAAACTCTCAGCTAAGTGCGACAGCCAAGTCTTTCAGAAGACTTACAGCAGAGTCCATCAAAAGAATGACTGAGATGACTCAAGTCTAAGTAAAATGGATAAAACAATTGAAGGACTCAGAGACAACTGAAGAAGTCTGTTGCATTGAAATCGAGGAAGTTACCTATTTTGGTAACAAGGACAAACCTGCAACCTTAAAGTACTCATGCTGAAAGAGTGCAAGAGGAATAAGCAAATGGGAAGCTTGCAGAACACTGACACATTTTGAGAGACCTGCAGAAGGCTGAGAACAAGGTTGGGTTAACATCTAAAGCTGCAAAACAAGACAAGCCAACGAACACCAAGTAAGAATTTGAATTTTTGTCTATCTCTTTAACGGTCAAAATCCATACTCCTACTATAAAAGCTAAGGAATTTTTCAGAGAGAAACAAGATATAGAACTGAGAAGCATTATAACTGAGACAACAAAATCTGCAAATACTCTTTCTCGAGCTAAAATCTAGAAATCCTCAAGCTAAAAAAAAAAGACATTTCATCCAACACTTTCAAGTGAAAGATCAAAGTTGTTCAACCGAGTTGAAGAGGAAAACTTTTGTGAAAAAAAGGGGTCTATGTTAGATAAATATTTTTATCATGATTTTGATGATTTTGTTTAAATGTTTTTTTACACCAAAACAATGTCCCCAAGTGTTGTCCAAATACTGCTAATCGTTTTAAATTATTTTTCAGAGTATT
Organism: Rehmannia glutinosa; assembly: GCA_016081115.2. Classification (NCBI taxonomy): domain Eukaryota; kingdom Viridiplantae; phylum Streptophyta; class Magnoliopsida; order Lamiales; family Orobanchaceae; genus Rehmannia; species Rehmannia glutinosa. The sequence goes on along the minus strand of CM071932.1, from coordinate 42,793,692 downwards.
TTCTTGAGGTTTATTTTTTGATTATTCAAAATAATTTGTTTCGGGCGATATAAAAAGTGATTTTTATGTTCTAAAGTGTTTTTAACATTTACCGAATACCATCAAGGTAAAACGGAGCGCTAGACGAAGTCGGACTTTTTCACGGACCGAAAACCCCTTGGAATAGGTCGACTGGTCGACCCCTAGGTCGACCGGTGCCTGAAGTTCAAGATTTCTATTTTTCAAGAAAAAAAGAACCAGGGAAGGGTCGACCACATGGGTTGACCCAAGTGTTTTGGTTCCCCTGCCTCTCTGTCTCAATCTTTACTCTTCTGGAAAAATTGCAGGGACAGGTAGACCTGTGTGGGTCTCTATGCAACAGACCGATTTTCAAATTCTTTCTACTGCTCGACCGATCGACCCACAGGTCGACCAGTTCAAAATCTGACGATTTTGAGCTTGTGGGAGACAACTTTTCTTGATTTTGTAGAGTTGATTTGTAACAGCTATAATCTTGATTTAATCTGGATTTTCTTTACAGATTTCACTCTCCAAGAGGAGCCTATCAATGTTCAAGACCTCTCCTATAAATAGAGGAAGATTTGAAGCAACAAGACAAAACACAACTACATAATCAATACAATACAAGCAAAACTCTTGTTCTTCATTGTCAAAATTCTTGTTTTACTTTGCCTAGGTCTTTCACTTACACATATTGAGTACTAGGTTTGATTCTGATTACACTTGCACATCAAAGTTGTATACTTCATTATCGAGTTGTAATCTTGAATTTGTTTCTATCATCCAAAGCAAGATAACCTTGTTAGTGTTCTTGTGGTAAGAGCACACTTGGGTGATTTTAGGTGTTGAAGAGTATGGTACTCTTCATAAGTGAAGGAAGATTGTGGTAATCTCCTTGGTGGTGTTGTAAGAAGAGTGTGGTACTCTTCAAGGTGAAGTTGTAATAATTTTGGTAATTATTAATAAAATTCTTTTTCTTTTTCGAAACCTATCCCGGATATACTGAGGTGGTAGAGCAGGTAGTCCCTAGGTGGGGTGAAGCTCTTTAAATCATCGTGTGTTGTTTATTTTCCCGCACTTTCATTCATGCTATCATCTTCACATTCGAAAAAGAAGGGAAAACTCAGAAAATCGGCATAATCTATTCACCCCCCTCTAGATTATCGTAGCCACTTGGACTAACAAGTGGTATCAGAGCCAAATTCTTTGGCAAGCTCGTTCCACATCGCGAGTAAAGAGGAAAGATCCATGGCTACAAACGAAGCCTACCTTACCACCGGCGCCTCCACCAACAAGCCACCACTATTCGACGCCAACAACTACGCATTTTGGAAAGACCGAATGAAGTGCTTTCTACAAGGGTGCGGGTTCGATATTTGGAATGCGGTTATTGAAGGGATAGATCAACCAACCAAGAAATTGGAAGATGGCGCCACGGCCCTAAAGACCTTCAAGGAATTTGATGACAACGACAATAAGTCATTCTCTCTAAACGGTAAGGCCTTAAATATTTTACATTGCTCACTCACCGCCACCGAGTATAATCGTATTAGAGGAATAAGATCCGTACATGAAGTATGGGAAAAATTGGAAACTATATATGAGGGCACAAAGAAAGTAAAGCAAGCAAAAAAAACTATGCTTGTTAAAGACTTTGAAAATTTCAATATGCATGATGGTGAAAACATATCAAAAATGGTGGAAAGGCTTGACAACATTGTCAATCCTCTTGTGGCACTCGGGAAAGTCATATCCGAAGAAGACAAGGTCACCAAGGTCTTAAATGCTCTACCCGGCTCATGGTCCGAATAAGTGACGGCAATCACGGAAGCACAAAATCTTGAGACACTCAAGTTCGATGAGCTCATTGGGAACCTCCTTATTTATGAAGTCTATCTTAATGACAGAAAAAATTCAAAACCATCCACCTCTCAATCGGATACGCAAAATATTCCTAAAGGCTTAGCTTCTTCTTCTAATATTTCATATTGTGCTAGCGACGAAGATGATGAGGAGACGGCCGCTCTTGTTCGGAAATTTGCAAAATTTGTGAACAAAAATAAGACAAGAAAATCAAGAGACAACTCTTGCTTTAAATGCGGAAAATCTGGGCACTACATAATCGATTGCCCAAAACTAGCGGAAGAGGAGCAAAAGAAGAAAAAGCCTTTTCCGAAAAAGAAGACTCTAAATGCGGATGTCAAAACTTGGGATGAGCTACTCGCCACATCCTATGAGGAAGAAGAAGCCGAACATGATCTCATGGCCATCGATGATGAAAATAACGAGGTATGCTCTAATTCTTTGTCATAACCCAGAAATTTTGCATTTTAATTCGTCGGGTCGATTATTCATAAGTATAATTACACGCATTTTGACATCATATATTCACATTAGAATACATGTGAAATCATAAAATTTTCTATTTAACTTAATTACATAAGAGTGTGTGTATATATATAAATATTATACATATATATTTATAATATATATTGTTATATATATGTATTTCATCTAACTGTACCTTTACACCCATATAATATGGTAGATTTAATATGTATATATACATATATATAGACGGTGCATGTGCATGTTTGCATGTATGTCATGTTGTAATTGTTAACTAAATAATTTTTTTTAAAGAGTGTTAACCATGCACCTCTAGGACATACAAACTGGTACACTTAAAGATATGTATATTTATACATTAGAAGGCCACTAAATATTATACATGTGGATAAGTAAAAATGGAAAACAAATGATGATTTTCTAACACGTGTAACCAACTTATTTAGTGTGTATGTGTACACATAAGATAAGGCTTAGCTCCTAAGTTTTAATACTTATCAGATGCACATATAATAGAACTAATATATATTCATATAGGTGGAGAGGTAACCACCTTAATTTTTAATGGCATAGGTATCGGTTCTTTTAAAAATACATATACACTGAAATAAAAATAGGAAACAGGGGAATCCCGGCAACAACAAAAAAATAAAACATAAAAAGAAAAAGAAAAAGAAACATAGCAGAGAGCTAAGGACAGGCGCACGAAGAAGCAATTGGTAATCTATTTCACCTTTCTTGTTTAATTATATTCCTAATAATATGAGACCAATTTAAATGTTGTTTTCAGTTTTGTATAGGAGTTAAAAAAACGAAAAATAAGGTTTCTTTATGTAGCTTATATATCATCAACTCGTAGTAATTAGCAAGAAATCTAAATATGTATATTTTGTGTTAATTTATACAAATGAAGAAAGCTAATAATTAGATTTGGTTTAGAAACTGATATATTGGCAAAGAACTTTGGTCAGTCAACCTTTTCGAATGAATATTGGACATTCTACATGTTTAAGTAACTACCGGGATCTCGGTTAATGAAATTGAATTAGAAAGTCTAATTTTATAAATAAGAGATGGTCATTGAAAAAAGCTACAGACTCTTAGTTCTCTGACTTTCTAAGTAATTCTTTCTTGTTTTTATAGTTACAAATTAGGAATAAAAAACAATAATTATGCTTATAAGTGTAATATACATATATATACATATATGTATATTTAAATATGACAACAAGAAAATGACATTCAATTGGTTAAATAGGTATGTTTGATCATATCTTTAAATCATTTAACTCCATGAATTATATTGATTATATGGATAGGCGTGTAACAGATTTAAGTTTTGGTAAAAGAATGTATTGTATCATATATACATATATACATATATATATATAAAGTTCTTTTAAATTTCAATAAGATAATGAATTGGTAATTAAATATTTATAAAGGACATGCACAAAGGTTCACTAGTATTAAATCTGTAATTCTAAATTGGTTATGTATTTTAACGATAATAGGCCAAATCATGATAAAGGAGTAAACAAGGCCGATTAGGAAAAATCATTGAGACGAGGACACCACTTATGAGTATAATCTTTTAGCTTGTTATTTGAATTGTGTGATTATATGATTAATGTGTTGGAATGAATTATTTACTTATTTGGCTACAATGATTAGTAGCTTATCGTTCCCTAATGTGAATTTCATGATTCTCTAAGATGATATTGTGATGAAATTGAGATATATGATCTCTATGTGATGACATTGAAATGGAATTGAGATATGTGATCTCCAATGATGTTATTGATATGGAAATGGGATATGCGATCTCTACTGATGTTGTTGATACGGAAAGGAAATATGTGATTATAGAAATGCATTCATCAGAGATTAATGGATTCTGTTATGGCCACTAATGACCTTGAATCACATAATTATAGTCTTCCAGAATTTCTGGATTACAGAGTACCGTACGGCCACCCCGAGTTCACTGAGTTCTACGTGAAATAAAGAATTACATAGTGTCATGGCCATCTTCGTGATCTGTAATACCCGATCCTCTCACTACTCACTAGGCCAATATAATTCATGCATTACATGTTGATTATATGCTATTTGCATAATGTGATTATTTTATAAGACCGGGCTACTTTTATAATATATATAATTTTGGAACTCACTTATAGTGATTAGTCGTTAGATTACTAATTTAAGTAGTTGGAAAAGAAAAGTATTTAGTTTTCAGACTATTACAACCTAGCTATTAAATTACACGTGGTAGCTATTTAATGAATTACAAGATTACACGTGGTAAATTTAGGGATGAAAGGTGACTTTACTATAGTGATCGGGATGAATACGTGGATATACTAATGAAAAGAAAAAAACATTTATATAATATATATATATATAATGGTTTGATTTACATTATTTATATAAATAAACGAACACCCCATATTTTAAGCAAACCAAAGAAATTAAAAAGGTGGCCTCATTTATTCACCACCGCCTCAAGTCGTAAATCGATAAACATTAACCGGCCACATTAGCATATATGCATATGCCTAACAAGCTTGGAAAACACATTCATAGCAAAGTGCTCTGCGGACTAAGCTTGGAATAAGAATCAATCCTTGAGGTGAATAGTTATTGGAACATGCTTAGTGAAGGTAATATTTATCTATACTACTTAATTTTTATTTTATGGTTTCTGAAACTAGAAGACAATATTTATGCAATACTAATTAACATGAGTGTTTACCCTAAGCTTGTACACGTACGGTTGTAAGTTTGGTTTTCTATCATCTCATTTAATCAAGAGATAAAATTATTGAGGAAGTAATTAGCAGAATAAAAAGTATATATATATATATATATATAAGAAAACTTCAAGTTCTAAATACATTTAGATAATAATAGAAGTACATGAAAGATTTGACTTTATAAGTGTATCATAAATTTTAAAATGTAAATATATGATATAGCTATTATTTACCTTTAATTATTTACATATATAGAAACTATATATATAAAATATATATACATATATATAAAGCAAATGGGTAAGCTCCTTGTATTTATAATCCTATTTCAAACTTCACATGGAAAATAAAAAAAAAAAAAAAGAAACTGAAGTACATCAGCAAGTTTAGTTTCAGAACTTTAGATTTGAAATTATCTTTAATTATAACACTTTGATTTCCTAACTAATATGAATTTCCATTAAAATGATTGATTGAAATTGAGATGAAGAAATATTGTTTGTTTGCTTCAACAGATTAAGAGTAATAAAGGCAGAAATCATTTAATAAAAAAAAAGGGGGGTGGTGAAGGGTTGGAATTAACAATACATGAGAAGCTGCAATCATGAGGAAATGTTGACTTTATTACTAATTGTATCAATTTTTATTTATAACTAGAAATCTAATGCAATTGAGTTAAAAGTTTAAGATTTTAAAACATATTTATGAACCTCCCGTATGATGAACTTATTAATTTGAGAATAGAAATTAATACCTTATATTTTCAGGTTCCTACATGTACAATTAGGGAAGGAAATCAATTATCTAACTTTCAGTAAGATATCCAAGGACGAAAGGTAAGTAAAAATCCATCCAAGAATCGTAATGCATGGACATAGTATTGTTTGAATTAATTGTATATATATGTGATTGTGGTACCTTCCGAACATATGGTGATATTATGTGATGCATGTTGGTTGGCATGATGATTCAATATGGTGTTTGGTGCGACATTGAACATGTCATTCACAACATTTGCATGTGCATGCATATTACAAGAGGATGTTCGCATGCACGAAAATATTTTTTGGAAGAAAATGGTTGTTTGTTGACCACTACTAGTGCACCGAGGCATGCTGGGCGTGCTTATGATATATATTTAGGTATAGCAAGTGGGGTACTTCCTGGTGAACACAGAGCTAGATGGGAGATGGGCTCTCGGTGGGTCACAGGAGGATGGAGCATTTGTGGGTACATATGTTATGACCCTACCAGGTGGGATACTTCTTGGCGGACACAAGGGACGCAAGTAGGGGACCCTTGGCTGGGCCGCGAGAGGATGGTCCACACGTAACATCATAACGATATAATTGGCCATTTTTTATTCTTTGTGTGCGAGCTCTTTCCCGGTGCATAGTAGTTGGGTCAGGGGCCCAAGTGAAAGAAAATGATTTGAATAAAGTATTTTGATTCATGGATTTTACATGTTAACATTACATATTGGAAAAGCATCACTATTCTTTGGACATGCATGATTTTTACTTGCTGAGCTTTAGCTCATGTAGTTCATGCATTGCAGGTGAGTATGAAAATGCATGAGTCTTTGGCTTATTGTGCAATGCTGGAGCTTTGTCAGGTTTTGAGGGTCATGAATATGGATGACGACCTGTCGGGCTTGTTGTTGGGTTCATGTTGATTTTGCTTCTGTTGTGTTTATGAAGGAACTCATACTGTTTATATCTTTTCTGCTGTATTGTAAAAATATGTAAATTAGCTTGCTGGTTTGAGTTTTGGGTTTGTATATCTAGTTATCGTATTCACGTACAAATAGGGTTGACTGGCCTTTTGCCTCTAAATGATAAAATCTCTATTGCAGTGTAGAGTTTGTTTCGTTGATCGTCTGTTATTAAATTTAAACACATGAAAAGAAAAAAATTTACATGTTTTAAAAAGGCTTTGTGGTCGAGTTGCGTTATTTATATATTTTCTAATAGTAGCAATAGGGGTGGGCGTCACAGAGTGGTATCAGAGCCCGGCTAGAGGTTCTATAGACTATCCATGTACATGAACTCAAAATTTGTGGAGCGCGGCAGTGCCAGTAAGTTTTACTTTATTGTCTAATGAATTTTATGTTTCATGAAATTATATTGGCCATGTATTATTAGGTTATCCTAAAACAATATTTCAGTCATGGTGAGAACTAGAGGTGAGAGTAGTGGTGGGAATATAAATCAAGGAGGGGAGACACCTTACCAATGGGTGATCGAGATAATGTTATAACTCATCTTACGGAGCTTATCCAGCGACAATCTGAACAAATTCAACAACTCATCCATCATAGAGATATAGCTGGAGAACATAGAGCAGAGATGAATCAACCACACCAAAGGGCGGATCAAGTCGAGATCGTGGGAGAAAGGTTCAAAAGCTAAATCCACAACTTTTGAAGATGCATCGATCCTACGGTGCGCAGAAGACTGGTTGAGGACTTTAGATAACATGTTTCAATATAGTAGGGTCCCGAGGAAGAAGAAAAAGTAATGTGTGCTTCGTTTATGCTTCGTGGAAGTGTGGGACATTGGTGGGATACGATGACGAGCATAGAGGATGTCACAACAATGACCTGGGAAAGATTTAAAGAACTATTCAAACAAGTACTTCACGGCTCTGTTCGTGTAATGAAGATGAACGAGTTCATACAACTACGCCAAGGAGCTATGATGTCGGGGATTATATTCGCAAATTTGAAGAATTGTCCGGTTTGCCACTCACATGGTTAGCATCGACGCACTAAAAGTAGAGAGATTCCTTGAAGGTCCGAGGCCGTAACTATATAGAGATGTCGGCATGGCAGAATTCAAGGAGTAACCTATTCACAAAGTTCTTTGAAAGAGCACTAATGGCGAACAACAATTTGAATTAAGAATCTTCCGTGCCTGTGAAGCTAGACGCCAATTCAAACAAGGACGATGGGGACAAGGATGGGCTGGAAGTCAGAAGAAGAGAGTTTTCCAATTTCAACAGCCACATAAACCCAACTTTCAGCCACGTCAAGGACAACAACAATGGGAACAAAATAAACGTCAAAGAGCTGATCAAGGCAAGGCACCTATAGCACTACCTTTTTGTCATAGGTGCAAGACTCAACATACTGGAAATTGTCCAGTAGAGACAAGAAGATGTTTTACGTGTGGAATGACAGGACATCTTGCTAACGTATGCCCAAACAATCTGAACACATCCAGACAAAAGAAAATGCCAGCTAGAGCGTTTACTATCACCAGAGCAGACGTAGAGGCTAACCCATCAGTGGTGACATGTAAACTTCTTATTTTTGACACCCCAATATTCATATTGTTTGTTTCGGGAGCGACACATTCATTTGATACATTGAGTATGTGAGGAGACTGAGTAGGACACCTGATGTAGCTAAAGTGGGTTATAATGTAATAATTCTCTCAGGAGATTCCAAGCAGACCAAACAGATTTTGAGACCTTGTGTTATTCCAATTGAAAATAGAGAATTTTATGTGGATCTAATTGTGTTATCCATGAACGACTATGATTTCATTTTTGGGTATAGATTGGTTGTTTAAGTATGGTGCCACAATTAATTGTTAGAGAAAATAGTGATATTTCAACCCCTATGAGAATATTCATTTACCTTCACTGGAATCACGACCACTTAAGATTTCCAACAATATTAGCACTAAAGGCATGACGTTTACTAGACGTTGGCTATGAAGGATACCTAGTAAGTGTCATGAGTATCGATGAACAACACCAATCAACCCTTGATGAAGTTCCAATAGTAAAAGAATATCCCAATGTATTTCCAGATACCCGACCATGAGATCGAGTTTGTTATTGACCTACTTCCAGGAACATCTCCAATCTCTAAAGCTCCATACCGCATGGCTCCATCTGAATTGAAAACAAAAATCGAAGATCCAATTGCAGGAGTTGCTAGATAAAGGTTTCATTAGACCTAGCTTCTCGGCATAGGGTGCACCGGTCCTGTTCGTGCGAAAGAAGGAAGGTACGATGAGATTGTGTATCGACTACCGCGAATTAAACAAAGTCATCAATAATTGGCCACAACCCACAAATCCTTTAGAATTACGTAGTTTTCTGGGTTTAGCCGGCTATTATCATTAGTTTATGGAAGGATTCTCCAAGATTGCTTCACCTTTAACTCAGTTAACCAGAAAAAGCGTCACATTCAAATGGACGGAGGCAAGCGAACAAAGTTTTCAATAACTGAAAAAGAGATTGACTTTGACACCTATTCTATCAATTCCATTAGCACTAGAGGTTTTGTAGTTTATAGTGATTGCGTATTCGTCTAGACAATTGAAAGACTATGAAAAGAACTACCCTACGCATGATTTAGAGCTTGTTGTAGTAGTGTTTGCTGATTTCAAACTATCGGGAAGGGAGTATTGCGATTTAAAGAACGATTATACGTGCCCAATAGGGATGATCTCCAAGAAGATGTTCTAGCAGAAGCGCATTCAACGCCATATTCTGTACATCTAGGATCTACTAAAATGTACAGAGATTTGAAGATGCATTACTGGTGGCCAGGCATGAAAGGGGATATCGCCCAATACATGGAACAATGTTTAACCTGTCAACAAATAAAAGCAGAACACAAAAGGCCAGCTGGAACATTGCAACCTCTGCCTATTCCAGAATGGAAATGGGAAAGGATCACCATGGATTTTGTGACAGGTTTGCCCAAAACTTTCAGGGGACACGGTGCCATTTGGGTGATCATTGATAGATTAACCAAATCCGCTCATTTTATTTCTATTTGTTCTACCTATTCCATGGACCGATATGCACAGCTTTATATATAAGAAGTGGTAAGACTTCACGGTGTGCCACTATCTATTATTTCAGATAGGGATTCTAGGTTCTTATCTACTTTTTGGAGAAGTCTACAAAAGACACTAGGAACACGATTGTTGTTTAGTACTGCTTATCACCCTCAGACCGACGGACAATCAGAACGAACCATACGAACTTTATAAGATATGCTTAGAGCGTGTGTTCTGGATTTTCAAGGACAGTGGAGTAAATATCTACCTTTGATAGAATTCTCGTACAACAACAGCTATCAAACTACAATCAAAATGGCTCCCAATGAAGCACTATACGGTAGAAAATGTAGATCTCCGGTTCACTGGGATGAGGTTGGTGAAAGAAAGCTTCTAGGTCCGGACATGATTCGAGAAATGACGAAAGCCGCTATTCAAATTCGGCAAAGAATGGAGACTGCTCAGAGTCGACAAAAGAATTAGTCAGACCAAAGAAGAAGAATACTAGAATTCTCTATAGGAGACCAAGTGTTTCTGAAGGTGGCACCAATGAAAGGTATAATGCAATTTGGAAAGAAAGGAAAACTTAGTCCTAGATACATTGGTCCATTTTACATTACCGAGAGAATTGGTGAGGTGGCTTATAGACTTGACTTACCTGCGTCAATGTCTCAAATTCATGATGTATTCCATGTTTTTATGTTGAGAAAATATGTTTCAAACCCATCTCACATTTTGACAAACGAGCCGATAGAGTTGAAAACGGATTTTAGCTATGAAGAGATACCTGTGGGGATATTGTTACAAGAAGTAAAGAAACTCAGAAATAAGGAAATTCCATTAGTTAAAGTACTTTGGAGGAATCAATCAATAGAGGAAGCTACTTGGGAAAGAGAAGACGAAATGAGAGCTAAGTACCCTAATCTATTCCGGTGAGTAAAATTTCGAGGACGAAATTTTTATAAGGAGGGGAGGATGTAATACCGATCATCTCACTACTCACTAGGCCAATATAATTCCTGCATTACATGTTGATTATATGCTATTTGCATAATGTGATTATTTTATAAGACCAGGCTAATTTTATAATATATATAATTTTGGAACTCACTTATAGTGATTAGTCGTTAGATTACTAATTTAAGTAGTTGGAAAAGAAAAGTATTTAGTTGTCAGACTATTACAACCTAGCTATTAAATTACACGTGGTAGCTATTTAATGAATTACAAGATTACACGTGGTAAATTTAGGGATGAAAGGTGACTTTACTATAGTGATCGGGATGAATACGTGGATATACTAATGAAAAGAAAAAAACATTTATATAATATATATATAATGGTTTGATTTACATTATTTATATAAATAAATGAACACCCCATATTTTAAGCAAACCAAAGAAATTAAAAAGGTGGCCTTATTTATTCACCACCGCCTCAAGTCGTAAATCGATAAACATTAACCGGCCACATTAGCATATATGCATATGCCTAACAAGCTTGGAAAACACATTCATAGCAAAGTGCTCTGCGGACTAAGCTTGGAATAAGAATCAATCCTTGAGGTGAATAGTTATTGGAACATGCTTAGTGAAGGTAATATTTATCTATACTACTTAATTTTTATTTTATGGTTTCTGAAACTAGAAGACAATATTTATGCAATACTAATTAACATGAGTGTTTACCCTAAGCTTGTACACGTACGGTTGTAAGTTTGGTTTTCTATCATCTCATTTAATCAAGAGATAAAATTATTGAGGAAGTAATTAGCAGAATATAAAGTATATATATATATAAGAAAACTTCAAGTTCTAAATACATTTAGATAATAATAGAAGTACATGAAAGATTTGACTTTATAAGTGTATCATAAATTTTAAAATGTAAATATATGATATAGCTATTATTTACCTTTAATTATTTACATATATAGAAACTATATGTATAAAATATATATACATATATATAAAGCAAATGGGTAAGCTCCTTGTATTTATAATCCTATTTCAAACTTCACATAGAAAAAAAAAAAAAAAAAAGAAACTGAAGTACAGCAGCAAGTTTAGTTTCAGAACTTTAGATTTGAAATTATCTTTAATTATAACACTTTGATTTCCTAACTAATATGAATTTCCATTAAAATGATTGATTGAAATTGAGATGAAGAAATTTTGTTTGTTTGCTTCAGCAGATTAAGAGTAATAAAGGGAGAAATCATTTAATAAAAAAAAAGGGGGTGATGAAGGGTTGGAATTAACAATACATGAGAAGCTGCAATCATGAGGAAATGTTGACTTTATTACTAATTGTATCAATTTTTATTTATAACTAGAAATCTAATGCAATTGAGTTAAAAGTTTAAGATTTTAAAACATATTTATGAACCTCCCGTATGATGAACTTATTAATTTGAGAATAGAAATTAATACCTTATATTTTCAGGTTCCTACATGTACAATTAGGGAAGGAAATCAATTATCTAACTTTCAGTAAGATATCCAAAGACGAAAGGTAAGTAAAAATCCATCTGCAACTGTAATGCATGGACATAGTATTGTTTGAATTAATTGTATTATATGTGATTGTGGTACCTTCCTGAACATATGGTGATATTATGTGATGCATGTTGGTTGGCATGATGATTCAATATGGTGTTTGGTGCGACATTGAACATGTCATTCACAACATTTGCATGTGCATGCATATTACAAGAGGATGTTCGCATGCACAAAAATATTTTTGGAAGAAAATGGTTGTTTGTTGACCACTACTAGTGCACCGAGGCATGCTGGGCGTGCTTATGATATATATTTAGGTATAGCAAGTGGGGTACTTCCTGGTGAACACAGAGCTAGATGGGAGATGGGCTCTCGGTGGGTCACAGGAGGATGGACCATTTGTGGGTACCTATGTTATGACCCTACCAGGTGGGATACTTCTTGGCGGACACAAGGGACGCAAGTAGGGGACCCTTGGCTGGGCCGCGAGAGGATGGTCCACACGTAACATCATAACGATATAATTGGCCATTTTATTATTGTTGTGTGCAGAGCTCTTTCCCGGTGCATAGTAGTTGGGTCAGGGGCCCAAGTGAAAGAAAATGATTTGAATAAAGTATTTTGATTCATGGATTTTACATGTTAACATTACATATTGGAAAAGCATCACTATTCTTTGGACATGCATGATTTTTACTTGCTGAGCTTTAGCTCATGTAGTTCATGCATTGCAGGTGAGTATGAAAATGCATGATTCTTTGGCTTACTGTGCAATGCTGGAGCTTTGTCAGGTTTTTAGGGTCATGAATATGGATGACGACCTATCGGACTTGTTGTTGGGTTCATGTTGATTTTGCTTCTGTTGTGTTTATGAAGGAACTCATACTGTTTATATATTTTCAGCTGTATTGTAAAAATATGTAAATTAGCTTGCTGGTTTGAGTTTTGGGTTTGTATATCTAGTTATCGTATTCACGTACAAATAGGGTTGACTGGCCTTTTGCCTCTAAATGATAAAATCTCTGTTGCAGTGTAGGGTTTGTTTCGTTGATTGTCTGTTATTAAATTTAAACACATGAAAAGAAAAAAATTTACATGTTTTAAAAAGGCTTTGTGGTCGAGTTGCGTTATTTATATATTTTCTAATAGTAGCAATAGGGGTGGGCGTCACATGATCACGATTTATTCTTGGTATTAGCTGGCCCATAACAGTAAAAGAATATGACTAAGCACGTGCATTTATGTGGTTATGAATATTATGAACAAAGAGTGTGAAATGGTTGTGATAATGTGCTTGTGTGATGTTAAATAACTAGTTATTGGATTATACTTGCTGAGCTTGCAACTCACCAAATGCAATGTTGCCAATTTTTAGTTGTTGTAGATAAAAGTTGATCCGTGGGGTGTGAGGAAAGTTAAAGCATGGATCAAAGGTCGGCCGGCTGGATTCCTATCCTTCTCCCTCATCTCATCATTTGTATTTCATATAGGGAGTCTGTTTTGATCTGTATATAAAAGGGCACGGTCGTTAATGCTATGTAATATGGATAAATGCACATGTGTGAATAAGTGTTGCTAACTCATTAAATCATTTTGAGTAAATGCTTCCGCTTATGCAGAAAAAGGGTAACACCTGATGATTAACGTATTAATCTTATATGCGATGCAGTTGTGCTGCCTATGAACTATAGTTTTCTGCTATATAAGTACGTGTTACAAGGGTAAGGGTGTTACATGTTAGTTTGGTATCACCCGGGTAGGGGTTCTGTAGACCATGGCATGACATGTGCATTATCATTAAATGTTATACGAAAGTTACAATTTCTGTCATATTATAGGCAAAGGGTTGTGAGTCAAGAAGCACATATACATAATGATGAGCAAAGTGTTCACGGAGGGGAAGGAGTAGCCGATCCAGAGTCACACTCATCATATCACCTCTGCATCATGTGCACGGAATACCTGCTCATTTTGCGTATCAAACATATATACCAGTAAACCCCCTTGAACCACGGAACGAAAGTATGATAAACTTATAAAAATGGGAGCTATTGATTTTGTGGGTACTACTGATCCAGCAGAGGCTGAAACATGGCTGAAATGAATAGAAAGGATTTGAATTTGATGAAATGTACTCCTGAAGAAAAGTTTGATTATGCAGTATCACTCCTTCAGGGAAATGCATATGATTTGTGGGAGACTATACCTCATAGTACTGTTCAGCCACATGTATTGACATGGGATGATTTTCTAAGAGAATTTCACGATATGTACTTGCCAGAGGTTTATAGGGATCAAAAAGAAAAAGAGTTTCTTGAACTTAAACAGGGAAGTCGATCAGTTGTTGAGTATGAAGTGTTGATTAATCAACTTTCTCATTATGCCCCACATATGGTTGCCACGGAAAAGAAGAAATGCACTAGATTTGAATCTGGACTCAGGTTTGCTATTTGAAATCGTATTACACCCACAGATATGGAGTCTTATGGTAAGTCAAAGTCAAAGAATACGTGAATACGTCTTTGAGAAATTGGAAGTTGAATCAAAATAAAACTTTCAAAGATAATAAGAAGAGGGGGTGACGGCGGAGGATTTAGAAATAGAAAGGAATTTATGGCGCCTACACAGAGGAGCTTCCTGAGTAGTTCAAAAAGTGGTAGTTTTAGGGGCACAACATCAGCCAGTAAGAATGTTGGTTCTACACCACCAGTTCCCGCATGTACACATTGTGGTAAGAATCATTATGGAGAATGTAGATTGCTTACAGAAAAATATTTTCGATGTGGTGAACCTGGACATATAGTAAGGAATTGCACAAAACCACGCGAGGAACCCACAATTGAGCAAACTAGGTTTAGTGGTTTCAATCCTAATAGAGGTAGAGGTCGAGGAAGATTCGGTATAGGAAGAGGTGTTGGTCCAGAAGAAAGTCAAGCGAGCAGACAACAAGGTCCAGCTCGAGTTTTTGCCATGACACAGGAAGAAGCTAAAGCTGCACCAACCATAGTTACGGGTAATCTTTCAATCTCTGATACAAATGCTTATGTTTTATTTGATCCAGGAGCTACACAATCATTCGTTTCACAATCATTTGCATCACATTTGGGTAATAAACTGGAAACATTAGGCTATGATTTACTGGTTCGAACCCCAGTAGGGAGTGTGGTGATTGTAAATACTGTATATCGTGAATGCAAAATCTTGATCGGTGAATCGAAACTGAGTGCTAGTTTACTTGTTATGCCCCTAAGAGATTTTGATGTGATTCTGGGTATGGATTGGTTAACCGAATACCATGCTAAATTAGATTGTTTTACTAAAGAAATCGTATTGGATCTTCCTAATCAGACGCATATTGTATTTAAAGGAGAAAAAGAAATTTTGCCTACATGTATAATATATGCATCTACAGCTTTCCAAATGATTAAGAAAGGTTGTGAATGTTACCTAGCACATGCAGTAGACACACGTTTATGTGGTTTGAAATGTGAAGACATTCCAGTGGTTAGAGAGTATCCAGATGTGTTCCCAGATGATTTACCCGGATTACCTCCAGATAGAGATATAGAGTTCACCATTGAACTACAACCAGGTACGCACCAATTTCTATCCCTCCTTATAGAATGGCACCTGTTGAATTACAAGAACTAAAAATACAATTGCAAGAATTACTGGATAAAGGGTACATTAGACCAAGTGTTTCACCATGGGGTGCACCTGTGTTGTTTGTTAAAAAGAAAGATGATACACTGAGATTGTGTATAGATTATCGACAACTGAATCGAGTGACAGTGAAGAATAAATATCCATTGCCTAGAATAGATGATTTATTTGATTAGTTACAAGGTGCTAGAGTTTTCTCAAAGATTGATTTGAGATCGGGATATTACCAGTTGAAGATTGCAGAGACTGACATTTCAAAAACAACGTTCCGGACTAGGTATTGCCATTACGAGTTTTTGGTAATGCCTTTTGGGTTGACTAATGCACCCGTTGTATTTATGGCATTGATGAATAATGTGTTTAGACCCTATCTAGATAAATTTGTTATTGTCTTCATTGATGATATCTTGGTATATTCTAAATCTATTGAGGAACACGAACAACATTTGAGAATTGTGCTGCAAACCTTGCGAGGGAAACAGTTGTATGCAAAACTTAGTAAATGCGAATTTTTGTTAGATCAAGTAATATTTTTGGGACACGTTGTTTCTGGTGATGGGATTAAAGTTGATCCACATAAAATCGAAGCAGTTGATCAAGTGGGAAAACCTAAAAAGTGTTACAGAAGTTCATAGTTTTCTAGGTTTAGCTGGATACTATCGACGATTTGTTGAGAATTTTTCGCTTATTGCAACTCCACTGACAAAATTACTACGAAAAGATGTTCCTTTCAAATGGACAGATAGTTGCCAAAAGAGTTTCGAAGAATTGAAGAAAAGGCTTACCACTGCCCCAGTCTTGACAATTCCTTCAGGTACCGATGGATTTGTTATTTATAGTGATGCTTCTTACCAAGGTTTAGGATACATTTTAATGCAACACGGTAAGGTTATTGCTTATGCATCTAGACAACTTAAACCATATGAGATGTCTTATCCTACTCATGATCTTGAGCTAGCGGCGGTTGTTTTTGCTTTAAAGATATGGATTACCTATATGGTGCCACATTTCAAATTTTCACTGACCATAAAAGCTTGAAATACTTACTAAGTCAAAACGAATTGAACATGCGTCAAAGAAGATGGCTTGAATTGCTGAAAGATTATGATTGTACTATCGAATATCATCCAGGGAAAGCTAATGTTGTTGCTGATGCTTTGAGCCGAAAATCTTATAGTATTGTTTCTTATCTCTCGGTGCATGAATGTTGAATTGAATGTAAATGACATGGGTGTTTTATATGCTTCACTTGGTGTTCGTCCTGTGATGATTGAAAGAATTAAACAAGCACAATTTCGTGATGACAAACTTACCAGTATTGCAGAAAAAGTGAAACAAGAAAATAGTACATCATTTGTTCTGAACGATGATGATAGCTTGACGATCAACAGTCGACTTTGTGTCCCCAATGTTGATGGCTTAAGGCATGAGATAATGGAAGAAGCTCATACTGCACCATATGCCATGCACCCAGGTAGTACAAAAATGTATCAGACCTTAAAAAGCCATTATTGGTGGCCTAGAATGAAGAAAGATGTAGCTGAGTATGTTTCAAAATGCTTAACTTGTCAACAGATTAAAGTGGAATATCAGGCACCGGTAGGCAAATTGCATCCATTACCTATTCCTGTTTGGAAGTGGGAGCGTATTACTATGGATTTTCTTTATGGTCTGCCGGTGACACCTAAGAAAAATGATGCAGTTTGGGTTATTGTTGACCGATTAACAAAGTCGGCTCACTTTTTACCATTTCGATGGGGTTCTATTCTCGAAAATCTGGCAAAAAGATATGTGAATGAGATTATTAAACTACATGGTGTACCCCTGTCTATTGTTTCAGATCGCGATCCTCGTTTTACCTCTAGATTTTGGGGTAGCTTACAACAAGCATTAGGTACTAAATTACATTTTAGTACTCACAGACAGATGGACAATCAGAGAGGACTATTCAAACTCTAGAGGATATGCTTCGGGCTTGTGTTCTTGAGTTTAAGTTTCTTGGGATGAATACATTGCATTAATGGAATTTTCTTATAATATTCAATATCATAGCAGCATTGGTATGGCGCCTTATGAAGCATTGTATGGTAGGAAATGTAGGAGTCCAAGTATGTTGGGATGAAGAGGGAATTCGATTACTGGAAGGTCCAGATCTGATTCAAGACACAGTTGAAAAAGTAAAAATAGTTAAAAATCGATTAAAAGCAGCTCAAGATAGGCAAAAGAGCTATATTGATCAACATAAACGAGAAATGGAATATGACGTTGGTGAGAAGGTATTTCTCCATGTTTCCCCTTGGAAGGGTATTCTCATATTTGGGGAGAAAGGTAAACTGAGTCCTCGTTATATCGGCCCATATGAAATACTTGAAAAAGTTGGACCATTATCTTATAGGCTTGCCATGCCACCTGAATTGTCCCAGATTCATAATGTGTTCCATGTTAGTATGCTTCATCGATACAGATCAGACCCTTCACATGTTCTTCGAGATGAACCAGTTGAAATTGCTGATAATCTGAGTTATGTCGAGGAACCAATTGAAATAGTGGGGTACAAAGAAAAACAACTTAGAAACAAAGTGATTCCCTTAGTAAAAGTATTGTGGAGAAATCATTCTAGAGAAGAAGCTACATGGGAAACAAAACAACATATGAGAGAGCAATCTCCGTGGTTATTTACTGATACATGTACAAATTTCGAGGACGGAATTTTTAAGGGGAGGAGAATTGTCATAACCCAGAATTTTTGCATTTTAATTCGTTGGGTCGATTATTCATAAGCATAATTACACGCATTTTGACATCATATATTCACATTAGAATGAATGTGAAATCATAAAATTTTCTATTTAACTTAATTACATACGAGTGTGTGTATATATATAAATATTATACATATATATTTATAATATATATTGTTATATATATGTATATCATCTAACTGTACCTTTACACCCATATAATGTGGTAGATTTAATATGTATATATACATATATATAGACGGTGCATGTGCATGTGTGCATGTATGTCTATGTTGTAATCGTTAACTAAATAATTTTTTAAAGAGTGTTAACCATGCACCTCTAGGACATGCAAACTGATGGTCATTGAAAAAAGCTACAGACTCTTAGTTCTCGGACTTTCTAAGTAATTCTTTCTTGTTTTTATAGTTACAAATTAGGAATAAAAAACAATAATTATGCTTATAAGTGTAATATACATACATATATATATATATACATATATGTATATTTAAATATGACAACAAGAAAATGACATTCAATTGGTTAAATAGGTAAGTTTGATCCTATCTTTAAATCATTTAACTCCATGAATTTTATTGATTATATGGATAGGCGTGTAACAGATTTAAGTTTTGGTAAAAGAATGTATTGTATCATATATACATATATATATATAAAGTTCTTTTAAATTTCAATAAGATAATGAATTGGTAATTAAATATTTAATAAAGGGCATGCACGAAGGTTCACTAGTATTAAATCTGTAATTCTAAATTGGTTATGTATTTTAACGATAATAGGCCAAATCTTGATACAGGAGTAAACAAGGCTGACTAGAAAAAATCATTGAGACGAGGACACCACTTGTGAGTATAATCTTTTAGCTTGTTATTTAACTTGTGTGATTATATGATTAATGTGTTGGAATGAATTATTTACTTATTTGGCTACAATGATTAGTAGCTTATCGTGCCCTAATGTGAATTGCATGATTCTTTATGATGATATTGTGATGAAATTGAGATATATGATCTCTATGTGATGACATTGAAATGGAATTGAGATATGTGATCTCCAATGATGTTATTGATATGGAAATGGGATATGCGATCTCTACTGATGTTGTTGATACGGAAAGGAAATATGTGATTATAAAATCGCATTCATCAGAGATTAATGGATTCTGTTATGGCCACTAATGACCTTGAATCACAGAATTACAGTCATCCAAAATTTCTGGATTATAGAGTACCGTATGGCCACCCCGAGTTCACTGAACTCTACGTGAAATAAAGAATTACAGAGTGCCATGGCCATCTTCATGATCACGATTTATTCTTGGTATTAGCTGGCCCATAACAGTAAAAGAATATGACTAAGCACGTGCATTTATGTGGTTATGAATATTATGAACAAAGAGTGTGAAATGGTTGTGATAATGTGCTTGTGTGATGTTAAATAACTAGTTATTTGATTATACTTGCTGAGCTTGCAACTCACCAAATGCAATGTTGCTAATTTTTAGTTGTTGTAGATAAAAGTTGATCCGTGGGGTGTGAGGGAAGTTAAAGCATGGATCAAAGGTCGGCCGGCTGGATTCCCATCCTTCTCCCTCAGATCATCATTTGTATTTCATATAGGGAGTCTGTTTTGATCTGTATATAAAAGGGCACGGTCGTTAATGCTATGTAATATGGATAAATGCACATGTGTGAATAAGTGTTGCTAACTCGTTAAATCGTTTTGAGTAAATGCTTCCGCTTGTGCATAAAAAGGGTTACATCTGATGATTAACGTATTAACCTTATGTGCGATGCAGTTGTGCTGCCTATGAACTATAGTTTTCTGCTATATAAGTACGTGTTACAAGGGTAAGGGTGTTACATTCTTCATCTTCTTCCTTAGTTGATGAAATACAATGTGATTATGATGAATTGCAAAATGAGTTTCAAAATATGATTGTTAAATACAAGACTTTGAAAAAGGAGTATAAAGAGCTTAAATTAGAAAAAGATAAATTATTTACTTCTTATGAACATTTGATCATGCTCATGTTATTACTCTTGCTAAAGTTCATACTCTTGATTCCGAAAAACAAATGCTCACAAAAAAATTGAAAATTTAAAAAAGGATGTGCATCGATTTAATTTAAGCACGGATAAAGTTACAAAAATTATAGATGCACAAAGAGGTGAGAATTCAAAATTAGGACTTGGTTATAAACCTTTTCAAAATGCTTCTAAGAAAAATGACCAAGGTCCGACTTACGTGCTAGTAGTTCCAATAATCTTATTTGCTTTTATTGTGGTAAAATTAGACATTATGCTAATGATTGTAAATTGAAAAATAACTTTAGCTATTTTTGGAGACCCAAAGGTCTCAAAACTAACCCCCATGGACCCCAAAATTATAAGGTACCTAAAATTAATTCATTTGTAGGTAATAGGGGCTATAACAACAATGGAAGATTCAAAATGGCTCATGGACAGTGGATGTTCGCGCAATATGACCGGAAGGAGAGAACGTTTTACCAACATCAAGCTCCAAGAAAAGGGTATGGTCATGTTCGGGAATGGCAAAGGAAGAATTCTTGGAAATGGAGAAATTGGTAATTCTTCTTTCTCTCTTAGTAATGTTCTTTTAGTTGAAGAGCTTAAGTTCAATTTGATAAGTGTAAGCCAACTTTGTGATTCAAACTATAATGTTATTTTCAATAAAGAAAAATGTCTTATTCTTTAAAATGATGAAATTATTTGTAAAGCAAATAGAAAAGGCAATCTTTATAAAATTTGCACAAGTGATTTGGTTAGTCAAAATGTTTCTTGTCTTGTCGCCAATAATGATTTAACTAGTTTATGGCATAGGCGACTTGGACATGTTGGATACAAAAATTTGCAAAATATTTACAAAAACCAACATTTAAAATAACTACCCAAATTGAATTTTGAAAATCTTGGCTTATGTGACACTTGTCAAAAGAACAAATTAGTTAAAAGTAGTTTTAAGCCCAAAAATGAAATTTCCACAACCAAGCCTCTACAATTACTTCATCTAAATTTGTTTGGGGATATTGGTACGGTTAGTTTAAGTGGAAAACATTATACTTTTGTTATAGTCGATGATTTTTCTAGATATACTTGGGCTATTTTTCTTGCAAATAAAAGTGATGCCGTTAATGAGTTTGTTAAGTTGTGTAGACTTATTGAGAATGAAAAGGAAGATACTATCAAGTCTATTCAAAGTGATCGAGGTGGTGAATTTGATGGTGAATTTAGAATCTTTTGTGAAACCAAGGAGGGATATGCCCACAATTATTTGGCTCTACGAACACCGCAACAAAATGGAGTAGCCGAAAGGAAAAATCAGACTCTTCAAGAAATGAGTCGGTCCATGCTAAACGAATTTTCACTTCCAAAATATTTCTGGGCCGAAGCCGTAAGTACCGCATGTTATGTTATTAATCGTGTTTACCTTCGTCCTAAGTTGAATAAAACACTGTATGAGCTTTGGAAAGAAATAATTCCAAATATTAGTTACTTCAAAATACTTTGTTGTAAGTGTTTTATTTTGAATACTAAGGTTCAATTGGACAAACTTGATCCTAAGGCCGATAAAAGAATATTTATGGGGTACTCAACTAAGAGCAAAGCATATCGGGTATACAATAAGACTAGTATGGTTGTTGAAGAATCTATCCACATCAAATTCAATGAAGCCTCGGGTGTTGAAAGGATACCGAATGATGAAAGTGATGAAGAGGATGATATTGAACAAATTGTTCAGGATGATAGTCAAAATGATCAACCTTCTACATCAAATGATCAACCGTCAACCTCTAATGCTCCTCAAGAAGATAAAGGTGATAATTCGGATCTTCCCGTGGCATTGAAATTTAAGGGAGATCACTCAAAAGATCTCATTATTGGTGATCCCTTTGATAAAATGATGACTAAAAGAAAATTTGCCGAGAAAGCTCTTATTTCTCAAAAAGAGCCTAAAAATGCTAAGGAAGCAATTAAAGATGAGAATTGGGTTTTAGAAATGCAAGAGGAGTTGGATCAATTTGAAAGGAATGATGTTTGGGAATTGGTACCTTGTCCTCCATCACAAACAATTATTGGTACAAAATGGGTATTCCGGAACAAACTCGATGACCAAGGCAATATTGTTCGAAATAAAGCAAGGTTAGTAGCTCAAGGGTATTGTCAAGAAGAAGGTATTGATTATGATGAAACTTTTGCACCCGTAGCACGTTTAGAAGCTAATCGTATTTTACTTGCCTATTCTTGTTTTAAAAATTTCAAGCTTTACCAAATAGATGTTAAATCTGCATTTTTAAAGGGTTTTATTCGAGAGGAGGTTTTTGTAAAACAACCTCCGGGGTTTGAAAATTTTTCTAGGCCAAATGATGTTTACAAACTTAAAAAGGCCTTATATGGTTTAAAGTAAGCACCCCGTGCATGGTGACTTAGCTCTTTTCTTTTACAAAATGGATTTACAAGAGGTAAAATTGATACTACTCTCTTTGTTTTTGAAAAAAAGCAAGATTGCTTACTAGTTCAAATTTATGTCGATGATATTATATTTGGTGCTACTAATGAATCTTTGTGCAAGAAATGTTCTAAGTTGATGCAAGGTGAATTCGAGATGAGTATGATGGGGGAGCTAAATTTCTTCCTTGGACTTCAAATTAAGCAATGCCAAGAAGGTATTTATATTTTACAATCAAAGTATACAAAAGAACTTTTAAAGAAGTTCGGCATTGAAGAAGGGAGAACCGTCACTACTCCAATGGCAACCAATGTCAAGCTTGATAAGGATGAAAAAGGCAAGTCGGTTGATGAATCAAAGTATCGAGGTATGATTGGTAGTTTACTTTATTTAACCGCAAGTAGACCGGATATTCTTCATGTCGTATGCCTATGTGCTCATTTTCAAAGCAATCCCAAAAAATCTCATATGAGTGTCGTTAAATGGATTTTTCGATATTTGAAAGGCACTATTCAATATGGCATGTTTTATCCAAAGAATGAAATTTTTTCTCTTAAAGGATATAGTGATTCGGATTATGCGGGAAATATTGATGATCGCAAAAGCACATCCGGATCATGTCAATTCTTAGGTGATTGCCTAGTATCTTGGTTTTCAAAGAAGCAAAATTGTGTATCCTTATCAACGGCCGAAGCCGAATACATTTCCGCGGCTTTTTGTTGTACTCAATTGCTTTGGATGAAACAAACTTTAGTGGATTGCAATTGTTTTTTTGAAAATATTCCAATTTTTTTTGATAACACATCCGCTATGAGTATTGCTTAAAACCCGGTTCATCACAACCGTAGTAAACATATTGAAGTTCGTCATCATTTTCTAAGGGATTGCGTTTCCAAACAAAAAGTTGAGATGCCTTTTGTTCCATCTCAAGATCAACTCGCGAATATTTTTACAAAATCGCTATCCGCCGAGTCATTTGCTTCAATATGAGCTCGTTTAGGCATAATGCATATTGAATAAGGTCTATGATTGCATTTTGTACGTTTTTCAAACTTAGGGGTGAAAAATCAGATTTTTGGATCAAAATTCGGACAGAACCAAAAATTGGCTCCAGGGACCGGATGATCTAGAGGTCGACCGGTCAACCAGGTGCCTGGACCGTCGACCCCCTCACTTGACCGGTCGACCAGATCATTTTCAGAGATAAAAATAGTTTATGTCCATTACTTAGCCATTTTTGCTCTTCTTCTTCAAACTCAAACCCCTTTGCAAATATCACACACAATTCACTCAAAATGTATTTTTTTTATAAATTCCATATTTTGGATATCATATTGCTCATATATCATCATTATTGCTCGACTTCTCCGATTAATTAGTAAGTTTAATTCCCTTTTAATTTCAATTGGGTTGAACCCTTGAGAAAGTGCTTACATTTTAGTATTTTGATGCAATTCTTGTATATTTGTGATGAGAACTATGTATGATGATGGATTATGATTATATAATTATGATTGGTGATGATTTTTTGGGCATGATTGCACTTACAAGCATTATATACATTTTCGTTTTTACCCTACGCACGTCAAGTGCTCGATAAAATGTTTCAACGAAAATTTCTTCACTTACACGACTCTCTCATTTTTAAAAGTCTTATAAGTTTATAGAGATCATGTTTTGTCACTCAAATGAGCTTTTACAAATCATCTTATCATATTTTCCCTTAATTTTTGGATATTTAAGCTTCATGTTCAAAAGCTCATTGCGCACTTGATATGAATATATGATGAATTTATCGTGCTAACATTCTTTTTGATGATTCCAAAGGGGGAGAAACAAGAAATAAGCTCATTAGCTCAAAGAAGCTAGAAAAAGCTAACAGAAAAAACTATAAGTTGTAGCTATTAAAAGACAAAAGTTATGGATGTAACTTAGTCCATTGAATGCACTATGGACTTTTATACTTGTCTAATGATTTCTTTTTGACAGGGGAGCTTCTAAGCTCATGATATTCAAGTTTCAATTGTAAAAGCTGAGCTTTTAGCTTTTAATTATTTGCTTCTACTTACTCTTGTTGTGCATGTTGATAGGAGGAGCTTTTATAAAATATTTTTGAAAAATTTTTGCTCCTATCCTTGTGTTTCTATTCTTGTTAATTGTCGCTTAAATCGTATAGTTGATTTTTGTCCGGTAAAATGCATTTTGTTTTTAAAATCGATCTCCTAAAATTATTTTGGTTTGTAATCATCAAAAAGGGGGAGTTTGTTAGATAAATATTTTTATCATGATTTTGATGGTTTTGTTTAAATGTGTTTTACACCAAAACAATGTCCCCAAGTGTTTTCCAAATACTCCTAATCGTTTTAAATTATTTTTCGGAGTATTTTCTTGAGGTTTATTTTTCGATTATTCAAAACAATTCGTTTCGGGCGATATAAAAAGTGATTTTTATGTTTTAAAGTGTTTTTAACATTTACC
This sequence comes from Rehmannia glutinosa, assembly GCA_016081115.2. NCBI lineage: Eukaryota > Viridiplantae > Streptophyta > Magnoliopsida > Lamiales > Orobanchaceae > Rehmannia > Rehmannia glutinosa. Next base: position 42,767,905 of record CM071932.1, on the reverse strand, counting down.
AAATACCATCAAGGTAAAATGGAGCCCCAAAAACGAACTCGGAATTTTTTCACGGACCGAAAACCCCCTGGAATAGGTCGACCGGTGCCTGAAGTTCAAGATTTCTATTTTTCAAGAAAAAAAGAACCAGGGAAGGGTCGACCCCATGGGTAGACCCAAGTGTTTTGGTTCCCCTGCCTCTCTGTCTCAATCTTTACTCTACTGGAAAAATTGTAGGGACAGGTCGACCATCTCTTGGTCGACCGGACGACTAGGTGGTCGATCGGTCGACCCCCCGGTCGACCTGTGTGGGTCTCTACGCAACGGACTGATTTTCAAATTCTTTCTACTGCTCGATCAGTCGACCCACAGGTCGACCAGTTCAAAATCTAATGATTTTGAGCTTGTGGGAGATAGCTTTTCCTGATTTTGTGGGGTTGATTTGTAATAGCTATAATCTTGATTTAATTTGCATTTTCTTTATAGATTTCATTCTCCAAGAGGGGCATATCAATGTTCAAAACCACTCCTATAAATAGAGGAAGATTTGAAGCAACAAGACACAACACAACTACACAAGCAATACAGTACAAGCAAAACTCTTGTTCTTCATTGTCAAAACTCTTGTTGTACTTTGCCTAGGTCTTTCACTTGCACATCTTGAGTATTAGGCTTGATTCTTGATTACACTTGCACATCAAAGTTGTATACTTCATTATCGAGTTTTAATCTTGAATTTGTTTCTATCATCCAAAGCAAGATAACCTTGTTAGTGTTCTTGTGGTAAGAGCACACTTGGGTGATTTTAGGTGTTGAAGAGTATGGTACTCTTCATAGGTGAAGGAAGATTGTGGTAATCTCCTTGGTGGTGTTGTAAGAAGAGTGTGGTCCTCTTCATGGTGAAGTTGTAATAATTTTGGTAATTATTAATATAAAAAAATTTCTTTTTCGAAACCCATCCCGGATATACTGGGGTGGTAGAGCACGTAATCCCTAGGTGGGGTGAAGCTCTTTAAATCATCGTGTGTTGTTTATTTTCCTGCACTTTCATTCTTGCTATCATCTTCACATTCGAAAAAGAAGGCGAAACTCGAAAAATCGGCACAATCTATTCACACCCCTCTAGATTATCGTAGCCACTTTGACTAACAGACTATACTACCAAGGATTGAAGGAAGTATAGTGAGGTTCAAAGTCGAACCGATTTTGAATCCAAAGAAGGGTTGTGTGATCAAATCCTTAAGATTCGAAGAGCTGAAGTAGCTAGACAGCTGCCTTGCGAAGAGCTGAGTCCAAGAAGAACAACTAGTTGTATGATCAAGGCTATCTTGAACTGTACTTTTGTAACTAACGAAATTATTGCATTAGTGGATTCCTCCTAAAGTAGTAGAAGAGTGGAGTAGATGAATTACCCCATTCTCGAACCATTATAAATTTTTGTGTTCTTTTCATTACTGCTTTACATTTCTGCATTATAATTCATTGCTTTATATTTGCTATCCATCAAGTTAATAAAGTATAAGTGTTGATAAAAATTTGTTTAACAAACTTAAAAAGGGTGTAATACATCTGTTGTTTAACAAGAAAACTGAGTTTCTCAAAGGTTGACTTTCTTCAACTGAGTTACTTTATCAATAGCTCTTTGAGAGAACTATTGAGTGGTTAACTCTTCTGCTGAATCTCAACACAGCTGTCTTAAAAGACTTAGCTGCTTTCTTGTTAACTCTGATTTTAAAAGATCAAAAAATTTCGTAAAGTCTATTCAACCCCTCCCCCTTCTAGACTTTACTTTGCACCCCTTGGGACCTACATCAACCATATTCTTGCAAAATATTGTTCATGGTGAAAAATAAAAAGCACTTGAAAAATATTAAGCATTTCAAAATCTACCCCACATTTAAGCTTTTGCGATTCAATGAAGATTTTAAGCCACTTTGCCTCTAGGACACCATGGGAGAACTTCCTGATTAAAGTCAAATTCCACTTAGCGGCGAGTTTAATAGTCCTGACTCGGAGAATTAAAGGTCGTGTTTATCATTTTCCATAATCACAGAACCAATATGTGAGGAATGTGAAGAAAATTTGACACATGACTTGGATTCCATAGAAGCTGACACTATTTCAGAGAATGGTTTATTAACAATGACATGAGGTGTCGATTCAACTCGTGCAAAATGAGAAGTTGGAAGTGATTTAGACATACGATTTTTCGATTTTTTAAGATTTGGATCAAGTTGGGAGGATCTTCCATGATAGATCGCTCTGGATGAGTTAAAAGGCGTGTATCCTGATACAGATTTAACTCTTGAGCAACAACCAATGAGGCTTTAGGCACTCCATCTATCAGAATGTTTTGAGTGAAAACCCTAGAAAATGAAACAACAAAAAAAAATCAGATCTGCGAAAAAATAATCAGAAATATAAGACCGACACTACAACATAAATGACATTAGGTAACACTCAAAAAATGTTACCTAATGGCCATAAAATGTTACTATAGACAATAGGTAGCACTTTTATATACAGACTTTGCCCGTGCTACCTATAGTCTAAGGTATCACTTTTATTAGCTTTTAGTAACACTTTTTCTAAGTGTTGCATTAAGTTTTCTATTGGTAACACTTTGAAGCAATATTTCTAAAGTGTTACGTATACATATGAATCTTATGTAACACTTTTTTGTAACACTTTAAAAAAAATACTTCTAAAGTTTTACATATGAATCTTGTGTAACACTTTTTTTGTAGCACTTCGTAGAAATACTATTTTTTGCCACCAAGTAGATTCGAACTCACGACCTGTTATGTATGGAAGTGGCAATTTGCCACTAAGCTAAATCTATATATATATAATAACAGCCGCTTCTAGAAATAGAATGGGTAGATTTTCCCGCCCATTTTTTTGTACTATAAATAGTAGTTCATGAAAAATATTTTGTATTCCATTAATTTTGGTAGTCAGCTTTCTTTAAATAAACACTTTTTAAAATGATATAAAAAATACAATTATGTAAAATTAATTTTCCAAATATGTGAGTACTTCATTAATTGTTGTATTTTATTTTTCTTTTTTAACAAAAAAATAATAACTTTTTATTTTTAATCCATTTTTTGATGAATAATATATCAAATTAATCAATTTTTTACGATCTTCAGTTTGACACCCATATTGCATATATAAAATAAAATATAATAAGTAAAAAATATAATAAATATTTACTCATTATTTTATAAATAGTAATGAGCTTTAAAAATTATGCATTCGGGCTATTATACATCAATATTCATGTATTTGGTATATATGATTTATGATATCTATTTAGTTTTTATTTGGGCTTAGCACAATTTTTAATAATTATATTTATATTTGAATTGATTAAGTTCAATTAAAAGTATTTATTTTGATTGAGAAAATATCTCAAAATATGTATCCAAATTTCATATATCACATATATCCATACACAATATTATACACAACATTAAGATTTATTTAATATGAAATTATATTGATAATAGTATTTGACATATAAAAAATTATTTTCTTATATATTAATGTACTTTTCAGTTTAATAGAAATTATGTCTTCTATTTTATCACCAAGTTTTGATATTCAAGTTTGAAATTTGTACATTTGTAATTAGATATGAATTTGTCTATCTGATAATTTTTTGATATGCATGTATATATAAAAATAAAATAGTTTATTTTTGGAATATTTAATCCCTTAAAATTGTATTGCTAAATATGAAACATGGTTTTTGTTTAATTTCTTTAATAATTTTGTTAATTGTTTAGTTTTCTAAACCCCAAACAAATTAGAATTTGAAATGATTTTACTATTAATTATATTGAAAATATAATTTATTAAATATTCAGCATTAGGCATTGGGGTAGTAAAAAAAATCAACATTGGGTAGTTAAAAAATTACAAACTTTTAATGTTTTATATATAAACATGTTCTATAAATTAATATAATTTATATCCACACAACCAAATATTTCATATCTAAACAACGTTTTTTATAATTTATAATAATTATTTTATTATTTAATCGTATGATTTATATTTCAAAATAATTATTTATGTATTTTAAATATTTGTTTTTTAAAATTTGAAACCTTTTGCCATCACGACTTTTTTAAAACATCGATAACATAAATTTATATTTTATAAAATAAAGAATGGGAACATGTAAAATTTGTAAAGATTCTTGGGTTTAATTTTTACACGGAAACAATTTTTTCATCATAAATAAAATTTTCATGCAATTATGAGGTCCTAAGCAAAATCCCACGCAGAGATAATATGTTTTTGTATGTTTTCTCACGATTTAAATTGTATTGTTCACAGGTCGGACGATAATTTGGAAAAATAAAATATTCTCATAAATAATTTTTTTCATCAGAAAATGAATTCTTCATGAAATTTTGAGGTCCCATGCAGAAATAATATTTTTTTATATGTTTTCTCGAATAAAATAAAATTAATATCAATAATAGATAAATATAATATACATATTCGAAGAATGGGGATGGAACGGAAAATTCTCATTTAACTAGGAATGAGAAGGGGGATGGGGATATAAATATTATCCATGTCGCATCCCCGATTCTAGAGAAGCAGAGAATCCCATACTCGCTTCCATCCTCAATTAACTTGGGATTTCATGTTCCATTCTATTAAGTTACCAATAGGGATTGTTCGAAAATGTTGCCATCCTTACATGTAGGATATATAATTTCATAAAATTATTAGAAAAAATATACCTATAACAGTATAAATAGATGCCTCACATATAGATGCACGGTAAAAAACTAGTTAATTCTTATTACAACTTTTGCTTTGTTTTATATATACACATACACACACACACACATATATATATATATAATATATTTTATATAATAAAGATTATATTTTATAATATATGTATTAAATTGTGTTATACACTGTATATATCAAATTTTATATTGTATAGTATATAGTTTGAAAATCATATTATATTATATATTAAAGGACACAACAAATTAAAAATATCAAAAATATATAAAATAAATTTACCGATTGATAAATATTCAATCGGTAAAAATAAAAAATATATAAAAATATAAAATTAATTTAGCGACAGATAAAAAAGTTCTAACAGTAAAAAATTAAATAATAAAGAAAATAATGAAAAAAATAATTTACCGACGAAAAAAATTCCTAAGTAATTACCGACAACATCAATTTTCATTGGTAATTTTTTTTTTAAAAAAGTAAAAAAAATAAAAAAAAGGTTTAACGATGAAATTGGTCTCCGTTAGTAAAAATTAAAAAATAAATAAATAATAATAATAATATATATACATGCTCATTTTCTGTCGGTATTAAGACGGAATTAATTGCCTTCGTAAAATATAAAAAAATAAAAGTAAAACTAAAATACTTTGTAAAAAGAAAACAAAAATTCAGTTAAAAAAAACATAGTACATGATGTCGACAATTTTTAGATTTGGTGACATCAATTAATTAAATAAATCTTTGACATGATTTAATGATAGTTATATAATTTTGTGTTACCAAATTATAGTTTAAAAGTGTTACAATTAATAAAATATAGTGTTGCCAAGAGTGCTTCTTAAATAAAGTGATACCTATTTGCGTTACAAAAGAAATAACAAAAACAAAGTGATACTTAAAAAGTGTTACTTATATAAAAGTGTTACATATAAGCGTTACATATTGATAAAAGTGTTACATATTTGCGTTAAAAAAGAAATAACAAAAAAAAGTGATACATAAAAAGTGTTACTTATATAAAAGTGTTACATATAAGTGTTACATATATATTGATAAAGTGTTACAAAAGTGTTACATAAAATATTGTAAAAAAGTGTTACAAACATGTGTTACATATGTACCTTATGTAAAAAGTGCTACAAAATTTGTGTTACCTAATGTCATTTATGTTGTAGTGCGAATGAAAGAAATATGAGGAAAAACAGAAGGAAAATGAAAAAAGAGATATAGGTGATGAGATCAGGTGGCGGGGAAGAAGCCATGTTCGCAGAAGTTCGAGAGGGTAGGGTTTATAGAGAGAGAAATTTGATTTTTTTCCTTAACAAATTTTCAAAGCTTTGCTGGACTATTCTGCTTTTGTCTTGGCTGCAATTCTTCTACTTTGAGAGTACTTAGGTGTTGATTGACTTAGGTGAATGCCTCTTCAATCTTCGACTTAGCACGACTCTTCTTGAACGAGGGTGCACTCTTCTGCTTATATACTTACAAAAGAAATACAACAAGTATACAAATTTTGGGGGTGTTATAGTCTTAATTACATAATTATAATTCAGCTATGCATCATCAAAAGTTGTACAATATTCTTCCTAATAACAACTAAGATTTTAAAGACCTAAACCTAGGTTCACTTAGACTCAACTTCAAATGAGTAGATTTGTTAGATTTGCTAGGCTCGTTTTATAACGTAATTTTGAAAACAACACTCTTGAAAACTTTCTAAGAATATATTTTTCTATAAAATATAAAGTAATTTCTAAAGATAAAAATTTTAAATCGATTGGGTGTGATGCTACGCTTGGTTTGTCACCGTCTTGGTGCAATATTTTTTCTTATGCAGAAGATTCAGACAAGCAAGTTTTCGATCCAACAAAGATAATATTATGGCCTTCAACAGGTTGTAGATCTGGAATAGATCTGGAATCATGTGTATTCTAGGCACCATGGAATTTTCAAAATTGTAAACTTTAAGTCGGTTTTTGTTATTAACCTAGATGCTATGAATGTTTTGATAGTTTCATCTTTATGATTTTTAACAGATTCGTTTTTGTCTTCTATCGATGTATTGCTAGTTTGAATTAATCAATAAAATTATTGTTCTTGTAAAGAAAATGGAATTTTTTTGAGTGCCCATACTTGATGTACATTAAGTATAAGATAATTAAATAGAATTCATTCTCACTTTTCCTTTAGGTTGTATGATATTGATTTGGAGGAGGATTTTGGGAAATATTAAATGACTCCGTAGAAGAAAGTGAATTTGAAATATGTGATAATGACTTATAAAAGTTAAAAATAGGATTTTAGTGATTTGAAATTCATTATGTTATGAAATTATCTAAACAAGTTCAATAAATTTGTTGATATTAATTTGAAATCCTCTTTTTCAAATCCACTTATAAACCTTAAATTTTTCTAGTAAACTTAAACTGTTATAGTCAATAAAAAATGGGAGAATTTTATAATAGGGTCCAAATTTAAGAAAATCTATCACTTCAAGACCCAAAGTTTCAACCTTCTCAAATTAACCCCTGGTTTTTATTTTCCCCTCAAATCGGATCCTCTCCCAAATTTAGGGTTCTGCTTCAGGTTTAGAATTAACAAAAAGAGAAATATTAATTTAATCTATCACGCCAGCTACAAAAATTATTTTTCTTTCTCTTTTCATTTTTTCGCTCATTCCTTTTTTCCTAATCGATATTTGTTTCAACCTGTAAAATTCAATCATAAAAAGAATGAGCGAAAAAACAAAAAGAGAAAGAAAAATAATGTTTGTGGCTGACGTGATAGATTACACTAATATTTCGCTTTTTGTTAAATTTTAAAACCTGAAGTGCGAGCGTAAATTTGGGGGGGCCTAATTTGAGAAAAAAAAATAAAAATTGGGTCTTGATTTGAAAATGTTGAACTTTTGGATCTTGAAGTGAGTCTTCCTTTGTGAAGTGGTTTCTCTCTCTCTCGAAGAGAGTGTCGGGTCCCCTGGAAGTGTAGCTACAGTAGTTCTTTTCAAAAATTTAAAAATTTTAGTTTTCCCCCCTAGTTCTTACATGGAGTTCTTCTCGGTTTTTCTGTATATCCTCGTCCGTATTTGCATTTATGGTTGATTCCTTCTTTGCATTTACTCTGTATTAATATATTTTAGCTTCTTTATTGCTCCTCTTGATCCTCATTGTGTTTGTTGTTATCTTCTTCTATATCCTTTAGCTCAGGGGTCCACAGGTTTGTTGCTGGGTGTTTTTTTTCTTTTTTTGGTTCTCAGGGGGGAGCCCCACCCCCCTTTTGAATATTCTTTGTTGCTTACATTGATTATCTTTGACTCCTATTTGTTGACGTGTTTGCTCTCTTGTGTGTTGGCTTGTATTTCCAGATCTTCCAGCCTATAAGTTAAGCTTTGGTGTATTTTCAATGGAATCGGGTTTTCAGAGTGGTATTAATAAAGATATTGTGGAAGGGCTAAGGAAATTTTCTCTGGTCGAAGAGGAGAAGAACGGTATAGTGTTGGAAGAAGGGGATGTTGCTAAAAGTTTGAAGGAATGGAAAAATAGCTTGGTGGGAAGGATTCATGGGGAAAAGAAAGCAAATTTTTCTGGACTCCGAAACACTCTCACATTAATCTGGCAAACTTCAAAAAAATTCCAGATTAGGGAACTTGGCCATAACCTTTACCAATTTGCTTTTCAGCTGGAGGAAGATAAACGGAAAGTGCTTAATGGCCGTGTTTGGACGTTCGAAAATTAGTTCTTACTGCTTAAAGAGTGGAGACATGATATGAATGTTGTTAAAGAAAGTTTCAACACAGTGAATTTGTGGGTGCAAATTTGGAATCTCCCCCATCACTGGGTGGCTTGAAACGAGGGATGAAGATTGGGAAAATGTTTGAATCTATTTCTGATATTCTCATTTCTGAAACAGGGAGTGTTAAAGGACGATTCATCAGATTGTTGGCTACTATAAATATTGAGAAACCACTTTTAAGAGGAGCTAATATTCGATTAGGTGAGTCATCATTTTGGGTCGATTTTAAATATGAAAATCTTATGGGTACATGCTTCTATTGTGGGATTATAGGTCATTCGGACCAAAAGCCACGTGAGTTGCGGAAAAAGATGTTGGGAATAATTGTCTTAAAGAAGGCCAATTTGGAGAATGGATTAAAACGGATCTTATGTACCATTTACCAAGTAAGGGGAAAAGTAATTTTGATCTGAAAGGAAAGGAAAAGATCAAAAATCTTATCAGAAGGGATAACCCTGTTAATAATGGCTGTGATGAAGAAGCGAGGAAAGTTCAAACAGAAACGATTATCGGAAAAGAGGTTACTACGGTTTGTTTGGGGGAGACTTCTGATAGGAGCAAGGTGGATAATAATAAGGAACAATTTGGAGATAATGGGGAGAAGTCTATTGATCATATGGTGAATTCGGAGAAAGATACTAGAATCATCCATCATGACTTAATGGATGATGATGCTGGCGAGCAACTGTTTGAGATTCCAATCTCTAACGGAATTAATAGAGCTCCCTTAATTGACTTATCCAATAGGATAGGTATGTTGGGGAAAATGTCCAATAAAATTCTCAAAGGAAAGACAGATTTTAGGGAAAAGGTTGGGCCTGGGAAAGAGAATGATGTGAGGATGAAAGGGAAGGCAAGTTCATCTAAGTGTACGAGTGGGAGCAAAAGGAGACTTGAGTTGGTGGATGAAGGGGATAGTAGTGAATCAGAAATTTTCGAAAATTCCAAAAGACAAAAAATGGAACAAACTGACGCGGAGATGAATGTGGAGGTGGAGGAAGCCAGCCCTAATCAGCCCCAAATTAATAGATGAAGCTAAGCACATGGAACTGTAGAGGAGTGGGAAGTGCCTCTACAATTCCGCAAATCAAGGAGATCATTAGACTCCAATTCCCGGATATTTTCTTCTTATGTGAAACAAGAAAAAAAGAAGCTTTTATTAAAACAGTTGTTAGGAATTTGAAGTGTGAAGATAGATGGAGTAGTGTGGATCCTAGTGGTATGAGTGGTGGCATGTTGGTGTTTTGGTCATCGAAAGTCACTGTTAGACAGATAATACGCAACAGGTTTTGTTTTGAAATGGAGGTTGAAATTGACTCAAAATCCTGTTGGGTCATTTTTTTCTATGCTTCAGTCGATGTTCGGGTTCGTAGAGATCAGTGGGCATATTTGATCTCAGCTAAAGAAAAGTGGGATCAATCTTGGATTTTAGGGGGAGACTTTAATGATATTATGGAGGCTAGTGAAAAGAATGGAGGTCGGGAGAGATCTGAGGGTAGCTGTGATGCCTTCTGTCAATTTATTAGAGATATGGGGATGGTGGATTTGTTATTCAGGGGTCACAAATTCACATGGTCAAATAATAGGGAAGATGAGAATCATATTGAGGAACGCCTTGATAGATTTTTTGCTTCCCCTCAGTGGATGATTGAATATCCCAGGGCTGTTGTTAATCATATCTTTCGACCAGCCTCAGACAATCTTCTTATCTTTTTGGATGCTATTCCTGATATATGTAAAGGTAAGAAGAGATTTTGTTATGATAAAAGATGGAATATGTAGGTCCCAAGGGGTGTAAGTGTAAGGTTTAGAAGGGGGGTTGAATAAACCTTACCAAATTTTCGATTTAGTCCTTTTAAATATACGAGTTGATTTCTACGATTTGTGTCCTTGATGGACGATCAATTTAGTCACTCAAAGAGTTAATCTCTCAACAAACTCAATCGAGTTGTTGATGGAATAACTCATTTTGTTGGCTCTAAATTAACTCGATTGTGGATTTGTTTTGTGGAAGACTTAACACCCTTAAGTTTGATTAAGCAAGAATTTAGTGCTTGGTTTAGTACTTATAAGTTATCAAGTGGATAGCAAATTTATCGTGAGATATAAGCGATTAAAAATGCGGGAATTAAAATGTTGAAATGTAAATGACACGGTGAAATTTTTATAGAGGTTCGAAGATGGGGTAATTCTTCTACTCCTCTCTTCTCCAACTCCTGGAGGAATCCACTAGGTAATGATCAATTTACAAAGTGGTAACGATCCGGATACAAGTCTTGATCACACACGGTGATTGATCCTTTGGGACTCGATCGGAGACGCCTTGATCACTCGGTGGCTTCTCTTACGACTCGAGCCTTCTTCACAGGCAATTGCGCTTGCTACTACTGACTCACTTGCTCAAGCTCTTTGGATTTGATCACGAAGCCCTCCAAAAGCTTAAGACTTGGTTCGATCTTGAACCTTCCTACAATCCTTCGTGGAATGTAGACCCCTTTTCTTCAAAATTTTCCTCTTCAAGCGATTGAAGTTCTCTTTCCTTCACAAGTGAGTGTTGGATTGATGTACTTCGTAATGTAGGCTTGAGGATTAATCTTGAATGATTTGAGAGTATTCTGGTTACAATTTAATTGATTTCTTGAATGTTCGTGGTTCGAGTGTAACCTTCTCTCGAGTCATTCCTCGGCCTTTTATAGTGATCTTTCAAAAATTTGCCCGTTGAAGAGATAGGCTTATTTTTGAAAGTCACTTGCGTCGTTGGCTTGTCTTGTTGCGATCCTTGGAATTGCCATTTCTCTCGTATGAATTGTTCTTTCACCTTTTTCGAGTTCGACACGGTGTAGTGCTTCCCATTGGTTCATTCCTTTTGCACGCTTCTCGGGGGTGAGCACTCGAGAAAGGTGGTATGGAGATATTACTTGTTTAAGTAAATCTCTTGATTTTACGCAACGGATCTTTTCTGATTATCTCGACTTGATTGCGTTTCCTTGCTTTCCCAGGTGACTTAGAGTCGACTTCCAATCATGGATGACTCTTGTCATTTCAACTTGAGACTTGGCTTTTCTTGAGTTGCCTTGATCGATACTTCACTGTTTGCATCTCACCGCTTCTTCAATAGAGTTCCCGTCTACTCTTCTTTGCCATACTCATTGTCTCACAGCAGTCTTCCTTCCGATCTTGATTGTCTTCTTGCATGTTAGGGCGTAGGCCGACTTGACTCGGCTTGGCGACTCTAATTGTTACAATGCATTTTACAACAAGAATTGGGGTGCCAACTTTCTATTCTAAGTTTTACATGGCATTCATCAAAATCTAAACAATAAAATTCCTAACAATTTCCCCCTTTTTGATGATGCCAAAACTTAAACCATTCAAAAATGCAAACAAAAAGATACATACTGAGATAGTGTATTGACATAGAATGTATGCGTTGAGAATCAATTCTTTTATTGATCATATCATTCTTGTTCTTTTACACAAGTTGTTTACAAGGTGTATCGTCGAGCACATATTTGTCTACACACGTAAAATAAAGAATTTATAGCTTTATTACGAAGACTTACATTGTATGTATTTACATAATAAAATACACGAAGGGTTGGACAAAGAACACTTCATCTCCTTCATTGTCTCCTTCTTTCATCTTGTTCAAGATCTTCTTCTCTTCTTCTCTTTTTCTCGTCGTGCCTTCTTTTTCTTTTCATATGCCTTCCTCGGCGCCTTCATCTCTTCTTATTCTTTCATGTCTCTCCTCCCATAGCTGAGTTTGTCTCTTGTTTTCTTCTTCTAGTCTTTTTACATACTCGGCGTTAGTTTTAGCCACTTGCAAATTTGCTACTTGGTCAAGCCCACCAAAGAGATCCCTCCTTTCTTTCCTGGATCCACGTATTCAATGTTTTTGGCGAGGCATAGGTCCAAGCTTCTTCCTCCACCTCGCTTCTTCCTCTACTCTACCTCGGGCGTATCTTTGTCTTGGGGTCTTCTTCTTTCCGGTGAATGACAAGCGGAGTGACCAGAGAGCGATCGCAGGTAGTCTCGTGCTGTCTGCCTTCTTCACATAACGTGAGACCCTTTTCCCAAGTACAAGTACCAAGCTTGAGCCATAGACATATTTGCAAAGTATCCCCTCAGATTCGAGCGTTTTAAATTCATCAACTGATCGTGGCTCTGTCCCGACATCCGAGATGGCATAAGTGTCTCAATCTCTTTGGAATGCCTCCGTGTTCTTTCAAGATGTTCATAATTCGGGCATCCATTCTTCCTTCCACTTCCTTCATCCCCGCTTCAATTGTTTTTCTCTTATCGGCCATGGATATAGCAGTGTTGGAGTGGCGAGTCACGGGGAGTTTGCCGCTTATAATGTCGGTTTGTGTGAGGATCTTGTTGGGGGTTTGTGCAATCATCAAGGTCACATCGTCGACCCTTCCCCTCAACAAGCTTTCCTTTCTTTTGTTTCAAAACTTCCTCGGTGATTTTCCCTTCTCATTTGCTGCTCCTTTCTTTTCGACTTGATTTTAGCGCTTTAAGGTATTCCTCTTCCCCCTTTTTGGCATCATCAAAGGATAGAGGAACCCCAGGGAACATCTTTGGCAAGCGGGAAGTCGAGCCTGGCGATAGTCGAGTTCGCTTCAAGTCTGCTGCGTTGGAAGCGAGACGGAATTCGGATCGAGTAGCGTTGGACTCTGCTGAAATCGCTTCATCTCGGCCATGAGAAGGCTGAATTTTCTAGTCATGTGTTCTTCCAAACGTTTGTAGATCATTCGTATTTTGCTCACGCAGCGAGCCTTTATCTCGGCGGTGTGAGCTTCATGCATGTGCTCAATATGTTCTCTCGGCTTCGTTTTTGCATCGCATTTTCGACTCTCCATACCAGCCAGACTTGTGGAACAATGTCCTGAAGAATCTAACTTGTTCCACACGCATTGTTTCTTCTTTGTTGCCACCATTCCCTTATTTCGATTGTTATGCCTCTCAAGTCGGCCATGTAAGGTTGGCATCTCTGTTGTCGATCGCATGTCCAAAGAGGCTCGATGCCTCTCCATCCGTTCAACCTCAAGCAAATAGTGCCTTGAACACTTCTCGAACTTGGTGATTCTTCCGTTGCGGTGATGGCCATACAAACATCAAAGTCATAAGCGGTGGAACAATGGTACCGATGAGAAAACGGGAGGTCTGATGCGTGATAGCGTGCGCGTTCATTCTCTCGATTCTTCATGGAGGTCGGGTACCTCCAGGGAAAAAGGAAAAGATTCTATAAAAGATTCATCACCGCCCACCGGGATTTGTTCGATGATGAGCGGTGCGCGTGAAGTTCTTTTAGGAATCGACCTGCTGCAGACTTGAGGAGCTGCGCGAGTGGTCTCTTGTTCATTGGGTCTTGTTGTGAAGTGGACCCGGCTTGTCGAGCCTCAGTTTGTCTCAACAAACTTCGTTGGTCTCGGTGATTTTTCCATTTGAGTAGACGGTCCTCGGCCTTATCGAAGCGTCATCGGACGATGATGAGATTTCCATCGTTGGCTCATCATCAAAGTTAAAGGTTTGACGAGTAGTCTTGGGATCGACTTGCTCGTGCTTGGAACATCCGCAGCGGTGAGTCTTTTGGATTTGGCACGGGGGATGACTCACTTCTTCATCGCCCCGATCCCGGAAAGGTCACATCGGGATTATCCCGGGAATCATGAAGTGCGCTTATCTCCTTCTCGGATGGGTCGATGATAGCAGGAGGGATGTTCTCTACTTGAGCCTCTTTACCCCGGAAGTCTCAACCTCCCGTGGGCCTTGATACCTCCGGCGGTCTCTCACTTGGCGAGGCCTTGGTCCTCCCTTTCGACAGTGTCACTGTCTTAGGGTCTTCTATAAACTCAGGTCATTGGAACTGTTCCCTTGACTTACTCAACTTCCATTTCCTCCACTCACGCAGACGATTTTGGATGTCCGGGTAAGGTGGAGATAGGATCATTACATCACTATCCGCTCTAGCGAGGTTCTTTCTTGTGTTTCATTTGTGTGAACTACAAGTGTGTCTTGAGTTGCCTCTGCTGATCGCCTTCACAGACTTGGGCTGTTTCATCAACTACATCCTGGAGACTCTACTTCTCCAGCAGATCTCGTGATCTGCTCTAGCCGAGTGGCGACTGGTGGTTTCTCCACTCGGAGCGCTTGATAATTCGTCTTCGTCTCCTAGTTTGTACGGAGGGATTTCCGGTTCGAGAGATGGTGTCCTCGAGTCTTGGGCGGCGGGGGCGTCTTGGTGTCTTTTTTCTCGAGGAGCAGGCCGTCGTGGCTTCTCGGTTCTCCTCTTTTTGACGATCGGAGAAGGTATTTGTGAGTCCTTCTCGCCCTGCTGCGGGCGGGAGACACGGCCGCTGGGGCGGGTGACTCTGCTGCGAGGGGCGGGAGCATGTTTGGTTTTTCTTTCTGCAGGGTGATCTTCTTCTTAGCATTGCAGGGGCTTTCTTCTTAGTTGGAGAGGAAACAATTGTATCTTGGGGTGATTCCCCCTCACTTGTGTCGGCTCTCTTGGCGTAGGCTCTCTTCGTGCGCCGAGAGAGGTTTGCTCGAACATCCTCTTGTTAACATGGAATGCCTTCCCATGTCTAAGAGGGACTCCTTTCACCTCCATTAGCGGCCAATCACTAGGCCATATCCTAGGGATCCTCCAAATGTGCCATCTTCCTTGAAGAATTTGTTCCCACGTTCGGGCAGAGTCTGCTGTGAGACAAACTCATTGATTTATCTTCTTTTTCTGCGATGATTGCGGCCATTACAATCAGCTTTGCCTTTGATAGTTGGTCAAAGTCAAAGCCGCCAAATTTGATGTCAATACATTTGGCAACTATGTCCAATGACTTGTGATAATCCTCCTTGGCCAGATCTCTTGTTTTTTGTGTATACTATTTTATCAAAGATAGTCGGGCTTGGCTATTTCTTTCCAAGCATCGGCCAGGTTTACATCACCGTTGATCTCTCGATGCTCCTTACAGGTAGTGAGCAATGTTGACCAAATCCTTGGAGAGATAGATAGTCACCGCTTTTCCGTGAAGCAGATGACTTTATTCCTTCATCGTGAATCTCGGCATTCACGTAGAATTGTGCGACCTCCTCCACATAGGTCATCGGATATTCTAACGTTAGAAACGGTTTTAGCTCCTGGGACGTTTCCAACTTCTCAAAGAATTTTCTTCACTAGGGTGTCGTCGGACCTGTTTCACCATTCCGTCAAAATCCACCGTAGAGCGGTGTGGATTTGCTTTCCTAACTTGGTAAAGTCATAAGTTGGTGCCATTTTTCAGGATTATATCGAAGAAAGACTCGAAATTGATTTGAAGATAGATAGGGTTTCGAGAGAATTTTTTTTTGCCTTTGCTTTTGAGAGAAAGAAATGAACAGTTTTAGAAGTGTGAGAGAGAAAGCAGCGAAAATGGTTTAAATATGGTTTATGAAAGGGCGTGCGGGTGGTTTTGAAATGTGATCGAAATCAACGGCTTAGATTTTGCACGCCTATTTAGCATTTAATGTCTCGTATTTAATGCGACAAACATTTATATCCAATCATAAGCTTGGTGTGCGGCTTTATGTCCAGTACACATCATCATTATCCGACGTATTCCTTAAAACATTCCCGCTTAGTCAAAACGACTGCGTTTTTGTCACTTTGCTCATAAGTGACTCAGCTTATCCCTTAGCTGATTTAACTCTACTCCTCACAGTTCTTTCAGTGACTCAGCTATCGGCTGACTCGGTGTATTTGTTGTCTTTCCCGTCTGGTGATTTCATCGAAATGATTTGTGTGTTCAGCTCTTTTTCATTTTTTGTGTTCCATTTCTTTTCTTTGAGTTTTCTCAATGTTAACTCAGCTCAATTAACCCCAACTCATGCTTGAGTTCTTCAAATCTTGACTCACATAATGGTTTTGTGAAGATGTCAGCTAGTTGTTTATCAGTTGAGATATATTCCAGGATGATGTCCTTCTTTTCAACATGATCTCTTATGAAGTGATATCTGACATCAATATGCTTTGTTCTTGAATGCAACACGGGATTTTGAGTGATTGCAATTGCACTTGTGTTATCACACATGATTGGAATTTCTTTTTCTTCAACTTCATAGTCTCTCATTCTTTGTCTCATCCATAGGACTTGGGCACAACAATGCCCGCAGACTATGTATTCGCCTCCTTTGTAGAGGTGGCTATTGAGTTTTGCTTCTTGCTAAACCAGAAATCACTTTTTCCTAGCATTTGACATGTGCCTGAAGTGCTCTTCCTATCCACTCTGCATCCAAAGATAGTCGAGAATCGAATAGCCAATTAGCTTGAATCCTCCTTCCTTTGGATACCATAGGCCTACTTCTTGGCTTCCTTTCAAGTATCTCAATATTCTCATTTCTTTGTCATATGGCTCTCTTTTGGAGCGATTGAAATCTTGCACATACACCTACAAAGAAAGGTGATGTCCGGCCCGCTTCTTTGTGAGATAGAGCAGTTGATCCAATAAGTGCTCAGATCTTGTTTGATCTACTGAGGCTTGCCATCCGCATCCATGTCCATTTTGGTGATGTGTTCATTGGTATTTTTCTGAGAAGACTTCTCATCCATACCAAACTTCTTCATTAAATCTCTCGGTGTATTTTGTTTGACTTATGAAGGTTCCATCCTTCATTTGTTTCACTTGGAGTCAAGGAAGAATGTCACTCTCCCATCATGCTCATTTCAAATTTACTTTGCATGAGGTTTGAAAACTTTTCACACATGACTCTTTGTTTGTGGATCCAAAAAGGATGTCATCCACATATATTTGAACAAGCAAGATACTCTTTTTGTCTTGAATTCGAAAAGTGTTCTATCTACTTTTCCTTTTGTGAATCCATTTTGGTTAGGAATTGTGACAAAGTGTCATACCATGCTCGGGTGCCTGTTTCAATCCATATAGAGCTTTCTTGAGTTTGTATACCTTATCTCCAAGAGTCTTCTGCTCAAATCCTGGAGGTTGTTCAACATACACTTCTTCCTCCAATAAACCATTTAGGAATGCACTTTTTACATCCATCGATATACAATGAAATTCTTGTGAGTCGCATAGGCAAGAAACATCCTTATAGCTTCCAATCTTGCTACAAGGGCAAATGTTTCATCAAAATCTATCCCTTCTTCTTGGCAATATCCTTTGGCTACTAATCTTGCTTTGTTTCTTACCACAGAACCTTCCTCGTTCATCTTATTTCTGAACACCCATTTGGTGCCAATAACATTTTGATGTATGGGTCTTTGCACTAATTCCCATACTTTATTTCTTTCAAACTGATTCAGCTCTTCTTGCATAGCTTGAATCCAATGTGTGTCGTCCAATGCTTGTGACACGTCTTTGGGCTCTATTTGTGAGATGAAGCATGTGAACATAGCTTCTTGTTGAGTTCTGGATCTTGTTTTGACACCTTCTCTTATATCTCCAATGACAAGTTCTGGTGGATGATCTCTCACCATCTTACATCAGGTTGGAGTAAGTTAGCGGATTGATCGACTTGTATTTGTGTTTGTGTTCCGTGGTCGACTCTCTCGTAATCACTTAGCGCAAATTTTCCACTGTTTTTGAGATTGACTATCTTATCTTCTTCGAATTGATAAATTGACTTCAAAGATAGGGACTCTTTCAGTATGGTTGGATGATTGACTTATCGGTGACTCTACAATGTCTTCTCCATTTACATTTGGCTCATCGAATACTACATGAATGGATTCCTCTGTAACCATAGTTCTTTTGTTGAGTATCTGTAGGCTTTGCTTTCACCGGTGAGTATCCTAAGAAGATACCTCATCGCCTTTAGCATCAAAAGCCTTTAGGTTGTCTTTGCCATTATTGTGGATGAAGCATTTACATCCAAATATTTCAAATATGCAACACTTGGTTTTCTTCCATCCGGATCTCATAGGGAGTCTTTGTCACCGCCTGTTTATCATACATCCTGTTTTGGGGTGTGGCAAGTGTGTTGATTGCTTGACCCAAAATCTTTAGTAACCCCGCTTGACCTAACATGGTCCTTGCCGCTTCTTTGAGGGTTCTATTTCTTCTTTCTTCAACTCCATTCTTGTGGAGTCCTTGTTCTTGATAGTTCATGACCAATACCATTCTTAATACAATCGAGTTATTATTCCATTGACAAACTCGGTTTCTCGTCATCGATCTTACTTTGATAATGGTTTGACTCTTCTCGTTTTAAATCCTCTTCATCATTTGTGGTAGTTTTTGTAGAGTTTCTTTCTTCTTACACATGAATATTGTCCATGTATATCTTGAGTAGTCATCTACCGCCACCAAGGTGTATTTCTTTCCACTTATCTTGTTTGGTTCCACTTGGGCCAAATAGATCCATATGAAGCGGATGCAATATTCTCGTTGAGGATGGGCATGTCTTTTCTTTGAATGACGACTTGATTTGTTTTCCCTTCGACATGTGTCACATATACTCTCCTTCTTGTAAACCGAGTCCGGAAGTCCTTCTACAAGGTTACTTCGGCAAGCTTGTTGATCGTTTTGAAATTCGGGTGACTCACTTTTTGTGCCCACGACCCAACTTGATTCAATTTGGGCTCTTTGCTAGTAGAGACAGTGCTAGGTGTTGCGGTTGACCAATCCACTACATACATATTTTTCTGTCTACATCCTTGCAAAGACAACTTCATTTGATTCAATATCTTTGATTTGGCATATACCCATGTTGAATCCAACATTGTAACCCTTGTCACGAGTTGGTGATGCTCGATAAGTTGAAGTTGAGTCCTTCAACATATGCAACATCTCGTGATTTCTAATCCATTCCTCTTGATGGATCCAATGCCTCTTATTTCACCAGGAGCTTCATTTCCTCCAAATATGACTTTTGCTCCTTTAACTTCCTTGAACTTTGACAGGTTTTTCTTATTTCTGTCATATGTCCGGGAAACGACCACTATCCATGTACCAGGTTCCTGGCACTTTCGGTTGTTCCTTGAAACGCAATCAAGGAAATTAAGTTTTAGGTACCCATACTTATGCAGGTCCCGAGGGGTTAGAATTGTAAGATGATCCAACCAACCTATAGCCAAATGATTTGACTCTAAGGGGTTGCCATCTATCGAGTGCCATAATCATAATTAATCCTGGCAAATTGCTTGGGGATTCTAGGTTCATACAATTTGTCTCTTTTTGTCTCAGTATGCTGCATATGTGTTTTAGCAATTGCCTTCCTTGGGTAATTGTGGTGTCTTTGAGTGTAGTGCCTAGGTGCATATGTGTCTTTGATGAAAGCTCTTATGCTTTTGGAATGGCCTTTCTTTGAGTTCTAGGCCTTTGCCATTTGGGCTTATATTCCATAAGTCTATCTTTGATAGTTCCCATTATTCCAATCACTTGCCTTGGATATTTTCTACCATTCCCATCATATGTATTTCTTTTATGGGTTTTCTGGGGTTTTTGGTAGCTCGCTTCCTTTTTACAGAGTATTTTTTTGTTTGGAGTTTCTTTGAGGACTCTATTTGAATCTCTTCTCGGTGTCCTTTCAAAGACACTCAATCGATCGATTTCCTTTTCCTTTATAACCAAGCCGCCAGTTTGCTTGTTATTGTGCTTTGGAGTGAATGTGTGTGCAACATTTAGAGTTTTGGATTTTTCGGACTCTTCATGGCTTGAAGATCCTTTTTCCAAAATTACTTTTGAGGTTTGACATAGCACGGAGGAATTAAATCCTAAGCTGTCTTGTCTCCACATTCTCTTTGACTCATAATAAGATCATCCAATGATTTGGATGCCTTAGTGAATGAGGCAATAACATTCTTGAGGTCATTCTCCCTCTTTTCTATAGCAGCAATTTCGCTTTATTAATTTAGCATTTTCGGCCTTTAAACATTCATTCTCATCGCCTATTTGACTTAGAGCACTCGGCTCCTTAGTCACTTTGAGTTTTGACTTTTGAGTGTTGTTTTCCTCATTCAATAGTGTGTGTGAGGATTTAATGTGTTCAAAATCTTTCATCATTTTGCCTAATGAATCATAAAGATCGGTGGGTGATGAAGTGTGTGTGTGTGATCACTCACTATCACTAGTGTCGGGTTTGATGAGTTAGAGTGTACCTCATCTTCTTAGTCGGGTTGATCTTGTTCTTTGGCCATCAAGCGGATCGGGCTTCTTCTTCTTGAGTCACTTGAGTAGTCACTTCATTTGCTCTCGAATCATTGTCTCTCTTGACTTTAATTTGTTTGTGATCTCTGCGCAGCCATCATTGCCTTTTTCCTTTCTTGTCTTCTTTCTCTCAAGACCTTCCTTTCTTCTTCATCCCCTGTGTATTTGTTGACTACAGGATATGAGCGATCAATGGCATAGTGACCTGGTTGTCTACGATTCCAACATAGATATTCACCTTTTGATCGATTCTTTCCATTCTTGGGTTGTCACCCTTTGATGCTCAACTTTTTGACGATCTGTTCTCTTGGTTGGCCTTTCTTCTCTTGATTTGGAGGAGTCGAGTGTCTTACGGAAGATTCACCCTTTCCTCTCTTGTAGTTCTTATTAAAGAACTTGTTGAATCTTTTAACCATTAGGGCTATTTCTTCCGGGTCAATGACTTCTTTGACCTCGGCTCTCTTCCCATCTTTGACAATTAGAGCAAATTTGTTTTGGGGCAATTTGTGTCTTCCTGGTCTTTTCTTCTCGGCTCAAACTCGTAGGCTTTGAGGTCCGAGAATAACTCATGGTTGGATGTCTTTGATAGGTCCATGGAATGTCTCGGTGCCATGACCTTCATTTCCCATTCAATTTGGAAGACTTTTAGGATCTTCATACACATTTCTCTCGTGTATATTCATTTCCAAGTGCGGGATGACTCATTTGTGATTTACGTGAACCGAGCATCCAGTTGATCCAGGTTTTCTCCCGAGATCATTTTGAAGTTCTCAAATTTGTCACTGACACCACGATAATTTGTTTTCTTTGATTTGCTCGATCCTTCACAAATCAATGTCGGTTTGTCCCAGTGTTTCTTTAGCCGTTTTGCATGATTTGACTTTATTGAACATGGCTTTGTCCAAGGTTTTGTAAAGGATATCCTTGGCTACATTGTCAAGGTTGTATCTTTTTGTCATCGTTTGTCCACTCGTTCTTGGTTTTTCAACCATGGTAGTCCGGGAGCAACATCTTCTTCTCCTTCATTTTGCACCCTTCGCGTAAACTGTGTTCACCTTTAAGATTTGCAGAGGCCCATCTTCTATCACTATCCACATCTCATCATGTAATCCGATAGATGAGCCGCATACGTATTTTCCAATCATCAAATTCTTCGATAGTGAACATAGGGATGCGTGTCAAATTTGCTTCCATGATAATAACTTTTAATGATAAAAAGGGTTTTGAAAGTTTAAGTACTAAAGCGGACTTTGAAAAGTTTGGAGATCTAGTTCAAGAACCATGCGGAGGGTTCAATGAACCAACCGCTCCGATACCACTTGTAGGTCCCAAGGGGTGTAAGTGTAAGGTTTAGAAGGGGGTTGAATAAACCTTACCAAATTTTCGATTTAGTCCTTTTAAATATACAGAGTTGATTCTACGGTTTGTGTCCTTGATGGACGATCAATTTAGTCACTCAGAGAGTTAATCTCTCAAATGACTCAATCGAAAATTTGTTGACGGAATAACTCGAGTTGTTGGCTCTAAATTAAATCGATTGTGGTTTTGTTTTTTGGAAGACTTAACACCCTTAAGTTTGATTAAGCAAGAATTTAGTGCTTGGTTTAGTACTTATAAGTTATCAAGTGGATAGCAAATTTATTAGCGAGATATAAGCGATTAAAAATGCAGGAATTAAAATCTTTGAAATGTAAATGACAAGTGAAATTTTTATAGAGGTTCGAAGATGGGGTAATTCTTCTACTCCTCTCTTCTCCAACTCCGGAGGAATCCACTAGGTAATGATCGGTTTACAAAGTGGTAATCCCGGATACAAGTCTTGATTACACAACCGACTTGATCCTTTGGGACTCGACCGAGACGCCTTGATCACTCACCGCTTGGCTTCTCTTACGACTCGCCTTCTTCACAGGGCATTTGCTTGCTACTCTGACTCACTTGCTCAAGCTCTTTGGATTTGATCACGAAGCCCTCCAAAAGCTTAAGACTTGGTTCGACCTTGAACCTTCCTACAATCCTTCGTGGAATGTAGACCCCTTTTCTTCAAAAGTTTCCTCTTCAACTAATTGAAGTTCTCTTTCCTTCACGGTGAGTGTTGGATTGATGTACTTCGTAATGTAGGCTTGAGGATTAATCTTGAATGATTTGAGAGTATTCCTGGTTACAATTTAATTGATTTCTTGAATGTTCGTGGTTCAGGTAACCTTCTCTCAGAGTCATTCCTCAGCCTTTTATAGTGATCTTTCAAAAATTTGCCCGTTGAAGAGATAGGCTTATTTTTGAAAGTCACTTACGATCGTTGGCTTGTCTTGTTGCGATCCTTGGAATTGCCATTTCCTCGTATGAATTGTTCTTTCACCTTTTGAGTTTCGACACGGTGTAGTGCTTCCCATTGGTTCATTCCTTTTGCACGCTTTTGGGACCGAGCACTCCGAGAAAGGTGGTATGGAGATATTACTTGTTTAAGTAAATCTCTTGATTTACGGCAACGGATCTTTACGATTATCTCGACTTGATTGCGTTTCCTTGCTTTCCCAGGTGACTTAGAGTCGACTTCCAATCATGGATGACTCTTTGTCATTTCAACTTGAGACTTGGCTTTTCTTGAGTTGCCTTGATCGATACTTCACTCATTTGCATCTCTTTGCTTCTTGATAGAGTTCCGTCTACTCTTCTTTGCCATACTCATTGTCTCACAGCAGAGTCTTCCTTCCGATCTTGATTGTCTTCTTGCATGTTAGGGCGTAGGCGACTTAACTCGGCTTGGCCAGCTCTAATTGTTACAATGCATTTTACAACAAGAATTGGGGTGCCAACTTTCTATTCTAAGTTTTACATGGCATTCATCAAAATCTAAACAATAAAATTCCTAATGAGAATAGTATGCATGGGTTGGAGAAGGTGGTATCCTTAGCTTGGAATACTCATCGGTGGGAACGCCAATGTATAAGGTCCAATAAAATCAAGCAAACAAGGGTGGATATTTTAAAATGGTGTAAATCCTCTACCTCTAATTCCGCCAAAGTGATTAAAGAATTAAACCAAAAATTACAGAGATGGCGGCGATGGGGAGCCGAGAGATTGGTGTGAGTGGAAGTCTTTGAAGAGGGACCTTAACAAAGCCTATCGGGATGAAGAAAGCTCGGGGGCAGAAATCTAGAGTGACTTGGCTTAAGGAAGGGGATAGGAATACTAGCTTCTTTCATGCAAGTGTGATTCAAAGACGAGCGTAATTGTATTGCTAGATTAATCTCGGTGGATGGTAGAGTTTGCGACTCTGTTTCCCAAATTGAAAAAGAAGTGGCAGATTTTTATAAGGATCTATTTAGCACCTCCCACCCCCTCCTGTTGATCATTCTATTTTGGAAGGAATTACTGAATCTATTGAAAATACACAGAAAACTTGGCTTACTAGAGCAGTGGAAGACATGGAGATTAGAGCTGCACTCTTTGAGCTTCACCCTCACAAATCTCCCGGTATTGATGGTATGACTCCTTATTTTTTTCAAACTTTCTGGCCTATTGTTAGTAGTGATATTTGTAATGCTGTTCGTAATTTCTTTCATTCTGTCAAGCTCTTGAAAAGCATGAATCACACTTTAATCACTCTAATTCCTAAAATTAGGAACCCCACGGCTATCAGTCACTATAGACCCATTAGCCTTTGCAATGTGGTCTATAAGGTCATTTCTAAAATCATTGCCAATAGATTAAAGCCTTGTCTTCCTAATTGCATCTCTCGAAAGCCAAATGACCTTCATCCGGGCGGCACATTTTCGATAACATTGTTGTTGCTCATGAGTGTTTTCATTTTCTCAATAATCTTAGACACGGCTCTAAAGGGTTTATGGCGCTAAAGTTTGACATGGCTAAAGCGTATGATAGGGTGGAGTGGTATTTTCTGAAAATGGTTATGGATAAAATGGGATTTCCTATAACCTTTTCCAATTGGGTACTTACTTGTATATCTTCGGCCTCTTTTTCCTTTATTATTAATGGTAGTACTTGTGGCTATGTTCTTCCTACTATGGGTATTCGACAGGGACATCCTCTTTCTCCCTACCTTTTTCTTATTCTTTCGGAAGCTTTTTCTAATTTAATCCATCAAGCTAAATCTCAATGCAAATTTTCTGGGATTAAAATTTGTAGAACTGCCCCCATTGTTACCCATCTTTTTTTTGCCAATGATTCACTCTTATTTTGTGAGGCTTCTTTAAATCAAGCAATGAATGTTCGAAACTTATTGGATAAATTCTGTTTAGCCTCGGGGCAATTAGTTAACTTGGAGAAATCTTCTGTTTTTTTAGCAAAAATATCTCTTCTCAGATTAAAGATTCGGTTTGCAATATTTTGAGTGGTATTAAAGAACAATGGAAAATCAAACATCTTGGGTTACCTCTAATCATTGGTAGATCTAAGTCGGATGTTTTTAGATATGTGTTGAGGTGGCTAAAAATAAGGTGGAGAATTGGAAGTCTGTGTTTCTCAGTCCAGCAGGAAGAGAGGTGTTCATTAAATCCATCTTGAGTGCTCTTCCTGTATATGTTATGTCTTGTTATAAACTCACGAAAGGTGTTTGTAAAGCTTTGAGTAACATTTTTGCTAGATTTTGGTGGGGTTCGCAGGGTGATGGTCAACGGAAAATTCATTGGGCAAGATGGGATAAGTTGACAAAAAATAAGGAAGATGGGGGTTTAGGTTTTAAGGATATTTGTGCCTTTAATGATGCTCTACTTGCTAAAAACTTGTGGAATTTAATTACTCGGCCAAATCAGCTTGTTAGCAAGTTACTCCGTGCTAAATATTTCCCTCATGGTGGTATACTCAATGTGGATCCTAAGAATAATGCGTCTTGGATTTGGAAAAGTTGGATCCAAGCTAGATATGTCCTTAAGTTAGGATCTAGAGTCATTGTTGGGGATGGTAAAACTATTAAAATCTGGGAATCTCCATGGGTTGGGTCTGCTCTTAATTTTATTCCAATCCCTTTGAATTCAGAAGCAAAAAAATTTTACTTGGGCTAATGAGCTTATGTGTAATTCAGGGTCCTCTTGGAATTCTGATATTATTTTCAGGCTTTTTCCTCAAGATCAAGCTAATGATATTCTCAAAATGCATGTTGAGGTCCAGGCACTAGGGATAGGATTTTCGGCATTTTACTTCAAATGGTTTATATTGAGTTCAATCTGCATATAAAGCAATTTTGTCAACAAATGCCTTGTTGAAGGATCATCCAGAAGGTAGTTTGACTGGAGGGAGAAGTAAAGAAATGTGGAAGAGAACTTGGAAGTTGAAGCTTAAAGGCAAGATTAGGCATTTCTTATGGAAATGTATTCACAATTGTTTGCCTACAAAAGATAAACTGATTCAAAAAGGGGTGAAAATCGACCCTATTTGTGATGGATGTGGTGATCTTTGAAGAAAACTGGAACATTTACTCTTCCATTGTCAAAGAGCTAAATTATTTTGGAAGCATGCACCTATATCTTGGGACGGATTCAACAGGATACTCGGTGTTTTTCATCTTGGTGGCAACAAATTTGTTCTATGAAGAAAGAAGATATGTGTCGGATCGGGCGCAGACATTTACGGCTATCTTCTTTGGTGGTTATGGAAAACTCGGAATTTGTGGGTGTTTCAAAAAAATCAAACCTCTGTCAAAGAAGCCGTTGCACTGGCAGTGAGAGAATGGGAGGAATTCTGTCATTCATGATTCTGCTTCTTTTATTTTGTGTTTTTCTTGTTTGCTTCTCGGTTTTTTCATTGGATCAATCTTGGGAAAATCAGTGTTATCCACTTATCTTGAGTAAATATAGGATTTGTCTGAGATCTGTGTTCTTTTTTGGCTGCTGCAAGTGTGATGGATTTAGGATCTGGTGTTATCTAGATCAGTGGATTCTTTTGAGCTTGCTGGTTGGAGGATGACTTGCTTTTTGGTGGATGGAATTATACAGTTACTGACTACAGAAGGCTTACAAAGGGACTGATAACTATTGGGTCTCCTAGCTATGTTTTAATCAGTCTTTGTATTTTTCAATTTCTTGTTGTCTGATTATTGGATGTCCTTTGGCATCCTTGTCTTTCTGTTTGTTTCGATTTTTGACCGTCTGTGTGGCCTTTTCCTTTCTTATTGTTTGTTTGTACAAGAAAGGTTGTTATAGTCAGTCGACTACGCTGTAAGGGATCTTTTATTGAGTTTGGGTGGATATAAAAACTATCGTTTCTGGCAAAAAAAAAAAGTGAGAACTCAAAATTTGAGAGAGGTCCCAATTTGTGAAAAAAATAAAAATTGGGTCTTGATTTGAGAAGATTGAAATTTTGGGTCTTGAAGTAATAGATTTTCTTAAATTTGGACCCTAATATGAAATTCTCCCAATAAAAAATAAGTAAATAGATATGTCATAGTCGGAAATGGATCCTCTATGTATAGGTGCATTTTTTCTTTTTCTCAAAGAAATTTACTGATTGAAAATGTAAAGAATCATTGACATGTACTACTTTCCATAACTATTGTATGTAAATATTTCTTCTTTTTTTGCAAAATAAAATAATTCCTCCTATTTTTCTTATGAAAATTTAAGGTTTGAGCATAATTATTTTAGGGGGACTCTCTTGTGAAACCGTCTCACGGATCTAGATCCGTGAGACGGAGTCCCATTTAGTATAACCCGCCAGCCCACCCGCTGAAATAGGACCCAGCGCCCAAAATAGGAGTCGGCCAGCTGACAAAAAATAGAGCCAGCTCATTCGCCTGCAAAATAGGACCCGATCCCATTTGCAAAATAGGACCCGACCACGCATTGCAAAAGTCCATACTCGTTGAATCGTGCCCTAGCAGTCGTCTCCCTCAGCTCGAATCCAATGAAACAGTATACAGAGAAGAAAAAACCTTAGCTCGTGTTCTAGTAGTTGTCTCCCTCAGCACGAATCCAATAAAACATTGTACAGAGAAGAAAAATTTTTAGCTCGTGTTCTAAGCAGTCGTCTCCCTCACCTCGAAATCTAATGAAACATTGTACAGAGAAGAAAAAACCTCGTGTTCTCTCTTTCTCTCTCTCTCGACATCAACGAACATAAAACCTCAGCTCTTCTCCCTCGACGTCAACGCACATAAACCTCAGCTTGCGTTCTCTTAGTGTGTCTCACGGTACGTAAATTTCTTCTTCTTCGATTTACCTTTTGTTGCTAAATATATGTATGAAATTGGGGTTGTTGTTGGTGTTTGTTATTGTATGAAAAAACTTATTATTCTCTAATGATTTTTTCTTTTCCAGCTTTTGTGTTGGTTTTGTTGAAGAACAAAAATGGACAATATAAAAGAGCTTGCCAAAGAAGGTATGATTTCTTCCATTTAGACTAAAAGTATTACTTTTATAGCTAAAAGTATCACTTTTTCAATAAAAAGTATCAGATTTCTAACGAAAAGTATTGCATTTAGATGTTGTCACCGTCATTGACTCTAGTGATGAGGGTGATGAAATCAAAATTGACACAGCGAATGCATGTGATGTAATGCTCCAAGAAGCTAAAGGTAATGTATTGCCTATTTTTTGTCACTTCAGTTTTTGAAGTATTGCTTTTCTAGTAAAAAGTATCACTTTTTCAATGAAAAGTATCGCATTTCTAACCAAAATTATTACGCTTAGATGTTGTCACAATTCTTGGTGCTGCTCATGAAAATGACGAAATCAGTATTACCACACGGAATGCAAGTAATACAATGCTCCAAGAAGCTGAAGGTAATGTGTTGCCTATTTTTTGTCACTTCAGTTTTTGAAGTATTGTTTTTTAGTAAAAAGTATCACTTTTTCAATGAAAAGTATCACTTTTTCAATGAAAAGTATCACATTGCTAACCAAAAGTATTACGCTTAGATGTTGTCACAATTCTTGGTGCTAATCCTGAAAATGACGAAGTCAATATTACCACACAGAATGCAAGTGATACAATGCTCCAAGAAGCTGAAGGTAATGTGCTTCCTATTTTTTATCAATTAAGTTTTTGAAGTATTGCTTTTTTATTAAAAAGTATCACTTTTTGAATGAAAAGTATCACATTTCTAACCAAAAGTATTACGCTTAGCTGTTGTCACAATTTTTGGTGTTGCTCATGAAAATGATGAAGTCAATATTACCACACAGAATGCAAGTGATGCAATGCTCCAGAAGCTGAAGGTAATGTGCTTCCCAATTTTTATCACTTCAGTTTTTCAAGTATTGCTTTTTCAGTGAAAAGTATCACTTTTTCAATGAAAAGTATCACATTTCTAACCAAAAGTATTACATTTAGATGTCACAATTATTGCCTCTAGTGATGAGGGTGATAAAATCAGTAATTCCAATGAGGCTGGAGTTGATGATGAAGATGAAAATGAGTTTGATGTGAGTGGTTGTCTTCTACATATAACAAGAATAACAATTAAGGATATGCATCAGTTGTATTGTCGTCATGCTCATGCTGTTGAGTTTAGTGTACGAAAATCGACTACTAGAAAATCTATAGCTGAAACATGAGTTGTCGTTGAGAAATACTATGTATGTTCTTCTGCTGGATTTAAGCAATCTACAGCCGAAAAGAAAAAGGCTAATGTTACACGCACCGGATGTAAAACTTCAATGAGAGACCATTACAAATGAAAAAAGGCAAAGCTATTGAGGATATGATATCTTGTGGGATGAAAGCCACTCAATCTTACCGTTATATGGTACACGATGCGGGGGGAGAACAATGCCTTGGTCATACTTTGAAAGACCATTTGAATTTTGTTAATAGATTGAAAATAAAAGCAATAGAAGGTGGCGATGCACAGACGTTAATTGATATCTTATATCAACAAGATGTCGAAGAGGAGGATTTCTTTTTTAGAGTGAAGTTGGATGAATTTGGTAGATTATCTAATGTATTTTGGAGGGATTCCATGATGAAGAAAGACTACAAGATATACGGTGACGTTATGATATTTGACACAACATATCGCACGAATAAATACAACTTGATTTTTGCGCAATTTGTTGGGATCAACAACCACTGGAAAATGTCATGTTTGGGTGTGCTTTTTTATCTGATGAAAAATATGAATCATTTGAGTGGCTTTTTCAAGTCTTTACAAAATCAATGGGTGGAAAATGTTATGTAACTTTGTTCACTGATCAAGACCTAGCAATAAGCAATGCAATTGAAAAGGTAAATACTTTATGACAATAATCTGATACTTTTGTCTGTGATACTTTTATAGCTAAAAGTGATACTTTTAGCTATAAAAGTGATACGTTAACATGAAAATCAGATACTTTTCCCTCAAAACATATATGCTTAATTTTATTTTCTTTCTTCTATGCAGGTTTTTCCTCAAACAAGGCATAGGCTATGTCTGTGGCACACTTCACCAGAATGCTATAAGTCGGTTTGGACGTTTGAAAAAAAATAATTCTTTCAAAGAAGCATTCAATAAATGTTTGACTGGTTGTGTTGATGAAAGAGACTTTGAAACTTGCTGGAATTCTATGATTTCGGAGTATGAATTGCATAATGATTCTTGGTTTCGGTGTATGTATGATTTGGAGGAGAAATGGTGTACTGCATTAAGCAAGGATATTTTTTCTGCGGGAATATTATCTTCACAAAGGAGTGAAAGTACGAACAACGCAATAGGATTTAATGCAAAGAAAACAACAACTCTGACTGAATTTTATGGAATTTTCCAAGAAACATTAAAGCGTGGGAGGAACAATGAAAAAGAAAACAAATTCCAATGCTCAAGATCAATTCCGACGTCTGTACTACCATTGACTGGAATGTTGAAACATGATGCTGAGGTATATACATTGACCCTTTTTAAAGAGTTTGAGAGTGAGTTTATTAAAAGTATCTCTATTGAATGCATCATTGTGCGTGTTGAAGAAAACATCATAGTTTATGACATTTCAATGCCAAGTGATGGGGGTTGTTGTCATCGTGTGGTGTATGATTGTTTAAATATGCTCATAAACTGTTCTTGTAAGAAATTTGAGGAGTGTGGTTTACTCTGTTGTCATAGCTTAAGATTATTTCATATGCATTCTATCTCCAAGATTCCTGAGTGTTACATTGTCAAAAGATGGACAAAATTTGTCAAAACAGAGTTGTGGGTGAAGTTCAATAAGATGGTTGAAAGTTCTCACAAACCGAAGGATTGTGTTCCTTGGCGGCATGAAATGGCACGAAACTATTATAATCTTATTCTAAAATGCCAAAACAATGAGGAGGCGAGAAGAATCATCGAAGATGGCTACAGTAGAGATTCTTTAGTTGTTGATGCGTTGATGAATACACTGAATTCTACAGAACAACATGAGGTTTCTAATTCTTCTAACGATATACTGGATCCTACACGTTCAGTTACAAAGGGGAGAAAACAAAGGATTAAGGGGCATTTTCAATAGAAAAACAAGAAGAAGAAAAGTAGTGATACAACAAGCTCACATCCATCCAAGGAGTTTGGTTCAAAGACTCCTAATCCTCGATTATTTTAGTAATTGTTTTTTCATAAAAACATGAAACTATTCCTACTGTTTTAGTATTGAATTGTTCAGCTTTTTAGTATTGAATTCTTCAGCTTTTTATTATCGAATTCTTTAGCTTCAGTATTATAAATGATGGTAATACCTTTAACCCAAAAAACGATATTTTTTAAACAAAAAGTGATATTTTTAACCCAAAAGGTGATACTTTTCCAATGGAAAGCTATACTTTAATGAGATGATACTTTTTTAACAAAAAGTGATACTTTTAACCTAAAAAATGATACTTTTGTAACAGAAAGTGATACCTTTAACCCAAAAGGTGATAATGGAAAGCTATACTTTAATGAGATTATACTTTTTTAACAAAAAATGATACTTTTAACCCAAAAAACAATACTTTTGTAACAAAAGTGATACTTTTAACCCAAAAGGTGATACTTTTACAATTGAAAGCTATACATAATGAGATGATACTTTTTTAACAAAAAGTGATACTTTTAACCCAAAAAATGATACTTTTGTAACAGAAAGTGATACTTTTAACCCAAAAGGTGATACTCAATGGAAATCTTTACTTTAATTAGATTATACTTTTTTTAACAAAACGTAATACCTTTAAACCAAAAAACGATACTTTTTAAAATAAAAGCAATACTCCTAATCCTCGATTACTTATTAGTTGTTTTAGTACACAAACTTATAAATGATGGGGATATTTTTAACACAACAAACGATACTTTTTTAACAAAAGGTGATATTTTTAACACAAACAACGATACTTTTTAAAACACAGTGATACTCTATTGAGCTCATATTTCTGAAACTGGCAACAAAAAGCTCGAACATTACAAATGTGCTTATTCACAGAATAAAATCTCATACTAAAAAAAAGAAAAAGAAAAAACAGAATAAAATCTCACTCAAGCGACGTCGTTACGGCTTCTATTTTGCACACTCCTTTCTAATATACATTCACCTTTTCCCAAATATATTTCACTCTCTCAATTCGTAATCTACAAACTCTCCGATCAGGGCTTTATTCTACCACCAAAAACCCTAATTCCATCTGCAATTCTTCCGCCATGGCTCGTAACGAAGAGAAAGCGCAGTCGATGCTGAACCGCTTCATCACCATGAAAGCGGAGGAGAAGAAAAAACCCAAAGAGCGCCGCCCCTACCTCGCTTCCGAATGCCGCGATTTGGCTGAGGCGGACAAATGGCGCCAGCAAATCATGCGTGAAATCGGCCGTAAAGTTGCCGAAATCCAGAACGAAGGCCTAGGAGAACATCGCCTCAGGGATTTGAACGATGAGATCAACAAGCTGATTCGAGAGAAGACGCATTGGGAGCGGCGTATTGTCGAGCTCGGCGGACCGAATTATACTAGACATTCTGCCAAGATGACTGATTTGGATGGTAACATTGTGGATGTGCCCAACCCCGGGGGGAGGGGTCCGGGTTATAGGTACTTTGGCGCGGCGAAGAAGTTGCCTGGTGTCAAGGAGTTGTTTGAGAAGCCTCCCGAGTTGCGGAAGAGGCGAACAAGGTACTTTTGGTTCAGTTGTTGTCTCTTTTCTGTTGTATGTTAATAAATGTGCTGGTGAGAAACTAGGGTTTCTGTTTGTTGAACGAGTAAGTGAAGTCTTGTGGTGTTTGGTCTTTTCTGGTTTAGAGGGCGAGGTGGATGGGTTGTTGTTTTGTGGATTCATTTGAATTATGGGGATTCTGATGTGGTTTTACTGTGGCGGAGTCGATAGTTATTTATTCTAATATGTCATTTTGGGAGGTCTTTGGTATCAGAATTTCTTTGGGGTGGGTTCCCTTTTTAAATTCGCTACTATGCTGATGTTGGTAGTTTTACCTAGGTTTTCTAAGTATGGATGTAAATTGTATGTTTCAAGTATGCTATGTATTCTTTGTCTAATTTGAGATAAGTTTTGAATATTTGTTACTTCAGATACTGTGTTGTTCAATTGGTGATTAGTTAATTTATGTATTCTATTTCTTAACTATGAGGAAATATTAGGAAAATAAAAATTATGGTGAGTTGCTACAAAGGGATGATGAATCTTCTCATTTGTTGACTTGTTTACGGGCTTGTCCTAATGGATTTGTCAAATTCTTTTGTAGGTATGATATATACAAACGGATCGATGCAAGTTATTATGGTTATAGGGATGATGAGGATGGAATATTAGAGAAGCTGGAAGGACCAGCGGAGAAGAAGATGAGGGCCTCAGCTCTGGCGGATTGGATGGAGATGGAGAAGATAAAGAAAGAAGCAAGGAGGGCTGTGAAGAGTGGGGAGGTGGCAGAGGTGGGTGCTGTGTCTAAGATTTTATTTGAGGAGGAAGAGGATGTGGTGGAGGAAGAGAGAAAAGAGAGGGAGAGAGAGGAGACGGAGAAGGAAAAGGAATTTGTTGCACATGTGCCATTGCCAGATGAGGAGGAGATAAAAAAGAAGGTACTAGAGAAGAAAAAGCAGGAAATGTTGAACAAGTATACAAGTAGTGAGTTGCTGGAGGAGCTAATTGAAGCAAAGACCTTGCTCAATATCCAGCAGTAGATGGTATGTCTACCTTCAGTTAGATATGTCGTGTACCATCGTCGATGATCTCTTTGCTATTGTTAGAATCACGAAAAGTTTGGTTGATGGAATTTTCTCTCTTTTTTTATCCGTCAACTATTGTCCCTACATGGTTTACACCATGTCGTTGGTTTCTTAAGTTTATGGTAGAGTGGTCACTGGGAAATGTGAGGATAATTTTGAGTATTTCCTTTTCAGTTCTATATTTTGGCACAGTTTTTGTGGGGATTGTGTCCATCTGTTTTTCGTATATTCGCTCACATTTTATCTTAAGATCTTTTTCATATAGTTAATCATTGTGTCGGAAATGATGGTCGGAAACATACAAATCAAGATATGGGCTCCTCGTGCGTGTGCGTGTGCGTGTTGGGTGTAAAAGTTTATGGCGTTTTACTTTTGTGTCAAATTGAGGGTTATATATTCACATGTTTAGTGTATTATATAACAAGCCGACCTTAGCCAAAAACTCTTATGTATTTTAGGTCTGATTTGTTTGGAAATGTTAAAGTATTTTAGTTTATTGCTCACAGAGAGACAACTTTAAGTTAAAATTCAAAATGCATGAGATATATCTGTTGTCCTCTAGACCTCTTTTCTGTTGGTCAAGGTTAATTTTTAGTTGTCTAGAGGAGAGGCTAGTGTGGTTATGCACTCAATTCAATTGTGGCGGTTTCTTCAGTTCAATTGTTTCAATTCATCATGTATGCAAATTCTTTTCAGGATAACAAGACTGAAATTGAGGATATGACATGTCTCAAGGTGCGAACACAATGGCAAAAGTTCCCGTTTTACGTATTCATGGAGGTACAATGAGAGCATAGCATGATTTATGTAGTTTAACTCCAATTTTGTTGGGGTTGATACTTCAAATCTTATTCTTGTGCGGGCCGTGAAGACATTTGGTAGACGGGCAAATATGTCATGGTTGCAGGGTGAACAATCTGTGTGCACCACCACCTTCTTTGGACTCAAATTTTGTATATATAGGTTAAATGGAAGCCTGATAATGAATATTGGTTTGTTAGGTTTTTTTTAATCGGCTGAATCTGGTACTCCTTGGACATGATTTTATAAATCTATTCTATGAGTGCAATTTCGAAATGAAAATACTTTTTATATAGTCATCTAATATAGTTTGATTTTCTATTAATTTTTTAAATCAATGGAATGATGATTAATTTGTGAATTCGATGTGGCTTTCTATTCGAATGAACTTAAATGTAAAGGGACGATAGGAGTTGGTGTTTTAGTTATTTGAGATGGAACATAGATGTAAACCCAATATTACATATTTTGTGTGGTAATTGTCTTTTCCTGAGTTTGTAGTGGTGGTGATTCGAATATGATGTTGATTGACAAATGTAAAGTGTCATTATGGTTCAACTGAATGAATCCTTAGAAATTCAAGTCAACATCATCGGAAGCTACAAGACTTTAACTTCTTCAAAGAGATTATCCGAAACGAGAGGGATTTCAAATTCTCTCAACCAAATATTGCATATCTTTAGTTTTTGCATTCTTTTTACATCCCCTTCCAGCAAATCTTTCTGGTTGCACAGTTCAGATGCTACAACCAAAAGGGATAATTAAAAAAAAAAACACCTTGAGGTTTGGGTTAATTGCAAAAAAAAAAAAAAAAAGAACAACTTTGAGGTTTGATTCCGCTTACATTTCTCTCTTCATAAGCAAAAAACATTTCAAATACTCCCCTAATATTTCTAGAAATGTCACAATTACCTCCTAAATATAAGACGTAATCAAACCTGACGGGACTTTTTGTAATTTTGAAATATCTCTGTGTTTTTTTTGTAATTAGCCCAAAGCTCAGGGTCTTTTGCAATTATCCCTAACCAAAAAATCTGCTACAAGAAAGTTGTTGGATCCTTCCCACTTCAAATATGATTCTCTGGGGTTCTCAATTATTCATAATAAAACAAAAGTAAGGGAAGCTTGCTTAGCTTGAATAAACGGTTGAATATATGAATTATTCTATGGTTCTACATCTTTCAACAGTACTAAATGAATGAAAAGAAACTGGAACCATAGCAAAAATTTCAGCTAAATCTTTCAGGGCTTATCATCATCTCTAGTCTCTCTCTAAGATGAAGATATTTCCTTTGTCATCTCTGCCAATTCTCAAAGAATCATCAACATATCTGTCATGACAAAAATGAAGGATGATCAAATACTAATAATTTCAACCATTTGAGTACAAACTTTACAGAAAAAGGCAATTCTACTAGATCGATGAACGTACGTGATCTCAAGCCAGCCCTCTGGATTGAATAACCGAAGAAGTAGGTCATAGTTTTTGCGGAAAACATTCATCAACTATCGCCATCAAGAAAGAAATTAGAGAGCATGCCAAAAAAAGTTTTAACAGCACCAACTAATTAAGCCTCCATCAATTGGATTATTTTAGCTGATTTCAGAAAATTTTCAGATATGCATGTTAAGATGATAACTTTGTAATATCAGAATACTACTCAAAGATTAACCATTCATTACATACATACATACATACTGCAAAGAATTATATGCATGTTTCAGTGTTTATTACCTGATCGGGAGTGATCACGGATTTGTCGTAACTGATATCAACTCGCTGCACATGGATGGATGTTTCTTCATCAAAATTGTTATAAGAAGAAATGTACAGGGAAAGTACATAGGATATGGCACTCACTGAATTTGAAGCAATCTTGAAAGAAGCCTCAATTCTCAACTGTCCACTCAACAGATTCAGACCTTTGGCACTGAACTTGATCACGTTAACTGCTTTACCCTCCATTTTCCATCATATAATATAATTGCTGGGTGTTAGTACTATTTACTCACACAAACCATCCAATTTATAGACCTAATACTTGTTCTACTTAAAAACTGTAAATAACTGAAATTCTTGATTGCTGCAAGGTCTCATAACTTTTATAGCTTCAGACACTTGTTAATATGGCTAAATGATAAAACTATTACTGAAATTACAAATACCACATTTGAGAATTGTGTTTGTTTAACAAATACTCCCCTCAAAAGGGGCAATTAAAACAAATATAAATGGGTATTGTAATTTGAAAATGAACTAATTAGGCTAAACTGAAGACAATATTTGTATATAGGGCAACCAATAATAATAAGAATACCTCAGCAACATTAATAGACTGGATAAAGTCTCCCAATGTAATAAAATCTCGCAAACCCAATTTAGTTCTTTTTGAGCCCAGAATAGTAATGGTGCTATAAATCAGCTTCCAGGCTCCAGCTACCTTGACAGGCAACATTGCAGAAAAAAACGCATTTCAGACGCAGCAACTTATTATTAACCTAATTAGTTCATATGCCATCAAAAAATGATTGCTTTGCACCTTTTCTAAGCACAGAGTGGGGTCAGGAGTTGGATTTTGAAACTCCAGAAGCTGAACAAACTTTTCAATTTCACTTTTCTTTGCTGATGGAACTCCAAATATGCCTCTATTGTTGATGCCTGTAATCAATGCATTTTTAAACTTGTTCAAAAAAGTAGAATAAATAAATAAATAATAGAAAGGCATAATTTTTGGCAAGAAATGGTAATTACCTTGTAAGGCAGTAAAAAGGTGTTGTTTAATTTGGGGAATATTCCTGTAATTATCTGTAGATTCCTCTTCTGTTATTATTACCTTGTCATCAGCAGCAGCTAACTTTTCTACAGCTTTGTCTTTGAAAGAAGAAGAAGAAGAAGAAGAATGGGAGCAAAATCCAAATCTAATGGGCTTAATGTTGTGAGTGGCCAGTATTGCAGCATTCTTTATTATGGTATTGGGTTTTCGAGGGAACACGTGGGAAGCTGGGATTGGTGATTGGATAAACTTTGTAGCCATTGATTTACTTCACCAGAATGAAAATTTGGTGGTCTTTTAACTCTCTCTTCTTGCTAGGAAGATGAAGCTCACAATTCACAAAGTCATGTGGGTTGCTTCTTGCTTGGACTGTTTTTTTGTCCTCTCCCTCTCTCTCTCTCTGACTAGTTTTTAATATTTTTATATTGGCAGTTGTTAATTATATAGTTGAGTTTATCGAGCACCACATGATGATGGCTCAAGTATTTGTTATTCTGGAATAATGCATCTATTATTTGAAACTTATAAGTAATCATTTTTCATCAAATTCTATGTTGTACTGTCATTATTAGAGCTGACAAAAC
Source organism: Rehmannia glutinosa (assembly GCA_016081115.2). Lineage (NCBI taxonomy): Eukaryota > Viridiplantae > Streptophyta > Magnoliopsida > Lamiales > Orobanchaceae > Rehmannia > Rehmannia glutinosa. The sequence goes on along the minus strand of CM071932.1, from coordinate 42,729,928 downwards.
TCAAATTGGCCCGAGGTTTGGGCTGGTCTGGATCATAATTTTTTAGGTTGGAAAAATTGGATTGTTTTGGCCTAGCCCGATTGACTAGTGGGTCGGGGGTTAGGCCGACTTTTGGCCCAACCCGACACTTTAAGTGTACAAAATGTACATATAGGTTGAATTCGGCCACGCAGTTTCGCGGTCTGACCAAAATCGGGCCATCCAAAAAATTTTCAAAAGCACGACGGGCTTGGACCGAGCCAACTCGGTCCAATCTATTGCCAACTCTAGTCATTCTGGATGACGTCTCTATTTATTTTTGAACAAATATGGGTACCCACCAATTCAAGGATATCTCTACCCGAACCTTATTATACTAGTAAGGTGTACGTGCGTTGCACGTTATCCAAATAATTTTGGTAATTTGATTAAAATCAAAACTTATAGTTAGAATTATTTTTGATTAAATTATTTTTATTCATAGTAAATCTCGCTCACGTGTTTTGATCCTAAAATTAAACTTGCTAGATTAAAATTAAACTTCTTAGTAGGTGAAATATGGTTATGATATTTTGAACAAAAAACGTTATACTTAAATGATATTATCATTGAAGAAAGTACGATGGATATAAAAACTCAATTGTAATATAAGTTTAATAAAATAATTTCCACGAACTTATTTTGTATAACTTTGTTTCTTGTTTTAATTTTTGTCTCATTTTTCTTCATACTCGGCTTTGAGCTTTTTATGTAAATTCATTTTTAATGCATTCTTAGCCAAACATGACTGGCTGACATATGGATGTCTTCTTCCTTTTCTTCATCTTTGAAATTGGTGTTATCTTTTGAATTGGCTCAGCTACAACATTCATTTTCCCATTCACTATCTGTGTGTTGTTGCTAAGAGCGATGGAAAATTGAAATTCCATTTATTGTCTCATAATAATATTTTGATTCATCATGTTCTCCCTGATTAAATTAATCCCTGTTTAAATTAAATATTATATATAATTAGAAACGAAGATAAAAAAAACTTATCAATTATAATTAAAAATGGTCAATAAATCAATTCAAATTAAAAGAAAAATCACTACATTTCACTAATATTAAACTAATATTTTCCATGGAAAAATGCATAAACTTCCCTGAAATTCTCAATAGTTTCAAACTCCTATCTTCTCCTACAAAAGAATGTGTCATATATTCCACTGCGAACAAAATATTATCCCACAATATAGTGAGAGTGATAGATGATAAAATTATGATTTTATATTTGCAACCAAAAGTGAAGTTTAAAAAATATATTTGTCCTGCTATTTATTTATAATAAAAAAATAAATTAATTTTGTTTATTTACTTTTTTTCTCTTCATTCCACTGTAAAATTACGCTCTTTTTCCTTTTGTTGTAGATGAATTCAATTATTAAGAAAATTAAAAGAAAAATATTATAAATGTATATTTTTAGCATTATACTCAACTTTAAACGGTTAAAATTTTCTTATATGAAGTCTTTATATATGCTTATGGCATATGGTTAGAAAGCTTTCGATATGCAGTTTAATATGAAACAAATATTTTTTTACAAATTCAAAATATTCTAAGAGGTACAATTGAAACAATGTAAATAAAAAGAGTTTAGAATACAAAGAGACACTTATCATATTATTAAACAAATAAAAATAAATAAATATAGAAAACTACTTAATTGCCCTTAGAGATAACTTTGCCATGAGGATATTTTTGGCAAATTATGTTTTTCAAGAAACCTTGAAAGCTATTCACACTTTTATAGAAGTATAGATAGATATAGATATAGATATATATAGATATAGATATAGATTATTAGTACATGTACTCGTCTTAAAGATCCGATTGGACAATTGCACCTATTACCTATACTCGTTCCAAATTTATTTGATGATACACGCATATGACACGTGCTCGCCCAACACCCATTTATTTTATACAAAAAACGTTTAATTATAAGAATATTTAAATAACTATTTTAATGAGTACCCTACTAAAAATTAGTTGGTATATAAGAAGATGTCTAATACATCAAATTCTTAATAACAGTAACAATTAACCATGTTTAGTTTTGTAAGCCAGATTGTCATCATTCATCAACTAAATTTAAAACAACAATAGATACAAATGCAACCAATAAATTCCATAAAACTAGGGGTGGCAATGTCTGACACGACACGATAACCCGACACAAACCCAACCCGAAGTTACTGAGAGAAATCTGAACCCGAACACAACCAACACGAACCCGACACGATGTTATCAATTTGATTAAAACAAAGTAATTTTAAATTTTCATTAACTTTCGATGTATTTTTAGCATAACCCGAAATCAACCCGAAACCAAACACGAATCCGACCCGAATTGCAACCCCTGCATAAAACTGCATAAATCGACACCAAAACACCATTTAATCCATATAACTACACTATCAAACATGGAATTCTATCAAGTTTGACAAGATATAACAGAGTTGATAGGATCACAAGTTCAAAGAAAGTGACAATTCATATCATCTTTGTACAAAATAGAAATCCATGTTGGATTCCGCGAAATAATCTCGCCGAGTGAAAAAATAGATGGAAGTCACTAGGGGGTAAGCGAGGTTGGGTAGTGGGTATCCTAGGGTAAAATTGAATCATGTCCATTTCCTAATGAGTATTAAATTTTCATCACATACCCATCAAAATCTGGAAAAAGTTAACCATACTCATTTCATTAGAGTCTGGGTGGGTGGATATCCATGTGTACCCGTCTAGTTACCATCCCTAGATATAACATGATTACATATTGAACCCCTGCAAGTTTTTTGCCACATATAAGCTCCCCTTGAAAATCTGGAATTACCAATGGATGTTGTGATTGCTTGTCTTATATTCCGTACACTTTTACTTTCTGAGTGAATAGTGGTGGTTTTTTTAAAGTAAAAGTTGGATTTATAAAGAAAAAGTAATGATTGTGTTGATGTGATGGATAATTTTTTTATCACAAATTTCTTGTGGGAATAATAGGGTAAAATATAATGCAAGAAAATTGAACCCAAACCAGACAATATGATTCTTATTTTATACATTTTGTTATCAAGATTAAGAAAAAAATAATAAAATTATGATAAACTAAAGAAATTATCGAAAACTTTATATGAATAGGTGAGGGGAGAGAAATAAATAGTATGGTTTGTGGGATAGAAAGAGAGAAGTGAGTTAATTTTGTGGAAAAAAAACTAAAAAGTTATTTTTATTTTTTCCACAAACAATCACGCACGCCGCAAAATTTTCGCTCAAAGATAAAAATTTGAGGAAAAAAATTCACAAACAATTGCAGCCTAATGTGTAGATATGAAAAGTTCTGTTGAAAGTCGTGATCCATTGATTGAATTCATTGTATTAGTGAGATTCAAATAATTTCCATGAACTAAGATGTTTACATGATGGTATACTCACCCTAATGAATGTGAATTTCCTGTCCCCGTCAGACATGTTTTTACCAAAGTCAACTTTTTTGGGTTGGTTATTGGTATTTGATAGAGTGGATAGATCTCAAGCACATGTTGCAGAGGATCCATGCCACAACCAAATCATAAGAGGACAATTTGCTTTTATAATCAAGCAAAGCACCAATTGTGTCCAATCATCCTCTTTTTCCTTCTTAATTAATGGTGTGTCTAAAGGTATTGTATGTCCTTCAAAAGTATTCGTCAAGGGGATCCTCTTTCTCCCTACCTTTTTCCTCATTATTTCAGAAGCTTTTTCAATCTTATTCAACAATCTTGTAGTAAAGATTTTTTTAAAGGTCTGAACATTTGCAGAAAGGCTCCGGCTGTCACACATTTATTTTTTGCAGACGATCCGTTATTATTTTGTGAAGCAAATAGTGGACATGCATTATGTGTTAAGAATATTCTGGAAAAATTCTGTGGAGCTTTGGGGTAAAAGGTTAATATGGAAAAGTCTTCGGTGTTTTTCAGTGTTAATACTTCGGAGGATGTGAGGAAGGATATTTGTCAACTCTTAAGTGGTATCCAAAAGCAGAAGAAAATTAAACATTTGGGGCTGCCGTTGATTGTGGGGAGATCCAAGAAAGAAGTGTTCAAATTCATTGTGAAGGTGGCCAAGAAAAGAATTCTTAACTGGAAATCCTCTTTCTTGACTTTGGCTGGGAGGGAAGTTTTGATTAAATCCGTGCTTAGTACTTTGCCCACATATATTTTGTCTTGCTATAAGATGCCGATGGGTATTTATGATGCTTTTAATAGAGCGTTGGCTGATTTTTGGTGGGGATTATCTGAGGAAGGAAAGAAAAAAATGCATGGGGTGTCTTGGAATACTATTGCAGCTCCTAAAGAGTTTGGTGGGTCGGGATTCCAGGAAATTGGGGTATTTAATGACTCTCTTCTTGCGAAACAATTTTGGAGAATAATGACGCAACCCAATCTGATGATGTGTGAATTGTTGAAAGCTAAGTATTGTTCGAAAGGGGGTATCCTCAATGTGGAATCCAAGCCCACTGATTCAATGATTTGGAAGAGCATGATGAAGGCTAAATATGTTCTGGATGTTGGTATGGGTTTTGATGTTTCAGATGGTAAATCTATAAGAATTTGGGAGCACAAGTGGATCCCTAATTGTATTTTACCCACACCTGTGGGTCTTCCTGGTTCTGCTTTGTGTGTCACATGGGTGAGTGAGCTACTTCATCAGGAAAATCAGTGCTGGAATATCGAGCTCATCAATAAGTTGTTCAGTGAGCATGAGACCAAGGCCATCTTGGAAATTCCAATTTATTGTGAAAGATGAGAGACAAAATTACTTAGAAGCTGACTCTAGACAAGAAGTTCTCTGTGAAGTCAGCTTATAAAGCTCTGGTCTTTCAATCTCAGCAGGTTAGAATTGAGGCGGAAGGAAGTTCTACTCGCAAGGTTCAAGGAAAAACGTGGCAGAGTGTGTGGAAGCTGAGAATTAAAGGTAAGATTAAACATTTTATCTGGAAGTGTCTCCAAGGTATTCTTCCGGTTAAATCTTTTCTGGCTAAAAGAGGGGTGGTTCTTGATCATATATGCTGTCTATGTTGGGAGGACATTGAATCTATTGACCATCTCTTCTTTCATTGTGAAAGGCAAACAAAATGTGGTTGATTGCCCCGGTCCAGTGGGAGGGTATCCAAAGCAAGATGTTGAGTTTTAAAGAATGGTGGATTTCTCTGTGTAGCGGTGATGGAAAGGGTGTCTTTCAGGATCATATTCAACTATCAACTTACCTTCTCTGGCGGCTATGGAAAACCAGGAATATGTGGCAGTTTCAAAATAAACTTTTTCTTGTGGGTGATTTGGTTTCAATGGCTGTTAAAGAATGGACTGAATTTGAGTCTATTATGTGATGGGGTGTGGATTGTCTGTTTCCTTTAGGGTTCTTTTGAACCAGTTTAGTTAGCTGTAAATCTGTTTTTGGCATGTTTCCTTTAGGGTTCTTTTGAACCAGTGTGCCACCTCTTGTAAATCTGGAGTTTGAGCTACTTATGAAATACACTTTCGTTTCTGGTAAAAAAAAACACCAATTAGGTAAAAGTTTGATGCCCAAAAAAAAGCATTTATCATCGTTGCTAAAATAGCAAGAGTACAAATTCCCAAAACCTGCATTTGCACACTGATGCTGGAGATTATTCTGCCAGTTAAAAATAAAATTGCAAATATTACAGGAACTTAATATTTTCATATTACTCGGGGAAATTATTGGCATGTAATTGCAGGTGAAATAGCATCAAAGGTAACAACATGCAATATCTTGTAAGCACATCAACATTACATGCAACACTTCTGATAAGGATTTAATGGGATATCACCTTTACATCACAGAGCCATAAAAACCATAATTTGCCAAATTTCAAATCTCCACATGCTATAAGAGTAATAGGTTTAGCACACACACACACACACACACACATATATATATATATATAAGGAATAGGATCAAATGAGACCACATAATTAGAGTGAGACAATGTGGACTAATCATAGCCACAAATCTCAAAATTTAGATGGTTGGATTTTTCTAATTTAATAATCATTTTCGCTTTATTTTAAAGCTGAAAAGGGCAGGATTGTCATTACACAATTACATAATATCATTTTAATTTGGTATCTGAATAATTCTTTTCATCTCTCCAATTCGAACAAGAGCCAATCGTGCGACTCGAACTTGGACAAGCACACAAATCCCCGCCGGCGATGTTCGGTGTGACGGAGCGAAAGCTGAAAAGTGGGAGAGAGTCGAGCAAACCATTGGACGCCACGTGGAATCATTGCTGGTTCGAAGAAGCATCATGCTGGAAAATGACGTCGTCGGCGAAGGCGGAGAAGGAGCGGTGGAACCACCTGGAGAGGAAACGAAAGAGAAGGGAGTGTTTAGAAACTGGAATAGGCCATTTGTATTTTGTAGAGAGAAAAGATGATGGTTCTCCAGGTGCAAAATAGTGTTGGGGTTTCAGAATAAAAGACAGGATTGGAGGATTGGTGAAGAAGAGGATGCTGACGTGGACAAATCGATGTATACTTAGATGTTTTTCGATGTATACTTAGTTGTGTTTTGCTGTATAAGTAGTTAATTTTTGAGGTATGTATTTATGTTGTTGTATACTTTTTTTTTTATGTATACTTATATGTGTTTTGTTGTACACTTATATGTGTTTTGTTGTATACTTATATTTTTGCTTGACCATTTTAATATACAGTAAAATTATGTTAAACATACAACAAAATAGTGTTAAATATACATTAAATATATGTTAAATATACAGTACAATAATGAGCGTGATTTTCTCTCTCTACTAGTGATTTACTTAATCCACGGTCCACACATGTTAATCAGCGTGATTTTCTCTCTCTCTCTCTCTCTCTATATCTATATAACTGATTCCTTGATTCACGGTCCCCACATATTATTGTTTGACCATTTTAACATGCAGTAAAATTATGCTAAACATATAGTAAAATAGTGTTAACTATACAGCAAATATGTGATAAGTGTACAACATACTGCATGGGCAGAGCATATGCGTGATTTTCTCTCTCCAGCGCAATTTTCTCGCGATTTTCTCTCTCCCCACGTGATTTTCTCTCCCCTAATAACTGATTCCATATTTAGATGGTCCCCCACTTGGTTAATTTGACAATTATACCATTATTTTGCTTTAATTAAAGGTTTAATGTAATTTTAACCCCTATTTATCTTAGCCATTGATATAGATAATGGAGAGTTGAGATGAGTCCACACTGTCTCACTATAATATGTGGTCTCATTGTAACCTCCCCCTATATATATATATATATATATATATAAGAGCAAATGGGGCAAATTACCCACTTGGGATAGGTGATAGAGTTTTTTGACATGTAGGATAAAAAACATAGTTTTCTACCCACTTTTGGTGTTCTTTTACCACAATACCATTGAGGTTTTAAATGCAAGCCTTTAATATGTATTTCTCTCTCTTGCAATTAAATACTCCCAATACATACGTGAACACTCCCTTCTATTTTGCTCTTCATTTTTTCTCTCTCTTCTTCTTCTTCTTCTTCACAAAATATCAAGAAGTTATTTTTGTGGTCTTTCATCACCAAAATCGCACCAAAAAATCGAATAACAAGGTAATGTTCTTCTCCTCCTAATTATTTAACCTTGTTTAAATCGTTCAAGACCAATATATTTGCAAAATATGTGAAGTGTTTTGTGAAAGAGAAAATTTTCTGCATTTATGAAACACAATGCACGATATATCGTGCCTATTTTGTACATAGGCAAGATATATCGTGCCCTATATTAGGCACGATATATCATGCCCTATATTAGGCACGATATCGTGCCCTATATTATATTAGGCACGATATATCGTGCCTAAATATAGGGCACGATATATCGTGCTTGTTTTGTAGAATAGGCACGATATCGTGCCTCAATGAAAAATGGGCACGACATATCGTGCCACAGTACAAAACAGGCCCTTTTTTATGTATTCTTGCATATTTTAATATTTTTTCTTTGTATGTAGATGAACTCTAGCTATGTTGTTGTTCGATTTGGTGGTCATTGGGAAGGTTTAGAATATAAAAATGGTGAAGAAGAAGTTGTACGTATTAAACCGGGCAAAATGAATTATAGTGAAATATTGGAGGAGGTTTACGGTGTTGTTGATGTTGATAGGGGCGTATACGATTGTGTAATGCATGCTATTGTAGATATTTCTGGAAACAAACTTGGGAAGTTAAAGTTGAAAAACGATGATGACATTGAAACTGCATTTGGGAACACCGAGTTACCAACTGTTTTTGTAACACTGAAAAGAAAAACGATGGGTGAGACTAGTTCACATAATGTATTGGGAGGTCAGTATGGGCATAATCGAGTTGAGAACGTTGAAGGTCAACAAGGTGTTGGTGGAAGTTTTATGCAACTAATGGCTAGTCAGAATGATTTGTCAACAGTCATTGGGCCTAATTACAACTACATGCAACATCTTGGTTTTCAACAATACGGTGTACCGCAAATCAATCTATATAGTCATGCAGTAAGGCCTAGTGGAGCACCTTTTATGCATATGAACAATGTTCCAATTATTGATCATCCGCGTCCACTATCACCTACAGTTAATGTTCCAAATATCAATTGTCCGGGACCTAGTATAAGGCCAAGCAATGAAGATGGCTATTATCCCGATATGAGTTGTGATAATCGATGTTAATTGTGATAATACGATCTCGATGTTGGTTGTGATAATAATGAAATTAATTATGGTGCAAACTACAGTCAAATGATTTTGGTGAGAACTACACTGCTGGTGATGTTGGTACTGACGTTGAAGCTAATAATCAATTTGAAAATGACCAGCAACGTGCTGAATTTGAGGAATTTTGTGAGTGGAGACGTAGACGGAGAGAAGTATTTCCATAAAACTAAAACCAAGATGCAGCAGAAGTACGAGGTGCTAACATACATCCAGATATCCATAGAGACAATATGGACGAAACAATAGTGTCCACAGGGCAAAGTTGGGTGATTCCTGGTACACTCTCGCACATTTCAGTTCCTCCCGAGGAACCTGCTAGGTTGGAAGCATCTGGTGGGACATTGCGCCAAGGAGCAACATACATGAGCAAAACTGAATTGGATATCGCACTAGGCATGTATCACCTTGAAAATCAAGTCGAGTATCGAGTTGAACGCTCGGATAAGACTCGTTTTCATGCAATATGCAAGTATGAACGATGCCCTTTTCGAATGCGTGCATATGGAAAGGATGGTAGTTGGAGAGTAGGGAAGTTTGACAAGCACAATGGATGTGGGTTAAATTTGAATGACAATGCATCTAGGCGGGTGCATTCTAAAGTAGTAGGTGCGTATTTTGCATCTAGATTACTAGTGGAACATTCTGCGCTCGTGCCAAGAGATATGATAGCGGAGTTGGAATCGCGACATGGGCTTAAAATGAGTTATAATGTTGCATTGAGTGCAAAGCATCATGCCTTTGGGTTGATATATGGAGATAGCAACAAGTCATTCAATCTAATTAAGCATACTTACACATGTTGAATTTAACGAATCCCGGATCGGTAACTAGATGGAAGTCGGATAATTTTAATAGATTGAAGTACGTGTTTTTGCTTTGCATGCATCAATCATGGATTCGAACAATGCCCGACCAGTTATTGTGATTGATGGAACACACCTTAAAGGCAAGTCGGGAATATTGTTTGTGGCAAGAACAAAAGATGGTAATGAGCAGATTTTTCCACTTGTTGTTGGAATCGGGGATGTTGAAAACGACGATTCTGGACATGGTTTTTGAGACAAGTTGAGAGATGCTTATAATTGCCCTCGTGATCTCTCGATTGTTTCATTCAAAGACAAGAGTATCGGAATGCCATAAAAGCAAAGATACCCGGAAGCATCACATGGTCTTTGCACTTATCATTTGCGAGTAATTTGGCTCAATACGGTCAACATATAGTAGCAATGTTTAGGAATGCAGCATATTCATACCGCTGTGAAGATTATGATAAGTATTTTGAAAACATAAAAGTTGCTAGTGAGACGGGTGCGTTTAAAAAGTTAGAACATGCAGGAGAAGACAGATGGTCTCGAGTTAAGTGTCCTGTCCGACGTTATGGGTTCATGACATCAAACTCAGCTGATAGCTTCAATAGTCGGTTATTATGGGCCAGAAAGTTACTTGTTTGTTCTGTGCTTGAGTGTGCTCGGACTATTATTGAAAAGTGGTTTTATGAACGACGCACTGCTGCTAATGAAAAAGATCAAGAGCTAACACTTGAAGCAACCAAAAGATTAAGTGATGCAGTTGAGATAGGTCGTAGAATGGATGTACAATGTCTTAGTAATGTGAAGTACAAGGTGAAAGATGGAACAAAGACTTATTTGGTTGACTTATCCCAAAGAACATGCAGCTGTCGAGAATTTGAATATGAATTGATGCCTTGCGCCCATGCATCTGCATCAATTAGGTATAAAGAAATTTAAAATTTGTATCAATATTTTCACATAATTCGTTCAATATTTTCAAATAATTGTTTGTTTATTTGTGCAGGAAGGCGAACCTCAATATCTATTCATTTGTTGCCCATTATTATAAAAATGAAAATCTTCAACAAATGTGGGCGGATGAAATTTTACTAGTTCCTGATCCGAGTGAATGGGTTCTACCACAAGAGGTGCGAGACTTAGTATGCAACCCTCCAAATAACCCGAGACAAGCAGGTCGTCCTAGACAAAGTAGAGTTCATTCTGCTGTTGAATCATCAAGTAATCGTTCACGTAAGAGTCAAATTTGTTCAAGGTGTGGGGGTGCTGGCCACAATTGCGTCAAATGCACTATGTCATTGCCGCTTGATGAGCGCGAAAGTGCCTCAGTGACACAACCGGGTCCTTCGAGACAAGTGCGTAGTAAGAAGAAATGTGGAATATGTCGAGCAGATGATCATACCCGTAGAAGATGTCCGAGACGTCCGGATGATGAAAATTAAGCAAAGGTTTATTTCAACTGTAACACTATATTAGAAAAACACACTAAGAGCAGAAACTCAGTAGTCATTTTGTTAATCAAGTCAGTAGTGCCACAATATCGTGCCCAATATAAAGGTTACGATATCGTGCCCAATATATTGGGCGGGCACGATATCGTGCCACTTATATAAATAGCCACGATATCGTGCCCTTTATATTGGGCACGATATCGTGCCCCTTATACAATTAGGCACGATATATCGTGCCAAATATAAAGGGCACGATATATCGTGCCCAATATAAAGGGCACGATATCGTGCCTAATTATATAAGTGGCACGATATAATTGTTTAAGGGGCACGATATCGTACCTAATATAAAGGGCACGATATCGTGCCTAATTATATAAGTGGCACGATATATCGTGCCTAATTGTAGTTTTTCTGTTTTTGTGTATTTCTTATCTGCTAATTGTAACTCTCTTAATTTAAAGTAGACAAATTCTTGTTTTTTTTAAACAAATTAAGAAAAATCATGCAAAATGAATATTTAATTTAAATAACTCTAAATATTTAGAAGATATACAACAATATGTACTACAACTCCCAAGTACTACTATCAGTACTGTACTGGTAAACCTGTTGTGCCATATTCTTCCTTATCTCTGGAATCGACTGCTCCACATACTTCCTATTAATCTTCTGTGTGATACAACTAATGATGGAATGTATGGCAAATACACCACAACTGGTGGGGTCGTTCTGCAAAAAACAATCTTTTGGCTGCGCATGGACAAGTTCCCACTCGCGGCGGACAGGCTCCTTACGTATGGCTTCGTAGTAGCCAGCGCAAATGAGTACATATGGGAGCATGCGACGGAGGGGACGTGTGTCGGCACGCCGATTGGCAAAACTATCATCTGTGTATCGGGCACATACATAGTCGTACATATGTACTTTGGCTCTACGTAGATCCAGTTTGCACACGACAAAATGGCCCGATAAATTCACGATCATGTACACCTGGGGAAAAACAAAATCAGTAAATAATCAAAAAACTTTGAATGAAAAAAATGAATAAACTAGCCAAAAAAATAATTAAATTCAAGTGTACCTGCGGTACGGTACTCCACGGACCAGGATTACCCCATCCCGGAGACAGCAACGTCTGCGGCGGAGACAGCGACGTCAGCGGCGGAGATGGCGTTGGCAGCGGCGGAGTCGGACGACGGCACGAGTGATTCCATTTGGTGTTTTTTCTTTTGTCACGATATTAGGCACGATTTCTAGTGTTGGGTTTTCTTTGCTTTTGGCTTGCACGATTTGTGTTGTTTCTTTTGCTTATGCTTTTTCTTTTGCTTTTCTTTTTGTACAATTTTGTCTTGGAGTGTGTGTATATGTAGATCGTATATACGGTATAATGTAACATCAATTTCAAAATTCAAAAAAAACCAACAACTTAAAGGAAGGGTAATTTGGCCAATTTGGGTAGAAAAGAGTTTTGTTATCTTAGTGGATAGAAAAGAGTACCCACTATCCATAGTGGGTATTTTAAAAATTTTCCCAAAAAATAATGAGCTAACAAAAAATAAGGTTAAATATCACTAAACCTCCTTATACAATTGAATATCATCTAATCTTCTTACTTCTTTAATAAATGACCTAATTATCCCTATTATTATTAATTTAATAATGGCATCAAATACATATAATTATTTTTGGAAAACTTATTTCCTATTTTGTTAAGCTTAATACATTTCTTGTTAAATAACTATATTGTTGGTTATTTTCTATAAAACTAATATATTTCATACATTTATTTTTCATAATAAATCTAAAACTTATGTATTACATTGTAAAATATTATTTTGTATTAAAAAATTAACCACATTTTTTTCTATTTAACATAGTTTTATTATGATCATTCAATCAATAATTGAAAAATTACTAATAATATTTCACATCTTAAATATTTTAAGTTTGTGATGAATAATAAATTAAAATTATAAATGTATTAGCTAATAGAAATATCCTATTATATATTAATTTAATATGAATAATAATAAAGTTAAATAATTATATTAGTAACTAAATGTAAAATATAATAGATTTAATATCATGCATTAATTAATCATTAAGTTGTAAAAGTTAATTTAGAAAATAAGTATAGGTTATTAATATTAAATGCTTTTAAATTAACTTTGTTATTTTAAATAAACTAACAGGTAAGGATTAAATAGTCATTGTTTTGACCAAATATTTAAGTGGTTTCCACTGGTGGAAAATGTAATTAAACGATTTGATAAATTCTAATAAGTGAGTAGATGAGATTGACATTTTGAATATTTTAAAACCAAATCCGGGTGAATGAGAAATTAATGCTACAAGTCAGCCACTTAAAACTAAAAATTGATATGGAAATTGAATAATGTGAGGAAGGAGTTAAGCTCCATCCCACATAGAAGAGAAAGCTAAAAATTGCTCAACTTATATATCCCAAGTTGGACTAATGGGCTTGTGCCCTTGGGGCACCAAAATTTTTAAAGGGGTGAGCAACTACATGCTTGTGGGTTTGGTTCAAAATACACACGCGCATGCGCGCGCACCCCTGCCGGCCGGCTCGGCTTGGCCGGGGTGTGGGACATGGGTCCAAGGCTTGGAGGCCCTTATAGTTTTGGACAAAATTTATATAAACTCTTTAAAATTAATTAATTATTTTTTTTTCAACTGGGATAGGAGAGCTCAGACGCGCACCGGGATGACCGCGCGCGCTGGGCCGTGTGCACGGGCGCACATCGCGCAGACGCGCACTTTCGAACTGATGCACCCGTTTGAGCAACCAGGTGCATTTTTTGGCTGTAGACATGTCTTTTCTATCCAAAAGCCGTATATTTTCCATGAGGGACCTTGAGGCCCATAAAAACAAAGCCCCTGCAGATGAAAATTAAATGAAAATATAAGCTAAAATCGAGTCATTCTTCATTACCAGCATATTGTTAATTATACTTCCAAAAGCTTGAAAGCCTTAAGCACTTTGTGTTCGCTATTGATTCGACTTTTTCAAGTGCTACTAAGTCGAACCTATAAAATTTGTTGTATCTTAGAGACGATTATCCGAACCGTAAGCACTTTGTAAACGGGGCAATTTCATCTTACGGAGACAATATCCAATACTGGCCTTGACTTAAACTTTGTCCTGTTTCTCTGTGCAAACACTTAGCCGTTTTTTTGTAAACATTACCACCATACAACAATCGCAAGACAAAATTTGCCGTTGTTTCAAGACGATGGCATGCATTTATTTCACTCTATAGTTGCTGCTCCTGCTCATGGCGAGAAACTGGCGAAGTTCTCCGGAGTCAACTTCAAAAGATGGCAATAAAAGATGCTCTTTTACCTCACTACTCTGGGTCTGTCCCATTTTCTAAAGGAGGACCTCCCTACCATTGGCGAAGAAGAATCCGACAACCAAAGGAGGATCGTTGTGGATGCTTGGTATAACAACGATTTACTTTGCCGAAACTATATTTTGAATGGGCTGGAAGACACCCTCTATGACATCTACAATTAATTCAAAACATCCAAGGAGTTGTGAGACTCTTTGGAGAAGAAATATAAAACAGAAGATGCCGGCACAAATAAATTTATTGTCAGCAAATTTCTGGATCAAAGATGATTGACACCAAAACGGTGATCAGCCAAGTGCAAGATATTCAGATCATACTTCACGACTTAGTATCTAAAGGGATGATTTTGAACGAGTCTTTCCAAGTGGCTGCGATAATCGAGAAATTATCGCCATTGTGGAAGGATTTTAAGAACTACCTCAAGCACAATCGCAAGAAAATGGGGCTTGAGGATCTGATAGTTCGACTTCAAATTCAGGAAGATAATCCAAAATCCGAAGTAAAGTCTAGAAAATATGGAATGGAGGCCAATGTCAATCTTGCTGAATCGAGCACTATCAAGAAACGGAAGCATTCCAGAAAAGATAAGGGGAAGGCCAAGAAGCTTAAAGGGAATTGCTAAAACTGTGGCAAACCAAATCACATGGCCAAGGATTGCCGACACCCGAAAAAGCGCAATCAAAATGGAAACCAACAACAAGCCAATGTGACCAAGGAAAAGTCTGTTCCAATAGATATATCGGAGTTCGACCTTACCGCTGCTGTGTTTGAAGCCAATATGGTGGATAACCTAAGGGAGTAATGGATAGATACCAGAGCTACTCGTCACATTTGTGCTGACAAGGAGATATTTTCCTCCTACACTCTAATAAATAGAAGAAAGTTGTTCATGGGAAACTCTTCTACTTAATATTGTGGGGCTTGGAAAGGTTGTGCTAAAGATGACTTCCGAAAAAGAGCTTACGCTTGTGGATGTGCTGCATGTCCCGGATATCCGCAAGAATTTAGTTTCCGGTCCTTTGCTTAGTAAGGCCGAATTTAGACTAGTGTTTGAGTCCGATAAGCTTGTAATGACCAAGAATGGCCAGCTTCTTTGTAAGGGGTATCTTGATAAAGGGCTCTTTAAGATGTCTGTAATGTTTGTTTTCCGCCAAGAGGTGAAGAATAAAAATATTACTTCTGTTTACTTGTTGGATTGTTCTAATTTATGGCTTGATAGATTAGGACACGTAAAATTCAATGCAATTAAAAGATTAGTGAATCTGGAATTAATACCAACATTTAAAACCGATTCACAAGACAAATGCGAAGTTTGTGTTGAAGCAAAATTGGCTAAAGCACCATTTTATTCTGTAACGAGAAGTACAAAATCACTTGAGTTAATTCTTACATATGTGTGTGATTTAAAACTTATGCAAACTCGAGGTGGGAAAAAGTACTTTATAACATTTATTGACGATTGCACAAAATATTGTTATGTATATCTTTTGAAAAGCAAAGATGAAGCTTTAGTAGCTTTTAAAACTTATAAGAATGAAGTTGAATATCATCTTAATTTAAAGCAAAGTATGTTGCTCCGTTTGAAGAATTTTACTCAGAAGCGGGTATAATTCATCAAATGAAAGCTCCCTACTCACCTCAATCAAATGGAGTTTCAGAACGCAAAAATCATGCTCTTAAGGAGATGATGAATGCGATGTTAATAAATTCTGGCTCACCCCAAAACTGGGGGGAAGCTATACTTTCTGCAAACTACATTCTTAATAAGATCCCACACAAAGGTAAAAATAAAACTCCATATGAGTTATGGAAAGAACGGAAACTGTCATATAAATATCTTAAAGTGTGGGAATATTTGGCTAAAATCGAAGTACCTAAGCCGAAACAAGTTAGAATCGGTCATTGATTGCGTTTTCATTGGATATGCAAACAATAGCAGTGCATATCGCTTTTTAGTGCACAAGTCAGATATTCCTGATATAAATGATGGAATGATCATATAATCGAGGAATGTTGTATTCTTCGAGAATATCTTTCCGAATAAAGAAAGGAAAGAAGAAAGTTCGAATAAACGAACTTATGAAACTGCAAGGTTACCTCAAAGTGATGAGGAAGAGGAACCAAGACGCCGTAAAAGGACAAAAGTAGTTAAGTCTTTTAGTCCTGATTTTCTAACTTATATGTTAGAAAATGAACCTACAACTATTTAAGAAGCTTTGTCTAGTCTAAAAGCTCATCTCTAGAAAGAAGCTATCAATAATGAAATAGATTCCATCATGCAAAATAATACTTGGGAGTTGGTTGATCTCCCACCAGCTTGCAAACCTTTGGGATACAAATGGATCCTTAAAAGGAAGTACAAAGCAGATGGATCTATAGATAAGTACAAAGCTCGTTTGGTAGCTAAAGGGTTTAAACAAAAGGAGGGATATGACTTTTTTGATACATATTCTCCTTTTACGAGGATCACGTCCATTCATGTTCTCATTGCTATTGAAGCTTTGCATAACCTTGGGATACATCAAATGGATGTGAAAATCGCCTTCTTGAGTGGTGAGCGTGAAGAGGAGATTTATAGGTAACAGTCGAAGGATTCGCTGCACCTAGTCAAGAGAAAAAGATGTGTAGACTTGTTAAGTCACTTTATAGACTAAAACAAGCACCTAAGCAATGGCTTGAAAAGTTTGACTCGACTATGAAGTCAAATGGTTTCAAAATCAATGAATATGACAAGTGTGTCTACATTAAAGGTACTACAAATGATTATGTCATAGTATGCCTTTATGTAAATGATATGTTTATTATGGGTAGTAGTCATGATTTAATCATGAATACTAAGAAAATGTTAAAAAAGAACTTTGACATGAAAGATATGAGACTATCTGATATTATATTAGGGATTAAAATCTCTAGGACTTCAGATGGAATTATCTTGTCACAATCCCATTATGTCGAAAGCATACTTAGAAAGCTTAATGCTTTTGATAGTCTTCCAGCTAAGACACTTGTAAGTTTAAGTCTACACTTGGCAAATAATAGAGGAGAACCAATTTCTCAGCTAGAATATGCAAGGATAATTGATAGTCTGATGTAGTCAGCGAATTGTACATGTCCAAACATTGCATATTCAATGAGTAAGCTATGTAGGTTCACAAGTGACCAGAGTAAGGATTCACTGGAAAGCCTTAACAAGGGTACTTAGATACTTAAAGTATACCATGAACTATGGAATACTTTACATGAGATATCCATCAGTATTAGAAGGATATTGTGATACCAAGTGGGTATCAGACACAAAAGACTCTACGTCCACAAGTGGATATATTTTCACCATAGGTGGAGGAGCGGTCTCATAGAAGTCTTCTAAGCAAACATGTATAGCTCGATCCACTATGGAATCTGAGTTCATTGCTTTAGATAAAGCTGGAGAAGAAATAGAATGACTTAGAAACTTCTTAGAAGATATTCCTTGTTGGAATAAACATGTGCCAGCTATTTTGATGCATTGTGATACTCAATCAGCAATTTAAAGGGCATAAAGTAGTATATATAATGGTAAGTCTAGACATATTTGTCGAAGACATAATACCATTAGATAGTTGATTTCGAATGGGGTTATTTCAGTTGACTACGTGAAGTCAAAGGAAAACCTAGTGGATCTGCTCACAAAAGGAATAAATCGAGATCAATTATATAAATTGTTAATGAGAATGGGTTTATAATCCACAGAATAATGAATATTCATAGCGTTAACCCAACCTTATGAATTGGAGATCCCAAGACCTTGATTCAATGGGACAACTAAATTATGAATGTTCAGCTGTACACTTGGAAAATGTGTTAGCTCATTCCCAAAACTTCCAAGTGAAATCAAAGCCTGCTGAATGTGGTGAGGTTAAGTTTAAGACTTTTAATGATTCCTATACCGAAAGATGGAGTATGACAGGATACTCTTCAACAGGAGATCACCTATGAGTGAGGAGTAATCGCCGCTACAATGAAACACTTATGAATCTAAGATATGGCCGAGGACCGAAATGGACACAACATGAGAACAACAAGTGTTAGAATTGTTATTGTGTAAATATTGTTATCTCGGTTTACAAAAATGGTTGAGTAGTTCAAGACATCATTTCACTAAGCAGCTAGTAAATCCGATATTATTTTACTAAGAAAGGTTCAAAGCCACAAGCTACCTATCCAGATGCAATAACAGTTCGCCGAGACTTTCAAGCAAATTTGTATACATGCATTAATTTAATTCATGTAGGGGATTGTTGGAAATTGGTTATGAGAAAAATGGGCGTTGACCCGATTTGACCAAATATTTAAGTGGTTTCCATTGGTGGAAAATAGAATTAAATTATTTGATAAAATTCTACTAAGTGATAGATGAGATTGGCATTTTGAATTTCTCAAAACCAATTATGAGTGAATGAGAAATTAATGCTACAAATTAGCCACTTAAAACTAGAAATTGATATGAAAATTGGAAAATGTGGGGGAGGAGTTAAGATCCATCCCATATAGGAGAGAAAGCCAAAAATTGCTCAATTTATATATCCCAAGTTGGACTAATGGGTTTGGGCCCTTGGGGAACCAAAGTTTTTAAAGGGGTGAGGAACTACATGCTTGTGAGTTTGGTTCAAAACACACACAAGCGTGTGTGCCGCTGTCGCCAGCCCACTGGCCGGCTTGGCTTGACCCGTGTCCGGATCGTGGGCTTAAACTTGGGCTTGGGCTTCAAGACATTTATAGTTTTGGTCAAAATTTATTTAAACCTTTTAAAATTAATTAATTATTTTTTTCCAACTGGGATAGGAGGGTGTGGTGCGCACCTGGGCAGTGTGTGCGGCGCGCACCGCGCGGACATGGACTTTTTTCTATCATGCATGTGTGCGCGGAAATGCGAACTTTCGAACAGATGCACCTGTTCCAGCAACCAGGTGCATTTTTTGGCTGTAGACATGTCTTTTCGATTCAAAAGACGTATCTTTTCCGTAAGGCACCTTGAGGCCTATAAAAACGAAGCCCCTGCAGATGAAAAAGACAAGAAAAATATAAGCTAAAATAGAGTCATTCTGCATTACCAGCATATTATTAAATGAGTTAGGTTTTGAGTATTTGCCAAATTTTTTCAGTTATTACAAGCATAAATTTGTTAAAAAAACAAAACTAGAGTTATTATTGATTATATTGGAAATAGTTAAACCCATGGAGGAGAGATAAATTGTTATTCCTTACTTTTGAGAATAGAGATTCCCATGGGAATGACCATTAGGAAAAAATATTAATATTATGTGAATGGAAATGAACTTGGAAATGACTATTCCATTCTCACCTAATTCTTGCATACCAATCATGGCATAAGGTGTCATAGGTACCTTTTTGTCTCACATATATGATCTTATTTTAAAATAACACAATTTCAAATAAAAATTTAAAAATTATACCTATAATTTACTAAAATGATAATTTTGAAAATAATTATCTCGAGTTGGTATTTTGATTTTTATCTTATTTCAAAAAGACTGAACTTTGCATTCAACGTGGTTATTTAGATATTGTAATGTCCCAGCTTTTCAAAATATATAAGGAACTTAATATAACAAGATAGTGTATTGAAATACGTAGGAATAAGACACATCTAAAAACAAGTGGAGCTATTTTATTAATAAACTTAAAAATCCATCACACTTCCGTTGCGCTACTCTGATTTTATAAAACATAGTCTAATTATAAAAATTTCACTGCGCCGCTTATTTTTTTATATATAATTAAAAAATAGAATCTATATTAATATTATTGCAATAAATTAAAAGAGACTATGCCACATCTGTTTGAATATGAAAACAAGTCCATAGTTCTTGAAATTGGAATAATTAAACTTGAAAATATCGGCTATCCCCAGCATCAGCATCGCATCCACCCATTTAATCTGAAATTGGTTTGAATAATAGGGGTGAGTAACGCATACTTAGTAGGGATTCTAATTGTCCAGATTAATATAAAACAACATAAATTTATGAATTTGAGCACATATACTTTGCCAACACATATACTTTACCATTGGCCGAAACCATCACATATACTTTGCCATTGGTCGAAGCCATACTTTGCCATTTGGCTGATACCTACTTTGCCATTGACCGAAGTCATACTTTGTCATTGGCTGAAGTCTACTTTACCATTGGCCGAAGCCTACTTTACCATTGACCGAAGACATACTTTGCCATTGACCGAAGTCATATTTTATCATTGACCGAAGTCATACTTTACCATTGGCCGAAGCCTACTTTGCCATTGACCGAAGACATACTTTGCCATTGGCCGAAGCAACACATATACTTTACCATTGGCCGAAGCCACATATATACTTTGCCATTTAACATAGTTAATCATGTATCAACACACTTATAATATGCACATCGAATTCAACTATTAATATCACATTGACAAGCAAATAATTCATATATTTATGCAAGTAAATATTTAATAAGGACAATTAAAACTTTTCACTTAGAAAGTGTAAAGAAAATATCTACCCGAATAGCAAGCATTAGATGCACAAACTCGAAAGTAAAAGGCCTAATCATTCGGTTTAGCCTACTTTGTCATTTCACATAAATAAATACAGATTCTTTACATATAATATGCACATCAAGTTAAACAATTATAATCATATTTGTGAACACGGAAACAAATTTTGAAGATTGGGCTTGACTGAAATATTTGGGGGTTGAATTAATAAAACATAAATTACATCTGAGTCCATAGGGGTTAAAATTGGACATCCAGAAATTGCAATTGAAGCCAAAATCACAAGAGTAGCCATTGTACTGAAATTCTAAAAAAACATCGCCACCATCTGCCCATTTTTGTTTAGTGATGACCCACGAGTGCGACCCTTCTCCGGTAATGTCACCTCCCTCGTCCGAAAACCCAGACTCCAGCGAATCGAACCCACACACCCATTTTGCATCAAACACACACAAACAAATACTATATCACATAGCCATCCTTTCCAACTCGAAAATCCATTGGCCTATTTTCCTTTCTTCTCAACTCCAGCGACGAATAAGTCGCGAATTGGAACGAGATCGCCGGACCACAAATCGCATTTATACACCATCATTTAAACACACACATACACTCAGACACATTTAAATCCTCAATTTTGCATCAATTCTTTTGATAGAAAAAAGATTGGTTTACTCTGGTCGAATGATTTGCAAGGGATCAAAGTATAGCTTTCTTCTTTCATAGATAATAGTAGATGCAAGTATGGTATGCTTTGAAAAAGAATAATGACTGAGATAGGTTTTTCTTTGCTGCTATTCTGAGAGTTGGGAGTTACAGAACTGATAAAAGAAAAATGTGAATTGGAGAGTTAGAAGGGTGCTCTATTATTCTAACTAGAGAAGTACGTGGGATTCAAAGTTGTAAACTTGTTAACTGCAGATTTGGTGGGGGTTTGAATTGTGATATTAGATTTTTAGGAATTCTAATCTATTTGGGAAAATAAAGAATGAGCTTGGGTTTATCTGGATAGGTTACTGAATAAATAAACTCCAAATAAAATATCACATAGATATATATTAATGTGTTATTTAAAATACAAATACATACATAATTATTATCCATAAAATCTATAATTATTAATCAAGTGAATAGGAATAAAATAAATAATAACAGAAATGAAATAAAATTAAATTAACGGATATTTCTGAGAGAATTGTTTTATAGAACATTTGTTACTGAAAATGAATATGATGATCGATATTACTGAAAGCTATAAATTGCTGAAAACGTGGGGAGAAGATATGAGTGTTGGAGGCTATTTATAACTGCTTACTCGTTAGACAAAAACATGGAGAAAAATTTCAAACTAGTTGAATTGTGTGAGAAGTGTGAGAAATTATTTACCAGATTTCTTGTAAAAATAGATTTTGGGCTTTGATAGATTAAAATATAGGATTGAATCATTGAATAAGCTTGAATTGAATTGGAGTGATGGTGGCCCAACAATATTATCTTGATATAATAAAAGAAGAAATATTAAGACTAATAATAATACTTAATCACAATATTATTAATAATAGCATAAAAATGATAAATATTGAATAGTAAGTTGGGTATTACATATTAAGAGTACTAATAATGATATAAATTATAATATTACTAAGAATAACATAAAAGATGGTAATTATCAAACCCTGAGCTGGGTATTATATTTGAATTATATTTAATATGTTTTTTAGCTGAGATTTGGTTATATATAATGATTATAACATCATATAACAAAAAAGTATAGATAATTTATATTAAGCTGGTTAATTTGGTCTGATCGATTGGACCACTACTGATTTGCTCAAAATTCAGTGTTTAAAATATTGCTTATAGGAATATAGATTACTAAAACTACTTTTGAGAATAGGGATACTAAGAATTGGAAATACGTAGCTTATTCTTTTCGCATTTCATTTATCCAACCAACCGTGATAATGGAGAGTATCTGGATAAACTTATAAGCTTATTGTAATATTTTTGAGAGTCTATTAGATATCCATGAGTATTTGGTAAATATTAGATATGACTTATAAATAAATTCAAAATAATAATAATAATAAATTTTCTAATTTATTTTTAAGATGTTTATAATAGTTTTTACTACAAATTCATCATCCTTATCGCGTTAAATTTAAGTTTTTTTTTCGTAACTGTTATTTATAACTTAGTGTATAGGTGATTAAAAAACAAGATATTGAATCTTTTTTAATTGTAAATATTGAAATTGTGTACATACTATACCCAATGAAATTGCAGTTACATATTGATTATTTACAACATACATCAATTATGAAAGGATGAAATGTTTAAAATTTAGAAACATTGAAGTGAAAAACCAGTAGATAAAAAAAACTATTTTTGGTATTTGAATATAAAAAATTTCAGTATTTGAAAAAAATAACCTTCAATATTATTGTCCGTCAAATTAAAACAAATTGGAGTTTGGAGAGTTCACCATTTATGTATATTGAAATTAGAATATTTGTTTATTAATATTTTTTTGTTTATTTTTTATTCTTAATGTTCATGTTTTGTATTCCACGTAAAATTTTCATTTCAAACATTTCTCTTTGTCTTCTATTTTGATAATTAATTAAGTTTACTTTTGATTTCAGTCGAACGTATATAAATATGAAGAATATTAATTTTTATATGTTAATATTGAGGAATATAATATTTATTTGGTCCCAAGTGGTAGTCTAGAAGAACCAACGAAAATTTGCGATTTTAAAAAACTTTTTGATGAATACTCATTTAAGAAAGTTTTAAGTTAAGACCCCTCATCAAATATTCAGAGATACTTAACGATTGAGCTTCGAGCTATCTACTCAAAATATTGACTTTGCAGATTAGACTGTTGATAGTTTAAGTCATAGTCGGACTCAACAATTAAGTGCACAAAGAATATAATGTTTGTTATGGAAATCTTTTAATGTGGTTTGTGTACGTATGTGCATATGCAATTTCTCTATCCATCAACATATGAATAAAGCGCTACGGAAAGAGGTAAATTAGATCAATAAATGAAAGCAGTAAATGGACACATATAATTAATAGAGCTTCAAGAATGGAATAATCCCTCTACATGCTCTGTTCTTTGACCAGTAGGAGTAATCTACTAGAATGATTTAATCCTACAATTACAATCGCTATAGTAAAATTAGTCCCATCGACTCACTGTTTCCAACCACTTAGTTGTGACCCTGTTCACATGCAATTAGTTCCCAACCAAGCTTTTCGTTGGTTGATGCAAACCAGTTGTCTGCAACAACGTCTCTGTACTTTGCAGACCCAGATCTCTTATCATATCCACACCAATACTTCGACGTCCTCAAGTTCATTGTGAACTTGATACCCCAATACAAGTTAACAAAGAACTTGTAACTCCTCCACAGCTTACCAAGAACATATATTTCCTTCTTTCCAAAAGATTTTTCAACTTAGATTGATGAAATCCTTTATCCTTTTAGCTCATATTCTATTATAGGGGTTCGACAGGAAGGGGTGTAAATGAGAAAGTGGATTTAGAAGATCAAAGTTCATTTGTGTATAACCACTTTACTACGAAATCCTACAACATCTTTCAGTCCATCTTCGGCCCTTTTATTGGGAAGATTTGAGTTCCACGTGTTGAAGATGAGTCACAACCTCAGTAATTATCTGATATTGGAGATGTTCTATCATCTTCCCAACAACTTTTCTAACACGAATCCCATTGGTCTAATTCTTCGTACTTCAGTCAGTGTCCCATCACTTAGAGCTTCATTTGAATCTATATTGTGTCTCTTGACCCATTTCTGAGATTTTCTATTTCTTGTGGGACTAGTCAATTCATACTTGAACTGGTCAACTGTAATTCCCACGTAAGTCAACGTCACACCGACTCTGTAGTTGAATAAACTCCCCAGTAAGTCTATAGTATTCCAAGACTTTACTTTGTAGTGTTTCAGTCCCTCTACCGACTTTGGCTCCAACTCTTTTGTATTGATTTCTTTCTCAGTTCCATAGTTTTTAAGAAGCTTCCTGTAACACCTTCTTTCATTAATCATTTGCAGAAGTTCCCCTTTAAATTATGCAGTTTTCACTCATCTCCCAACTCAAGAGCATTTCCCATTCCTCAACATTGTTTCCCCCTCAACCACTTATCAGTGTTTTATTTCTTCTGCTTAACATTCATTTTGTCATCATCAAAATTTATAAAATATTTTTCTAACAATTTCTGATTCGAATAATAAATATAAAACATATAACAATCAAATCATATTTCTTGATTCAACAAAATATTTTACAATGTCAGAGTGTTGCACTCTCGAGATCATATTCAAAAAGTGAAACTGAAATACATTGTAATCAATGGGCATGACATCTCAACTTCGATATTTATTCAATTGCTCAATAGAAGTTATCCAAACTGGAAAAAGAAAATATCATCACATTCTCTTCTTCTCTTCAAGAGGGCTAAAGTGGGCTATATGTTTAGATATATATTAGGAATATGATTGATTGGCCGCTGCGAGCCCTAGTGGGATGCATAGAAGTTTGGCTTTTTAGCCCACTAATTAAAGTTGATAAGGAAAAATATCGAAACCCAAACCACACTATAAAATAATTATATTGGACGTGGTGTATATTGCTAATATGACCTCTTACTGCATATTAGTACTTAGTACTTTGAAAATGGTGGGTATTAGCCATTTGACCCTAAGGAAAGTTTTTGTTGTTCTTTGACCTAGTTCTATATTTTAAAAAATAAACAAAACTATTCTTTTGTGTATTCCATATTATCCTTCATTCCTAGAAGAAACAAAAACATAGAGAAGAGAATTTTAAATCTTCATAAAAATCAGTTAAAGGAAAAGGACTATCAGTACTCAGTCCATTTTAGCAGTCTCTTCCGATGCCAGTCCCACCGGGTAGGGGTGGCAATGTCATGGATCTTGTTCATGTTCAATTTTGGGTCAGTTTCGTGTTATGTTCAAAATATATCAAAAATTAAGTAAAATATAAGATAACTATGTTTTAAGACAAACAGTAATATCGTGTCAAGTTCGTGCCAGTCACTTTCGGGTTCGAGTTTCTCGTGTTCGTTTTTGGTTTTCTCTTATAAACTTCGGGTCGAGTTATCATGTTGTGTCAGGGTTTGCCACCCTTGCCTCAGGGTTACACTGTCTTTTTCCACCCTACTCTCATAAATCCCGAACTAATGACTTTGAAATATATTTTAATTCTAGACACACATTTTAATAAAAAAAACTGATTTGCCACCGGCTATTGCTTTTTTTTTTTTAATTTATTTAATTTGTGTGTATTACTGGATTGAGGTGATTCAAAACAAGGGCCTATGTCAAATGGAATGAGATATTTTTATTTTTTGCTTCTCTTACCATAGAAAACTATGTTCTGTTGTTTATACTATACTTTTGTAAGGGATATATGAAAAATCAGTTCGATTTTTGGAGCTATTGATTGGGTACCATGTGTTTTGTTGTTTAGGAAACTGTAAATTGTAGTTTGTGTCGAAGTTATTTTAAAAATAATTAAATAAGGAATGGACTTCTTCGTCTTGGTGCAAAGCAGAATGTTAATAAATAATTGTAGTTTGTGACGAAGTTATTTTTATCGTGTCAAAAGCTTGATCGCTAAAATTTATTAAGCTAAAAACCGCAAGTGTACGACATAGTTAATAGATAGTGACAATCAAGGTCATATTCCACAGGTATTAATTAAAGAATACAGATTACCACAATCGTAGTGGCCTCAATTTATCGAAACGATAAAAATATGAGAATGAATTATCTAACAATTTAAATAAAACAAAAAAAACACAAAAAAAACTAACGAGCTCACATGCAGAGAATTAATCAAGGAATAAAAGTTATCTTAGGACTATGATCTCGACATGCATCTCTAAATTATATCCAATTTGTATTTCACAAAGCTAATTTTACCTTATCTATGGACTCAATCCCGATCCTAGTTCGTTCCCTCTCTTAGGGCCAACAAACCATAGATCAATATTAGATTTTTATCATCTTTACTCAACAATTAATATCGATTCTCAAACACATAATTGAATCAAGTATCAAAACTCTATAAACATCATAAGCCTCTCGACTATACAATTATTTATATTGTGACTTCTTTAATCTCTTATTGGAATTCATCTTACGAATTATGAACCAACATATTAAACATGTTAATTATTGATCAGCTAATTCACAAGAATTGAACACAACAAACCACAAATATATACGCAAAACAAGCTAATACGAAATAAACAAATTGAATATCAAATAAATCCGCAGTCTACATCATGTCCTAGAATCAAAAGAAAATTAGCTAGACATGTTCATTTGTGAACTCATAGACAAATCCATTAACAACATGTTTAACATGAAAAGAAAGAAAGAAAGAAAGAGATACAAATTCTAGACTATGATGATGAATTCCTCTGGCTTGGATGAATCCGTCTTAAAAACTCTAGAATCTTAGTGTCTTCCTTGATAGTCTCCTTGTGTGTCTCTCCAAGATCTATATTTTTCTCCTCCAAAGACGGCTCTCTTGCTCTCTAAAACGATTCTTTTCCCCTCCAAGATGAATTCTCTCAGTCGTTAGGTTTTTTTTCCCTTTTATAGGTGCCTTTTTAAATCCCCTTTTCAGTCCTCACGCAATTAGGAAACAAAATCCACAAAATGTGTCATTTCACACGGGTCCATGTAAAACCTTCTCCGAAACTGGTTCAACTGTGTTGCTCACACACCCCTATGCATGCACATGACCCGATCGTGTTCTTGTACATGGGCGTGTTCTTGTGCACGATCTAGTCGTGTGAGTTGCCCTTTTTCCATTTCCTTCGCGTCTTCATTTGTCCTTTGGCTCTTAACCTACGCATTGGGATGTACTATTGCTTTTCTTTAAATTTATTTCTATTTCCTGCAAAAATACCAAGGCAAATGCAGTATGACACCTAATAAGAAAAACCAACCTAAACACGCTCGATATACATACAATTATCTCGATTATATACCAAGTTATACTTCAAAATGCATGCATATTAACTATTTATCAAATCCCACCAAACTTAAATCGTTGCTCGTATTCGAGCAAAACAAAGAAATAATAAAATCATGCACTGGGTTAGATTTTTTAAAATAACAAGGATTCTCAACAACATACCATGTATGAAAATATTATCAAATCTCAAACACTTTTCCACAACACAATAATCAATCTCTAAAGCTCATGGTCACCTAATATGCAACAATAATTCAAAATAAAGTGTTTGATATTGCAATTTCTCACTAGATAAGTGTATCACTCAAGAACTCTAAGTGTATAATTAGGACAAATAACTCTCAAGTTAATTCAATGAAAATGGCCTACCATAAGCTTGCAAAAAGTCTAAACTCGTCACCATTAAATATGTGTGCCAAATATGAATGAAAATGACTTTTCTTTTGGTTGTAATGTAGGCTTTTGGTTAAGACATGATAAATATAGGAAACTGACTCAACATCTAAGATTAATGGAGTAATGGTGAGAACGAAAAAATATGTACATAAACACTCTCATCCCTTCATTCACTCAATCTCTGACATTTATGCCACAAAGCGAGAACTAAGCACAAAGTGGAGGAATTAAATTCCACTCCAATTTTTCATTCTTTTCCGAAAATATGCAACTTTCAATCAAACAACCACCGATGTCAATTACATAGAGCAAAGATAACAAAACTTCTTAACCAAATTTCTCACAAGTCCTCAAGTATTATTTTGTTTTCATTTTTTTTCGAGGACTTGTAAACTCTCTTGTTTCATCTCCCAATTTTTCACCCAATTGATAATATTTTGGTGCAACGTTTTACCACATTACCTACCAATCCCAAATAAACGATATGAACCAAATCAATCCATTAAACTAACATCCTTCATTAGTCTAGGCTAAGGTAAGATAATCTTCAAAGGTATAATGTGGCTAGCAACAAAGAAAATAGGCTCAAAGGCTCAAACGGGCTAACAAAGGAATTTTTGTACTTTTTGGTAGGTTTATTTGCTAAAGTGGGTTAAATTCAAAGGTGACTTAAATCATTTTCATACTCTGCACACACATTGTAATCTGAGATAGACAAAGAGAAAGTTCTAGAAACCATAAATATGAATGACATTCACACATAAAAAATAAGACTGTACAATATAAACAATCAAGGCTCAAAAATCTCACAGGCTTATTTTGGCAACATGTCAAACACAACACTTCTCTTTGGTCATCGCAAAATCAATGAATCAAGAAATCCAATAATTTCATAGCACGCATAGTCAAGGCTCTTGATTCCACAACATAACATACATGGTACTCCAAAGTAAACATAGACAATATTTCCTAGAGAAATCCACGTTAAATAGGTCGTGGAGCTATCCACGTTAAACAAGACATATGCTATTTCTTTTTATGTATTATTTAATTTATATCATGTGTAATTGCTAGTTAACTCATGCCCCACTAAGTTTATCACTCACCCCTTACTAAATAATTTTGCAAGTTGATAGAGTTGGTAATATGCCGGAGGCGGATGCTCAACTATTCATAAATTATAAATTAATGTTTTATTTTGAAGTTTAGAAATGGACTTTAGATTATGCTTCCTTTATTTCAATTTGCGTTAGGGATATTACTAATGAGTTTGGTAAGCTTGTAATTATTTATTATCTCATCTAATGCTTCCGCACATTTCGAGTTGTAAAACATTAGACCTATTATGTTTCCTGTAATATGTGAAAAAAAAAAAAAAAAAAAAAAGAAAAAAAAATTTCTACAAGATTTGGGTCGTTACATAATGGTATCAGAGCAGGTCTATGATCTTATAGACTTTGCTAAAAGAAAATGTATTTCGAAAATATTAAAATAATAAATGAGCATCCATTCCACAGTACAATGCCAACTCCAACGAGTGAATTTTACATTGATGTATTGCAATGTAGAGTTACATATTATCTTCATGATGATGCACATCTATCTTTATATGTGTATATATATATATATATATATCAAATGTGAAATATTGATAAGGTATTCACATACTTTAGAATCATTTATGCTAGTAGATGGATCGCATGCGTAAAACTGTTAGGAAGTCGGTTCCCTGCCCTCTCGCTCAAAACCATAATAAGGTGAGAGATTTTTGTGGCTATCAAAAGGTTGACCATCATGATGCTGGTGATCATATCACTACTATGGTAAGGATGTATGCGAGGATTAGACAAGAGGGTGTGACTGACTATTTCGTTGCCGTGAAATTGATGGAGACCATGCCATTTGAATGGCGTACCCAAGCGAGGACACTACTTTGTGACACGACGATTTTCACCATGGCTGTTGAGGTCCCTATGATCAATTATGTTGATTATTCGAATATACTCTATCAGATGTGGCTCACAGAGCAGATAGAATCAGATGATGAGGAGGAGGATCCTGTTGAGGATCCGAGTGACAAGCCTGAATCGGTGGGGGAAAATACTGATATTTTGATAGGGTTATCGACAAGGGATATAGAAGTTTATTAGTTATTAGTACTTAATCATATGTTTAGTTTGCTTTCACTTTGGTTATTTTCTTTATGACTCCTCGAGAAGGATTTCGTATTTATAATAGTGGAATTTCTCTATCCTTAGCATGAGTTCATTTATGTATTGATGCTTACTGATTGAATATTATATTGCATATTTTTCTATTTACTAGTAAGGTGAACGTGCGTTGCACGTGGTCTAAATTATTTTAATAATTTAATTAAAAATACAAATTAATCAATTGTAATTATTATTGATCGAATTATTTTGAATTTATAGTGAATATTGTTCATGTATTTCTATCTTAAAATAAATTTTGCAATATTAAAATTAAGCTTTCTATATTGTATGAATATATCTTAAAGGATATTATATCAAACTAAATACAATGGGCATTAAAAACTTAAAAAATTATAACAAAAAAAAGTCATTCTATGAACTCACTTTGAATATAAAAATTTGGAAATTATAAGTTTATGAACCGTGTATGATTTAAAAATTTAAAGTTTTCCTTACACATAAAGATTCATATATATTTTTTATATCATTGAATAGAAAATAATTTTTAAAGCTTGATCTTATTTTTTTTCTTTTAATTCAAATATGTACTGTAAGTTTTGTCAAGAAAATATTACTGTAAAACACAATTGACAATTAGTTTCTCTTAAAAGTTAAGTACTTATTCAAAAATAAAGTACAACGATATCTTTATCTTAAAATATTATCAAATTAAAATTATCAAAATCTCAAACTAATTGTATAACTCCATAAACTTGCTATATCTGATTTAACATTATAAACTTATGGCCAAATTAGTAAAAATATTTTTTTATCGTGTGATATAACATTAGATAGGCCTACTGCTTGGAATTATATGAATTGGACCCATATGGGATGCCAATGGCAAAGGTAATAATACATCTATATGACCAATTCAATACCCGGACTTCATAACTTTTATAAATTTTTAGTACCTCACGATTCGTGACCAATTTAATATCGACTTCACAATTTTTTATAAATGCGTACTCTTCACTCAACAAGACAAAAGAAATCCTAGAAACATAATTAAGACTAAAATACATTTTAAAGATTATATAGAAAAACTAAACATTAATTTAATTTAATTAATAAAAATAAAAAATAAAAAGAAAATTTCTAAAATGATTTTCAAATAAACTTAAAATTAATTAAATTCAATTAGTAGATTAATAAAAGTAAATTAAGATTTAATTAATTGAAAAAATTAGTTTACTAAACTAATTTAAAAAATAAAATGAAATTGAAATAATTTAAAATGAAAATAGTAAATAAGAAATTAAAGTAATTATTTTTATTAATTTAATAATTTTTAATTAGTTTTTAATTGAATTTTCAAACTTAAAAACTAATTAATTTAATTTAAATTTTAACATTTAGAATTTAATTATTTAATTTAATTAATTATTATTAATTAATTCTTGATTAAATTTTATCTTTTACATTGAATCACTTTACGTTTTAATAAAAATATTTAACTATTTTTTTTTTATTATTTTTCTTGTGGGTTTTTATTACACCACTCTTTCTCTACTGGCCTAAAAAATAGGCAGCTAAATCAAATTAGTGATCATGCATCAGTTATTTCAGTCGCTGTGAAAGGTCTCTCCAATCAAGTGGCAGAGAGTTTTAGAAGACTCTCGATTCTTAGTAGGACTTTGTTAAGAAACCATAATTCTAACCACTGATGCTTTGATAATCGAAAACTTAAAGCATACGTTCACATTTAGCCTAAATCTTTGGCCCCAATTTTTTTTTAATTATTTGTCGACTTGATCGACATACTCTCTATACTGGGATAACTCACAGTGCTTTCCAGGTCACCTATTGACATCATTACATCATCTAGTTGGAAAAATCCAAGTTAGAGATATTTGTTGTTGACCGATTCATTCAAGCACATAATCGTGAATGTTTATCTCGATACTCGAATTAACATAAAGTGTAGTAAATATCTGAAATTTGTCATAAATGTCAAATTGTTATATATTAGATGAATATTTTTATTTATCTTTCTCAAAAGTAGTATATATCAACCCTATATACTAAAAGAAAAACAAAGTTGACACATGTCATCACCTTATTAATTTTGACGTGTGTCAGCACCTCTTTCTTCCAAAACCACATATCTACTTTATAATTATTCATGTGGCATTCCTATCTACAAATTAAAGGTGAATTGATAATATATTTTTGAATTTAAAAGATAATAACAAATTTAAGAGAAAAGAAATAATCTAAATATCAAGAATTTAAAAATATTATCTTTCAAAAATATATTTGGTTTATCTTTTAATTTCCGATTTATACTAACTCCAACGTATATTTCAAATTACTCTTATTAAATCCAGTTTTGGTCCACTAACTAATTATATTCACAAACAAACTACATCATAATCAAATCAAATAAGCTCATCATAGATATAAATGAGTCTATCACAACAATTACAGTTAAAATAAATCAATTTATTCAATTATCGATCGGAGGCCGGATAGTGATTCCTATCAAATAACCACTATATATGTTTATCAACAAATTAGAAACACATCAAAGAATCTAACAACCAATAGAAATTGGGGTTTGACATACATTTAAATATATTATCTTTCAAAAATATATTTGGTTTATATGCATTTTTTAGTTTCTGATTTTTTGCTACTACGAGATTCAAATCTACCCCATATAATAAAAGAAAAAATAAGTTGACACTTGTCATCATCTCATTAATCTTAGACATTTGTCAACTTCTCATCTTCTCAATTCCACATGGCAGCTTCACATTTATCTATGTGGCAATTTTATGTACAAAATTAAGATATAACAAATTGAAAAGATAACAGATTTAATCTAGATTATGAAAGATAAAATATAATCCAAAAAATAAAGGATTTTTTACAATTAGTTTGGAGAAGATCAAATCTATCCGAAGATATATTGTTTTTGATAAATATTCTATTACTTCAAAATATATATTTTTGAATTTAAAAGATAACAAATTTAAGACAGAGAAAATAATCTAAAAATTAAGACTCTATCTAAACTATCGTTTTTTTTATAGTTGTTTTTAGTACAATGGAGGAAATTTGGGGAGGGGACACACGCACTCGTATGGGATCAAATCTGTGTCATTCGCCCTTACAACACACGTCTCAACCACTGGAGCACAAGGTTGATCCCGGATATCCTCTATCTAAACTATCGTTTAAATTTGTTATCTTTTAAATTTGTGACACTAAATTTTATCTTTGGACAAATCTCGTGTAACACACGAGTGTTATTCTAGTAATGTTATAATTAAAGATGTACATTTGTCCAATTTTACTTTTTGTTCCATTTTTTTTGCTCATTGAAATTTATCATGAATATCATATATGTATACGAGTTTTTACAAATTTTAAGGATGTATTTAATAAGTAACACCTTTTATATATTGAATTAGTTTATTTAATTCTTCTAAATTTTTTTACAATAATATTGATACTATTTTTTATTCTATTCACGTTCAATGTTAATTTTAATTTTTGTGTTAAGTTTTCATTTAACTAAATCAAGTTTTATATGTTGACATAATAGGTTAAAGGTTTTCTAATAGTATATTCCATATATATAAGAAATAAAAAGTTATAATATGTTATGGAACAAAATTTAATTTGGAAACAAAAATTTATGAGCTAACTCTATATCTTGAGTTTAAAAGTGAGTTTTCTTCTAGCTAATACAAAATATGCCAATAAAAGACTCTAGAAAATAAAATAATCATCTCTATTCATTTTCTTAAACTTTAATATTAAAATTTAATTTAGGGATATTTACATAGACCTCATTGAGGTTCAGTCTACTTACAAAAAAAAAAAAAAAAAACAGGGGGTTTCAAGAATTACAAAAAAAAAAAAAAAAAAAAAAAAAACCCTTAAGTTTGATCCATCTTATATTTTTTTCCTTTATATGCAAATTTTTTTCAAAATATCCCCTTACCTATATCAAAATATTACAGTTACCCACTTAAATTTAAGACACAATCAAACCTCAAGGGATTTTGGAATTTTAAAAACCTATTGGTTATTTTTTTTTTGTAATTAGCCCAAACCATAGGGGCCTTTTTGTAATTATTCCTTTAATCTATTATTAATTTCATTAATTTCAAATATTTTTTTTAAATTTAAATTTTGTATGATATAAACGTCTATATACGTTTTAATATTTTTGTTATTAATCAGAATTTATATTATCATAAATATTGTTTATTTGATTAAAATAGTATATTAGAAAAATAAAATTGTCGACTAGATCTAATTTAGGATTTAAAAGGTCAAAGGATATATCCATATTAAATAAACAAAAAGATTAATGCAAAACTAAGATACAAAAATGTCTTATGTTCTGATTTTGGTTCGCTTATCTTAAAACCAATTACTATATTTATTATTGTCAAAACAATTACTATTTATTTATAATCAAAGCACCTGGAGTTAATATTTTTTACTGTAAATTCATCGTAGATATATATTTTTGTTCATTTAGCATTATAAACTAATATACAATTGTATATTCTATTTATTATTTAATGTCTATAATTTTCTCATACAAATTACATATATATGCTTATGAGATATGTATAAAAAGCAATTGAATCCTATTTTAATATGAATTTAATTTTATTTACAAATTTTTATTACTTAAAGAGATATGAGAAAAATAGACTTTAGTATTTGAAAAATGATATGGTACATGAATGAACACTTGAAATTATATTTAAATTATATTATTAAAGATAAGTGCAATTATACCCACTTGTCACACTATTCAATACCTATTTCTTAGGGTTATAAAAGATACATCAAAAGTTTCAAAATTTTTTAAGTGATTCACACTTTTATAAGTAGTATAGATAGATTCACATTGCACATAGAGCAACAATGGCTTTAAACCTTTGACAATAGGAAAATGCCACCTAGAAGAGAATTTCTAGATAGAAATCAAGTTCCATCCAAACATCGAACGATAACTGCTAGTGGTGCCCAAAATATCACTCATCATTTGGACCACGAAATGGATTACACTAATAACCAGTCCCAGATGGTGGAACAGTTTCGTCCATACTCGCCACCGAGGTTCACAGGTCGTGAAGATCCCTCCTATGTGGAAGGATGGTTTCGGATTTTAGAGCGAACCTTCCGACTCATTGGTTGCACCGATGCACAAAGCATTATTTGCGCAGAATATAAACTTGCTGAAGACGCAGACTGGTGGTGGGAAGGTTATTGGAGGACAAGACCTATTACATAAATGGATACTCTATCTTGGAATGCTTTTAAGGATATCGTCAAGGGGCAATTATACCCCTAGTTTTATCGAGAATAAAAGGAGCACGAGTTCTGGAATCTGAAGCTAGAAGAGCTGACTATAACAGAGTATGAAAGGAAATTCAACGACCTAAGTTTCTTTACCCCACACTTGGTGTATTTAGATTGTAAGAAAGCCCGAAGGTTTCGCACAGGTTTACGACCAAGGATCCATCATATCCTTACCAGTCATGGAGACTTATCGTATGCTGAGATAGTGAAACAGGCTCAAGAGATAGTTGCAAGTCACGACATGGAAATCAAGGAGGCTGAAATCTTGGGAAAGAGGAAATGGTAAGGACCAAATTAAAATAAGGGTAATCAGAAATAAATCAGAAACAGGAAAAATACGGGAAAACCGAAGTAAGGATAGAACCTAACAATCAGTCTAACAAATCCATGTGTGTGAACTGTGGAAAGAATCACGGTGGAGAGTGCCTAGCTGGACAGGGAAGATGTTTCTGATGCAAGAAGCCAGTACATAATGTCTATGAGTGCCCCCTTAACAACTTTGAGCGGGGAAACAAAGGTCAGACCTCAGGAGGGAATGCTCGGGTTTTTTGCAATGAGCTAGAAGAAGGCTGAGGAGAACACAAGCACCATGTGGTATGTTGTCAATGTTTAATATACCCACATTAGTGCTTTTTGACATGGGAGCTACATATTCATTCATGTCTAAGAAATTTCATGCTCTAACTAGAAGTAGAAACGCTAGAGTAGAAGAACCACTTGAGATTAGTGTACCTTCAGGAGAGAGAATTTATGCTAACTAAATGTTAGAAATACACATACAGATGTGAATGGACATAACCTAGAAGTCAAATTGTATGTGATTGACATGAAGGATTTCGATAAAATTCTAGCCACGGATTGGTTGACAAGGCATCGAGCTTAATATTAGATGTCAGGAGAGAGAGAGAAGAGAGAGAGAGAGAGAGAGATAACCTTGAAATTGTCTAGGGATAAAGTGGTAGTTCTCTATGTAAAGCCTGGTAAAGTACCGGGAGTCGTGTCAATAATGAAGGCGTTGAAAATTCTTAAGAACGACAACTGCCAATGATAACTGGCCAATATGGTTGGTAACCAATCATTTGAAGCTCGATTGAAGACGTACCAATTGTGAATGAGTTTTTTTGATGTATTTCCAAAAGATTTACCAGAAGTGCCCCTAAATAGGCAAGTGGAGTTTACGATTGACTTGATACCTGGGGCAACACCAATATCAAAGGCTCCTTATAAGATGGCACCTAAAGAACTGTAAGAGCTTAAAGTTCAACTACAAGAGTTGTTGGACTTGAAGTTTATTCGCCCTAGCGTTTCTCCATGGGGAGCATCAGTCCATTTGTTAAGAATATAGATGGCACTCTGAGGATGTGTATTGATTATCGAGAACTGAACCAACTCACAGTAAAGAATAAGTACTCATTGCCGCGAATTCAAGACTTATTCGACCAATTAAGAGAAGCGAGTGTATTTTCAAAGATTGATTTAAGATTCAGATATCATTAGCTGAAGATAAAAGAGGAGGATATTACGACATTCAAAATGAGATACGGGCATTACGAGTTTGTGGTGATGCCATTTAGATTAAGTAATGCTCCAGCCGTGTTTATGGATTTGATGAAGGGTATTCCATTCATATCTAGATCAATTCGTTATTGTGTTTATCGATGATATTTTGGTATACTCACGAGACAAGAACCAACATAAGGAACATTTGAGAATTGTGTTGGAGACACTTCGCAAGGAGAAATTATATGCCCTTAGGCATGTAGTAACAGCTCAAGGAATCGAAGTTGATCCAACAAAGATTGAGGCGGTGATTGAGTGGAAAGCACCTAGAAACGCGAATGAAGTTCGCAGTTTCTTAGGTTTAGCCGGTTATTATCAGAGATTTATTGAAGGATTTTCCAAGGTAGCAACACCTATGACTAAATTGACAAGAAAGGGAGAGAAATTCTTATGGAGTGATAAATGTGTAACAAGCTTCCAAGAGTTACAGAAGAGGTTAACATCGACGCCGGTGTTAACAATTCCAGTTCCTACAAAAGAATTTATTGTTTACAGTGATGCATCGAAACAAGGACTGGGTTGTGTTTTAATGCAGCACGGAGAAGTGGTTGCCTATGCTTCAAGGCAATTAAAGCCACATTAGTTAAACTATCCCACTCATGATTTGGAATTAGTTGCAGTGGTTCATGCACTTAAGATTTGGCGACATCATTTATATGGAGGAAATTGCGAGATTTTCAAATATCACAGAAGCCTAAAATATTTGTTTACTCAGAACGAGTTAAACATGAGGCAACAAAGATGGATTGAATTGGTAAAGGCTACGATTGCACAATTCAACATCATCCGGGAAAGGCTAATGTGGTTGCAAATGCCTTAAGCCGTAAAACAAGAGGAGCATTAACATTTACATTGACCACCCAAGAACAAATGATTCGGGACTTCTCAAAGATGAGTATTGAGGTTGTTAAACTGCCAAGAAGCACGAAGGCAATTTTAATGTCTTTGGTATTGCAACCAACCTTAAGAGAAATGATAAAGGAAGCACATACTCGGGATGGGTTTTAAGTAAAGTGAATGAGCAAGAAGTGTTTGGAAGAGATGAAGGATTCACAATAACAACAATGGAGTATGGTTATATGAAGGGAGAATTTACATACCGAACAATGAAAATATAAAGAGAAAATTTTTGGTTGAAGCTCACAACACACCGTACACGGCACACCCAAGTCGTACAAAAATGTACCAAGACCTTAAGAGAATGTTTTGGTGGAAAGGAGTGAAGAATGACATAGGGAAATTTGTGGAGAGTTGTTTGACATGTCAACAAGTCAAGGCTGAATATCAACGACCTTTTGGATTGCTTAAGCCACTTGAAATCTTGGAATGGAAATGGGAGCACACAACAATAGACTTTGTAGTTAGCTTACCTGCAAGAACTAAAGGAAATATTGCAATTTGGGTAATTATTGATAGAGTGACAAAGTCTGCACACTTTTTGCCGATAAAGATGACATTCAGAATGGATCAGTATGCACAAATATACATCAAAGAGATCTTACATGGAGTTCCTGTGACAATAGTGTCGGACAGAGACACTCGGTTTACATCTAAGTTTTGAAAAAGTTTGCAAAATGCAATGGGAACGAGGTTAAAGTTAAAGACTGTATATCATCCACAAACAGATGGCCAATTAGAACGAACAATTCAAATTCTTGAGGATATGTTAAGGGCGTGAATCTTTGGATGTTGGAAGTAATTGGGAGACAATTTTACTTGGTGGAATTTGCTTATAATAACGATTTTCAAGCTACTATTGGGATGGCCCCATATGAGGCATTGTATGGGAGAAAGTGTAGATCTCCGTTATATTGGGATGAGTTGGCGAGAGAAAAGTATTAGGACCAGAATTAGTGGAGGAGAAAGTTGAAAAAATCAAGAAAATCCGAGAGAGGATCGAGAAGTCGTATGCTGATAAGCATAGGAAGGACCTACATTTTGAAGTCGGGGAAAAAGTATTTTTGAATGTAGCACTGATTAAAGGGATTATTCAATTTGGAAAGAGAGGAAAACTCCGACCGCCATTTGTGGGGCCATTTGAAATCCTTGAACGAGTCGGAGATCTATCTTATCGTTGGCTTTATCGCCGTTTGATTTCGCTTTGGTACATAATGTATTCTATGTGTCAATGCTGCGAACATATGTACATGATCCGAGTCATGTTGTAAATTACTCGACCTTGGAAGTCAGTAGGGATTTAACTTATGTGAAAATGCCATGTGCGGTCTTGGAGAAGAAGGTCCACAAGTTGAGAAACAAGGACGTATGTTTGACTAAAAATACTATGGACCAACATAGCTAAGATGAGGCTACATGGGAACGAGAAGATGAGAAACGAGCCAAATATCCGACTTTCTTAAATGGCAGTACGTACTTAAATTTCGAGGATGAATTTTTTTTCAAGCGGGGTAGGTTGTAGCACCCACCTTAGAATTCCCATATTATTTTCTTTATGTTATTATTATACTTAGTATTATAACATAGTTATCATTTTAAGTTAATTTCTCTCACTTGTTTTACTATTAATACTATTTAAAATACACATATTTCATTTATTTTTCTTATTTTATCAACGATCAATGATATATTGGACTCCTATTATAACATTTTAGTTAGAATTCATTTTTTTAAGCCCAATCTCTTATTTTATTTTTAGGGTCTAACCCAATAATTAAGCCTTAAAGTTGAGGAAACCCAAACTCATTTGGTTCAGTTAACTTGACAAAATTAGTTTATCCCAATCTCCTTCAAAACTACCAACAAATTCTATTAACCCACGTGTATTTAGCAGTTCTTTTCCATTACACCATTTTTCTCAATCGTGACTAGTAGTTTTATGCTAAATTCCCACCACATTGAGAGGTTAAGATTAGTTTTTTTTCCTTGCAATTTCATCTGTTAATCTATAAAATCAGATTCGTAGGCGCTAGTATTTTGAGAAAAACATTCGGACAAAAATTGAGAAAAATGTATAAACTCCACTTTTCATTTTGACATAAATTCGTCACCTTCAGTTATCACATTCTTTCCTTTGTTATTCATTTTCCCACTCCCATTGCCAACACCTTCAAGCTTTAGTCAGTCGGGGATCAAAGAAGAATATATATAGCAGCCGGCAGAAACCACAAGGCAGCCTTACCGTGCTCGCTATGCCGTTGACCGCC
The DNA here is from genome assembly GCA_016081115.2 of Rehmannia glutinosa. Lineage (NCBI taxonomy): Eukaryota > Viridiplantae > Streptophyta > Magnoliopsida > Lamiales > Orobanchaceae > Rehmannia > Rehmannia glutinosa. The sequence goes on along the minus strand of CM071932.1, from coordinate 42,689,254 downwards.
ACCAAATCCTCAAATCTCAGTCGTGCTTCTATTCGCCAGTGTGTGGGGTGTGCGAGCGTGTAGTGATGACGGGATGCGCGTTGAGGTGTTGAACGAATGGAAAAAAAGGGATGGAAAGAGACGAATGAGAATATTTTTTTTTGAAGTTTTGTTTCGAATGTCAAATCTCCCAGTGGACCGAAACCAAATTTTTCTTTTCACCTCTCAAACCAAATGCTTAGTTTTTATTCACAACTCCCAACACACTTACCTTTAGCTTTTTTTTTTGGAAAACATTGATTGTTATTTTTTTTCTTATTCTATTAAAGTATATATGCATATATATATATATATATATATATGTATATATATGTAAAATATATATGTGGGTATAAGTAGATAATTGATAATAGCATGTTAAATTTTGTAGGAGTTTAGGAACACAAAAATTAGGACATCTATATTTTCACATACGTTTTGGCGCCTAATTTCGCTTTAAAAGGTGGGGATTTCATTCCTATGAACTTGTCTTATTTAAATGTTATGTGTTATATTTAAGCGTGAATTAGTTGTAGTATGGCATGATATGACAAGGCACTTAGCCGGGCTCAAAGCCTCTCGTGGAGTAATGTACGTTAAACATAGACAATATTTCGTGGAGAAATCCACGTTAAACAGGTCGTGGAGCTATCCACGTTAAACAAGACATATGCTATTTTTTTTATGTATTATTTATTTTACATCATGTGTAATCCTAGTTAACTCGCCCCCCACTGAGTTTATCACTCACCCCATGCTAAATAATTTTGTAGGTTGACGGAGTTGGTAATGTGCCGGAGGCGAATGCTAAACTATTCATAAATTATAAATTAATGTTTTATTTTCAATTTTAGAAATTGACTTTGGAGTATGCTTCCTTTATTTCAATTTACGTCAGAGATATTACTAATGAGTTTGGTAAGCTTGTAATTATTTATTATCTTTAACACTTCCGCACATTTTGAGTTGTAAAACATTAGTCCTATTATGTTTTTTGTAATATCTGGAAAAAAGAACAAAAATATTTTCTACAAAATTTGGGTCGTTACACAATGTAACATCATGGGCCAAAGAAGCATCTCGGAAGAATAACAAGAAAAATATCCAAGTATAGAAAACAAGCCATAAACACGTGGGTTAAAGTGAGGGCATCTAGGTGGAATAACTATCGGGCTAATCAAGCATGGGGAGCTCCATCCTCCTCGCCAGGATCAACACCACCGATCTCACCCTCGTTGTCGGCCCCGCACCAATGACTCCCTTGCTAAGAAGACATAACCGAGCTATAGAGGAATCGGAAGCCCAGGCAAAGGCAGAAATGGAATAACAGAACTAGAAACCGAATGGTCGGTGATGCCCCAGCCCTCGAGCAAAAGCAAAGAAAGGGCGAAATCCGAAATTCGGCCCGAAATATGAGACAACTCCGAAGAAGAAGGTGAAATGCACAAGTAAGAATGGACAGGGAGGCTTTGTTCGCCCCGAGAGCGTCTTCCCCTCATTGGAGGGCGCACCCTCCCCACACTTGGGAGACACTCCCAAGCGCCCTGCGTGCACTCCACTCTTCGCTCCAACTCTCCGTAGACATTCTCTTCAACTCTCAAGTCCCACGAAGACCACTTACTCACAAGAAATATGTTGCCTTCCAAAAAGGCTAAGTCCCGCGGGGACTCATCATATGCAAGAACTCAACTCATGGGCTCCCGCGCTCCGGGGACCTCTCCCTTTTTGGGGACCTCTCCTCTTACTTATACGTCACCCTTTTCAATAGATCAATACATAGATTACATATTCGCAAGACACTCAACTCTCTCCCACCTCAGCCTAGAAACTAGATCATGACAAGTCAAAACACGATATCAATATAGCTCTTTCAGACCGCACCATACTTCGCAAAGACGGAGTCGGGGCTTATGTTGGGGGAAAAATATCCTTTTATTATTAATATATAATTTAATTTATATATAGGATTAATCTTATTAATTGCCTAATAACCAATGGGCTACAGATGGAATAATCCGTCCCACAAGGTTCGAATCCAGCCCACGAGCAATTTTCTCCTACGTTGCCCATAGGCCCGCCACCCATGTATATAAAGGTCCCTCCTCTTCATTTGCAAGTTATTCTGATAAATGTTGTTTTATGTATGTTTTACTTGTTTATTTTAGTAGGATTTACATTGTTTTGTTGTTAGTTTCGTAGATTGTTTATTATACGTCGTTCATATTACTGCGAGGTATTTTTATTGATGTAGATTGATCATTTGGAGCTATATTTGGTGAATTTTGGGCCATGAATTCATGTCAAAATATATCTCGGCTTTATGGATGCAAAAATGCTCAAAATCTCAAGCCAAACGCGTCATTTTCGGCCTTTTGGAGCGAAACACGGCCATGGTGTATTGAGCGACATGGCCATGTTCAGCCGAGAAATTCAAGAAAGAAGAAAAAACAAAGGCAGACTCCGACACGGCCAGGGTGTGTTGGTCAACATGGCCCCTGTTTCTACACACAAAAATACAACACTATTGGTCGTCTTTGTGGGACTATTTCTCGCATGATTTCGAAGGGTATTTTGGGAAAACACTTCAACCAAGCTTTTGGCAACTCTTTTTGTACATTTACACCTCATTGTGTTGCACTAATTCCTTACTTTCCTACATGATGACATGAAAATAATGATTCGACAACCCAACTCACAAAATGGAGCATTAAACTACCAAAAGATGACATTATTATGGAACACTTTCATCAAAATAATGTCTATAAAATCCAAGAGTGTGGGTTGAAGGATGCATTCATTGACATACATAAAAAAATCAGATTTTAGATGATAGATTTTAGATAATAGTTCATACTTTGGAGAGGAGAAACACATATTGTGGTGAGGAAGAGAGTTAGAAGGCATGAATCACCATTAAGAGGCGCAAAGGCACAAGTATTTCATCACCATACATCCAATAGGGAGTCTTATGTTAGTTTTGGAAGTTTTAACTTCAAGTATTCATGTCAATTTCGAGAGAAACTTCTTGTTTAATTTTCAAATTCATCATGAGCTAAATCGCTAGTGTTTGAATGTGATGAAACCTAGAACTTATACGTGTTTATCATTTTGAATGTTTTAATATGTTTTCTTATGCTTTTATGCGATTTGCTTATGTTATGCTTGTTTATTCGAGTTGATATATGCGCAATATTGATTTGAAGTTTATTTTTTATTGGGTAATCGAGAGATTTGTGGTGAAATAGAACCAACATAAGTGAAAGGAGTTTCATGTAATCCTAGATATAGACGACATAAATCTTAGGATTAGGGTCAATCCTAATATGGGAATTCATAAATCGTTAATGCAATCTTGGGGGTTTTAACTAGAAATATATTTTCCAGTTAATCAAATTGAGGTTAGGAGTTATTCACCTCGACAGAGGATTTAACTTAATTTAGGAATGCCTACGGTTCATGAAGCATGAAAATATGTTAAGGGCTGGTTAAAACTTAAAGGTTATGGTTGTATTTATTTTGGTAAAATCACAAAGACGTTCTAGGGGGATTCACATTCAAGCATGTGTCTATCCATCACCTTCCAATCCGAGTTCATCTTATATCTTTCGTGTTCTTAGTTGTCTCTTCCATTTTATTTGCTTTCATTTTATTTTTATTATGCAACAAACTATTTGGCGAATTTGTAGGCTAGATAATAAAAAGACGGTAATTACTAGTAATCATAGTCCTCGTGGGAATGACAATCGATACTCACTTAACTTTGCTATGAACGATAGGTGCACTTACCAGTTGTTTTTGGAGTAGCTTCCAAGCCATCAAGTTTTGTCGCATTTGACGGGGACTAGGATCGGGAACACCTTATTTTTACTAATCTAGTCATTTTTTATGTATTGTTCTGTTTTTATTTTATCTTATTTTGGCAAATTGTGAAACTCGTCGTGGAACAGGGAACTTTACTTGGTAATATTGTGACCAATCCGCGCGACAAACCTCCACAAAAAGGTGATGTAGTCGGTATATGACTATAAAGAAGCGTTACCGGGGAGGCAACCCGATAGTTCGTTTTTTTCTTTTATTTATTGAGTCATAGGTTGTTAGGGAGTCATGAATCAATAATTAGACATTTTGGTGGGTGTTGGTACCGTTTTTTTCTTACTTTAGTAGATTTGAGATTTCACGGTATTCGAGTTTTATTGCAAATTCTTGTTAGATATGCATATGCTTGGTGAAATCCCTAGAAAAACATTGCCCAATGGTCGCTGCGTCGATTCCACTCTCGGAGTAAGGTCATTTATTTACTGTCTTTATCCCTTTCTTTTCCTTTCTTTTTAGTTTATGTTGTTTTTGTGTGTATGTCCATTTCTTTCTTTCACATTGAGGATAATGTGAATCTTTAAGTTGGAGGTGGATGCAATTGCATGCTTGTTTTTTTTTTTTTTTTTGTTTTTTTAGAATGCTTGTGTGAATGCTTTTATTTTTAATATGTCGATAGGAGATATGATTTTTCAAGTAAACAAATTGAGTGTTTGTTAGTTAGGGTTGCAATCAACCAAACCAGTGAGCTTTTTGAGTATTTAAGTTTGGCTCGTTTATAATCGAATCGAACTCGAGCCTGAATTAATCGAACATATTGATGGCTCACGAACTTTTTCGAGCTTAATCGAGCTTCAAACGAGCTTAGTAAATATTAATTATAAATTAAATTATTCTTGATTTATTACAAAAATAAAATTATATATATCTAAACGCATAATATATTTACTAAAACTTATAATTTTACTCAAACAAATAAGTTTATTGAAATATTTTTATATTATCATAAGTAAAAATATGAAAAATTAAAATTAAAGTTGTAGGTCCCAAGGGGTGTGAGTGTAAGGTTTAGAAGGGGGGTTGAATAAACCTTACCAACTTTTCACTTTTGGTCCTTTTTAAAATTTAGAGTTGACTTTATCTGTTTGTGTCCTTGGTGGACAACCAATTTAGTTAATCGAGAGTTAGTCACTCAAACGTGACTGAACATTCAGTTGATAGAATAACTCATTGTTAAGACTGAATTAGCTCAACCGTGGTTTGTTTTATTTGCCGAAGACTTAACACCCTTAAGTTTGGTTTAGTTATGATTTAATACTGGTTTTAGTACTTAGAGCTTATCTGATAGCAAATTGGCCAATTTAAATAAATAGCAAATATGTCGATTAATGATAAGTTTTTATAGAGGTTCAAGATGGGGTAAAT